>OZ024895.1:6590000-7790000 GCA_964017195.1 Siderastrea radians | reverse complement strand
CATGTCAACTCAAATCGGAACGTGTTTACAAGCCTGATTTGCTTTGTTTAACAGATTGCACAGTAGCAAGCGAAGTGGTTGCAAGTCGCATTTTACTCACTGAGTCACAATTGCAATAAAGCAGAAGTTTCTGGCGTGCAGCCACACAAGAAGATTAATTTTTGACACCATTTTGTGTTGTTGCCTGTTTCCAGGGGTAGGAAGAGGGCAGTTTGATGGCGGGTGTGGCAACTTTATTGTGGACAACTGAGTTCATCGGTTGACCGAGTCAAGTCCGAGTCCGAGTCAAATTGACCGAGTCATCGGTCAGCGGTTTGTAAATGACGAAAATACTGGGAACCATAGAACCATCTTGCTGATCGCCATTTTGGATACATGTTTGTCTGTCGGATCTGCCTGAGGATCTGAGGAGGCCTTACAAGTGGGAATACGGCGGTAATGCAAAGATATGTTGTTAAAATTGTTTTTAGACAGCTGAAGTGTGAAAAGCCATCGATCGTCCAAGAATGTGAGGCCTCAATACCAGCTGATTTACACCTGGTTTGCAGGGTTCCTACCGGCCGGGCGATTTTTGCACGAAAGCAGATTCTTTTTAATTCCTTTCTCACTGATTCCTAGCAGGAATGATTTAGCTTTATTGTAGAATCCAACAGGTTATAAATTAGAATGCCGTTTTGATTTCGCAGTGTCCCACATGATGGGTTTCTAGTTCGCGCAATCACAAGTTTTAAATCACTGTTACACGAGCTGTTATTTTTAAAATACCAAGTTTGAAAATCACATCAATTGCCTTCTGTCCTCCTCGTACTGCCAAGGAAATTAGACGTTTTTAATCTTCTTGTAACTGATCTTTTTACCTGGCCTTAATGGTCTATGTATGTTGTGTTTGATTTGTCTCTCAAACATACATGTACTACAACTCAAGGTATAATTTTGATATATATTTTTTATCTCAGGTGTGTGTGTGTGTGTGACAAATTTTTATCCCTGATCCCTCTAAAATGGTACAGCCTGATCCTGGAGAAACTACGCAATCTCAGTTTGCGTTGATAGTTCTACCCTGGGGATTATGCAAATGAGACTGGATTTGTTTCACGGCAGCCCCGAGTTATAAATCCTTCAGCTGCGCTTGCAAATAGCCAACTGGTTTGTCTCCCACCAGTTAGGATTTTTAAAACATGTTATGTTTCATTGGCAATATTTGTTTCAGTTGTTTGAGTGGCACTCCTGTGAAATAGCTGGTCTGTCGTAAGGCAGTACCGAGGATAGCTAAGCACGCTGACCACTATAATCATCAATTTACGATTACAATTTACAGTAAAAGAATATAAACGTGTTCCACCACATCACTCTCCCAGGCCGCGAAAGTGAAGAGGTTGGCGACCCACCCTCCCACTCAAAGAGTAAGTCGGGCTTGATCCTGTCCGCTTCTACTTTTGCCTGGTCTTAGGCTTGTCCCAGGCCAGAGCGATTCCCCATACCTTATTACCATATCATGAAGAACAATACCCAAGGTAGGATATTATAGTGCTAATTCTGATCCCATGGCCTCTGCCTTGGAACCAATGAATTTCAGTAAAAACAAAAGATTCAGTTTGCCTTGCCAGAGTAGAACATGAGCTTAGCTGGGCAAAACAAAGCGTTTTGTTCTACTGGAATTCCAAATAGAAGAAGAGCCTATTACACCCCTATCATCCTTGATCCCACCTACTTGTCATAACCCTGAAGATGGAGAAACTTTCCTTCCATATCTCAATGTGGAGATTGATTGTCAAACGGTCAATGATTGCTGTAACATTTTATTTTTAGTTGGTCAGTGTAGGTTGTGGTACAATATTACATGTTATTTTACAAGCTTATTAAATAATTAACAAAACTGATGAAAAACAAGTTTTATTTTCTTCATAGTATTATTTTTACATATATACAGCCATTTATTCTCTTTCTTTTCCCTTTCTCCTTTTCTCCTTTCTCTTTCTTTGTCCACTGTATATGGCCTCTTTGTACCCTTCAATAGTTGGTTGCGTGACTTGTCTGCTATGAAATTAAAATTAAAATTTATTTTAATATTATTATAATTTCAGCAATAAAACGAAACAATAAAATGGATTCTTAACATCATCTATCTAATACCAAAATAAATAATTGCAGCAACTATTAAAGTTATTGATAAATGAAATTTAAATCATACATCCTGCATGGACTGTGGCTGCCAATGGTGGAAGGAAAACAAAAAATGGAAGCAGAATCCGGTATGTGAACATGTTCTTTGGCCCAGATAGAAAGACTAAATTATTCTTTCTGTAATTAAATGGGCTTTTGATCCATGAAGATACCATTTTACTGTGTACCGCTGTCAACAAATAACACAATTTTCAGAATACAACTTAAATATTCTACAAATATTTTCTTAATTTATTTCATTCAAGATACCTAAATTTGTTAGTTATTCATTTATTTATCGTCTTCGGAGATACTAGCACATGTGTTGTGAGATACCCCAAAATTGAAAGAGAAATAGAGTTTACAGTATGTGTGCAATGCCTCGCTGCTTACCGTTGGGGCATCTTTTGCCACATTTTGCTGTAAGCGTGAAAATTGACTCTAATAAATCCTCATCACTACCGTCACTACAAACAAAAATTATTTGAGTTAAACATCATGCACTCCAAGAGAGTGACACAACGTTGGATGACCTCATAAACCATTGCCCTCATATTAATACATACATCTTGGACAGAACTGTTAGGATTCTTCTAATGAATGAAAATTCTTTAAGGAACAATTCTACCGTGTACCCCCTCTGCCCTAAAAAGAAGCCTGATGATATCGTCAGACCTTCTCTTCAAACTTGTTTTGGGGGAAGGAGAGGGTAAAAGGAAAATCATGTGTTCGTTCTGCATTTGTCTCGACTACTTTTAAATTAAAAAAAACGTAGAGCCAATGTCATTAACAACGTGTCAATCCTGTTGATAGTCAAATCCCCGGGGAGCCCCCGGGATCAAATCTATCACGTCTGTCACTGAATTTGAGCTGTTAAATCAGGAGTCTGTGAAAAGTCAAGGATCAAGGACAAACATTATTTTGCTGGTTACAACAGGAAAAAGAATACAAAAAGTATTCTGTGTTTCCATGACTTTACCTCGAGATTTGATCACGTCTCTGTCCTTGAAATCTGTCCAGAAATAAAAATAAAAGACCGTCAGTTCTGCTGTCAATTGATGTTTACAACACAAAATAAATGCAAAGAAAAGTCCTTCAGCCTTTTGTAAACTAATCCAATACCACATTCATAAATTAAAGAACAAGATTTCAATAAATGCACTTAGCTTACCACTCGCCATCGACTCGCCATCGACTCGCCATCGACTCGCCATCCGTCGCCATCTTTGTTCGAAGTTGGGGAGCTATACCGCTGACCAGTGACTCGGTCTGCTGACTCGGACTCGGATTTGACTCGGGCTCGGTTGTGACTCGGTAAATGGATTTACTCGTGGACAACTTTATGAGCAATGCAAATGTAACACAGCGTTGGAAGAATCCAGAATAAGAACTCAAGTGTTATTATTATCATTATTATTATTATTATTATTATTATTATTATTATTATTATTATTACTATTATTATTAAAAAGAAGAATTATTCTTGAACACCAAAAAAAAAACTGAAATTACATGTTTTCCCAACAAAGAAATCTTCACGGTGTTATTTGTTTATTATTTTGGTTTCGGGAGAATAACTTATTCGCCCGCCGAAACATAGGGCGACCGAGGACCCTCTGCTTGTAGGGTAGGTTTTTCCTGAAACGAGAAAAGATTTCAAAAATGCATTTCTGACCACGTGTAAAACCTTGAATATCTTTAAATCTCTGTTTCAGGCATACTTTAAAGCTGAGTGTGATGTCATAGCAATTACCATGGCAACCCTAAAGATTCACTAAGTCGCTGACATACCTTTTTACAGGGTGGGAAGAGCGGGTATTTCACTTGCAATTTCGTCCACAACACGTGTCGCAACGCATTTTGTTGCAAGTTGCAGAAAACAGCTGCCTCGCGTAACAGCGCCATAAGGTTGCTATATGTATTTGCACAAAATAGATTTCTTAAGCCCTGACATTTTTTTCTCAGCAAATTCCAACCACACTGGAAACCATTCTCAGAATGCTTCCTTCTGCCACGCACAGATTTGCTTATCGTTTTTTTATGTTCTATCAGGAAGGGGAGTGTGATTGCTGATTTGGAACTGACGTTCGATCAGAGCGTTAGTCAGGGTGACGTAGTCGCACTGGTAGTAGAGGCAACAAGAGATGGAAAGCTTGGCGTTGAAGTCAGTGAGATAAAAGTTGGAGGCCTGATTGAAGGTAAGTTGCCTTTCCTCCAGATTTTATTTGAATTTATAGCTTGAAAGGACAATACTTAACTAGCTCAAAATTTGCCTTTTTCTTAATATACAACTCGCTCTTTGTAATATTTCTCATCACTTCCCACTGATGAAGGCTGAAGTTCAAGCCAAAACGTCGGGATTGTTAACAAGTATATTTTATATATTTGAACACAAATTTTTAACCAGAGTAATCAGGATAATTATCTGTTCTGTAAACACAAGCTCGAAAGGTCATCCTAGAGGCTGAGCACAGCTTCATTTTTTTTTTCGGGCATCAAACTGAACACATATTTTACTCACGAGCCGTCTTGCCTGGTTTTTGCAGTGTTTCCATATCCTGTCATTTAACTGTCAAAGCTTGTAAAATCTCAGCAACAAAACTTTAATGGGTTATCTTCATCGCGTTCGGATGTTAACAAATAACATGAGCTGCCACTATAAGTCTAGTCAAAAATTGATACTGCCATTTCACCGGCATTTTACCGGGATTACCCGAAAGAAAGTATTATTTGGGGTGCTTCGAAGCACCTGTAAATTTTAATTATGGAAGAAATGTCGTATAGGTTTTAGCGTCCGCGAAGAAATTCGAGCATTTTAAGGAACACACATTACCTACCGGATAAAATAGCTTTAAACCCAAAACTGCTTCGCTTATAGTTACTTGAGTAACTTTTTTATTTCGTTCTCTAACTTGAGACCATATCACAAGATATATTTTCGAAACCAGGAAAGTCATAGAACAAATACAAATAACTGACAGTACACAACTGTGAAGTTTGACTTTCGACACACACCTCGTATGAAAAGAAGAACATGTTGCCCCAAGCCGGAATATAACCGGCGTCTCCCCGGTTACTAGTCGGGCGTGATGACAACTACACCACCGGAGCAACCACTGTGGCAATGTGGCAACTTTACAAAGTGAGTAGGATCTTACGCGGCCATTCCATGGGAAGTTTTTCTTTTCGAGGCATACGTGTGTTTTGTGAGACCATCGCGTGTTTCGTGTTTCGTGAGGCATACGTGAGACCATCGAGACTGAAACCAACAAACACCAAACATGCCTAACTATTTGGCATAAGTTTTGCGGCTGCGAATCGATTAAAATTCGGGCGCTTTTAGAAATGTACAGGACTGTTTTTGGAAGCTTTTCGAATAAAATAGGTTTAAACCGACAACTGCTTCGCGCTCGCTCATAGTTTCTTAAATAACTTTAACATTTCGATCTCTCTTTCTAGAGACCATCAAGATTGAAAAGAAGCAAACACCAAACACGCTTTAAATTATGGCATAAGTGTTGCCAATGCGAAGTAACCTATATAAAGTTAGCCGCTTTGAGGAACGCACAAAACTGTTTTCGGAAGCTTTTCGGAAAAAAAACCGACAACTGCTTCGCTTAAAATATTACTACTATTGAAAACTTCTAGGACAAGAAAATCGAGAATTGCACAAAGAGATGGACCCGACAGTCAAAATTGAAAGCAATTACTCAGCCATTCGAACCCAAGACCCTGACTTCTATATTTCCATAGTTGTGTCACATTTCTGGCAGCCAGATATTGAGTGAAGAGGAACAAGTGACCCTAAATTGTACAGCCTGATGGCTGTCCACCGCGTATCAGTCACCTGGTGAAGACTTTAAATAGGGGCATTTAAGGGAATGGATCGACGACTGTAAACAAATAATTAATGAGCTGTTGCTGGGGGGCATTAGTTTATGCCATTATTCGTACTCAGACTCTCCAACAGCTGTTCCATCTGAACCAGACGCTCTCAACAAAGACGTTATGTATGGACCCGTCATTGGAGTTCTGGCCGCCCTGTTGGTTTCATTTGTAATTTACTTGGTGATAAAACACCAGAGAGGTAAAAAGAGAATCGCTTTTTTAGTTTAACACACATAATAACTACACTTACCCATCGCCAGCCTTAGTTGGATGTTGACCGATTTCTTTGCGAGCTGTGGCGTCAGGTTTATGTCGAGGCGTAGTAGTCTTCTGCTTGTTGAACATTTCACCTGATGACTATTATTTTTCAGAGTTCTGAGTTCCGTAACCATTTTGCTTCCTTAAACAAAAAGTGCTCGGGGTACGGCTCTGCGATACACTCAGGCATCGTATCTATGGGGAGAAAGAATTTTGCTTGTGACTTCTTATGCATAAACCGATTTTAGTAGTTTCAGCCACTGCTTATTCTTAGGGGAGGAAAATCGTTCCTCTAACTCAGTATTCACTAGTTACTAGTTTGCTGTTTTTCTTGACAATTCTTTTATTTTTGCAAGACTATTGCATTGTTAAAATGGTTTCTGGTAACAGTTCAGCAACGTATTAGACAACGATGAACTAATTTTTCTTTGCTTTTCTCAACCTTGTAGGTCAAAGAGATGATCGGTAAGTTGCCATGAATTATGGGTAGAATTGTGAGCGACTTGTATGATAGACACAAACATTGCGGCTGACAACTTGTATACTTTTCCATTTTTAGCCAAAGGTTAAACTTTGAAGAGATAAGTGGGTCTCATTTTGTAAGTATCAATCTAATCCATTCCCCTCTAAATTGGAAATAATTTTACTTGCACACAGTTGCTGCAATGCTGGTTGCAAACAGGGCGGATACTCCCTCACCTTGTATCTTGTAGCCATCTTTTGAACTCGATTGTACGCGAAGGCAATTTGGAAATGATGCGCATAAAACCTGGACAGACCATAAAGGACGCAAAGGAGGCGTTAAGAATACTGAATAATTCATCCGCTGGGAGGCCCCTGAGACTTCTAGAGGTAAAATAATTTTAATCACACTCTTTGGAATGGAATTTTCAAAAAGGGTTTCACTTACCATTCTTTCTCACGGCAGAACGTGGGGAAATGAAACTGAAGGGCACAATGATAACGTTAACGCTTCAATCCCGAGACACTACATCGAATTGCAAAACGTCACTCAGCCCCAGGAAAGACTAGAAGGATCTTCAGAACAAGAAAGACTTGTAATCAGAACTTGAAGTGATGAAGACGCTTAAACTTCATCCACACGTCATTAAAGTACTGGGATGTGTCAAATAATCTGGTAGTTATTTTCAATGATCTGTTTGTGAACAAAAAAAAAAGGTTTCAATGGTGGGAATTCCCACAATGGTGGGAGTACCACTCCAAACAACGGCGATGTTGTTTGTTTTGTCCCGGTAAAGATTATAGACAAGGCAGAGCTCCATAGCGGCAATGACAATGGCCACTTTAAATGGACACCTATTCTTCAGAATCACCAAATCCTTACAACCTCATAATTTTAAATGTTATTGTTAAGCTATGACATTCAGAAAAGAAAAAAAGCTTTCTAAGAACGTTAACGTGGAGTTTACAATATACTTTCCCCACACGATTATCAGTCGTCTTCATTACGTAGTAGAAGATGTAAGACCTGCCTACCCATCTGCAATTAGTGTAGTCCCGTTTGCAGTAATTGGGTAGGGTTCGACGTTATCCTAGTTACTTTAATTGAATGCGTACTCTCTTTTTATTTAAAAACCTTTTTGACGCCATAGAACCAATTCTTGTAATCATTGAATATGTCCCGTATGGTGATCTCCTGGGTTACCTGAGAAAGAGCTGTGGATTGAATGACACTTACTACAAAGACCCGGATGTTAAGCCGCAAGCAAGTCTGACGTCACAGCAGTTAATGAAGTTCTCTTGGCAAGTAGCTGATGGGATGAGTTATTTGTCGTCCAGGAATGTAAGTTGCTTTATTAAAACGTTCATCCTGTAATCAAAAGGGACAGAATGTTCCATATAGGTTTCTGGTATCAACAGATTTTGTTACTTTCCTTAAGGTTAATGTGCAGACACGATAGTGTGCCTAACTTTTATTCAATAACCGGCACGTTTTGACAGGCCTGTGACTCTTCAAATTTGGTTTTCAATTGTTCCGTTTTCCTTCTTGTTGTGTTCTCTCACTGCGTGAATTAGCGATGAGCGAAAGATTTACACAACACTTCTTCGAATTGTGTACTTTTCGATTTCACATGATCTTTTGCTGCTATCCAATACTATTGCACGTAAAACACGACGGTTTTTAATAGGCAGTTTAAGCAAATCGCTACGGCTGGCGCTACTACGGCTGCCGTTACTGAAACGGTCTGGGGAGAGTCATCTCGACAGTCCGCCAAATTTAAGTTAAAGCAAAGCGAAATACAAAGTAGCTGGGCTAAGGAGTTGAAAATCTCTTTTCTTTTATTTAACTTTTCAAAGCCAAATGGCTTCGTTCAAAGAAAGATAGCTGTTGTTTGCTTTGCTAGGACCAACTGAATATTTCTGAACGAAAGCGTATACCGTACACTTTGTACAATGACAACAATTTAATCGATGAAATATAATAGCGAAGCCTGCGGGCAAAGCCCGCCAGCGGAGCTCCATTGCTAAGGAAATTTGGTAACCTATCAAGCCGAGAAATTTTGGTTGTGACGTAATAGTCACGTGACCGTCCGTCCGTACGTCCGTACATCCGTACGTCCGTACATCCGTACGTCCGTCCGTCCGCAAGACTCTGGGAGGGGGAGGGGAGTGCCAAGTCAACCCGACGGGGGTAGAGAATGCCATCTTTTCTTGGCGGGAAATCGTGCGGTGCTTTTGGGCAACCCGCAGTTTTCTTGGCGGGAAATCGCATGACCATCGTCGCTTTTGAAAAAGAGGTTTCTTTAAAAGCTTCAGCTTCTTAAGCATTTAACGATTGTTCGAGAGTACTGAAGTTTTATACTTGACAAAAAAAAAACATCTAATATCTATAAATGGAAAGAAAAAGTTCAAAAGAATACTGGTAGAAGGCGAAAAGTTCAAGTTACGAAAGCTGCCTTCAAAGGACTTCATGGCTTTGTTTTCTTCACGGCGGGGAGTTTGCCCTGTTCTGAAACACAACCGAGTAAGTGAAGTTTTTAAAGGGTCTAAGGTAAATGATTTGAAAGAATTACGTTTTGAAATGGAAGTTTGAGTTATGCCATTAGAAATGTGTCATTTACTTTTGACTTTAAACAATTATTAGAAAACGCGCTCAGATTTGTGACAGATTCTTGAATATTTTGCCATGCTCAGCCGATTTCACTAGTGTGGACTGACCTACGATTTTGGAACTGTAACGCGAATTGCATTTAAGTATAAACTTACGGGTTTTCGAATAAACTTTTTTCAAAAATGATTTCTCTGTCCATTATTTTGTGTTTGTTTATTCATAACAGTAGGTCTAAGCACAGTCGCAAGACAACTGCACAAGCTTTGCTTTCAATTTTGACTGTCCGGTCCATCTCTTTGTGCAACTGTCGATTTTCTTGTCCTAGACGTTTTCAATAGTAATAATCTTTTGAGCGAAGCAGTTGTCGGTTTAAAGCTATTTTATTCCAAAAGCTTGCGAAAACAGTTTTGTGCGTTCCTCAAAGCGTCTAACTTTATATAGGCTTACTTTGTATCCGCAAAACTTATGCCGGCATAATTTAATTAAAGTGTGTTTGGTGTTTCTTTGTTTTGAATCTTCATGGTCTCTAGTTAGAGAACGAAATATAAGAGCTTAACAGTTATTTGGAAAACTATAAGCGAAGCAGTTGTCGGTTTAAACCTATTACATCCGAAAAGCTTCCAAAAACACTTCTGTGCATTTTTAAAAGTGCTCTAATTTCAGACAATTTGCAGCCGCAAAACTTATGCCACAGAGTTAAGAATGTTTGGACAGTGTTTGTTTGTTTGTTTTCAATCTCGATGGTCTCAAGTTAGAGAACGAAATATAAGGGTTACTTAAATAACTATAAGCGAAGCAGTTTTGAGTTTAAAGCTATTTTATCCGGTAAGTAATGTGTGTTCCTCAAAGTGCTTGAATTTTTTCGCGGCTGCTAAAACCTACGCGACATTTCTTCGATAAGTTTATTACAAGTGCTTCGAAGCTCCCCAGATCCTTTCTTTCGGGTAATCCCAGTAAAATGCCGGTGAAATGTCAGTATAAATTTTTGACCAGAGTAATATTTTTATTTAGTGGCAGTTGTTAACATCCGAACGCGATGAAGATAACCCATTTAAACACTCGAATAATTTTTATTTTGCTTTTGTAAATGAGCGCCGTTTCAAGTTCATTCAAGCGAACAGCCAATAATCCAAGGAGAATTGAAAAGCCTTGACAGTTAATGACAGAATATGGAAACATTACAAACACCAAGCAACACGGTTCGTGAGTAAAATGTGTTCAGTTTGATGCCCCAAAAAAAAAATAATCAAGCTGTGCTCAGCCTCTAGAATGACCTTTCGAGCTTGGTTTTACAGAACAGATCCCCAAAATATTTTGGAGAACAATTCGGAACACTTTCAGGCTTTTTGAGAAACACTTTTCGAAAGCGAACGAGCCAAAAAAAGCCCCGAAATATATTTCAGACCGAAAAGTTTCAGGGGTATTTTTGAGAAACGAACACCAGTTTATTCCTTCGCGGCTCCGCTTTTAGGCTTGGCTAAATCTATATATTAATTTCAAAGAGACGAATGTGTAGTGTTGGTTGGAGAAGGAGAAACATGATCTGACAACAGCTTTTTCTCTTATGTTCAAAATTCTGTTTTCAAGCGAAGAGAACTACTTAACTTTATTGATCCACTAGATGATGATTGTTGCATGCTCTATGCACGTTATAGCATACTTGTCTGCTAAATGCGGTTTAAACTTGATAAAGCCGATCCTGATAACCCTGAGTTTATACAAACGAAAACCCATTCTGGTGCTACAGTTTATGTACAATTATAGTTCCTTGTCAACCAATTTCATTTCACCTAGTAGGTTAACCCCATCGGGGAAAATTTTGCATATATGGTACAACAAAATACTACCTTGCTTGTTAGATTGATATTCATTTTAAAAGTGCCTTCCCTTTCTACAGTTACAATTTTAAGGATGCTCGATCCATCATTCATTTCAATCTTTGTATTCACGCTTTCTTTTGTGACTTTTTCGATTATGTTTTAGGGTCGAATCCCAGTGAAATGGACAGCTTATGAAGCGCTCGTGTATGGACGCTATACTACAAAGAGTGATGTGTGAGTAGAAATTGTAATTCAACCATCTGCTTCTCTTAGAAGGGGTTACGTGTGTGAAAGATCCAGGGGCTTCTACTATTGGCAGCCAGCCCCTAGACTAGTTCCTGCTCCCAAGACCGGTAAATTTCCCCAGCAACCCAAACACGAGGCCCCAGTCAGGGCAGCCGTCAACACTGCCTACACAACACTGGACTTGTGTGGAGGAAGAACGGGACTAGGAGAGAGGATAAAACGCTGCATGTGCAAGATTGTCGAAAAACTTCTTAAGTGAGCCTGCCAAGTGCTTGAGATCGCTGACCCCACTAGGGGCACACCTCTGGCCACTAGAAAGCCCAGCCTCCTTGCTGTTTACCTGATTAAACTGTAATTCACCTGCCTTAAAAGGTTTACATTAGTTAAAAGAAAATGAAAAGCGAATTCTTTGTTCCTGTCGCTGCACTTGGCGTACTAAAGACAATATTTTCTAGTTTTGTAAATGTTGGGTGCTTTCCCACAATCCGACAATATCGCTGGAAATCAAGTAGTTCTTAAAATGTCTACAAAAATAGTCGAACATTCTGAAGTTCCTCCAGTGATACCCCTCACTATCGGTTGCAAACAAACGCTGGAAGGTTTTGTTTCTTGTGAACGTTTCTCCTGTTTCCAATTTCTTAGGTAAAATCACGAGTAGATGCGAACGGGAACTTGTAAGCGCCTTCTCTTCCCGTTGGACGAAACGTCTTTATCATGCCATCCACCCCAACTGGTTTCTTCCAGTAAATTTTCGAATTCCCCACAACTTTAAACTTTTCTTATGATACAAACAAGATTACATCTTAGGCTTGAAATCCGGATCCCTTGCGTATATCTTTATTCATTCAGGGCTTTTCCTTTATTGACACAGCTGGAGTTTTGGAGTTGTACTTTATGAAATATTCAGCATAGGTGAGTCCGAGGTTTTTCCTTTTTAATTTTATTCAGTGTATAAATGGAAATCTTCCCGCAGTTTTTTCTTCTCTTTGCATGCATTTTAAATTGTTACGTCAAGACAAACGCATAAATCAAAAATGTTCATGATTGGGTCAGTGACATCGAACACACTTTACTTGGAAGATTTTTTTTAAAGTTAAGGTATAAAAAGCTGCCTGACAGGCAGATACTCCCTGATAGGCAGAAAAAGACATCCCACAAACTACGAAAATTTTCAAACACTGTAAGCACTGTAAGTAGTACACAACCGCAATTCTTACCATAAAAGATACGACGAGATCGTTCACGGCATCCTCGCTAGTGGCAAAGAGAAAGTCTCACCCGTTCTTCACAGGGGCAAGAAAATGAAAAAAGTTCACAGGTAGCCTAACTAACCTTTTCAAATTGTTAAATTTTTGTGTTAAGGTGGCTCACCTTATCCTCGAACGAAAGGCCAAAATATGGTCGAGCTACTCTTTCAGGGATACAGGATGCCAAACCAAACCACGTGGATTATGCTCTGTAAGTATAATCTTAAATGTTGAAAAGAAACAGGGTCACAGAAAAGTGCAGCTTGATGCCTTTCATTTCAATGGTTACAGAGTCAAAATTAAGGACCACCCTGTTCATATTAACAAACATCAACAGGAACGTGAAGCTCAGTATGGCGTCACTTCATGCAGGAATCCATGAACAGACTCAAAACTAGAACCTCACGCCCTCATTTTTTTAGTTCACAATGCCCGCATATACCGAGTGACTTTTAATTTGATGGGTCATGAATGTTTTCCAGCCAGAATAACCTGGCTGTCGCACAGTTAGCAGTTGTTAGCTTATGCATTTGTAAATTTTCAGCAGTGCCCTTCCCTTTAATTTCCCCACTAGGGCATGTTTCCACATTGTCCGTCCCAGGGTTCTACCATTAGTCTTCCCGATGCATTTGCTTTCCTCGTGATTATGACCTCACAGGATTCTAGCTTCGTTTCAGTAACGAAGAAATTTTTTTCTTTAAGGTGATTCCATCGAAATAGAAGGAATATTTAAAATTTTCTAAAACTTGGTCCAGTTGGTAATTATGTTTAGAACATTTCAAAAATGCAATAAAAATAGGGGTCACCGAGCTTGTTTTTCCACAAAAGGGATAGCCATTAATAGCAACTATACGACCCGCAAGGTTCGCAAGGTAATCAGAAATGTGTGCTATAATTGCTTTAAAAAGTCATTGCTTGATTGAAATATTGAAGCAGTTCAACAAAATAGACGGTTATCTTGCATTTTACACTACTTTAGTTGAACAGGAATTAAAGATTAAAAAATTAAAGAATCTGCGTGCGTACATACACTGCTGTACCTAAAGATGTGTTCTTTTTGGCATTTAAATAAAAAAATATCTCAAAGCAGAATTTTTAACTTTTCTTAAAATCGCGATATATTGTTGTCGACCGTGTGCCATTTTAATTTATGTGTTAAAAAGTGGGGGTCACCGAGTTTCTTTAGGAAAAAACGACCATTTATTTCTCTGAACACCTCCGCTTTCAAAGAAAACCTAGCAAGTTCCGAAGGTGCGCGCGCTCGTGCGCGCGCTAATCCCGCAAAAAATGATGTGCAGAAAGGATGCGCAATGCAATTGAATGGAATCACCTTAAAAGCAAATAGCTACAACTATCTCTGTTGAGACGGACATGATGAGATAGCATGTCCACAAAACGAACGGTCACTAAAATAATGACGAAAAATGACTTCTCTTCTCTGGTCCTTAGATTGCCCTGAATTAACATTTTTTTAGTTTGTGGATAAGAAGTGTAGTAAAGTTTTTCTTAAATTCAGCGTAGGGGATGGGCACTACTGGAAATGACCAATGCTGATAATGCACTTACACATATATATTATTCAGACTTTCTAGAGGAGTCCAATTAACCATATTGAAAATATATTGAAGCTTTACATACTTTCAGTTTTTTGTTGAAATACAAAAGACGAACAAAACTTTTTTCACCCCCTTTTTTTGTCCCCTGCACGTTTTGTTGATTTGCTGATTCCATCGAAAGGAAGAGCACGATATCACCGATGTTCTTATTTATTTTTTGGTTTTGGCCTTTAGTGGCTTTTGTTGCCTTGACTGGTTATTCTTTGTTTTATTTCCAGGTACCAGATCATGCTTAGTTGCTGGAAAGAGGATCCTGATAATCGGCCAACGTTTGAAAATCTTAGACGTGAATTAAAACGAATGGAAAACCAGCATAAGGTAAAAAGCAACAACAACGACAACAATCAAATCAAACAGAACATCGAAAATGCCTACATTCAGTGGAAAAATCACTATCCAGCGAATAACTATTCATTATCACAAATTAGCTTCTGCTGTGTTGTAATAGTGAAATTGAGCCTTTTTTATCAAAATGGATCCCTAGTTAACTGGTTTCTCAGTGAATGAAAACTGCTCGTGAATGAAAACTCTTTTTCCAGGCCCCGTATTGAGAAAGAGCCTAAAGAAAATTCAGAAATGGGTCAACTTGAATCCATGGATGGGAACGAAGTTATCTTGTACTTTAACCAAAATGACCTGGAAAGTAATTCTCCTATATTTTGTCCTGTTTGGTGTCCGTTCTCCTCCTGTCTTTACGTAGGTTTCTCTAGTTTGCCTTTCCTCTTCTCTGGTTTCCCACAAAAGCCACTATTTCTAAATTCAAACTAGATTGTGAAGCAGCGATTTAAAGAGCCAATCTGTGGAATTGTAGTGCACTGTCAATGTATTTACTATATGTCTCCTTATTTATTAAACTAGAGTAAGAAACAAGAGGTCAAGGAACAAGAAATTGTACTCACTAAATAAATTAAATTATTGACTTTCGTAATCAAAATTGCATTTTTTAGCATTACTTCAAAATAGTGGCAAGGCCCATTGAAGTCAAGGGAAATCCGGCCAAAATAAGGGTTTTCTTTTGTTTAATATTACTTACATATATACTTTATACAACTATAAATAAGAGTCTTTTACTACGGGTGGCCAGGATGGAAATGGTTGAAACGTGACAAAGACTGTTTCTATTTTTATGCTTGTTATCTCTTGTCTTGGCAAAATCGCTAAAAAGACCTTTTTTCTGTTACCTTTAAACTAAATCTTTGTGTGATAAGAACTAGTGATGTTGTGTGTTCTGTTTTTTTTTTTCTGGCAGAAGCTCATCAACATGAAAGACTACGACAAGAAACTCGATGGGAACGTGGAAGATTTGATGTTTTAGAGGCGCTTAATGCTCAGTGCAGCAGACTGGAGCTTCATCTTTTCCTGTAAACTTAAGCTTAGCAAGTGGAGTGTAGACAATTATTCTTTGATGAATAGTGTAGTATTTTTCAAAGGAAAGTAGAATTTTTAAAGAGCTAACATTCACGAAACAATCCCCTACTGAAAGGCAAAATGAGGTGGTCGATTACGGTAGATCGTCTATCACGTAAGACTCCAAAATGTGCAGTGCTTACATGTAAAGAGGATCCCTTAAGGAAGATTGTTCTGTACTAGACATTTTAAATACCGCTAAACCCTTAACCTTGGGGCCACCCAATCAAAGTCCCTTGTTCAGGCTAGGATTACGAACACTTCATTTTGTAGCGCACAATATGATACGTAGTCATTTTCTTATGTTATGTACACCTTTAGCACCCCATTAATCCTGTCAGATTTTCGTGGCACGTTAGTAGCCACTGTGTAGCATTTATGCCAGAAGCGATTCACTGGTCGCGTACGAGAGTGGCCTCGCTCAAAAGGCAAACTTTTCATACGATCGAACTATTAATAAAACAAAATTTAGCTTTAGCTCATTTTCATCATTTTTGGTGCATGAAAAGTTCAACATTTGAACTAGGCCTTCCATAGACTTAACTGTAGTAGTAATAGTATAAAGGTAAAAAATTTCTTCATCTGATAATTGCACTCAGTATAGAGTATTTCTTTAGCGATTACGTTCTCTAGCTGGCTTTTCTCTTTCTGCCTTAACATTTTTTTCTTTTGGAGGGTTGGTGGGCAAAGGAAGGCGAGGAAAAAGATTTCACTCAACGAAGTGATTTTACCGGTTTCGCCAGTATTGATTAAAAGTGATCGAGCTTCTTCTTTCTCTTATTCAAAGGCTTTTGTTGCACTACACCACATTTGAGAATTGAGATAACTAGGGCAAAAAAATACGTTTGTAGGATTTACAAGTCAGCTGCTAAAGTGAATTTAAACCCTGAGCTAATCCCTCCAGCTGTGAACTTGATAACATATAGATTTAGCCAAGCCTAAAAGCAGAACTCCATATCCACCAGGTTACCATCGGCCGCCTATAAATTCTTCAGGATTTCTTGCTTACTATTAATAACCTAGGTACTTGACCTCGTTAATTACTGTATAATTTTAGTCTCTTAAGCGTATCATTTTAGTATAAACTTAGAGTTATAATTCTGTATCGTTAGTTTCGTGATTCAAGCAATCTAGTTTATCTATTTGTGCTTTTGCTTTAAGTTCGCCGGGCAAATTCATTCAATTGTTTATCGGCATTTTTCATTTGTTTTGATTGCTGTTATTTTACTTGTCGCTTTGTGTTTTGTGATAGGAGACGCGTTTTCGCTTAGAAACTACCAGAAATTCTCTTTTGGTTTTGTTTACAGATCATTGCACATTATTTTTTTCTCAGCGCGTAAGCGGGCAAGATGAACCAAATCCTGCAATCTGATTGGTTCCGGGAGCGGGCGGAATTTTCCGATCTTGACCGCGGTCAACGGAACGGCAATAACAAAAAATTTGTAATGGGTTTTTAAAACCTTTAAAATCTTTAAAACGTTCTCCGAAACTTAGAATTCTGAAATTTTTTGTACATTGTCGTTAAAAACTTTCTTTCCAAAATTTCTTGTTAAAATACCGAAGGTTGTACAATGTAAATCGCCTCTTCCCTTTCGACAAACATTTGAGTAAATCGAGCAGGAGTTAGCTACATGTATCGAAATTTGGGAAAATAAAGGGGTTTCTTTTAGTTATATTGCTTTCTGTGATTTCTGAGTTTTAACAGAGTAAAAAAGCGTATTTTGCTGCTCTGGTGTCACAAACGGCTTCGTTTCATGGTTCATTTTACGCGCGCTTGTAAAACGTTGCTTTCCGAAAACAACAAGACACGTTTAACTTTTGAAAAACAACAAGAAAAAAAATATATTATTTGCCGGCCTTGGTCGGTCCGTATTGAGAAAAACTGTGTCCTCGGTCTTGAGCATGGCCCTCGGCCTGCGGCCTCGGGCCGTACTCAAGACCTCTGGCACAGTTTTTCTCAATACGGACCTCCCGGCCGGCAAATAATATATATGTATTGCACACATTTTACTGTAGAATTTTCAATTGTTTTCACGAGTTATTTTATCGCTACGCGAGTCGCTTTGGCAACACTCGTCAAAAGACTTGCGCGATTCTCCGCACGCCATTGGCTTGAAGCTGCGCGAAAATGTGCTTCATATAAGAAAGTCATGAAATGCGACGGACGTACGTACGGCGCACGCGCCCGCGAGCCATTCTGCTTGCCATGACCATAAAAATTACCAGCATGCCTCTTAGTGTGAGTATGGGGCTCCACTCCCGCGGCCTTCGGCCGCAAAGGAATTCCACCATTACTTTGAACCAAGCGGACCTGGTCAAATACTAATATATCAGTGAACCCAACATTTCTCATTTTCTTTGTACGATTGGAGAAAGTAAGGCCACTAACATCGTGAACCCAATACAGCTGTATATGGCGTATGGAATCTGGCGGTGGTGAATAGAGTAGTTACAGGCATGGGTAGGAGGTGGGGTGGGAAGCGTATATATAGTCTTCAATAAATATAATATATCACGAAGTGATAAACGCCTGTTCCAAGCGTTTTGATTGCAGGGAGCAGCGTAAAGGGACGCGCAGCGTTAGGGTCAGTGCGAGGGAAGACTGGGAGTCTCCCCTCGTTTTTTCCCGCTCTTTCGCTTGCTTTATATTTTTCGCTCGCACTCCACTACCTGAACGCCTGGAACAGGCTAAGTGATACCTTTCTGTTGTAACATAATTTTAGACTTTGTTTAGATTACACAATAGAGATATAGTTGTTAGTCGGAGGAAATCTTCAGAAATATTCTGAAACAGATCGTAAATGGTTCCGTTTGAAGTTTTTGTTGCTTATAATGCAGTTTAATTTAATCTTTAAAAGCGATGCACGCAATCCTGCATATCCTGCTGCAACTACTTATTTTTTAAATTGTTTTTAAGTGACATGTTTTTGTGTTGCAACGCGATATATTTTTGCAAAAACGTTGGTAAATAAAGTTTGCAGGAGAATTAATCGTATGGTGCTGACTCCTACGATAAAAGCAACACCGTCATAATAACAAACATATAGAATGCCTTGTTCTCCGAAACTATTGAACGGTCAATTTTGGGCCCGAACCCACGGTTTTGTGGAGCATTAATTAGGTCTCGTGGAGCATAATGCGAATAAGAGACTCATCTCACAGTTGTTTTTGTAAGCAAGGGGACCCAGGTTCTCCTGTAAACATCAAGTATTTGAATAAGAATTTCTAATCAAACACTCCGGGAGGTTACTCCCTTATCTGACCTTATCTCACCTTAATGGTTTTCAGAAAGTTTTGTCTTAAACAACGGGGTATCGATTTCATCAATTTTTGTCTTATTTGGGTTAGAGGTATTATTACCGCAGACAGCTCAACAGCTCTTTTAGGCTGTAGGTTGATTATAATTGTCAATTCATTAAAATAAGAAACAGTTTATCCTTCTTCGTTCCAGTGTAAACAGGGTATGATTTTGGGTTAAATGTCTCAGAGAAGGTCTGAAAACATCTACGTTCTGTCTTAAACAAGGTAGCAAAATCATCGATTTCGGTCGTAAACAGGGCCAAGGTTTGAACACCCGGACTGCACCTCCCTACCTAAGCATCTGTTCAGTACCTGCCCCGCGGCAAACACATAGCCTTAAGCTTCATTAGCATAAAGGCATGGTAACTAACGAAGCATTCTTCCGGTGTCGAGCCTTTCTCTACCAGAACAGAGTCATGGAACATTCGAGTCTGTTTGTGAAGACATCAAGTGTGACCATTAGAAGCTAATGAAAAACTTTATTGGTTATTGTTAATTCTGCTGAACAGGGTGGTTATACGTTTTGAACTTCATAAGAGTGACAATTCACATGAAAGTTGTTAAGCAACAGCCTTTCTTAATTGAGATTTGAAATAGTTTTAAACCTGAACTTTGCTGACCCCCCACTAATGAGGTCTTGAAATGCACGTGGGCAGCTTTAAATTTCAAGGAGTTTTTATAATTTAGATCAACTTTAACTGTTGTCTTATCGTACAAGCAAATTTAACAGTAACAGTCAGTATAATGGAACTTCGAACAACAGTATTAAAGCGTCAAGTCGTCAATAAAACTGTAGTTCACATGCATTTGTCAAGAACAGCATATAACAGCTCCTTGTGGCCAACCTAGCGGACAGATGCTTGGCTATTTTGAGGAGTTACATCTCTTGTACAGTCCGCGTATAATGAAGGAAGTGATTTAAAAGCTCTGACGGACCTTGTAATGGCTGTCCGCGTCCTCTTACGAGCAAAAGCTCGTAAGATTTTCCAAGTTTGAGCAAGACTATCTACAACGTCAATTCAAGACGGTGTTCTTTCATTTGGGAACTAAGGAATACGTGTGTCATCGACGAGAGATCAGCTTGGTTCACATGAGCGTTGATGATCTGATAGACGCAAAGACTTTTTTCATGTAATGAAGTTTATCAGTAATAGAACCTCCGTTTACGGACAAGTACCTGAAGAGCAATCTAGCCCCCTCCCCCCCCCCCCCCCAATTTAAGGCTCAGTCCGCTCCACGTTTGAAAGTTATAGTTTTCTCTCAAATCAAGTGGAAAGAACAGAACCTTGGAACATCGGAACACCAGAATATAAGAATCCTTCTGGGGACAGTAAATTAGGTCTAATGGGGCCTCGGTTAGGCTTTATTCTGGTTGTCCGGTCTTCCGTGGTGGCTTGCTCTTCCTATAAGTTTAGAAAATGCCTAAATAACGAGGTTGTCGTGTCACAGTAGTGTCATTTTTTTTGTGAGGGAATGTACATTTTTTCCCACCAAAGTGAGAAGGGCCAGGTAGGCTTATCAACGATATATGGTTCTCTGAAGATCACTATTTCATGCAATTTGTACGTAATTCAATAAATATTTTTGAATTTGCAGGTTTAGTTAAAATGAAGCGAATCGGTGTGATTGAAATACCCCGGTTCCCTTCCTCTAAACCGCTATTTGCCTTAGATTTAGGCGCACAATCATTAATTTTTGACCGCACAAGTTGCATACTGATATCGTAACGATAGTGAAGCCTGGTTACTGCCTTTGGTTAGATCTTGCCTAATTTTTAGAGTTTAACAAACAAGAGGAGCGTCATCATTGAGGAAATTATCCAATTCTCGGTCATCGGGCTTCGCAATTAATTTTCTGGGGAAAACTTGTGTCGTCACAAAAGGTAACAAACTTCGTGTTAATAAGGTACCATTTATGGATACGATTTATAATTGCAAATTACGTTTTTTATGTCATGTGACCTTTTACAATGCTGGGTCATATATTTTGGCTGACTATTCAAGTCTAGATCAGTGCTCTTAGTTTCTGATGCGTCTAAAACATGATGGAACGAGTCGTTTCTGTGGCCAAAGTTGTTCTTTTCGTGCTAATGTTTGTTCTCATGACAGGTAAGTGCATCCTGAAATTAAGTACATATCTGAGTTACTTAAAGTTATGAAAATAGGAAAATTACTCTACACACTAAGCGTTGATCAGCTCCACGAATGAAGAATTTTAGCATAAACATTCTGCAAAATCCTTACATTTCAGTGAGAGTGTGAAGCGAAATTTATAAATCAGTTATAGTGGCATTTGTGCCAAAAAAATAGAGGTGACAAATCGGTCCGCTATCTAATCACTTTCTATCGCAATTATAGCACTTTAATATTGCCAGTAGTTAACTACCCTGCAGGATTAAGAATACTTAATTTAATTTCCCTATCTTGCGGGGACTAATAGGCACTGAAGTAGCGCATATCGTAGTTTGTTGTCGATACATGATGATCTCTTCTCACTTGTTTGTGATGAGTTACTAGATTTATCACAAAGGATTGAAGAGATTTTCTATAACTTAAGACTTATTTCAATTTTGCTCCTCCGTTTTTTGGTTATATTCTATTACCTGCTTCCCAATTTCAACACAAAAATAATGGGTAACAACGGTATCGTAACGTAGGCATGCAGGCACAAACGTAGCAAGATTCGACTCCAATGTATTGGCGAGGTAAAGACATTTGATGTTTACCATATTGCATAAGACTTTAAAGACAGTATAAAGTCGTAAACTAGTGAATCGAATTGCTCATCCGTGGCAAGATAATTAGAATTCATTAACTGTTTAGGGTGTCGTACCGCGTATTGAATCTTGCCGCAGGGAACTTGGGCGTAATATGTAATATGCATGAAAGTGAAAAAGTCACTTAAACACGGAACGAACCTTTAAAGGGATCATGGGAAGCATTTTGTTGGCTTCATTTGTCAAATTCAAACGTAGAGAAAACAACGTCGTGAAACGTTTGAACAGTTATAAACTTTTCCTTTGACTAGATAGCCATCTAGCGAAAGTGACCCTGATGCGATTTACAGTGAATATATCAACTGGTGTTCAGTAAATATATCCAACTTTATGTCGGCCAGAAATTGTTTTGCAGAATAACCGAAAAACTGTGTCTACAGCTGAAGCATTCGCGGTCGTTTTAACATGGATAAAAACCAAAAAAATTCATTCAATAACTTTAAATGGTAGGTCAGTTCATGAGTGGGACCGATTTAAAACAGTTTAGTTTATTTCTACAGTTTCCAAATTTTTTTGACTGCTTCGTTTACACGCGATGTTGTTTTGAACCGCTCGCTTCTATTACACTGTCAATGCCACGGCTTTACAAAAGTGTTTTCTTTTCCCTGAAACATAAGGAATAAATTAAGATAACATTTTAGTCAATTGTTTTTCAATGCGTGTGATCTTCATCATACTTGAATTATTTTTCCCGATCGGTTTCAAATTTTCCAGCGTTAACGGCGAGCATTTTGCCCCTCGACTACTTTCCATTTTTTCCCCTCTCGATTTAATTTCTACTTTTGAAACTTCGCAATGCTAAAGTCCCAGCATAAACACAAAGACGTTATTTTCAATTCATGCGATGATCTGAAATTGAGCTACTTACTGTATCTTTCGTAGAGCTAAAAACAAAGTAGTATTATTTACAATGTTCATGGAGCAGAAAATTGCGAGAATGTTTGAAGTAAATTTGGAAAGCTCCTTGATGGCTTCCCGTCTGGCCGGTGAGCCTATCAGATGCGCTCGTTTGGTGCCCGTTGAGAATTGTGATTTACGGGCTGAACACCTCAGCCTCAACTTATACAATTGCTCCGTGTTTAACTTTGCGATTTCCCCGGAAATAGGCATATCACTCCATTGTTTGAAGAAGAAGATTCTCTAGAATTTCACTGGTATTTTTTGTGGGTTCTTAAAGTGAAAAATTTTAACTTTTTGCATGAACATTAAATTTATTTTTTTGAATACATTTGATGTCTCACTTTTGGTTTGGATTACCAATACACCGGTTTGTAAAACAAAAATTGCTAAAAGAACCCTAACGTTAAAAAGAGAATATTAAAAACTAGTGAAAGTTATCGCTACACGGCTGGGTTACCTTTGTACTAAACTGGAGATATGGAGATAAACAACTGCCATACTGTTTTTAGTGCAATGGGTTTTGTTTTCCACTTGGGACCACGGCTTTTACATAGGTTAAATAAAATATTCAAAATGCGTCAATTGACGGCTATAGGGGATGCAAAAATACTACAAGCCAGAAAGTAAACTTTCTGGCTTGTAGTGAAAAATACCAAAGTAATACAAGCAAGGTATTACAAGCAAACAAGCTGATATAAGGCAAACATAATTGATTTTAGGTCCCACGAAAAAGAGCATTTTGTGAAGAAAAAAAGAGAGAAAGTTTTCATTTATTTGCAAGGAAACGTGATTAAACGAAGAACGGCTGGGAGTTGAGGGAAGAGTCCATTTGCCACCCAAAATAATCACTTAAATTTGTACGTTCCATAAGTTACCTTTAAAGCCTCTCATGTACTTAAGACTGGAATGAGCGACCAAGGGGAGGACCAAAAGTTACCAAATAAAAGTCCAGAAGGACAGGTCCTTTTGTGATTGCTATCAGTTTAATATATAAACTCTGCCGAAGAACCTACAAAAAAGGCACTCCTGATGTTTCAAAAATTCAAATACTCTTGGGTTCCCCTATAGCATAAAACTGTTACGTTCGTTGAACTAGCACTTTCCCAGTTTTTGGTGATAAAAGACTCAAGCCCAAATAGAGTTTTTATGGGGGAGGGGGTGGGGGAGGTGGATCTACGGTAGTGCTATTCCGTTACTGTGCAAATTTAAACAGTGTTCAAGGTACATAGCAGGTACATAGCAGGGGCGGGTGGTTTAGGAAGGGGGTTGTCAGTCGGCGTCAGTCCCTATGGGGGATAAGGGGGTGAGGTACACGAGAAGAGTTTGAATTAACAATGGAATTGTAATTATAAGACAAAGAAACCACTGTCATTATTTGTTGTAGCTTTTGTTTTTTTAGGAATGTTTTGAAAGCACTTTTTGACAAGACTCTTAACCTAAGGATGTTGCAACTTTTCGGAAAATGACTGAAGATTGCTGGAAGGAAAATTCAGTCAGTTGCATTGGTGACCTTAGTGGCTAGCTCAGTGGTTCAATACATAAGGCAGCTGTCAGCCCAAAGAAGCCTGGCTGGCAATGAAGAACAGCACTTATCCTGCCCGTTCATTGTGAAATAAGCTTACTAAATCTAAAACAGAACACATGTAATGTATGTTTTCTCATGATCATCAAACAAACTTCTTAGCTAATAATTTTGCTTAATTAAGCAGTTTAGCAATGGCTAGGAATGAACGAAAAATAGAACAAACTCGCAAAACACCACACACTAACAAACGAAGCTAGACTATGTCTCTTGATGGTAAGTAAACTAACATGAGTTGTTTTGTTTTTGCAGAGTCGCAGAGTCCCATAATTACAGCATCACCCTCGAACAATTTTCTTGTTGTGGAAGGAGAAAACGCAACTCTCGAATGGACGTATAACCTTAACGACGATTTTGCAAATTTATCTTTGTTATTTGCTACTGTACGCGAATCAATTATTGTTGTAAGAAAACTTCCAGGAAGAGGCCCGACAGTGAGAGATGATCGGGTAACAGTGATAATAATGGAAAACTTTACGTCGATCACATTCTTTGGAGTGAACGGAAGTACTGATGACAGGAGCTATGATTTTGAAGTCGGCAACAATGTTGGATGGGCTCGGAGAACTGTGAGGATAGCAGTGCTGTGTAAGTAGAGAGGTTCTTAGACAGGATTTGCGATTGTTTGAAATGACCATGACCTGGCGTTTTTGTGCTGCATTGATATACTCAAAGAGTGTTTGCGCGTTTTTAGCCTGTGTGCGTATGGTGCCTTTTGATTTAATAACTGGAATGATTACTACTGCTTATGTGCACAATCAAACGATACAATTTAGGAATCACATAATAATAGGATCACAACTTTCAATTAACCTTGCTTCGGTTCTTCAAAGAGCGCATATTAACCTTATCCAATATGTCCACTGGATAAGGATGAAACTGCTATCCGCTGGATAAGCTGGTATACATTGCGTTGCGTTCTCAGGATTTACGCAGGATTCCAAGACATGAACAGAGTTGCAAATGTAAAGCCCTGAAAACGGAAAAGTAAAGCCAAGTCTACCACTTCTGAGTACAAAGTTATTTTTGGCAGGTCAAAACGATCACTGTTTTTTTTAAACTGTTTTTTCCAACAGCCATTTCTGTTTTGCAACAATATTTCCCGGTGGATAAAAGTCATACGAGCAACCCAGATGATACAATAGGAAATTTTTAGGCAGTTCATGGCAATATTTATGTGCTGGACAATTGTTATCTGCTCTCTAAACAAACAGGAGCTGACCTTTTTACCTAGGAGCCTCTGTTATTCGAGACAAGCTCTTTTGCTCAACTTGAAATTGGTTACTGAGGACTGATAGAAGTTGAAATTAATGGCAAAACTTGCTTTTTTGTTTCTAATAAGACTAACAAAGATGTAGTTTTTATTGAGATCAGTGGAGGCGCCATGGTGTAGTTGTTACCCCATTGGGGTCAATTGTTCAAGGCCTCAGTGATCGCTATATCAAGATGGTTATTTCCTTAGCCATGGTGCTTTACTCCACATCGTCTCTCCAGACGCAGGTGTATAAATGGGTACCAGCAGACTGTTGGGAAGTCCTAACACACTGCCGGTGGTAACCCTTACATGGACTAGGAAGCCCGGCCGGTTCACAACGAGTACTAATGTTCATAGCCGCTTGATGTGGCAGAAACGGGATCTAAGCACAGACCTTGATAAGCCATCTGGCTCGTTCGCCAAGTCTTTGGATTGGATTGGATTGGATTGGACTCAAGGCTTTTTGTTATACCTCCCAACTAAGACACCTTTTTTGATTGGACAAGAACGTGTCACGTGCCATGAGTTAAAACAGTCTAACTCTCCAGGGCGAACAAAACTCACTAACTCCATAGGAAAACAACAACTTTCGACTCTCACGTGCTCAGGTCGAGCGCCTTGAAACTGCGGCAAATCTGTGTCCATCCGCGTCAAGAATATAATTTTTTCTCAGTAACGGCCGAGAAACGCTTTCAAGTCCGAACAGAAGAAGAAGTTGAACAACTGATACGGGATAAAAGCTCCAAATCCACAAACAAAGCGACATGCACAAAATGCTGTTAACCCCTTAACAGAGTTCTGTAAGGAACAAACCCTACAACAAAGCTTTGAAGCGCTAAACAAGATAGATCTCAACTCCTTGCTCACGTATGTAATTTGTTCTATTTTTGAGTTGGGAGGTATAACAAAACACTTAATGACTGGTCCCACGGGAAACAGTGAGTTTTGTTTTCCCTCGAGCCCACAATGTTCATTGAGGGTCTCGGGGAAACAAAACACACTGTTTCCCTTGGGGCCAGTCATTAAGTGCTTAACGTTTTTAATAGACATTGAGATGCCATTACTCTAGGCAGCAATTAATCTTCTGTAAACAACAAAGTAAGCCGCGTTTATCTTTTCTCTCCAAATGTACACGGCAGGATCACGAAATGAAAGGTGGCATAAGATTCATAATGTATGGGTAGCTAACTCAAATCTTGAGCCCGGGCACTTTGTATTAATAAAATGAAACAATATAAACCAAAATAAAATAAGCTAAGTGTAATCCAATAACGTTTAGTTTAATATTTTGTTTACATTTCAATTCCCCCCCTTATGAAGTTCGCCACGTGCACTTATTTAGAGACTCAAGGTTTGACTCCTAACATGGCTAGTGAAAAGAACTACTACAGACAGAACTGTAAAGAACTGTAATTTGAGAAAAAAAATTGCTTAGCAAACGGCAGCAATTTTAATTAACAGAAGTAAGGCCCATAAATATTCGAGGAAAATGCAAAGCGTTAACACTTGTACAACTTAAGTAAATCTTTATCTTTGATGGTTAGGGTACTTTACCGCCCTAAATTTGTGTCATTACAAACCAAAGCGTAACATAACATCTTTGTTATTCCGATCTTTGGATTACTTTCCGTTGTCTTAGAATAAGCAGTACTTGAGCAGTGTGCCGCGATAACAAAAATGAAAATTCAATTGAACGACCAAATTTGGCAAAATTACTAAATGTAAACGTAATCTTTTGTGTGGCAAGGTTTATTTTAATATCAATTACCATTATGCACCTTGACTCATCAGTCCCCTGCTTCAACCTGAAATGGCCTTTTAATACATCGTAATTCATGTACCATTACCACTGAAAGGTGCTGGCCGCTAGCTTTCATTTGAATGGGCATGTATGCACACTTCAGGGTTCATCTTTTATTTACATGACAAAAAAGTGAAAATTGGCCTTTAATTGACTTGGCTATGGACATGGCTACCTGGGTGGCGGTTTTGGTACCAGCTATCGGCCCGTATTAACAGTAATGCAACCTGCGAGTCTTACGTTTTCGGGACAATCCCTTATTTTGGATTGAGCACTGAGAAAAGTTGCCATTGATGGGAGATGCAGTGGCGATACAGTGATGTAGTGATGAGCCTGTTGGGCAGGCGTTTGGAGATTCTAGCTCTACTCTCAGTATCAAGTCAGTTGTTACCTTATACAAGTGAGTTGCCCTTTAGGAAGCTGTATAAGCTGGTACCATTAAACTTTTAGGGAATCAAAACAAAATGCTGGGGATAATCCTGCGATTGACTAACATTCCATCCGGGAAGGTTGGGCGTAGTGATGTTCCTATAGTAATTCCATGCTACAGAAATCAAACATACGGTGTACTTAGCGCATGCGGTTATAAATAAACCATCTGGCTCCATTGGACAGGACGCAAAATTTCATGCATATTTTTATTAAATAATTAATCAAAAAATTTTATTGAGATTCATTCAATGCATTACTTTCAGCTAAAATCTCCTGCACAAAAACCAAAAATCGGCAATCTACTTATCTATCCAACTCTCCAACAGTATTCAACTATACATGTATGTACTGATAATGGCGGAGCTACAAACAATTTTTATGCTATCCCTCTGGAATGTTCGTATCTTCTCAAACAAATTTAACAGGGGCAAGTTATTGTTGTCAGCGGTAGTTCGGTTAGATGGGCCAGAAGAAAAGACACACAACTTTTGTCTGGATAATTTTGGCTATGTGCAAGCAACACATAGCGGCTTTAATATTCCAAACTTCCTTGCAAAATTAACGAAACAATAAAACAAAAGCTACGCCCATTAAAGGTGAGGGCAATGAACCGCAACCCTAACATATAAGGAAACAGAAGGAGGAAAGGACAATGTGGGAGGAGGTGGGTTAAAATTGTAGCTCCGAAGCTCAACAAAGTGCTTGAGACTGGATCGTTAGAAGCACATGACATACAGGTCTAGAGGGTATACCCACTTACCAATTCGAGGATACCCCTGGAGTATCGTCCTTTGCTTAAGTGCTCAAAATTGAAGTTAACCAATGACAGCGAGGGACTCAGATTATAAAATTTTTATTGTCAGGCCAATAATGCCTTTCTTTCTTGAAAGGACATATGCCCGACAAGTTATTCACCATTGTCACGGTCAGACAAAACAGAACTGTTCCCAGATGTCAAAATTTGTCAAAGGTTATTTGATTTTACTGGGAGACAAGAATTTTATTCCTAGGATAACTGAAATAATTTTACACGTGTATGATGAAGCAAACTAACACCACAAGGTTGATTCAACCCCATAATTTGTGGCACCAATGTCTGTTCAGATTCAGTGATATAATTATAGTTCTCTAGGATCTATTGAAAAACAAGGCGCATAGAGAAGATTTCCCAGAAGACACCTTGACGGAGGTTTACAGTAAACTTAAGTATAAAAATGTCCTGAAATATAATAATTCTTTTAAAGAAAAATAAATTCCGTCAACAACCTTCACTATTAGTTTTTTTGATAATGAGCAAGTCTTGGTGTCACCGTGGACAACTCGTAGCTGGTAAATTATGATTGAAAGAAACAGGGAATTTGAAACAGCAGAAATCAGCCTGCTGTGCACATATGTGTAAATATGAGGTTATTTTTATAAGGTTTCTTATTCAATACATGTATGTTGTCTTTGCTTTGTAGATCCTCCAAGCGTTACTCACATCTCTGAAGACCAGACAGTGAATGACAAAGATATTGTTAATCTGAACTGTACAGCCGATGGTATACCAGCACCAAACATTACCTGGACAAGACTCTCTGATAACAAAGATGTCTATATGCCTTTGACCATCACTGGTAAACTTGATGAAGGAGTCTATAGGTGTACTGCTTATAATGGCATTGGAAATCCAGTCAGTAAATATGTCTCCATTTCTGTTCAAAGTAAGATTCACGTACTCTGTAAATAATAATAATTAAAAATAATTCCCAAATAACTAACGGTTGTAAACTTATGAATTCACTCCCTCACTTTGGCAATTAACTGATCATCTCTGTCCCGAAACGGTGTGTTTTACATGCATGTATCAAGGAACCGTCCGTCAGTGTCTTGTGCTAACATCTCTCTTGATTACTATTAATTTGTTTGTGTCTGCATAGAATTAAGAGCACCTTCCCTCCCTGAAAGTTGTCTTCTTTTTTTAATGGCTATTTTTGGATGTTTGTTTTATCATGTGAAATTTTTGGCTCACTTGTGACCAGTTCAGCTTCAATGGCAAAGTGGCTACATGTCAGATATGACATGTACATGTCAGATACTTTTATTTTGTAGTGAATATTAATTTTGGTGCAAAACTGAGCAGGGGTGTGTTGTAGTGGTTAGCGTGTTGGACTTCAGATCTGAAGGTCAGTGGTTTGCGGCCCAGTCCCTGCCATCGTGTTGTTTCCTTCGACAAGAAACCTTGCCCCACATTGTCTCTCTTCACCCATACTGCTCGGGGTAACCCTCAGCCGTGTGGGCCTCCTTGGCTCATGCGTGACTTTACCTAAGTATATACATGTATCTCTGTCTTCCGTGTTGGACATGCGCACAATGTTGGTGTGCAAAGCAAAAATGGCAAAAAATCGAAGCAAATTTTGTTTTAGAATTGCTGTAATTTGGAAGAGGTTCATTTGTGATTTTTCAAAAGCACACCAATTTAGGGATGATTTTGTGTAGTTTCTCGAGTATTGAGGGTACATTTCAAAAGGAATCAGAATTTGTCGTGGTTGGAAGAAATATTAACCACTATCGACCAAAAAGGTCGCAAGCGACGTAACACATCAATTGGCACCTTTTTGGCATCTCTCCTTTTCGCACCGATGGCACCAATTGCACCCTTCTTTTTTCCCTATGTTGCGTTTTCATTTTGCATCGCGCCAATTGCATCACCCATTTTTTGCTATTGGGCAAAAACAGATTTTTGCCAATGGATTAATCATCAAGATAGAATTGTTGCGTTACACATACATACCGTGTGGGTCATGTTGATCCCCAGTTTTTTTTTTTTTAAGTTGGGGGTCAATTTGTCCCCAGGTTAGTGAATCCTAGACCCATTAATGCATTTATACACAGAAATATAGTGAAAATTAACTCAGAGTTTCTTTTATTACAGACTATCATCCAATTAACACAAATCTGTCTACAAATTTGACTGACAACATTGTTGTTGTGAATGAAAGCTTCAACCTGACCTGCAGTTCACAGGCCAACCCACCTGCAAAGTATCGATTCTACAAAAAGCAGCAGAGTTTGTTTACTACCACAACTGGTAATAACATAGCAGTGTACACTTTCTCAGTCAATGAGAGAATAAAGCAGGTGACTTACAGCTGCACTCCCTTCAATGATTATGGTGATGGACCCACAGAAACAATCACTGTGACAGTACACTGTAAGTACACCTGTCCACTTGATTGTTATAAATTACCTTCCTTGTTAAATACCACATATATAACTGCTCTAGATACAAGGAAATGGTTTTAAGGAATGTTGAGGCTTAAAGGAAGCCTCCATGTACATTTACATGTACATGTAAGGTCATCCTGGAACAGTAGATGCGGTACTAGTGGTGTAGTGGCCAGCAACTCAGACTTCATATCGAAAGATTGGAAGGTCAGCAGTTTGAGGCTTGTCTCTGCATCATGTCATGATGTTTCCTTAGGCAAGATATTTACTGCACATTTCCTTTCTCTACCCAGATGTATAAAATGGGTACCAAGAAAATGCTGGGGGTGGGTGTAACCTTGTGATGGACTAGAATTCCGTTTGGGGAGTACTAGTAAGTACTCCTAGTTGCTTCACGTCGCAGAAATCAGTGTTTAGTACTGGCCAGTTGGGCCACTTGCAGCCCATGCATGTGTGACTACAGTGAACTTAAAGTATGCAGCTGTGTGACAGTACCCAGGCTAGAAATAATGTTTAGTTCTTTCAATTCCTACTTGTTCTCGATGTGACAACAATAAGTAATAATGTTCTCCGTGTGAAAATTACAGTGAAACCCGTTAAACCATGAACGGCTAAAATTATTTCTGGAATGTTTATTGTTCTGCGACCAATCAGATTCGAGACGTAACCGCAACAAACCGCAAGAGTAATTAGCTGAGAGGTTTCGATCACGAAACGAGTCGGCGGCTTTTGCGTCCACAATAAATTCTCAGTTTCACCGCCGATTATTGCAGTAGAGCAATAATTACTGTAGTTTCTGTTAGCCCCGAGTTTTCACAGCAAACACAAACACGCCTGCCGTTGCAGATACAAACATGCGTGCAACTTGCGTACCGTTGCAAATATTTTCAAAAAAAATACACTCGCTTTTGATTGGCTATTTAGGTCTCAGTTCGGTAGTTGTGTTATTTTGGACCGACGGAATCGAAAACATCAAATGACGGCCAAAAACAAGGCTGAAACCTACAAATGATTATAACTGACAACACCGGAGAGGCTTTTTTTTTAAAAATCAAAAAACGCTGTCTAGCCGTGTCTGTTCGATTATTTATCTCTTTTCAGTAAAATATCGTTTATAGTTATTCTTTGCTTATGCATAAACTCTGGAATAGAAAAAAAATTAACAATTTCAGAGTGTTCGTTAATCGGCGGTGAAACTGAGAATTTATCGTGGACGCAAAAGCCACCGACTCGTTCCGTGAAGGAAACCTTTCAGCTAATTACTCTTGCGGTTTGTTGCGGTTACGTCTCGAATCTGATTGGTCGCAGAACAATAAACATTCCAGAAATAATTTTAGGCGTTCATGGTTTAATGGGTTTCACTGTAATAGACCTAAAGTTGTTCTAAAAAGTCTTTTTTTTTTTCAAATTTAACTGGGAACTGACATATTTATCATTACTCACAGTGAAACAAATACTTGTACACTGTGCAATGTAATTGATGTCATCAACTACCCTTACCAAACAGACAAACTTAACAATCCTCACTTATTTTAAGACAGTACGAACCCACAACGCGACCAACTCGACAAAGTCGACCAATTGTCACGCGCTTTGGCAGACTAAAACTTCACACCTCGACGCAACTCGACGTAACTCCTTGCCAAATAGGCAAACTCAATAATGCTCACTTCCGCTAAGACAGTAAAAACCACACAACTCGCCATACTCACCAACCCGCTCTCATTGGCAGACAAAATCTCCACGCCTCGACACAACTCGATAAACGTAACGACTCTTACCAACTAGACAAACTCAACAAACCTCACTCACTGGCAGACGAAATGTTCCAGACATCTTCACAACTCGGCAAACACAACGAGGCTTACTAAAAAATCGATCAACAATCCTTACATACTATAAGGCGGTACGAACCCCACCGCGTGAACCAACTAGACAAACTCGACCGACCGGCCAAACTTCTCGATAAGGCGACAAAGTCAACGGACGGATTTCAGGGGCGGATCCAGAAAACGGAGAGGCCGAAGAAATTGTGGCGAGAGTACACCCTCCGCCAAATGAAAACTTCACGTTCGCGTGGAAATGCTGCTCAAAGCATTCTGAGAGCAATCCTGACCAAAAGTTAAGGCTTCGAAAGAAGACTTTAAGAGGATTTTTTAAAACGATTTGCAAAGCGAAATCGTAACGGTAGTGGTAGGCGAACTATTTTACAGAGTCATCCCACTGCATTCATAACTCCTGTGAGATAACTGGAAATAAACCACTGCAGGGGATTGATGAATGCCACCCCTCTCTATTAACGTTTGGCAAAGTCGTCAATAATTGCATTATACTTGCGAATAAAGAGCAGCAATAGTGCGGATGGTTGGTTAATAAAAGGTAGACCAATTTTTTGCAATTGAATTATACAGTATTTGTTAAGTTTTTGGGTAAAGGGGTGCCTTGTTAAAGCTTGCATTATATTTGGAGGGGCTCTGTCACCGTGATTTTCAAGTCCGGTTTTCGGTGGAAGAATGTTCTGAAATATATTTCATATATCTTTTCTCGTACACGAAATGCTCCTAGAACATTACCAGAAAGGAATCAAAAGATTTCTCAAAGGGAGAACAAACCATAGTCAGTTTCTGGCGTTTTTGCCTAGAAACTAAGGAGAAACTTTAGCCTAATGTTTTCAAGTTGCAATCCGTTTTCATCCCAGCGATCTGCTGCCAAACGAACGTAGTTATAGTTTCATTGAAGTTTCAGAGAACTGTTAGAGTAATTTTAAACTACACTGAACTAGTATTTTGGGGTTTCCTCCGGTTGCAATATCTCTTTCAGCTTTTTATAGCAATTCCTATAAATTGGTGACAGTGCCCCTTTAAGGTTAGCGATTTTTTAAGGATACGAAATGGGCTCGTTAGTGAAAGAGACGAAATTTTGGCTAACTTAACCAGGGCAAATAAAGGCACATAAAAAAGTAGTCGTGTTTACAAAACCTCCACGGAGAAAACGGTGTTTGCCTGTGGAGAACACGCAGTGGAAGTTTTGCTTATCAATTCGTCGAATTGGTCGAGCTGGTCGAACCGTTGTACATCTGTCTAGTTGTTGCGTCGAGTCGTGCAACGAAGTAACAGGAAAACTGAGAAAATTTCTAGCCAACAAACTAGAGTAACAAATAAGACACAGATCACATCACAACATAACACAACACAAGACCACGCAATACAAAGCAGACAACAAAACGCAACACAACGTAACGCAACACGACCAGTCGAGGTAACGTCGAGCTCGACCAAACCTCCACAGAAATAAAAGACGGTCAAAAAACGTCGCGCATTTGGCCTTGGGTGATTTATTGCATTTATTTCGAGCACTCTTGGGATCTCGTAAAGTTCATATAAGTATAACAATTTTTTGTCTATTGCCCTCATAATCTCAGGTCAAGAGAGTCTTCCACACTGCAGATATTAATTGGAGGGCTGAGAGTATGTTGAACTTTAGGCGGTTTTAGTTTTTTGTTCCAACCTGCTTCAATTTTTGCATGGGACCTTCAGTTCACTCAAAGAACACTGTTCAAGGTTAAGTTTCCACAGTTAACAGGGACAAAATATACCAAAAACTGTGCTGTGTTCTTTGCATACAATTTATCTTTACATTCACTGAATGAAACAATAGATGGAAGAACATACAGACAATGAAAACTCCCATATAAAGTTGATGGGATGCTCATCAGAAGGTTTAATAGGAACCCGTATACATACTAAAAGACCTGTACAAGATTGCCATTTCTTGGGCGTGCCTGGTATTTAATTTCACGCCTACAAGGTACCAATTTTGACATTATTTTATTTTAGTAAACAGGCTTCCTGTCCTCAGGATTTTTTTCATTGGTTGATTTACGAAAAGTGGGTAGCTATATAGTATTGGGTGTTCTAGAAATACATGTAGTTGTGAGCTGGTTAGTTAGCAACACTGTTGTAACATGATAATCACAGTAAATTTGCACCTGCAAGCAGCATAAATGGCTAGGAAGCTATGTACTATGTTGATGGTTGTAATGTGATCAACATTTGTACAGTTTTCCTATTTTTTTTTCATTAATACAATGTTTTTGCTTTTATAATTGTTTTAAAACTGACAGATCCACCAGAGATTGTCTCTGCTCCATCATCTCAACAAGTTGTGGAGGTCAGTACAGTCGCCCTTTCCTGTAATGCCACTGGTAATCCACCGCCCAGCATTGCTTGGACCAAACAAGGATACAGCACTGTACTGTCTTCATCTGAGACTCTTACTTTGGCAAACCTGACGAGAGGAGATGACGGAGCAGTGTACAAATGTAAAGTGCAAAATAATCTTGGATCAGCAGAAGCCACAGCTGCGATTACTGTGTTGTGTGAGTACTGTGTGTAACTTTGTAGTTTTACTGTAGTTGGTGGGGAATGTTAAAATGATTGTTACTACCTTTTCGAGTAAATAACGCATTGTGCACACAGTATTGTAATACAAATTGCTGAATTATTTTACTTTGGGTAACCATTGTGTTGATTAAGCTAAAATAGGTTCTTAATCTTGTCAGCAATTTATCGAAATGTCAGAAAAAAAACGAATAATCCTGAGTTGTATGTGTGAAACTATCAGTTAAGTTTTCAATTTTGTTGTTTAAAATGAACTGCCAGTTTCGATCATCAAATGTTGGATATATGTGGAGAGGAAAACATGAAATCACTAAGGGAAATTCCTATGTTGATTCACTTAGATTTACCACCCATGATTACAGTGCTGTCAGTCTTGCTTTGAAGAAGTTTCTTTAAAGTTAATTTGTTATTTGTTTCTTGTAGTTTTTTTACATTTTGGAGAAAAAGGTATTGCCCGTCTGTGCCAGTTTTTCTGATCATTTCTGGCTCAGCCCTTTTGTTCCTGGGAAACTTTGGCCCTTGTTTTCAAGGTGACTTAATACTGTTGTTTTATTTTCCCTTCCAGATCCAGCCAGTGTGACAATCCAGCAGTGTTCAACTCCCGTTACTGAAGGTAACACCGCAGCGATGTATTGCAATGCTACTGGTAACCCTGTGCCTAATACTGCATGGATCAAATCAGGCAAAACTGTATCCTACAGTGAGGGGCTCGTCATTGTAAATATTTCACGGAGTGAAGCTGGCAGTTATGAGTGTGTGGCTTGGAATGGCATTGGAAGGAACGCCACCAAGATCTGTAGAGTAGATGTACAATGTAAGTTATTACTTTAATATTTAGAGGAATGTTGTGTGAATGAGGTGGGTGTCAAATTTCACTGCATGATGTGCCTACTCATTAGTGAAACATGTATTATAATTCATTCATCTTCGCATTCACTTCTTATCATGGACTTGCCTATGATATGTAATAAAATAAAGAAGGGAAACCAACTATTATTTTTAACAGGGTTTAAGCATCTGGGTTCAATCATAAGCATGTTATTATAATCTACATCAAAATACGAAGATGATACTTTTAAGAAAGGAGATTCTTACCTCATCATCCAATGGCCTGAATCACACTTAGCCCTTTTCCTTAGCGCACCAATTTAAATTAACAAGCCCGTTTGGTTAAAGAAGCAAATTTTCCCGTGTTTTTGTGTACGGCATAATTCAACCTCACTTAAAGCCCCATTTGTTTAAACTTTGCTGACTTCGAAGTGGTCTCGTGTCAATCACGTGATCATCAAAACCTGCCTTTTAGTGTGGAATTGTTTGTGTTCAGTAGATTTCGCTACTGCTGTTTTAGAACTGTCTAGTTAATGAAAAAGACTTGTTTTGTCGATAGAAAGTGCCTATCTTTTTCTCTGCGCTTTAGTTTACCAGCGCGATGGAAGTTTCGTGTGATTTTGATCTCTCGAACCTGAGAATCCATTTCCTCATCTTTTTCCAAAATAAAGCGCTTCTGAGGAGAACGAACCACATCAGGTTTCTTGCTTTACCAATACCTAATTATGTGCTAAATAATGAAAGAAATCTATTTTTAAACGAGTTGATCGGTTGACCGAGTCAAGCCCGAGTCCGAGTCAAATCCGAGTCCGAGTCAAATTGACCGAGTCATCGGTCAGCGGTTTGTAAATGACAAAAATACTGGGAAAGAACCTCCTGGAAAGACCATCTTGCTGATCGCCATTTTGGATACTTGTTTGTCTGTCGGATCTGTCTGAGGATCAGGAGGCCTTACAAGTGGGAATACGGCGGTAATGCAAAGATATGTTAATTGCTAAAATTGTTTTTAGACAGCTGAAGTGTGAAAAGCCATCGATCGTCCTAGAATGTGAGGCCTCAATACCAGCTGATTTACACCCGGTTTGCACTGATTCCTACCGGCCGGGCGATTTTTGCACGAAAGCAGATTCTTTTTAATTCCTTTCTCACTGATTCCTAGCAGGCATGATTTAGCTTTTTTGCAGAATCCAACAGGTTATAAGTTAGAATGACGTTTTGATTTCGCAGTGTCCCACATGATGGGTTTCTAGTTCGCGCAATCACAAGTTTTAAATCGCTGTCACACGAGCTGTTATTTTTAAAATACCAAGTTTGAAAATCACATCAATTGCCTTCTGTCCTCTCGTACTGTTTTTAATCTTCTTGTAACTAATCTTTTTACCTGGGCTAAATGGTCTATGTATGTTGTGTTTGATTTGTCTCTCAAACATACTACAACTCAAGGTATAATTTTGATATATATTTTTTTATCTCAGGTGTGTGTGTGTGTGTGACAAATTTTGATCCCTGATCCTTCTAAAATGGTACAGCCTGATCCTCGAGAAACTATGCAATCTCAGTTTGCGTTCGTAGTTATACCCTGGAGATTATGCAAATGAGACTGGATTTGTTTCACAGCAGCCCCGAGTTATAAATCCTTCGGCTGCACTTGTAAATAGCCAACTGGTTTGCCTCCCGCCAGTTGGGATTCTTAAAACATGTTATGTTTCATGTGCAATATTTGTTTCAGTTGTTTGAGTGGCACGCCTGTGAAATAGCTGGTCTGTCGTTAGGCAGTACCGAGGATAGCTAAGCCCGCTGACCACTATAATCGTCAATTTACGATTACAATTTACAGTAAAAGAATATAAACGTGTTCCACCGCATTACTCTCTCAGGCCGCGAAAGTGAAGAGGTTGGCGACCCACCCTCCCACTCAACGAGTAAGTCAGGCTTGATCCTGTCCACTTCTACTTTTGCCTGGTCTTAGGCTTGTCCCAGGCCAGAGCGATTCCCCATACCTTATTACTAAAGCATGAAGAACAATACCCAAGGTAGAATATTATAGTGCTAATTCCTCTGCCTTGGAACCAATGAATTTGAGTAAAAACAAAAGATTCAGTTTGCCTTGCCAGAGTAGAGCACGAGCTTAGCCGGGCAAAACAAAGCTTTTTGTTCTACTGGGGTTCCAAATAGAAGAAGAGTCTATTACACCCCAATTATCCTTGATCCCACCTACTTGTCATAACCCTGAAAATGGAGAAACTTTCCATATCTCAATGATTGCTGTAACATTTTATTTTTAGTTGGTCAGTGTAGGTCGTGGTACAATGCATGTTATTTTACAAGCTTATTAAATAATTAATGAAACTGATGAAAAACAAGTTTATTTTCTTCATAGTATTTGTATTACTAAATATGTTAGCGCAAGCTAGCGCAAGCTAGCGCAAGCTAATTAAGGCCACAACTTTCGAACATTTCGTAATTAGTATAATACGATGACGTCATAGATGTAATTTACAACTTTATGACTTGCTAGTCAGAAGAACTGTGAGACGCCACTGGGTAAATGTATTTCTTTGATTTGAATTAACATTTGCCTTTCACTTACTAACACTACTCTGTAGTTTAGATTTTGAACGTCTACACTCCCTGCGATGATTGTTAAATAAAAGGAGTCGTTTCAAACCGTGGATAATCTTCTACCAGTAACACAGTATTATTTTTACATATATACAGCCATTTATTCTCTTTCTTTTCCCTTTCTCCTCTTCTCCTTTCTCTTTCTTTGTCCACTGTATATGGCCTCTTTATACCCTTCAAGAGTTGGTTGCGTGACTTGTCTGCTATGAAATTAAAATTAAAATTTATTTTAATATTATTATTATTTCAGCAACAAAACGAAACAATAAAATGAATTCTTATAGTCAAAATACTCAGTGCGTTCCGCTCGTTATTTAGGAATGATTTTCATTATTGGGAACGGATTGCATTATTGGAATCAAAATTCCATTTTCAAATTGAAGATTGAAATCTTCCAACAGTAGACTCATTCAAAATAACGAATGTTGATTGGGTTGTTACGTACATAAACTAAAAGTTCACACGCGAAATACGAAACCGTTGGCAGCTGTTGGTTTCAATCGGTTCGACATTACAGGGAATTTTTCTCAATTTTCAGGAATAGTTCTTGTGCATTTACCGCAGACTTGTTTTTAAGAAATTATTCTTCACAGTTTTATTGCAATAGACTGCTTCTTCACTTTTAAAAGTATTTGCGATAAAATATTTTGTTGAGTGAACACAAATCAAGTCAGATAGGTCAAGCCGCCAACAGTCTGCTACTTGCACGTGAACATTAGCCTCATGTCAATAATAAACCAATCAGCATTCCTTATTTGGAACAAGGCTACCATTGTAACATTACAATATTCAATTTGAAAGTGGAATTTTGATTCCAATAATGCAATCCGTTCCCGATTAATGAAAGTCATTCCCAAATAATAAGCGGAACGCGCTGAGTATTTTGACTATAACATCATCTGTCTAATACCAAAATAAATAATTGCAGCAACTATTAAAGTTATTGATAAATGAAATTTAAATCATACATCCTGCATGGACTGTGGCTGCCAATGGTGGAAGGAAAACCAAAAATGGAAGCAGAATCCGGTATGCGAACATGTTCGTTGGCCCAGATAGAAAGACTAAATTATTCTTTCTATAATTAAATGGGCTTTTGACCCATGAAGATACCATTTTACTGTGTACCGCTGTCAACAAACTACACAATTTTCAGATTACAATTTAAATATTCTACAAATATTTTCTTAATTTACTTCATTCAAGATACATAAATTTGTTAGTTATTCATTTCTTTATCGTCTTCGGAGATACTAGCACATGTATTGTGAGATACCCCAAAATTGAAAGACAAAAAGAGTTTACAGTATGTGTGCAATGGCTCGCTGCTTACCGTTGGGGCATCTTTTGCCACATTTTGTTGTAACCGTGAAAATTGACTCTAATAAATCCTCATCACTACCATCACTACAAACAAAAATTATTTGAGTTAAACATCATGCACTCCAAGAGAGTGACACAACGTTGGATGACCTCATAAACCAGCGCCCTCATATTAAGACATACATCTTGGACAGAACTGTTAGGATTCTTCTAATAAATGAAAATTCTTTAAGGAACAATTCTACCGTGTACCCCCTCTGCCCTAAAAAGAGGTCTGATGATATCGTCAGACCTTCTCTTCAAACGTGTTTCGGGGAAGAAGAGGGAAAAAGGAAAATCATGTGCTCGTTCTGCATTTGTCTCGACTACTTTTAAATTAAAAAACGTAGAGCCAATGTCATTAACAACGTGTCAATCCTGTTGATAGTCAAATCCCCGGGGAGCCCCGGGATCAAATCTAGCACGTCTATCACTGAATTTGAGCTGTTAAATCAGGAGTCTGTGAAAAGTCAAGGATCAAGTACACACTATTTTGCTGGTTACAACAGGAAAAAGAATACAAAAACTATCCTGTCTTTCCATGACTTTACCTCGAGATTTGATCACGTCTCTGTCCTTGAAATCTGTCCAGAAATAAAAATAAAAGACCGTCAGTTCTGCTGTCAATTGATGTTTACAACACAAAACAAATGTAAAGAAAAGTCCTTCAGCCTTTTGTAAACTAATTTAATACCACATTCATAAATAAAAGAACAAGATTTCAATAAACGCACTTAGCTTCACTTAGCTTACCACTCGCCATCGACTCGCCATCTTTGTTCGACGTTGGGGAGCTATACCGCTGACCGGTGACTCGGTCTGCTGACTCGGACTCGGATTTGACTCGGGCTCGGTTGTGACTCGGTAAATGGATTTACTCATTTTTAAACTACTGCCGCGGAATTGAGATTTTGCTTCATTTTAACTGGAAGCCGCTCTTAATTAGCTTGTTTAGCAAAATGATTCAGTTCGAGAGAAGTGAAGTTTAGAACATGAGAAAATTACCAAATAACTACAAATGCAACGAAAGAGTTCAACAGAGTACTCAGTTGTCCTTTTAGGAAAGCAAAAAGTTCAAGTTACTTTTAAAGACTTCATCTTTGTTGTCAATTCCGTGCTGCCAACTGGGTCGGCACAAGGCTTGAGTTCGCAGTATACCGCAGCGGCCCTGATCTCAAATATAGCAGAGCTGGTGCCTTCTGGTTTTTTGTGTTCACAGCCATGGTTTTTGCGGCGGTCCGAATACATTTTCATAAGTTTTTATTTTTGCACTCTTTGGTAAGATACAAGTAAGGTACTAATTGCCGAAATGTTTTCACAAAAATCATTAAAAGAACATGAGATACACCAAAAAAAAAAATGATTTGGAAGCCCAGTTATTGAATACACAAATGTGTCATAATCCAATAATTCCCGCGTCCATTGGCGTGGTGATATTTTTGCAGGAAAATTCATCCAGAATCTCAAAGGGCATGTTTTGTTCATATCACATTCCCAGTAGTTGCGAAAAGACAGAATGACGAAAATAATGGTGAAATCGAAATAACAGAATTTGTCTAACGGGTCCATCATGATCACATTTCTTTTCCTTTGGCGATATGCAGTCGGCAGTCTTCAGTCACATGCAATCGTCTTTCCGGACTGCTGCAAAAAATAAACCATACTGTCGAAGGATATGTGAATTTCAAAGACCAATTTGTTGGGAGACCCTTTAGGGGGTTTCTATGTTGTGTTCGATTCAGTGGTCGGTGGCATGGCTGCGTTGGCAACTGTTTTAACTACTTAAAATCGGAAATCTTATTCCTGACCGCAGTAAGCCCTTTTCCTTAATATGTTTGCGTTGATTCGAGAGAGTATAACTGTCTTATGTTGAACTTTAGGCAGTTTTAGTTTTTTGTTCCAACGTGCTTCAATTTTTGCATGGGGCCTTCAGTTCACTCAAAGAACACCGCTCGAGGTTAAGTTCCCACAGTTAACAGGGACAAAATATACCAAAAACTGTGCTGTGTTCTTTGCATACAATTTATCTTTATATTCCTGTTGACCAGGACCGTTCCAAAGCGGATCTGTGATTGGTCCGCTTTGCTCCACTTTGAGCACTTCCGTACCAGGTGTACTGAGCCAATCACATCACAGGTTTTCTCGAGGGAGAACTCTAAGGTATAACAATTGTGACAGGCCTGCACTGACTCCCTACTGTGGAGTTTTGTTTGTGACGTAGACTCGACGTGTAAGTTATTGTGCCTTCAAAGCTTTGCTCTGAGGAGAATGTCTTTTAGTGAATTGCCTCTCTTGTATCATATAATAGGAGGCTTTTTGAAAATGGTCCTCAGCACTGGCTGATTCTCAATTAAACTACTAAGCCGCGTGATTGGAGTACTGGCTGATTTTATTAGCTGACCAACAGCTAGATGTAATACGTTTATTTCTACGTTCACTGTTTCTCGTGGTTAGATTTGTTGGGTAAAACACCAAGAACCCTCAAGCTTGAAGGACTACAGATGGTAGATAAGGCCGCTTAATATAATAAGGAACAGAACAGTTTTTTGTCGTGTTTTATTCGTGTTAAACAAAATGAAATTCCAGTATTATTGCTGCTAAAAATAAGGAGATGGTCTGATGAAGCCACGCAAAAAAAATACTGGCTAGGCTGTAAACTGACGTACGAATGCACAAGTGATTTCGGGAAGTCACTTATGGGCCATAACATCGCGGTAAAATCTCGATTACATTTGTGATCAATCCTTATTACATTTGAGGGCTTTATTAAATTTTTGGTCAGTCGTTCTGACATTTGAAGATTTAACTAGATTTGTGACCAATTATTACGTTCTTGGCTTTTCCAGGGTATCACTTAGGCAATTCTTTTCCATCGAAATTTTTAAGCGATGCAAAGAAATTCCTCTTTACTGTTCATTAAAAAACCGGTACACTCGGTACAGCCGCGGTACACTCGGTACAGCCGGTACACTCGGTACACTCGGTACAGCAGGTACACTCGGTACAGCCGGTACACTCGGTACACTCGGTACAACCGGTACAACTGGTACACTCGGTACAGCCGGTACACTCGGTACATTCGGTACACTCGGTACAGCCGGTACACTCGGTACAGCCGGTACACTTGGTACACTCGGTACAACCGGTACACTCGGTACAACCGGTACACTCGGCACACTCGGTACAGCGGGTACTCTCGGTACACTCGGTACACTCGATACACTCCCCTAGTAAAAACAGACCCGGAATTCCGGTGGAATCCCACCGGAATTCCAGTCCGGACTTTCCCGGAATTCGAGGTAGATGCCGGGCGGATTCCGCCGGATTATTGCCGGCATTCCGCCAGTATTCAAATGGGATTCCAGCCGGAATTCCACCGGAATTATTGCCGGCCTTCCGCCGGTATTCCACTGGAATTCCAGCCGGAATTCTGCCGGAATTTTTGCCGGCATTCCGCTGGTATTCCACTGGAATTCCAGCCGGAATTCCGCCGGAATTATTGCCGGAATTCCGCCGGTATTCCACTGAAATTCCAGCCGGAATTCTGCCGGAATTATTGCCGGCATTCCGCTGGTATTCCACTGGAATTCCAGCTGGAATTCTGCCAGAATTATTGCCGGCATTCCACCGGAATTCTGCTGGAATTATTGCCGGCATACCGCTGGTATTCCGGACAACCCCAACTGGAATTCCTGACCCGAATACTGCTGGAATTCCAGAATTAGGATAGAATTCTGGCTTGGAAAGAATTATTGTCAACATATCGCCAGAATTCTTGACTTCTTCACCCAGCATTGATTCAGAATTCATACATACAAATTAAACATACATGCTTATAAGCTTTATTTATACACAGTATCAAGTCATTCAAATCAAATATTATGCTGACTTCCATCGATCGAGCTTGGTACGCCTGTGTCAGTAAAATATCAACAGACCAAATGGTATAAAACATGGACTGCAGACTATTGACTGGGTATAAAACATAGGCACACGAACACATAATATGGACTGAGGGCTAAGTCTGGGTGTATAAAGAGGATTACCTAAAAAAATTTGTACTTATGCAAACATAGAGTACCCAAAAATTGAAACTATGGACTCCACAGAAATTTTAAACATTTGTCACGGTTTTCCCAGCAAATTGCAAACTTTATACGAAACATCTCTCATTGTAACTTTTTGTATCAAAAGTTGCTTGCACCAAACACACTGTAAGATATGTCTAGCATGTAAATATATTAAATGCATTTCAAGCCAGTGTTTCATTCAAGGTTTTAGCCAGAAGGGCGTCCAGGCGTCCTATGGACGCCCACTTTTTGGAAAAATGTAAATAAAATTCACTTAATCTTTCAAATAATTTACAAGAAACATGCTCCTTGGATGGCCAACTTTCAATTTCTGGCTAAAAGCCTGGTTTCATTGTCCAAGAGCATTTGCTCCATCGATCCATGTCATGAGTTCTTGGCGTTTGGTCTTTTTCCAAACTGTTAACTTTGACTCTTAGTTTATCCACGAGTTTTTAAATGAATGAAACAAAAAGAAATTTTCTGAATCAGTTTCTGTTGGTCTGTAAAAATTGCACTGATAACTCTGATAAAAGACAGTCAGTGAAACACAGTTTACAGGATTCATTTCAGTAACTGTACTGTGTGTACTTAAAAATACGAGGTCGAGCAATAGCTTACTGTACGCAAAAATACTTCACATCCAACTGAACATTTGAGCCCAATTTGAGGATTGGAAAGCGACACTTCCGGTATTTTGAAGAAGGAAGTTTAGCCACCATATCAATCTTGCACAAAACATCTTTGGTTTCTGATTAAATTTATTTGTTTGAATAGTACAGCAAACCCACCCGAAATAAACATTGGCAAGATGCCAACATCTACTTGTACGTTTTTGTTTCAGACACGCAAGGACAGATTCAATAGATTTCAAGTTTGTAATTTCTTATTTCTTCAGTTCAATTGCACTCCTACAAGTAGTCTTTATTCTTTGCTCATTTCCATTACAAAAAAATAACCGCAGTTATTTGAGCTAGTCCGCGTTTTGTATCCAGTCCACTTTTTATACCCATTCCGTAGTCCGTAGTCCGTTAGTCCACAGTCTCGATTTTATACTGACCGATCTACAGACAGCTCGGAACTTAGCATTATTACTGTTCCGCCAAAATGTCGTTCTAGTTCAACTGGAATAACAGACTAAAATTCTGTCACAAGGAAAACTCAACTCAAGAATTAAGTCACCTCAAACTGTTAATTTTCTGCACAGCTTTCACTTAAAATTAACTTCACTTGGACAAGTCCAAGTCTAGCTCCATTGAACAAGAATTCACATAAAGACGTATCGCTGTCATTTTAAGTTTGCTTAGTTTGTGGTGTAATACATACTACGTACATTTTATGGAAGCAATTTTAAAATAACAGCGAACACATCAATTTCTTCACGTCAAGAAAAACGTATTTTCACGCACTTACCGCGGCGAATTCACTCGCATTACTTCTTATCTCCAGATGCAAAGTTCGTTCTTGCAGTGACACGTATTTTCGTCGGCTTTTAAACTCCACCAAAGGGAAAATCCATAAGTTAACTTTATGTTTTAATAGTAGTGGAAGCTCGAATCAATCCAAAACACACAATTTGTACAAACTGTAATCAACTTGTCTTGTCTAATAAACGAGTCGAATCCATTTCACAACACACTTATTGTCCTCGTAAACACGTCCGGTAGATATTTTTCGCTGTAGTTAATTCTAAGCCCATTATAAGTTCGTGTCTTCAGTTTATGTTCTCTTGAACACCATCGGAAGCAAAGTGGAGATGATGTACATGTCCAAGAGCGAAACATCAACTTCTGAACAGGCAGGAGATTCAAACTGTAATGGTCATGACCGCCAAAAGATAAACGGCTCGTTTGAAAAACACCATTCCATTGATATCAGTTTACGTATCACGTGAAGATGCGCGCGTGTGTTCACCAAAAACGTCACATTGTCGCCTCGTTTTTTAACATTTTAACTTTAAGAGTGTTTGAAAAACAAAAGATTTGTCTTTGAGGATTTTTTTAACTCGATTGAACCATATTAACTTAGACTGAACTGTTGCGTGTTCAAGTAGTAAAGACAGTAAAGTAATATTACGTATCTCTGTTATCTGTCACGCACTCTCTCAACCCAGTGATGGATTTGTCCCTTCCTTAAAGTGTGTTAGGAAATCGATCTTTTCTAGATCGAAGCGACTCTGCAAGCAGGGTAATTTGCCTCTAGTAGAAAAAAAAATGCGGGAAAAACGTGAATGTTTGGATCCTACGAGCGTTGAAGTTTTTTGTTTTTTTAAAAAAGCAATATATAACCTAACTACTATAGCATATATCGGGGAAATACAGCTATGAGCGTTGAGAAATTAGCTGGTGAGTCATTCGCTGTCTATCTACGGTCTTTGCATACATATCAAAACAAAATATACACTGAGCTTATATTCTCCCCTTTGTTTCTTTGTGGAACGTAGTGAAGACAATAAAACATTTTTGTGCTGTAAGCACTTTGTATTTGATTATAGTCCGGATAAACAGAAAAACGCCCGCTTGTCCCGCTCCTTTTTTTGTGGTTCCAGGTCCGACTGCAGTCGTTATTTTACCGCAGTGAAGATGTATGAACTTTCACAGATCACTGCCACTTTGTATACAAAAAAAGTACTCCACAACTAGTTTTTGCTAAGTTTTTTAACATGTCTGAAGAATCAATGGAAAACTTTCAGGGCATCCATGCATCTGTAATAACTGCACTGAGATGCAGCAAGACTAGAGTCTGGAATTCCGCCGGCCCCCAGATTTTCAGCCGGACCCCAGAGCTCCATACCCGGAATTCCGCCGGACTCCGGACTCTGGACTGGAATGCCATCACATTGCAAAATTCCAGACCCGGAATTCCACCGGACTCCAGAACTCTAATCCCGGAATCTGCCGGACTCCAGAACTCCGAACCCGGAATCCACCCGAATCCGGAATTCCGCGTCTCAGTTACCCGGAATTCCGGTGGACTCCGGCCGGAATCCAAACCGGACCTGGAATTCCGCTGGAATTCCGCCGGAATTCCGGGCCTATTTTTACTAGGGTCGGTACAGCCGGTACACTCGGTACACTCGGTACAACCGGTACACTAGGTACACTCATTACAGCCGGTACACTCGGTACACTCGGTACACTTGGTACAGCCGGTCCACTCGGTCCACTCGGTACACTCGGTACAGCCGGTCCATTCGGTACACTCGGTACAGCCGGCACACTCGGTACAGCCGGCACACTCGGTACAGCCGGTACACTCGGTACACTCTGTACAACCGGTACACTCGGTACAACCGGTACTCTCGGTACACTCGGTACAGCCGGTACACTCTGTACAACCGGTACACTCGGTGCAGCCGGTACACTCGGTACAGCCGGTACACTCTGTACAACCGGTACACTCGGTACAACCGGTACACTCGGTACACTCGGTACAGCCGGTACACTCTGTACAACCGGTACACTCAGTACAGCCGGTACACTCTGTACAACCGGTACACTCGGTACAGCCGGTACACTCGGTACACTCGGTACACTCGGTACACTCGGTACACTCGGTACAACCGGTACACTCGGTACACTCGGTACAGCCGGTACACTCGGTACACTCGGTACAGCCGGTACACTCAGTACAGCCAGTACACTCGGTACACTCGGTACACTCGGTACACTCGGTACAACCGGTACACTCGGTACACTCGGTACACTCGGTACACTCGGTACAGCCGGTACACTCGGTACACTCGGTACAACCGGTACACTCAGTACACTCGGTACACTCGGTACACTCGGTACACTCGGTACAACCGGTACACTCGGTACACTCGGTACAGCCGGTACACTCGGTACAGCCGGTACACTCGGTACAGCCGGTACACTCGGTACACTCGGTACACTCGGTACAGCCGGTACACTCGGTACAGCCGGTACACTCGGTACACTCGGTACACTCGGTACACTCGGTACACTCGGTACACTCGGTACACTCGGTACACTCGGTACACTCGGTACAACCGGTACACTCGGTACACTCGGTACAGCCGGTACACTCGGTACACTCGGTACACTCGGTACACTCGGTACACTCGGTACACTCGGTACACTCGGTACAACCGGTACACTCGGTACACTCGGTACAGCCGGTACACTCGGTACACTCGGTACAGCCGGTACACTAAGTACAGCCCGTACACTCGGTACACTCGGTACACTCGGTACAACCGGTACACTCGGTACACTCGGTACAGCCAGTACACTCGGTACACTCGGTACACTCGGTACAACCGGTACACTCGGTACACTCGGTACAGCCGGTACACTCTGTACAGCCGGTACACTCGGTACAGCCAGTACACTCGGTACACTCGGTACACTCGGTACAACCGGTACACTCGGTACACTCGGTACAGCCGGTACACTCGGTACACTCGGTACACTCGGTACACTCGGTACAGCCGGTACACTCGGTACACTCAGTACAGCCGGTCCACTCGGTACACTTGGTACTTTCGATACACTTGTAACACTGATCGTTACACTCGGTACAGCCGGTACAGGCGGTACACTCGGTACAGCCGGTACACTCGGTACACTCGGTACACTCGGTACACTCGGTACATTTGGTACACTCGGTACAACCGGTACACTCGGCACACTCGGTACAGCCGGTACACTCGGTACAGCCGGTACACTCGGTACACTCGGTACACTCGGTACACTCGGTACACTCGGTACATTTGGTACACTCGGTACACTCGGTACACTCGGTACACTCGGTACACTCGGCACACTCGGTACAGCCGGTACACTCGGTACACTCGGCACACTCGGTACAGCCGGTACACTCGGTACACTCGGTACACTCGGTACAACCGGTACATTTGGTACACTCGGTACAACCGGTACACTCGGCACACTCGGTACAGCCGGTACACTCGGTACAGCCGGTACACTCGGTACACTCGGTACAACCGGTACATTTGGTACACTCGGTACAACCGGTACACTCGGCACACTCGGTACAGCCGGTACACTCGGTACACTCGGTACACTCAGTACATCCGGTACACTCGGTACAGTCGGTACACTCGGTACACTCGGTACACTCGGTACACTCGGTACACTCAGTACACTCGGTACACTCGGTACACTCGGTACACTCGGTACACTCGGTACACTCGGTACACTCGGTACACTCTGTACAAACGGTACACTCAGTACATCCGGTACACTCGGTACACTCTGTACAAACGGTACACTCGGTACACTCGGTACAACCGGTACTCTCGGTACACTTGGTACACTCGATACACTCGGTACAGCCGGTACACTCGGTACACTCGGTACAGCCGGTACACTCGGTACACTCGTTACAGCCGGTACACTCGGTACACTCGTTACAGCCGGTACACTCGGTCCACTCGGTACACTCGGTACAGCTGGTACACTTGGTACAGCCGGTACACTCGGTACACTCAGTACACTCGGTACACTCGGTACAGCCGGTCCACTCGGTACACTCGGTACATTCGGTACACTTGTAACACTCGTTACACTCAGTACAGCCGGTACAGGTGGTACACTCGGTACACTTGGTACATTCGGTACAGCCGGTACACTTGGTACACTTGATACAGCTAGTAGAACCCAGAGGTTCAACTGACACGATCCTTTGTTGTGGTTTGAGGTCTTCTCGTTCTTAAGAAACAGGTCTCTCTGCACCGATCGAAAGCGGCACTACGACTGGCTTGTTAGCGAGAAGAATAGGATACTTTGCATGAAATGATGTGATATATGAATAAAGGGGACCTAATAGCTGGTTTACTAACACAACAAAGAAGTAAACTTTAAAGACAATGTGAAATAATCAACGACACATGTGCCACATCAATTCGTGAAAAAATGTTCTATTGTTCTCGCTAACTAGCCAATCACAGAGCCGCTTTGGATCGGTGCAGGCCTGCTCTTACATTCACTGAATGAAACAATAGATGGAAGAACATACAGACAATGAAAACTCCTATCTAAAGTTGATGGGATGCTCATCAAAAGGTTTAATAGGAACCCCTATACATACTAAAAGACCTGTACAAGACTGTCATTTCTTGGGCGTGGCTAGTATTTAATTTCACGCCTACAAGGTACCAATTTTAACATTATTTTATTTTAGTAAACAAGTTTCCTGTCCTCAGGATTTTTTTCATTGGTTGATTTACCAAAAGTGGGTAGCTATATAGTATTGGGTGTTCTAGAAATACATGTAGCTGTGAGCTGGTTAGTTAGCAACACTGTTGTAACATGATAATCACAGTAAATTTGCACCTGCAAGCAGCATAAATGGCTAGGAAGCTATGTACTATGTTGATGGTTCTAATGTGATCAACATTTGTACAGTTTTCCAGTATTTGTTTTTCATTAATACAATGTTTTTGCTTTTCTAATTGTTTTAAAACTGACAGATCCACCAGAGATTGTCTCTGCTCCATCATCTCACCAAGTTGTGGAGGGCAGTACAGTCACCCTTTCCTGTAATGCCACTGGTAATCCACCGCCCAGCACTGCTTGGACCAAACAAGGAAACAGCACTGTACTGTCTTCATCTGAGACCCTCACTTTGACAAACCTGACGAGAGGAGATAACGGAGCAGTGTACAAATGTAAAGTGCAAAATAATCTTGGATCAGCAGAAGCCACTGCTACGATTACTGTGTTGTGTGAGTACTGTGTGTAAAATTTGTAGTTTTACTGTAGTTAGTGGGGAATGTTAAAATGATTATTACAACCTCTTTGAGTAAATAAAGCATTGTGCACACAGTATTGTAATACAAATTGTTGAATTATTTTACTTTGGGTAACCATTGTGTTGATTAAGCTAAAATGGGTTCTTAATCTTGTCAGCAATTTATCGAAATGTCAGGAAAAAAAGGAATAATCCTGAGTTGTATGTGTGAACCTATTAGTTAAGTTTTCAACTCTGTTGTTTAAAATGAACTGAAAGTTTCGATCATCAAATGTTGGATATAAGTGGAGAGGAAAACATGAAATCACTAAGGGAAATTCCTATGTTGATTCACTTAGATTTACCACCCATGATTACAGTGCTGTCAGTAAGAAGTTTCTTTAAAGTTAATTTGTTATTTGTTTCTTGTAGTTTCTTTACATTTTGGAGAAAAAGGTATTGCCCGTCTGTGCCAGTTTTTCTGATCATTTACAACTCAACCCTTTTGTTCCTGGGAAACTTTAGTCGTTGTTTTCAAGGTGACTTAATACTGTTATTTTATTTTCCCTTGTAGATCCAGCCAGTGTGACAATCCAGCAGTGTTCAACTCCCGTTACTGAAGGTAACACCGCAGCGATGTATTGCAATGCTACTGGTAACCCTGTGCCCAATACTGCATGGATCAAACCAGGCAAAAATGTATCATACAGTAAGGGGCTTGTCATTGTAAATATTTCACGGAGTGAAGCTGGCAGTTATGAGTGTGTGGCTTGGAATGGCATTGGGAGGAACGACACCAAGATCTGTAGAGTAGATGTACAATGTAAGTTATTACTTTAATATTTAGAGGAATGTTGTGTGAATGAGGTGGGTGTCAAATGTCACACTGCATCATGTGCCTATTCAGTAGTGAAACATGTATTATAATTTATTCATCTTTGCATTCACTTCTTATCATGGACTTGCATATGATATGTAATAAAATAAAGAAGAGAAAACCAACTATTATTTTTAACAGGGTTTAAGCATCTGGGTTCAAGCATAAGCATGTTATTATAATCTACATCAAAATACAAAGATGATACTTTTAAGAAAGGAGATTCTTACCTCATCATCCAATGGCCTGAATCACACCTAGCTCTTTTCCTTAGCGCACCAATTTAAATTAACAAGAATGAAGTAGAGCAAGCCCGTTTGGTTAAAGAAGCAATTTTTCCCGTGTTTTTGTGTACGGCAAAATTCAACCTCACTTAAAGCCCCATTTGTTTAAACTTTGCTGAGTTCGAAGTGGTCTCAAATAAAGAAGCATGCATAACCCAAGCCAGTTTCAAGGTATAGTTTATTTAAATGTTTGTGTTGCCTATTGAATGAGGATTAAGACCATTTAGAATTATGGCACATGTTAAATTATTTCACAGAAGTCAGGTTCCAAATCAGTTTCTACGTGATCATCAAAACCTGCCTTTTAGATTGGAATTGTTTGTGTTCAGTAGATTTGGCTACTGCTGTTTTAGAACTGTCTAGTTAATGAAAAAGACTTGTTTTGTCGATAGAAAGTGCTTATCTTTTTCTCTGTGCTTTAGTTTACGAGCGCGATGCAAGTTTATAGTACTGATTTTCAAGATTGATTTCGTGTGATTTTGATCTCCCGAACCCGAGAATCCATTTCCTCGTTTTTTTCGAAAATAAAGCGCTTCTGGGGAAAACAAACCACATAAGGTTTCTTGGTTTACCAATACCTAATTATGTGCTAAATATAAAAGAAATCTATTTTTCCACTTCTGCCGCAAAATTGAGATTTTGCTTGATTTTTACTGGAAGCTGCTCTTAATTAGCTTGTTGAGCAAAATGATTCAGTTCGACAGAATTGCGAAGTGAAGTTTAGAACGTGAGAAAAAATATCAAATAGCTATAAATGGAAAGAAAGAGTTAAACAGAGTACTTAGTTGTCTTTTTAGGAAAGCAAAAAGTTCAAGTTATTTTTAAAGACTTCATCTTTGTTGTCAATTCCATGCTGCGAACTGGGTCGGCACAACGCTTGAGTTCGCAGTATACCGCAGCGGTCCAGATCTCAAATATAGCAGAGCTGGTACCTTCTGATTTTTCCGTTCACAACCATGGTTTTTGCAGCGGTCCGAACACATTTTTCTAAGAAAAACACCTGTGTTTATCGTAATTAACACTGTGACGTGTGTAACTCGCGTAACATCCAATCGACTCGAAGTACATCGCTTGAATTCGTAGCAGTTAGCAATGGTTCGGACATCAAACATCGCAGAGCTAGTGCCTTCTGGTATTTTATGTCTACAACCATGGTTTTTGCAGCGGATCGAACACATTTCCCTAAGAAAAACATCCGTGTTTATGTCAATCCAGCTGTGTTCGGTAAAGAAGTGTTCAAGTATTAAAATTATTCCTTGTCAAGCATTTAGCACAAGTTGTGTAGTGGTTAGCATTTTCCCTTTTAATTCAGGCGGTTTTGGCGGCTCCTCGGTTCGACCCTCAGGGGGAGCTGATTTATTTTGTTTTTCGTTTTTTTTTTTGTTTTTTTTTTTGGTAATTGCTTTAAAATATGAATAACTTCCAGCAATTAAAAAAAAGTGGGGCTCCGCTTTTGGGCTTGGCTAAATCTATATATTATTCCAATTTTGAGCTTCATGAAATGGGGTGCATGCGGCTTATCTACGGATGTGGCTTATGGTACTTGAATGAATGAGGTCTTAAGTTACAGGGGTGTAGTAAGCCATTTTTGATATAGATTCCTGTCCAGGCAATTCCCATGCAATCATTTCTGGCTTTCTTTTACATAGAAAGGATGCAAGGGATTCTTTTGCCAAAAACACTTAAAATTGTTTTTGATGATGTCAAGGCTTATTATGAGCTAGAAAATTTGCCCTGGGCATTGCTTTGCCATACCATTGTCCTTAAGAGTTACCCCTTGGTTAGAAAATGGTGAAGGCAATTTGCCCATGAAACAAGTTCCTTTTTAAGGGTACTGTATACGATCACAGGTCAGATTTTTCAAAATTTTACTTTTTCACTCTTTGGTAAGATACATGTAAGGTACTAATTGCCGAAAAGTTTTCACAAAATCATTAAAAGAACATGAGATACACCAAAAACTGATTTGGAAGCCCAGTTATTGAATATTCATAGGTGTCATAATCCAATAATTCCCTTTAGGTGTCCAGTGACGTGTTGGTATTTTTGCGGGGAAAATTCATCCGGAATCTCAAAGCGCATGTTTTGTTTATATCACATTCCCAGTAGTTGCGAAAAGACAGAATGACGAAAATAATGGTGAAATCGAAATAATAGAATTTGTCTAACGGGTCCATCATGATCACATTTCTTTTTCTTTGGCGATATGCAGTCGGCAGTCTTCAGTGACACGCAATCGTCTTTCCGGACTACTGCAAAAAATAAAGCATACTGTCGAATGATATCTGAATTTCATAGACCAGTTTGTTGGGAGACTCTTTAGGGGATTTCTATGTTGTGTTCGATTGGTCGGTGGCATGACCGCGTTGGCAACTGTTTTAACTACTTAATTGTTCAGAAAACTTACTTTGATATTCATGACCTCAGTACGGCCTTTCCCTTAAGATATTTGCGTTGATTCGATTACTCTTATATGCATTTTACAAAATTAGTCGTTTTGTAGCCAAACCCAGACGTTACATGACATGCGATAGCAAAAATAGTCCCGGAGAGTGAGGCAGAGTGTTTCATATGAGAAAAATTTCACCCCTCTGCCAGGGTTACCGGACCTGCCGAGGTGAGACAACCCTTTCCCCGCCCCCCCTCCCCGAGTTGTCCAGCGTCGCTGAGACAAGTTGGTATCCTCATGTAAAGAACTAGGTGAACAGTTAGCTCGCCCAGGGTAATTGGAGGGAGGGTTGTCTCGGGTAGACGAGCCCATATAGATGGGGCCTGTCTCAGCCACTATAACCGCTCGCGCTTGTTGGATATGATGAGGTAATCAATTTAACGCTACGCTCGTCGTTGGTATGAGTTCAGGTCACAGCCATTGAGTTACGTCATTATGGTCGGTTTTTTTGGAGTTCCAGGCTGTAATTACTGAGGTCCCATTTATATGGCTTGGGTACCCAAGACAACTCTCTCTCAGAAACAGCTTTACTGAGCGTTTAACCCAGACATTACATAACAAGCGACAACAAAAATAGTCCCGGAAAGTGAGCCAGAGTGTTTCACATGAGAAAAATTTCTCCCGTCTGCCAGGGTTACCGGACCTACCGAGGTGAGACAACCCCCCCCCCCCCCTCCCCCAAGATGTCCATCCTCGCTGAGACGAGTTGGTATCCTCATGTAAAGGACTAGGTGAACAGTTAGCTCGCCCAGGGTAACCGGGGGGAGGGTTGTCTCGGGTACAAGAGCCCATATAAATGGGGCCTGACTATAACCGCTGACTATAACAGCAACTATAACCGCTCGCGCTTGTCGGATATGATGAGGTTATCAATTTGACGCTACGCACGTCGTTGGTTATCTACCACGACGTATCCAACACGGGCTGACGGACTAATTGTAAAGAGTTGGACTATTTGGCCAAATTGTTAATTTACAAATTGGAAATACATTTGTTACGTTGTGTGATCCCACGCAGAAAGGAAAATTTCGCTCAACTCACATGCCAGCCTGAGAAAACAGCCGACGTTTCACGAGGTCGCCACTTGAGCCCTCGCAAAACGACGTCTGAGTAACGAGCGCAGAAGTTCCATACTGATGACGTGTCTCTACCCAGATTTTGGTAGCCCTTCTGATTGGTTGGAATTTTCCTGCAACCAATCAGAAGCACTACTAAGCTCCTTTCAACCAATCAGAAGCACGACCAAGATATGGGTAGAGAAACGTCATCAGTATGGAATTTCTGCGCTCGTCACTCAGACGTCGTTTTGCGAGGACTCATGATCAAGTGGCGATCTCGTGAGACGTCAGCTGTTTTCTCAGGCTACTCTGCGTCACCAGTAAAAACAAATTTGTCTTTGCTGCTTTTGTCCACTTGTAGTGCCTTTAGTGCCTTCATCCATCCAACCAATACAAAATGAGGTAATAGCCGAAGGCAGGAATGTGACACTGTTCTGTAACGCATCTGGGATTCCTCCACCAACCGTGTCTTGGGTCAAGGTCAAAGATGGCCAGCGCCTCATTAGAAGTAAATTGGTGTTCACAAATATTAACAGGCACGAAGCTGGAGAATACAGATGTGAAGCCCGCAATGAAGGTGGCAGTGCTTCAGAAACTGCGATCATTGATGTGCAATGTAAGTTAATTTACTGAAAAATAAACTACGTATACGTGGTGGTGTTTCAGTTTTTCAAGTGAATAGAGCTTCAATCTTTGAAATTTAAATATGAATTCAGGTCACAGCCATTGAGTTACGTTCTTAAAGAAGACATTGATATTTTCTTACATTTGACATTTGCATACATGTACAGTTTCGTCTCAATAACACGACAGGGCGAGGTAAAAATTGGATGTGTTGCACTCTTGCACACCTTTTTGCGGTCCTGTAGCTAGGCTGTGATAACTTAACACGATACAGACACAAAACGCATCTCACCAAAACATGTACATAAGCTTTGCTGTCTTGGTTATTGCGCCATACGTTTGGTTTCATGGTCAGTTTTTTTTAGAGTCTCAGGCTTCACCAGACTAGTACCCAGGCGTTCTCTTCTCGCTCACTCGACTTGGTGTGAAATTTTGTGATGTCACCGAATGGCATACGGCAAGTTCTCCGGGCGACTCATTTGGTGACGTCAGGACGCTTTGCGCCAAGCCGAGTGAGCGGGAGGAGAATGCCTGGGTACTAGGCTCCACCAATTTGTGGTTCACTTTGCTCCACATCGGCTCTCTACAGTCTTAGGTGTGTAATTAAATACTTGAATGCCAGACGAATGAACTTGAACGCCAGACGAATGACTGTTAAGACAAGCTAAGAAAACGATAAAAGGGACTAAAAAATAACCACGAAGAGAAGTCGCTTAAAAAGTTTGTGATTCTTAGATGAAGACCGAGTGAATTTTCATGAATTACTCAAAAACTCCACGGGAATCCTATGTTGCTTCTAACTCAAAGCTTGATAGAAAGTTGTGTCGTTGTTTTACACTGGAGGTTATATGCATTTATAGCCTTTCCCTCTTGGCGACTGGTAGTGAATTTCTATCCTTGTAATCTTCTGAATCATTCTGGAGTTTTCATCTGTAAATGTAATAGCGCAGAAACAGCAGAGTGTAATCTAGTTTTTTCTTTATTACATTGGTTGCAGTTGGGAGACCAAATAAAATTTCTTCAGTATTAGGATTGAACGTGGAATTGTGAGTTGCATTAAACCATTGCAACACTTCCTGAGTGAAAGACATTGTAAATTGACAATTTATAAAACTGTGATCAATAGAGTCCGCTTTGCCGCAGTAAAAACAATGACTGTCTTCCTTTATTTTAAATCTAAAAAGTTCCTTTCTGCTCACAATAATTCTGTGAATAAATATGAAACGAAACTCTCGTAATTTATTTTCATGGCAAGTCCCACGAATTGAGCGAAAGATTTCGTTGTTTCTTGTGGTGAATAAATAAAATATACGTATAAAAAACAAAACAAAAATCCCTGTAACCTTCTCTATTTCCTTAGATGCGCCAGAAATTACACACATTTCCGTCGACCAGATAGTGAATGAAGGGGACCAAGTGACTTTGAACTGTATCGCTGATGGTAATCCAGAACCACGCATCACCTGGACAAGAGTTTCTGATAACAGTGTCATCGCCTTTCCTTTGACCATCAAAGAAGAGGATGAAGGATACTACAGATGCACTGCTGACAGCAGCATTGGGCGTCCTGTTACCAGTGTTGTACTCATCGTTGTTGGTACTAAGTGTTTTAATCAGCACATAATTCATAAGTTAACCCTATCCAGACCGAGTGGGTGAGGCTGACCAAATTCCATGTTAATTACAAGGGCACTTGTTGAAAGTAAATGATTTAAAAACAGCTTTACTTTTTAAATCAGCAATACCCTAGTACCGACATATTCTTTCAATATAAATTTGCAACTTGGATTTCAAGGAACTGCAGAAATCTGATTTGCAAATATCTAATTTAAAACTCGAATTTTCATTGCAAAAATTCGAGTTGCAAAACTTGGAGTTGTGTTATTTTAGACTTGCAACGCGGATTTTCAATGCGGAAATCTGATTTCTAAATATCATCGATTTTACAACTCGAATTTTTATTGCAAAAAAATCCGAGTGGCAAATACCGGCAAAATTGCAACTCGGGGTTTTAGTGGAAAAATCTGAGATGCAAATATCGTCCAATATGCAACTTGGATTTTTATTTAAAAATCCTAGTTGCAAATATGGTCAAAATTGTAACTCGCATTTTCTTTGCAAAAATCCGAATTGTTTAATTTGAAAATTCACAACTTGGATTTTTAGCACAAAAATCCGAGTTGAAGCTGTCGTAGGATTTGTAGCTCAGAGTTTTACTGCACTTCATAGACGTGAATAGGTTCAGGACGTTAACACCTGCTACTGGAAGGTTCAACAATTGATACGAAAAGGTTAGCTATACTTTATTAACACGTACAGTACATATTAATAGGCCATTTCTGAGTTGTCTTGTGCCTTTTTTCAAAGCGAGGCCTCGTGCAAAACCTTTCATATGAAAATTAGTTTTATCTGCATGTGAATGAAAACTCATTTTCATATGAAAGGCTATGCACCAAGACTCGCTTTGAAAAAGTGGTACAAGACAACTCGGAAATGGCCTATTATAAATACACAATTTCAGGTTTTAATGTGCATAGAAAAAATATGAAATTTGCTTTATCCATGGCTGTGCTAATGTTTCTCTAACTTCTTCTTCTTCTTCTTCTTCTTCTTCTTTGCGTAGACACGTAAACGTCGAAACGGCGCAGACAGCGTGTTGTTTCTAATGACACCATTCCATTTGCAGGGGGTTGGGGATGGTTGTTTTGTTTTGTTTCTCTCATTAGAGGGAGTTAAAAGGCTCTGGGAGCTACATATTGGGTACCGGCAGATGCACCAAAGGCTTAGGAATGACCACCACCTTTCTGCAAATAGGTGAGACACGTTAAGACGTAGCATGGAGCAATGACGTTTTGTGTTTGACCCTTTCGGTTTGGCAAAAGGTTGAAATATCAATACCAAACCTAAGTCACACCTGGCCTGAATCTGGAAGTTACACTTATTTAGAACTATATTTATATTAAATCTTATTTTTTGGCATTTGCGAATGTGTTCATCTGACAACCTTTATAGGAGACGTTTGTATTCTTCTTGCCTTTGTCTTTAACGTAAGTGTCTTTACAGCAATAAATCCTTTGTTAAGGGTCGTGTAGAGGTAACGTTTAAGGCGAATAATGGCTGGAATACCTGCATTTCTATTAAGTTCAATTAAAGGCATGTGGGAAGAAAACGCATTTGAAAATAATCAATCCTTTGAATATGTTTCATCTAAGGGTACACGAAGGTGCATCACGAAAAGGATTGTCCTAATTTGGCATCAGTGATGGCATGTTTTTCATGCAAATTTTTAAAGTCTGAATCGGTGTTTGCTAAATATAACTTTGGCACCCGTAATTATCCACCAGAAAGAAGGATTCGCGGTTGGAACATGTTTTTGTCACGTGACCACGCTTAGATGGAAATGGTGGTAATTGAAACGTCGTAAGGTCAATGAACTGTTCTTCAATTCTGTACAAAGTGCACTGTATGAAGCGTGTAAATAACCTTGGGCACAAACTATTTGGAGCATACTTGAAGATTTTGTTTAGATTGGAGTACAGAGACATAGCTGTGCTATTTTAACGCCAAGGAAATCTTTAGATTGTTAACTTGGCCCTAACGGTTATGACAAAAGCAACGGCTTTTCAAAAAACAATACCGCACCAACAATAAAAACAAAGTAGTTGTAGAGTGACATATTCTTGTTGTTAAAATAAAGATAAGATAAATGTATTTTGTAATGTTTTGGTATGTAACTGAAGTATGTAGGAATGTATTCATAAGATTGTGTTAATGATTTAGTTGTTTATTAATCCTGTGGGATTCGTTTGGTTATTTAAGAGATTGTAAGTTATGCAGAAACCATTCGAAGGCATCTCTTTATACTTGCTTTTAGTGATGTCCGTTTCCGAACAGCACGATATTCCTCGTGATTCCCAAAGTACTACGCCTCCTGAACATGAGGATTCCTTGTCTAATGCCGAAACCCTTCGGTTATTTTCACAACTGTTAGACTCTAAGCTTGATCAGAAGTTCACTTCTTTCAAGCGCGAACTTGAAGAGAAAGACAACCTTACACAGAGCCAGCTAAAGAAGCTGAAAACTGAGACGAAAGCTTCGAATACCTTTAATTATAAAGGTAACAGAGTACAGTTCGAGTTTAATCTCAACGTCCTCGACCAAATCGAGACGGCCTCTAAGAACCTTCGCGCAGGGAAAGTCTCTTTTGCAACTTCCGATCTCGAAGAAGCAAAGAAGCTCATCGATAAGCGCAACAAACTTGTGCGTTTCGCCGACAAGAGCCCCGCAGGTTGGACTGCTGTTGAAGAGTATGAGTCCGACGAACTCGCCGACGATTCAGAAGACGAGAAAAAGCTCCGTTCAGCCGAGAAGAGGGCGCTGTCGAAGATTCGTGAAAAGAAAAGAAAATTTCAACCTGCCCGTCCCAGAGCTCCGCAGCGTGAGTCAGCAACGGAAACCCAAACTTCTTTCTCGGCTGCTCCTGCTCAGCATTCTTTCAATCTTCAACAGCCCTTTCGCCATCAGTCCTTTCGTGCAAGACAACCAGTTCCCGCTGACAAATGTTTCAGCTGCGGCCAACGCGGACATTGGGCAAATTCCTCAGTTTGTCCCAGTCGCAACAACCTCACTCGAAACCCACCGAGCACCAAACCAACAAACGGATGATGGGTCCAGGGACAAATACGATGCTACCTTAAAACGATTGGGACAAGATGAGTATCCTTTACCTGTATCCCCAGTGAATTCTCTGGGCGATTGTGACCCAGTTGATTTTTTCTACCAATCGACTAGCGATCCTAATTTTCATGATTCTCCGGAAATTTGTCCGGATTATCAAGAGGACGTGCAGAACATTGCCGTTAAAGGTAGATTAAGGCGTAATATTAGTTTCTGGGAGTATATAGGCGCTTCTTGGTTTATTCGCCAAACCATTTTGGAAGGCTACAAAATTCCTTTTTATTTTACACCTGCTCCTGCCACCTTCGGTAATAATAAGTCTTCCTTGCAGCATGCGGATTTTGTTCACAAAGCAATTACTGATCTTTTAGCTGTTGGTTCTGTTGTGGAATGCTCGTCTCCACCTTCAGTAATTAACCCTTTGTCTGTTTCCATTCAGTCTAACGGCACGAAGAGGCTAATATTAGACCTCAGGTATCCTAATTCTTTTGTTAAAAAATTCACAATTAAGTTTGAAGACGCTAAAACCATGCTCAATTCATTTATTGACCACTCCCAAAATTGGTTCTATTCATTTGACATTAAATCGGGATATCACTATATTGATATCTTTCCTCCCGACCAAGACTTTTTGGGGTTTTCTTGGTCATTCAGTGGGGTAACCAGATATTTTAAGTTCACTGTTTTGCCATTTAGATTATCTACTGGACCTTATATCTTTACTAAAGTTATGAGGCCTCTAGTTAAATATTGGCGCAGCCAGGCGTACAGGATAGTCGTTTACTTAGATGATGGCTTGGGGGTATGCCCAACATTCGCGTGTTCTCGTTTGGAGGCCTTAGCCGTTAAGTCAGATTTGTCTCGTGCCGGGTTTGTTCCCAATATGCTTAAGAGTGTTTGGTCCCCGGTGCAGTGCCTTAGGTGGTTGGGTTATTTTTGGGATCTTAAGAAGAAATCGCTCTCGATCCCCAGTGACAAAATTGACAGGCTCTTTACATCAATAGATGACGCACTTTCCCACACCACTATGCCCGCTAGGCAATTAGCTTCTGTCACAGGCAGTAGTATTATTTCTTATATGCTTGTTATTGGTAATCTTTGTAAGCTTATGACCAAAAACTTGCACAGGGCCTTGGATTGCAGAGCAGGGTGGGAGTCGTCTGTTATTTTGGATTTGCCATCTCGCAAGGAATTAATTTTCTGGCGGGAAAATTTACTTCGTCTTAATTCTAGGCCCCTTTCAGAGGATGTTCGCCCAGTTACTCGGATTGCGTATTCAGACGCTAGCTCTCTGGGCTGTGCCGCCTATTTATCTATGGATGATTTTCCAGTTGCACACAAGAACTGGGACCCACTGGAAATGAGTCAAAGCTCCACTTGGAGGGAACTTCATTGTGTTTATTTTGCCCTCCAAAGTTTCGCACTACGTTTGTCTAATAGTTCTGTTAAATGGTTCACTGATAATCAAGCAGTCCCTATTATTGTTGATTCGGGCAGCATGAAAGAAGAATTGCATAAATTATCTGTGGATATTTTCTATGTCACCAGGGATTATAATATCGACTTAGACGTCGAATGGATTCCTCTTTCCCTCAACGATAAAGCGGATTATCTTAGCAAAATCGTTGATTGCGACGACTGGAAAGTTAAGGATTGCTATTTTTACGCACTTACGTCCTACTGGGGACAGTGCTCAGTTGATTGTTTCGCTAGTTCCAAAAATTGCAAAGTTCCTAGGTTCTATTCTCGATTTTACAATCCGTATTGCCTAGGCGTGGATTCATTTGCTTTCAGCTGGGCTGGCGAGTTTTGCTGGTTAGTCCCTCCTGTCACACTGGTGACCAGAGTCATTCGCCATGTTTGCCTTTGCAAATGCAAAGGTATATTAGTCATTCCTTATTGGCCATCCGCACCTTTTTGGCCTCTTCTGGTAGATTCTCAAGGGTCCTTTAATTTATTTGTTATCGATTACCTCTTCGTTGAGAACGGCAAAGATGTGTTCTTACATGGGTCCAATAAGAATGCTATTTTTGGATCGGAGAATTTTAGCACACCGGTGCTTTTTCTTTTGCTCGATGGAGCTCTGTGATCGGTTTGGCTAGAAGGCACTGGCCTTCTATGATGCTATATAGGCACTGGCCTTTTGTTGGTGTGCAGCTATTCACACCGCCGTTTCACACGGCCATTTCACACATTTTGGAGTATTTATGTGTATCAAATTTGCAGGCCCTTCCGCCAGCCTTTCAGATTTGCGTTTAGCTGCTATTTGTGTTACCGCTTATGCTGCATTTCTCCGCTTTAATGAATTAGCTGCTTTGCGTTGCTGTGATGTTAAATTTTGCGATAACACCTTTGTCGAGATTACTATAGTCAAGAGTAAGACAGATCAGTACAGGGATGGTTCCAGAGTCTTATTAGCCAAGACGGGTTCTATATCCTGTCCTTTTGATTTGCTGGAAAGATATGTTTGCTCCGCTGGTCTGCAACTGTCTTCTACGTTACCCTTTTTCCGTGCCCTGTATTATCAAAAATCCAATTGTTCTTATAAGTTACGTTCTGAGGGTATGAGCTACACTAGGACTAGAGAGATTGTTTTGCATGCTTTTGCTGAGTTAGGTTATCCTAAGAGTATGTTTGGCTTGCATAGTCTTAGGGCTGGAGGTGCATCTGCTGCTGCTAATACCGGTATCAGCGATCGCTTATTTAAGCGTCACGGCAGATGGAAATCTGACAGCGCTAAGGACGGCTATGTCAAAGACAAACTTGATTCTCTGTTATCCGTTTCTCGTAGTTTAGGTTGTTAAGCATTAATTATTAGCTTTTCTCTTTCTTTATTTTTCGAACGCGAGCATCAATAAACGAGATGCTCGCCCCTAGAACTGTGTGTTGTGTTTATTGAAGATTAATTACAAAATGTTTTATACTCGTTTCACAGTGATTAGAGTATAAATGTATTTTGTAATGTTTTGGTATGTAACTGAAGTATGTAGGAATGTATTCATAAGATTGTGTTAATGATTTAGTTGTTTATTAATCCTGTGGGATTCGTTTGGTTATTTAAGAGATTGTAAGTTATGCAGAAACCATTCGAAGGCATCTCTTTATACTTGCTTTTAATTTGTGTAACCTACTGTACTGTTTTCTGTATATTTGTATACTTGTTAGCGTTCCGATTTGCAATTGTAACCTGTGTGTGCTCACGGACATCAATAAACGAGATGCTCGCCCCTAGAACTGTGTGTTGTGTTTATTGAAGATTAATTACAAAATGTTTTATACTCGTTTCACAGTGATTAGAGTATAAGAACCTTTATATAGAACGGTTGCATGAATCATGCACACATCTCACGGTTGTTTCATATTAAACAATGAGACCCAGGTCAAGATCATCAGGTGTTTGAATAAGAATTTGTAAGCAAACACAGGAAGTTTTAAGCTTCATTGGCATATAAACTGAACATAGTAGCTAATGAAGCATTTTTCCGGTGTCGGTTCTTTCACTACCGGAATAGGGTCAAGGAACGTTCCAATATGTTTATGAAATCATCAAGTGTGACCAGTAAAACGAAAGCTAATTAAAAACTTCACCAATCTTTTTCATGTTTCCCATGGTACTGAACATTTATTATGCTGTACAAAGTGGTTTTAACATTTAAGACTGGTGATGAACTTCAAAAGAGTGACCATTCAATTGAAAGATGTTGAGAAGCAGCTTTTCTTAATTGAGATTTGGAATATTTTTAAACCTGAACTTTACTACTCTCAGGAGTAAAATTCAAAAGCGCCCTTATATACGTCACTGTTGACGTAAATCCATTATTGCGTGTTGACACAATAGAAAACAAACCACATCTATGATTGATTGCAATTTGGTTAAGTGCGATAGTAAACTGAAGTGTCTTTCAAGAAATTATTCGTAATTAGCGGATATGAAAGCAATATACGATCACATTAAACAGGGCGCAGTCTTGGCCACTTGTGCATCGACCCACATCTTGTAAACAGGAACATGTAGACCCTGTCATTATTTAAACACTAATTCGGGAGGAAGGGAAAGCGTGTACTAGTGGCAGGCGGGAAGGGATTGTTAGTAGTCGGGGTGATAGAAGCAAATTAAAGGTGTTTGAAACTTGTTTCAGACTGAAATTTTAAAACAAGAGTTAAAACAAGAGACAATAAGGGGTGGCCTTTGCTTGTGTTTCTTGGCTATAGTCGCCACTTACTTAGAAAGTTTCCTTCAAATTCTTCATTGTAACTTGCAAATAATCACTATGTCAATCATACGTGGTTTAAGGTTTTCTTGTTATTTATCAGTCGTTTTTTGTTTTAGCTTTTTGCCATTATACATTAAGTGTGCGCCGTACGTATTGCCAAACAATTGCATCGCAGTATAATTGGCATGTGTTCTGTTCGAATCGAGCTGTGAACATCACGTTCCCTGACAAACCTATCAACTAATAGATCAATCTTTTGTCCAAAAAGTGACCATGTTGTGTGTTCCGCAGTAAATTGATCTTCAACCATGGAATTAGAAGGTGGTCTGAACAAGTGGTCTAAAGCACTCGACATGCAATCCGGAGATTCTGAGTTAAAGCCCTCCTCTCTGTCTTCTCGCTGGACTTGTAACACAGAAGACCCCGGTTCAACTGTTAGGATACGATACTAACGTAACTGGTCAGACTCCTATATGTTAAATTTAATGCCAATGCTAGTACAAGTGGGGGCATGTTTCGTTATATCAAATGCTGTTTCTTTATGATCTTTTTTTGTTTTCATTAAGCCAATTCCTTTCTTGTTTTGATTCACAGAATGGACTTTACTGACAGCAGTAATAAGTGTTACAGTTGACCTGAATCTCGACAACACACACACACACACACACACACACACACACACACGACGAGCGCCAAACCAAAGTATATGCATAACCATAATGCCTCCCGCTCAGTGTAATAATTCCACCATACTTTTTTTTCTCTTGTTGTCGATCCTAATGTTTGCGAAATATTTGTCTTTCAGAAGTTACTCCGAAAAGGACGGTTAGCTCCGTTCATCGCATATTTTGTCTGATATTGATTTTTCCAACGTAACAGCCCATCCAAGGTGAGGTAAAACAGACAGACAAAAGCATACGTATTCCACTTACTAAAGACAAAAAGACCCTTCAAAATGAAGATGAGAGACCTTATAGACATTTTAGTACTTCAGTTAACAAAAGAGAATGTTCGCCTTCATTTGGAAAAAGCTGTTAGCACCACTGCCTTACTCAGGAGAAGTACAGCATAACCCCCTGACAAAAACAATAAATATATAAGTTGCGGATACGTTGTTACAAACCGAGTGAAGTAAGGTCAAATAGATAGCAGTAAGAGGAACATTACCAGGGTACTTTTTGCACCAGACGGCTTTGGGAATTAATGAAGAAAGTAACTTGGAAGCGGTAGCAACTTCGCGGTAGTACTACCTGGTAGGAGCTGTTACTCGACAGTAAGGCCTCTTACATTTGCTCGTGGCTCTGATTGTTCAACTAATGGCTAAAGGTGCATTTCATCGACTAAAATCGAATAGCAACTTATCCAACATACAAAAATCTAATTATCCACTGTATGTTTGAATTGCAGGGGCCTTAACATAATACTGGCCGCAACTTCTAAAATTATACACCTGTTGCAAGTTTATATGTTGCTTAAAAGTTAATGTGGCAAACACGGACAAGGTGTGTGCATTTTTAGAATTCCTTGTGATGTTTGTATTTGACCGTGAATTGTTTCTAGACTAGTGTCGCTTATTACTACACAGGCTATTTACATAAAGCACTTGTGCAAAATGCAGCCGACCATTCCATGTGTTTCATTTGCTACCGTGCAAAATGTCTGTTTTGTAAATGACCGGAAATCTGTTTTCCGTTTTTGCGCAGTGCTAGTCTTTAAACGGGAGGCTTACGGATCTCAGCGAGAGCGGGCGACGACACCGGAAGAAATAGAAGCTTTAAAACAGCGTTCAAAGGAAACATGCAAGGTAAAAAAATCATTTAAAAGTTTTCAGTTATCGTTGAAATAACACCGATTGGGTCATTTTCGAATGTATGTACTTAAAGCAAAAGGTGGATAATTCAAATGACATTTAGAAGATGTTTACGGACGAGTGTGACTCGAGTGTGAACCAGATTTAAGACTTATCAATCCAAATGATGACTGATTTACACATGTTGAAGGCGCAGGACACAGACTATAAAGGAAACTATTAGCTAATTAGACTGACTTATGTAAAGTAGGTTTAGATCTCCTTAAATGCTCTCCAACCAGGTATGACTTTCAAAAAGCTGACTTACCTATAGATAGTTTTTTTAAAAATGTATAATTGGTTCCGTAAACTTCAATCGATTACGGCTTTCCTTAGCCCTTAAAGTTCTTTCTCCACTGAAGTCACAGATTTTAACTTTGAGTAGTGTGTTACGTTATGTTTTTTACTACATGTACTACAATGAGAAAAGAACTTAAACGGAATGCAGAAATCAAAGCGCTGGTAGTTTTTACTCGCGAGGCTTCACACGTGTTTCGAAGTAAATTCCTTCTGCAAATAAAAGGGACGACTTCGTCTTTTTGTCTTATTTACAGGTAAAAGAAGCTGCAGTATGTTTGCGGCTTTGACTGCCTTTCTTTATTGCGTTGGAAACGTTAACGGTTCCCCTCTGATCACAGGTATGACATTTTCACCTTATATCTGTATTTTCCGTTACCGCAATTAATTTCCTGTACGTAAGAATATTACTATATGTCAGTTCCTATCAGAGACACCTACAGATGTGATGGGCAAGTAACTGGCTTGTTGTAATTTCTATCTTACGTCGGTTCCTGTCTCTGTCGTTGTGTTCCTACCTGAAAACGTCTTATACCAGAATCGTTTCACATTCATTAGTCTCCCTCTTCCAGGTGCATAACAATATACTGGCATGCCATGAAGAGAGAGAGATCGAGTCATGATAACCCTTAAGTTGTGATTTATGCAGTCTAGTAACAAACTGGGAAAACTCCGGCTGTGTGGGCCACCTCAGTATGCCTTCAAGGGGAAAATGTGACAATCGATGGCAACCAAGAGGCTGCCAATCTTTTCATAGGTGCTCCAAACATTGAAGTGATCACAAAATGAAGTGAACTGAGGTTTCTATGCCACATTACAGAAACACAAGACTGAAGTGTTATAATGTCTCCTGTCGTGCGTTTCTCAAAAGTCCCGAAACTTTTCGGGTGGATTTCGGGCACAATAATTCCCACTGTATCTTGTAAACAATGACGATTCTAAACATGAACCTTCGATAATAGTTAAACATTTCTTATGTTAGAGACAAGCTAAAATAACAATTTTGTAGAAAGGGTAGTTTATATTTTTACGAATGACCTCTCAGGTTAAACACTAGAGTGTAGCTATGCACACAAAAATCCTTATTTTTCAACAGGTTATGCTCTAGAATTCCCAAAGAAGGATGTATCTGATATGGTCAACATCTGGGGTTTGCCGAGCATGAATGAGTTCACCGTGTGCTTCTGGATGAAGTCGAATGATTCCACTGATGGCACTGCTCTCAGCTACGCTGTACCTGCAGCTAACAACGAGATTCTTATAGCCAAACACAACAATTTTGACGTCTGGATCGGAAACGAGAAAGGGTAAGCTATGTGTGCACCTACCAATATCGACCAGTTCAAGAGTAAATTTCTTTCTTGTAAAATGCTAAAACATAAACAGGTCCAGTAAAAACTCCTGCTGAAAGGGTTTGATGCCCCTGGTCTAGTCCTTAGGATTGTATCCAAGACTTAAATCAGTGAGAATTTTGTTACAAGACTCTAGGGCTGGTTGTTACAGTAAAATTTTTTCACAAATATCTTCTGCAGCTTAGCTTTCTTCTAAAGTCTGACACGTATGTTGTCTCTTTTATGTGATAGGGCTCTAGGGGTGTCAGCTAATGACGGAGAATGGCATCACATCTGTGTTTCCTGGGAAAACACCGCTGGATCTTTGGACTTCTACATGGACAGCGTCTTATCCGCAAATAAGACGAACTTCAAGAGAGGGCACGTGATAAGATCTGGTGGTTCTTTGGTGCTCGGCCAAGAGCAAGGTTCACTTGGTGGCGGCTTTAACAACGCGACATCATTTCGGGGGTTTCTGACTAACCTCAACGTCTGGAATTACTCTTTGTCACCAGATACAATCGCGCGAATCTCCAAAGGTTGCTTGTTCGAAGAGCCGGGGACCGTGTACAAGTGGTCATATTTCAAATATGGTGTTAGAGGGAGGCCCAGATTTCATGTTCCATCACCATGTAATGTAAAAGGTAAATGATTCTTGTTTCGGGTGGGGGAGCTATTCTTTGGTTTCTTTGGGCTTTTTGTTAGAGGTGAGTAGCAATATATAGAACATAATATATACCCTATTTCAGAACAGTAGGAAAATCATACCCTTTAGTAGACTAAGACATTTGAAAGAATATCCTTTGGGGCTAGCCATAGCAAAAAGAGTGAGTGGTTATAAAACTTGGTCTTAAAAAGCTTCGTAAGTTTCTTTGTGCTCATTAACATTTCGGAATAAGGCATGCTCTACATGCAGCGTTAAAATATTAGCGTAACCGATAAGTTAACTTCGAGACTTCCAAGAAAGAAAAGTTCCAGCCAGCGGCCGCTCGACGCAGCCACACTGCCTCCTCCAAATGTTACAGTAGTTACAGTATCTATCTGGCTAATATAGCAAAGTATACCAGAGAGATTGTACACCTCTCTGGCTTAAGGCTTATTTTCATGTGCTTATCTTTACCCGTTAATGCTAACAGGTGATAATGAAGGAAGTGCAACGAAAACATCGTCAATCACTTCAACAGCAAGATGTGCGATGCAAAGCTCTACAGCAGTAGTTTCAACTCCAACAACAACAACTCTGGGGACAAAGGACGGCTCAACAGCGAATCCGTCTACTTCTAGAGCACTGCGAACTACAAGCAGTGTTGTTAGGACAACTTTGGTAAGAGCGGAAAGTTCATTGAAACGTTCGCTAGCCACTTCCACACCGACAGTGGAGCTAACGACAACAAAAACAACTATTAACATAAAAGATAGATCAACAATAAGTAGCGCTTTCAGCCTCGTTGCTCCAACTACTAGATTACGCTCGGAAAGTTCACCCCAAAGTTCTCAAGCTACTTCCACCGTAAAAGTGGTGCTTAGTCCATCAAAGACAAGTAATCCGATGGGAGATAGCTCAACCGTAAATCCTTCAAAAACCAAAGGCGCGCTAACATCATCGCAAAGTTCTCAAGGCACCTCCAGCTCGGAGGTGCGACCAGCCTCATCCACGAGAGGCGAAGTGATTGAAGATAGCTCGAAAGTGGGTCATTCAACTACTGCATCACCAAAAAGTACAACTGCAAGAAATGCTGTCGTTGAAACTTCTGGCTTAGTCTCTCGAAGTCCAGGCATACCTCTACAGCCTACTTCATCTTTGTCATCAGTGAGGTTCACAAGTACAAGTACTAAAACTGGAGAAAGCTCGTTTACTGTCAAACCTTTTACCACCAGAGCATTACAAAGTATAAGTAGTGTTGTTGGGCCTGACTCAGGTAAGGTCTATGGCAGCTTAAATTAATCGTTGTAGCCTATTGTTGGATTTCGTTTACACTGGAAATAGCCAGCGGCTAGGATAACATAATATATGGATTTAGCCAAGCCTAAAAGCGGAGCCGCGAAGGAATAAACTGGTGTTCGTTTCTCAAAAATAGTCCTGAAACTTTTCGGTCTGAAATATATTTCGGGCCTTTTTTTGTCTCGTTCGCTTTCGAAAAGTGTTTCTCAAAAAGCCTGAAAGTGTTCCCAATTGTCCTCCAATATTTTGGGGATCTGTTCTGTAAAACTAAGCTCGAAAGGTCATTCTAGAGGCTGAGCACAGCTTGATTATCCTGTCATTAACTGTCAAGGCTTGTCAAATCTCCTTGGATTATTGGTTGTTCGCTTGAATGAACTTGAAACGGCGTTCATTTACAAAAACAAAATAACAATTATTCGAGTATTTAAATGGGTTATCTTCATCGCGTTCGGATGTTAACAAATAACATGAACTGCTACTACATAAAAATATTAGTCTGGTCAAAAATTTATACTGACATTTCACCGGCATTTTACTGGGATTACCCGAAAGACACGGTCTAGGGAGCTTCCAATCGAAGCACTTGTAATAAACTTATCGAAGAAATGTCGCGTAGGTTTTAGCAGCCGCGAAAAAATTCAAGCCCTTTGAGGAACACACATTACTTACCGGATAAAATAGCTTTAAACTCAAAACTGCTTCGCTTATAGTTAGTTAAGTAACCCTTATATTTCGTTCTTTAACTTGAGACCATCGAGATTGAAAACAAACAAACAAACACCGTCCAAACATTCTTAACCAGGGGGGGGGGGAAGCAACTTCCCATACATTCTCTTAAATGAAATCCAAACGATGTTCTCACGACTTGCAAAGCAATCTGTGAGGTTCTGGTCAGCGGACATGCCTTCTACGCGTGCGCAGATGTTGCATGTTCCAACGGAACTCGGACGCTGAAGGGAAAAAATGATGGCGGCCAAAGGCGGCGGATTCGGTTTTGTCCCTTCGTTTAGGTAATTGACGAATTGATCGTATTTTACACTTTTATCATATTTTCGTGCATTTTGCTTCTTATGAAGACAAAAGTTTACTCTCGGAGTTTTTTTAGTCGCAAAGTAGAACAGTAGCGCTTCGATCAATCCAGTCTGTGCTGATCAACTGTATAGAATGAGATAGAATTTTCTGAAGCTGGGTTAAAAAGTGGGATCGGGTTCAAAGTACTGAACTGTGAAATGATCTTGTTAACACATAACTGGATTATTGACAATAAAGGTCGTATTTTGTGCGTAGGTATTGTTTCCATGCATTAGGTTATAGCAGTTTTGATTGAATTTATTTCCATCGATGTTTTATGGCACATTTCCCGTTGCAATTTATTTAGACCACGCTGGAGGAAAACATGCAAACCGAGTACAGCCATGACTGTCTCATCTCATGCTATCAATTCCTTACAGAATGAGATGTAAAAATAAACATTGACAGTATTTTTATTTATCACATGCATCAGTTCAGCGATAGACAAAGACCAAAATTACCTCGCGGAGTACAAGAAATAAAATCCTGAATAGTTCAAGCGCTTTCTCTCGGTGAGAAGTTTATTTACGTTGAATTATCTAGTTCTAGCGTTCAACTTTGAAACGTTTGTCGCAAACCTGTTCTCCAAGTATAAATAAGCGAAACGTGACTGCCGTACAGCTCGCAGCTGATCCACTCGCCACTGCAACAAACAAGACAGTGCGAAAACAGAAGCGTCTTCATCGATGTCGCTTCCATCGAATATTCTCTTGTACGAAACTGACAGTAAGTTCCATGAGAGATTAGCTGCTCACCGCTTACTTTCCCCGGACAAAATACAGATAAATTCTGAAAACTATTTCAAATAAGTTGATCGTCGATCGGAAATATTTATTATGACGAACACCGCTGTCCACGTTTTGACTGGACCGCTTTGCAAGTTGTGAGAACATCGTTTCTCGGTCCCAGGCCTCGCTTCTATCCCCCCCTGTTCTTAACTCTGTGACATAAGTTTTGCGGCTGCAAATTGTCAGAAATTCGAGCGCTTTTAAAAATGCACAGAACTGTTTTTGGAAGCTTTTCGGATATAATAGGTTTAAACCTACAAATGCTTCGCTTATAGTTTTTCAAATAACTGTTATATTTCGTTCTCTAACTAGAGACCATCAAGATTCAAAACAAAGAAACGCCAAACACGCTTTAATTAAATTGTGCCGGCATCAGTTTTGCGGATGCGAAGTAAGCCTATATAAAGTAAGGCGCTTTGAGGAACGCACAAAACTGTTTTCGGAAGCTTTTGGGGTAAAATAGCTATAAACCGACAACTGCTTCGCTTAAAAGATTATTACTATTGAAAACTTCTAGGACAAGAAAATCGACAGTTGCACAAAGAGATGGACCGGACAGTCAAAATTGAAAGCAAAGCTTGTGCAGATGTCTTGCGGCTGTGCTTAGACCTACTGTTTTGAATAAACAAACACAAAATAATGGACAGAGAAATCATTTTTGAAAAAAGTTTATTCCAAAACCTGTACGTTTATACTTAAATGCAATTCGCGTTACACTTCCAAAATCGTAGGTCGGTCCACGCGAGTGAAATCGGCGGCAAAATATTCAAGAATCTGTCACAAATCTGAGCGCGTTTTCTAATAATTTTTTAAAGTCAAAAGTAAATGACCATTTCAAAACGTAATTTCTTTCATCGTAATACTCAAAATCATGTACCTTATACCCTTTAAAAACTTCACTTACTCAGTTGTGTTTCAGAACAGGGCAAAAACTCTCCGCCGTGAAGAAAACTTTGCGATGAAGTCCTTTCAATGCAGCTTTCGTAACTTTAAAAACTTTTCGCCTTCTACCAGTATTCTTTTGAACTTTTTCTTTCCATTTATAGATATTACATGTTTTTTTGTCAAGTATAAAACTTCAGTACTCTCGAGCAGTCGTTAAATGCTAAAGAAGCTGAAGCTAAGCTGCAGAAGATATTTGTGAAAACATTTTACTGTAACAACCAGCCCTAGAGTCTTGTAACAAAATTCTCACTGATTTAAGTCTTGGATACAATCCTAAGGACTAGACCAGGGGCATCAAACCCTTTCAGCAGGAGTTTTTACTGGACCTGTTTATGTTTTAGCATTTTACAAAAGCTTTTACAAAGAGTTGACAAAGAGCGTTCAAAGTTCAAAATGTTTTATCTGAAAAGCAACAGAAATACCTTCTTCTACGTTAAAACTGGGTTTCACAGGTAGCTAAGAGTGCCTTTGATTCTTGTATTCTGAAAAATACATATATTTGTCTTTCCCTCTACAGCTGGGAAGTGCAAGGTGCAGTGTACCAATGGGAAGAAATGTAGACAGTTTGGAAAATTTCTTTGTCTCTGTGAGAGGGGAAAGAAAGGGACAAGATGCGAAGAAGAAGGTAAATACTTTTAAAGTAAAATTGTGACCTGTTTCCTTGTGCGTCTATCCTCGTGCATTGTTCGTTTTTTAGTTCTTGTTAATAAAAAATAGCATTTAGGGTTAAACATGCCCTTTGGTGTTTAAGATTAGGTATTTGTCTAACTCTAAGCACTAATTATAGATATACTTTAAAATTTAAACACCCACACTGATGTACTCAGCTCATAATTTCATCACTTATTGCACCCATGTACAGTGTTCCTTATTATATTAACCCTTTAAGCCCTAAAAGTGACGAAAATGAAATTTCTCTTCACATTATCACTACTTGTCCAAACATTCAAGTGATGAGAATAAAGAAAGTGATCACAAAGGATAAGATGTATGGATGTTTCGACAAATCCTCCTTACTAGTTCCATGGAAAATGTATGGAGAACATAATATCAGGGCTTAAAGGGTTAACAGGCAATTGAAATAAGTAAGCTCGAGCTCTCATTGGTTTCCTACTAATAGGCTAGCAGCTAATGTTGTACGAGAACAGGCAAAAAGCGACATAGGTGGCAATGAAAGAGCTCCTTTTGACAGAAAAAAAATTATTTTGATAAGTTTCGAATATTTCTCGTGATCCGGGGTATCATAGGTAAATCGGCCAACCACCCTGCGCTTGCGCTTTGTTAGCTATAAGCTCATGTGCAACTCAATTTCATGGAACATTTGTTAGCCCTTTCACTCCGCAAGTCAGCAATGGAGACATAAAGGTGATTCTAACTTCTGAGTCTGTGGATGAGGTCCTGTGGTGTGACCATTTCAGTGAAACCTCGTCAGCAGTACTTTCACATGGTCCTATTTATATTTAAGTTTTTTACAAAATGAAAGTTGGAATTCGTCATGAATGTTGATTTCAGGCACTCTTGGGAGAGAAAAGGTTAAATATTTATATGGTTTTGGTAACGTCAGCCGCTTTCTTTTTACAGACCTTATGGGAAAGATTGTGGTTGTCATCCTCACAATAACTAACGAAGAATGGAAACAAGAGTATGTGAATATGGAAAATATGGCGACGAAGGAGCTGGTTGATCGTATAAAGAAAGCTGTAAGTTTGAAAATGAATAGAAGAAAAGAAACCATGTGGATGAAGATGGTGCATTTTAAATGCGATCATTAAAATAGTAAATCAATACAATCTAGTGGTAACATGAATGCCCTATCCCAGGGCAAATAACACGTCCAACTGCGGCGGCAGCTACCTATTTTCATTTGTCAAGAACTGCCTGGCACTAACATAAAGACAAATAAAGTACAAGCGGATGGATATCATTGTGTTAAATCCACATGTTCCAGGTCAACCCTTAATTTACTGCTGATTAATTTTAGAGCTGGCTGAGTTTGGCAGCTAGGTTCAAGTTTAATTTTTTCATCTTTAGCTAGCTTATGTAGAGGAGTGTACGATTTAGACTACAGTACAACTAACTTCACATTTTAAAACGATTTTAGATTACTGAAGAAATTGGTAACTTGCTAAACATTTTGATCACAGACGTCACAACCAAGACGCTACGGTGAGTTCGTCATGATCTTAACCCACAAGCGTGAGTGCAATCATCGTTTTTCAGATTCTTAACCTCGGAAATCGTTGCTGAATTTTTTGCCATATGATGGTGAAAACCGTGGTGAAAACGTTCGAACATCGCGGCACTTAACAACTCGTGCGATTTCCTTATAACGCAAAAAGCAAGGTTATACCTTGATAACCCATGTGTGCGAGACACTAAGAAAGCTAGAAGTTCAGAAACCTAGATCAACAAACCTAGATCAATTTCCCTGGTAGAAATAAAACCAAGTCAAGTTTTCCTCCCTGCCTACGTAAAAAAATTCAACATCAGAAAAACGGTAGAGGAGGAACTGCTCTGAGGATTCACAGCTAGCTATTGGCACTTTATGTTATTGGGGTAACCTGATTAAACTTCATTATTTTGACAGGAAGGGAAGTGTGATAGCCGAAGTACAACTGTCTTTTGGTGAATCTGTTGGACAGAACGAGGTAGCATCTTTACTGAATGACATGACCAAAGACGGACAGCTTGGCCAGTTTAACGTAGATGAACCAAGTGTAGCAATGGCTGCTCTTTCAAGTAAATGGCAAAAGTTTAATTCGGCGTGTTATTCTCCGCATTAATTTGAAAAACGTCCTTTTAATGGGGACTGACTGTTCAGTGACTTACTTGCCCGGTTATAGAAACATAAATGATCAGGAGCTCTATCTGTGCCGTTATCAGAGGTGTCCGTTTATTAAATTAGTTTAGATTAATTGGATTAATTGGATGTAAAGGAATTAACTATTATTAACTAGAGTAAGGATCAACTCCAATGTATACCCTGTGTAAAGGTGGAAACTTCCAGTAAAAGATAAGATACAGTAAGGACGAACTCTTTGTGTCTATTTTATATAGTGCTTTCCGTTATAATTTAAAAGCATAACTGACGCAAAGTCGCGGTCGAGAATTTAGCATCATTCTTAGCATTGCTAACAAGGCTTAATGCAACTTGTTTGTTTCTTTGTTTTTGTTCTCGTTTGTTTGTTTGTTTTTCCAACCATTGAAAAGATTATAGCGCGATCTATATTCTCTAATATAATTTTTTTTCTCTTGAACGCAGATTTCCCAACCACTGCACCAACTGAACCGGAGAAAATGAACATAACATTCATATATGGACCTGTGACTGGTGTCCTTGTCTTGATGTTAGTTGCGTTTGCCATTTACGGATTACTTAAGCGTCGCAACCGTAAGTATAACCCTACATACCCCAACCTATGAAACTATATACGTGTAATTCAATTTGTCAGAACTCTAAGAAAATTCAGAAAATCCAAGTCGGATCACTCAATGGTCCAATACTCTCACCAGCAACTCAGGTTACTATCGTCATCATTGTCACCATCATCATCACCATCGTCATCATCGTCATCGTCATCGTCATCATCATCATCACCATCACTATCATCATCATCATCATCATCATCATCATCATAATTTCTTGCCTTCTTTTTCTTCTTCTTGTGTTAGGTCTTCTTATTCTTCTACGTCATTCTAAACCCTTTATTTTCAGCAAGCCACTTAATATGTCCCCACTTAATGTTTTAGTCTGAGCGTAAGATCCGTGGAAATCAAGTTTAGGGAATTTTTCTCTATTCGGGGTAAAGTTAGAACAGTGTTGGCAGGGACGCTCTCACGTTTAGCATGGAACGAATTTGCATTTTTCTGATTCTGTAGTTGCCAAACGCTGACAATTTGGGTAAATTCCTAATTGAACAATAGTCTAGTACCAGAATCAATTTTTTGAATGCCACAAAAACCGAGTAAATTTGAAATGAAATCATAAAAAAACCATACCAAAGAGGCCTTATATTTTCCTTATAGGTCAGAGAAATAAGAAAGATACTAGGTAAGCAATTATTACTAAAACTATTATATGACCCTCATATATTTATTTGGCATGACTTTTTCATGATCAAGCAAAATGGATTAGAAAACACTGCAATATTTCGCAATGACTTTATTTTTCGATCGATCTACTTGACATATACCAACTGAAATGAAAAATTGTCTGTTTGAGCTTTTAAGGAAACACTCATGAGATTTATTATGAAGCAGCACTATGAAGATTTTATTGTAAGTCCTCACCGAGGATACTTGATCAATGATAGTTTCTAACATAAGGCCAATAGCTTTTGCATTTCACTTACTTTTTTTTCTTTTCACTGTAGAAGGGAAACAAAACTGAGTGTCAATGAAACTTACGGGGCATACGAAGTAAGTAGGACGTTAAGTACTATAAAACTATAAAACAGTGTATGGAAGCGATTTTCAATTGAGTGTCGAGATTAATTTCATTAGCCGTAGTTTTGTTTATAAGCCCCGTAACTGATTTTTCAAAAGACTCATACCACTTTTCAAACCAATTAGAAATAGAACTAAAACCAGCTGTGACTCTGTTGCTAGTAATTTTTTTTCCACCTGGCACCGGCCGGCTACATGCGTTGGCATCACAATTTTCGATATCAGGGGCTTTGAGCAACTACAAACGCCAACGAGTGGACAGCACTTGAAAAACAAAGGATGCTTTCCATATTGCCAGACCAACCGGTCAGAAACCAATGGAACTAACCAAGGGAAAATGGAATGACATTGTGCGACATTGCGACAAAATGCGCAATACAAATGTTAAATATTATTATTATTATTATTATTATTATTATTATTATTATTTGATGGAAGCAACATTTCCAACCGAGCCGAAGCGTTCCATTTACGTTTCGACCGAGATTTCGATTACTTCTCAGTGAAGTGGGACTGGAAACGAGAATTTTTGAAAATGGAACGGCAAGTTTCGGACGGACTGGACCGAACCCGTCAAAGAGGACCATCTGGATCGAAGCGTTCCATTTATGTTTCGACCGAAATTTCCGGAAATTTGGGCAATAATGGAAAGCACCCGAATTCTCCTTCTTTAACTACTTCGTGTCATCTACTAATTCTAGGTTATTCCAAATCGTTCAGTTTGTGCCATAAGAAAATTGACCATCGAGTATTGGAGATTCGCAATGAATGGAGCTTTGAGATTGGTCATTTTACGTAATAATTGATTTCGGAGAATGTCAAATAAGTGCATATCAGAATGTTCACGCACGTGCAGAACGATTGTGCCATGACGGTCTCCTCGTCGTAACTGGCGTGGCTGTTAGAATTGCGTGTGGTTGTCTGCCTACGTCTGTTATGATTGGTAGGAGTGATTATTTTGGCCTTGGTTTTACTGAACTCAGTTTAAAACGCTCCATATTCCTTTGACTGTTCGTTTCTTTACTTTAGAAAATATAAATAAATAAATATAAAGAAATTTGGATTTAGCAGTGGCACATCCTAGAGGGGGCTCCTCGTCCACTGTATCCAGGTTGATGTTGGTTTTTGAGGAGGGGGGAAAACCATGCAGAGAACCCGGAGCAAAACCTCTTAGAGCAAGGACAAGAACCAACAACAATCTTAATCCACATATGGCGCCGAGTCCAGGAATCGAACTCCAGCCACATTCTTGTGAGGCGAGTGCTCTCACCACTGCGCCATCCCTGCTCCAAAATATGTCTTGTAGACCAATTTTTACGAATTACCATTTTTAAAAGGGGAAGATGTAGTAACCGTGACGATTATCTGTAACGGTTTGTATCCCTTTCCGCAGAATGCGGTGGATGAAATTGAAATGGCCACAGCGAATAACAACACCGTTGACAATGAGAGAACTGTACAGCTCATGACATTCAGTCAAACTACAAGGGTTCCACAAGGCGGAGATGAAACAGTAGCAGAAGACGGATCATCAGATTACATAGAAATAATAGAAAATGCCCCACTTCGCTCAGCAACGCAATCCTGGGAAGTTCCAAGAGAACACGTGACCATTCAAAAAATCATAGGAAAAGGTGCATTTGGACAAGTTGCTCAAGGAATGATTTTATCACGTCAAGAGGGCGAAGAAGCAACTACAGTTGCCATAAAAATGCTGAAAGGTAAAACAGCTTAATAAAAACAAATGCAATAATGCAAAGGAAGTACAGAAAGGCGGGCAGTCAAACATGAACAACATTGAAAAGAATTGCGAAACTGTCACACACAAAATTTGGTAAAAATTATATATATGCGAGGTTATAAAATTTCCCTCCAAGAATAACACTGTAGTGTCATTCTTAATATTTTTCAACTAACAGCCACTGAGGCCATGTCGAGTTACGAGGACCGAAGTCGGTACCCCCCCCCCCCAATTTTTCATTTATTTATTTATTTATTTATTTATTTATTTATTGTTTGCATTTCTGACTGTAGCAAAAGTGTAAAAAAATCTGTGTTGTAGACGTTTTTTGCACAAACGTCCTTCAGGAGAAAAATAACACAGACGCTAAACAGCCGAAGTATTCAAGCCGCCTTGCAGGACCTTTTAACAGCCATGGTCTGGTAGATTCAACGAGCATTTCCTAAACTAATAATTCTCAAGTCTATTTAACTTTCCAAGGCACTAATGCTCCAAAGAAAAACCTTTTTCTAGCTCTTGTGGTTGGTGAGCCGTTAATTTTTTTAAGTCTAATTTTGCTACAATTGTCGGGAATTACATTAAACCTGCAGAAAACGCCCCTGAAGCAGAGAGGAAGGACTTGTTATCAGAACTTGAACTGATGAAGCAGCTCCATCCGCATCCACACGTAATCAAACTACTGGGATGCATCACGGAATCTGGTAAGAGCACTGAGGTCCCAAAGTCACAACACGACGGCTCACGACGGATTTGTATAGGGATTTGTATAGGGGTTTACCGAAATTTGAGATAAAGTATCAAAGAAAAGCAACCATTTAAGTCTACATGTACGTACCATATGAAACGATGTCTATGTGTCGTTTTTTGACTGTTTTGTGCCTTCTTGATGGCAATTTAGCGAGTTTTGGGATTTTGGTTTGTCTTCACCTTTTTCATTTAAGGTCAGAAGACAAACCAAAAACTAAACTCGCTGACTAGGAAGTCTAGAGGGCACAAAACAGTAAAGAATAGACATCATTAAACAAGGTGCGAACACTTTATACACAATTTTGAGAGTTTATCAAACTCACGACTGGTAAAAGCCCATTCAGTTTCTTTATTTTCCCTTAAGGAAGCCTGCTGTAAGTCTAGGTGCTCAGTGATAAAACAAGTTTCAGTTATACTTAATTTATACGCGACCAGGGAAGTGTTAAATAAATGGTCAACATCATGCACATGTAGTTCATTTCAATTAACTAAGAACAATCGAACCAATGTTAGTCCATTTCCTAGAAAACCTTTTAATTCGAAATTCTTTTCTGAAGACTATGACCTGCAACCCATGTTGCATTTTGTTTCTCCATTTCAGTGGGGGCCTGGGCCCCTCCCCAACTCTAGAACTAGAACATTATGTTAAAACCTTTTTTTACACCGCAGATCCTTTGCTTGTCATCATTGAGTATGTCCCGTATGGTGATTTGCTGGGTTACTTAAGGAAAAGCCGAGGAATAAGTGACATGTACTTCAATGACCCGGATATCAAGCCGCAAACCAGCCTGTCGTCACAGCAGCTGATGAAGTTCGCTTGGCAGATCGCTGATGGAATGCGTTACTTATCTTCGAGAAACGTAAGCTGCGTCACATGTTCCTCTTCCATTGTTTTGCTTGTTAGAGATACAGGATTTAAGATGCGCTTCTTTTTTATTGAAGCGTTTGACCAGAAACTGCATTTGGATTATTTACACAAGGATGATTCAGTCTCACAGAATTTATTAGCCAAACTTCATTTAGACGAAACCACATGCCAACTCAAATCGGAACGTGTTTACAAGCCTGATTTCCTTTGTTTAACAGATTGCACAGTAGCAAGCGAAGTGGTCGCAAGTTGCATTTCACTCACTGAGTTACAACTGAATAAAGCAGAAGTTTCTGGCGTGCAGCCACACAGGAAGATTAATTTTTGACACCATTTTGCATTGTTGCCTCCTTCCTAGGGTAGGAAGAGGGCAGTTTTATGTCAGGTGTGGCAACTTTGTTGTATTATTCTTGTATTACTTTATTGTATTATTTTTATTAGATCATCCACCGTGACCTTGCTGCTCGTAACGTGTTGGTTGGAGAAGGAGAAACCTGTAAAGTGACAGACTTTGGAATGGCCAGAGACGTGCAACAGAAAAGTATCTACGAGAAGAAATCAAAGGTTTAAGTTATTACTATGTGCAGTTCACGAGCGAATTTTAATGTGTTTGAAGGCACTGTAGTCAATGGTCATTTTTGCATCGAAAATTCGAACTAATATTCAGTGGTTCAATCTAACCTGGTGTTTTTGTCCTGGGAAAGGACACTTTACTCCACTTTTTCTCCCGGCTGTTCACAAAAGGCCTGGTTGCTCGAAAGCCGGTTAATACTAACGCTGAATTTAAAAAGTTTCTGTTTCTAGTTTCCACTGCTTCGTCAAGCCTTAAAACTGAATTAAAAATTCACGCTGATCATGGCGTAGCTTAACACTGCTTTGAACACCAGGTACCAAATGAATAATTATAATAAAGTTTCGATATAACGCGCGCTCTGATTGATTGAAACAGCGTGCTTTATCAGAGTACAGACACACGGAGTAGCCCGTAACGCCATTCTGCGCGCGTTAGCAAGCTGAAAACCTTTCTTGCAAGCTACGAATAAAACTTGTTTTCTTGCAATTAAAGCTCAAGAAGTAGGGAGAAACACTCGCCTCGCCACTCACCCTACACTTCTTTCGTGCTCTCGTCACTTCATTGCGTGCTTTATCACAGAACAAAGCACGGTCTTGGCTTTTTTATTGGTTAAATAAAGCACGGGTGGTGGCGAACAAAATGCTTAGTGCAACCGCTCGCAATGGACTAGCGTCCCAGCCGGAGGGTAAGTAGGGGAGCTAGGGATCAGCCCTAGATTTATACTCATGTTAAAACTGATCTTTTCTCCTCATATTCTTAGGGTCGGGTGCCTGTGAAATGGACAGCTCATGAAGCACTCTTTTATGGATTCTACACCACAAAGAGTGATGTGTAAGTAACGCACCAAAACTACAGTATAAACTACGATTACGCTAGTTCCATAAAGACCTTATGCCTGGCATGAAAACGTATGCAGTTGAACCTCTCCTATATGGACATCTTTCCATTACGGGCAGTTTACTTGGTTCCAAAGAGGCAAAATTCGTATAAATTGTGCCTCTTTAATACCTAGCTTGACCTACCTGCCTATAAGGACACCCCCTTTTTGGGTTGTTTGGGGGGAAACCGGTTGATCTACAGTTTGTGCGAATGGCAAGCAAAACCTCTCAAATGGGAAATTAGCATGCAATTCACTCTAATTTACAGAGAGTCTGGACCTATAATCGTCGTCATTAATATTGGGACACCTTCACATCTCAGTAATTGCCAAGGACAATTCTGTGGAAACCCCCCCCCCCCACCCTGTACAATGTTGATTTTCCCATCCACAATCAATTTACCTGTAACACAACATTGTTTAAGGGGGGTGGGGGGGGGGGGGAGGCGTGGAGTGCGGTTAAAGCGTGACTGAGTTAAAAAATTGAAATTCATGTAAAATAGGCAGGATTTCTTTAGGTGTCCCAAGACGTTTTGTCGAAAATTGTATTTTTACTATTGGCGCAGGACATGGAATTAATAGAAAAAAGCAAGTGGAACACAATTTTCCGTTTGAATATTTCGATTAGGAGTTTTGGACTACCTCTCAAGACGTTCCCTTTATTTTGGAAATTATCCGGGTCAGGCAAACCAAAATAGCCTTACCATTTACAATCCACCGAAATCTCCGAATTGTGTTTGTAAATGGTAAACACTCTCGGTGTCCGTCTAAAGAAGTTCCACTGTACAATTAAGAATATTTGACTAAAGGAACCGCACAGTTAAGAAATCCAGCTGAAATCTTACCTCACATAATTCTTTTTGTCATACTAAGACCTATTTAAAAAATAATCAAGCGTGCTTCCCAAACCCTACCCAAATTAAAAGCGTTTTACCATGTAAGTCTACTATAATGTCGTTGTCCAATAACGGTCTTCTAACACACGGTTCGACTCAATACGTTTTAATGTCTTCTCTTTTTCATAGATGGAGTTTTGGAGTCGTGCTTTACGAGATATTCACCATAGGTATGTCACATGTGCCACGCTACTTTAAAACTCTTAACAACTTGTACATAATATAACACGCTTAAGTTCATGAATGGCACTCGCAGTAAAAAAAAATTCCTCAATTGCCTTTGCGTACTGTCTCATGGAACGATTGTGCCCCAGTTCGATGAATTTGAAAGTTCATAACTTCTTAACTTTAATTGGAATCTAACCAGGATGTCTGTTTTTGTTTGTTTGTTTGTTTTGTTTTTCTCGTGGTAATTTTTTTAACTGCACCTGTTGGAAATGTTTCTTTAATCACCTAAATTATCTAATATACTTTTTCCCTGCATTCAGGGGGTTCACCCTATCCACGAACACCCGCCAGAAGAATGCCGGAGTTACTCGTTCAGGGTTACCGAATGCCAAAACCGAACCACGTGGATGATGCTCTGTAAGTACAGGATTTTAACTACCGTTTTCAAGTTCAAATATCTGCTGTAGCATTTAATAGTTACTTTCCATTTTCCAGGACACTGAGACCATCCTATTATTAGTCGAAGAGAAAATAAAAACGCATGTTGCTTGGCATTTGATTACACTATCATGATTGATTGATTGACTGACTGACTGACTGATTTATGATCATTTATTGATTGATTGATTGATTGATTGATTGATTGATTGATTGATTGACAACTAAGATTGAGAATTGTCAGATTATCCCCCTCTTCTATCGCGTGTAATGCCTTGTTTTGACTCTTTTTAACAAGGCTAGCTATTCCTTTACAATTACCATAAGGAAGGGAGTCTTATATATGTCCAGGCCTCAAGAAGGAGAGCCTTATCAAAGAAGAGGGCTAAAGTGAGATCTAGAGGAGAGCTTATTTAAAACGTAAATCTGAGAAAAACCCAACTCAGCTTTTTACAGAAACTTCTATTTTACCACTACAACGCCTACAAATTGCAATAGTCTGAAATGATGTTTCGACCATCTCCTCTCCTAAAGTATCAGTTTTATTGCATTCTTCCCAAAATTTTAAAAGGCATTTTAATTCTGACCTGCAAAGGAGGATAGTGAACCTATTCAGAGAGGGGAGATTAATAGAGCTTTAAAGTTCTCTGATAATTATCATACCATTTTCTTTTAATAAATTATATTTAGTTTGAAGCGAGGGGGAGACTGAGTCCCAAACGGAAGATGTTTTCTTTGTGGCCCCAATCTCGTGAAAAAGAAAATGAAATTTAAAAAGCAACAAAAGAAAAACATTTTTTTTTATTTCCTGCCCATCTCCTCGTTTGCCTCATTTCTCATCATCATGCCATCTTCGTTTCCTTTTCAGTTACAACATCATGATTCAATGCTGGCAGGAAAATCCTGATGATCGTCCAACGTTTGAAACTCTTAGAGATGAACTGAAAGACGTGGAAAACCAGCACAAGGTAAAAAGGCAACAGAAATGACAGCGATATAAAAAGATTATTAATCGTGCTCAATCATCTCTTTTTTACTGTCTTTCATTCTTAAATGTTCTGATGAGAAAAGAGCCTTTTTACCTTTCACTCGTTTGATGAAAATCGCAACAGTTCGAAAATGAATTTATTTCTCAGTTTTTCAAAGATCTTCTGATAAACAACAAAACCGGGAAGGTACCAAAGGAAAGGTTTTTTAAAGCTAAACTTTATTGAAAAAGGAAAAAAAAGGAAACCCCAACAATAATGTACAGTAATTATCGAAACAGTATTTGACAAATCTAAACGTTGGAATAAAAAGGGAACAGCAATCCCAAAAACAGCGGCAAAAAAAAAAACAATACACAATTTAAAGACACATATGGTGCTTTCTTGGTCCAAAAAAGGGAGTAAAGGTCAAAAGGTTGACGGCTGTGAAGTTCGCCTTTGCTGGGTCTCTAACGAGCATTATGATTTGATACAATGGGTGGACAAAAGTGGTGGGAATATGAAAAAAAAACATAAACAAAAACATAGACACTAAGTAAGAAACTTATCATTGGAGAGAGATTCAATCTCTTTTTTATGCAGTCTTAGCCGAAGTAAAAACCTTTCTATGGTTGGATTGCTCTACGTACCTCTACAAAGGAAATTCAATATTGTCTGTAGCTTTTGCTTCCATGGTCACCCTGTAGAATTGTACCCACAGTGAAAACGTAGAACAAACCTATACAGCAAAATAAACAACACCACAGGGAAATAAAGCTCAGTAGCTTCTGCTACTACTACTACTGTTAGAAACAGTCTATGACTCAATGTATCCTTATGAATAGTGAAAGGATTTTAAAACTTTAAAAAACGCATTGATAAAGCGAAAGGTGAAAGGCTCATGTATTTGCTAAACAAAACCTTGGTTTCGTATATACCGCTTTAGCAGCTACTCATAATATCACATTTTATTATCCAGCTCCACTAAGTACAGATCGATTAACGCACAAAATGAGTACAAATATGCAGCCAGTTTCCTATTGTTAGTTATTTGTGTAATAAAATACTGGCTTGGCAGTTACTTGTACAGTCAATAATTGGTTTCACTGTAAATGCTTTGAACCCAGGAGCCGTATCATGAGTCGGTAAGGTATGATCGTCCGGGTGAGTGTAGTCCTCTGCAGAAGGACTGTTAGTGATGGCATTGACTGATGTTTCGACCCTTAGCTTGACTCTGATGATGACTTCCGCTCAGGTTGTCGAAACGTCAGTCAATGTCACCACAAACAGTCCTTCTCAGGACTACACTCACCCTGGACAATTATACTTCACCGACTAATAATTCGTTTGTTAGCGGTGCTTTGTTACTCAGAATACTTGACGCTTTGTTTGTATTTTGACTCGTCTTGAAGGTTCGTCACAATACAGCTCACCTCGTTAATATATACAGCAATACTGTACATCAAAACATCTTATAAAATATATGAATTTTACTTACGTTATCAAGAATATATATTTGATTCTTCTTAACTAATATTGTGTTTTACAGAAACTGATAAACATGCGCGAGTACGAAGGGGACCTGTACGACTACGTGGATGATTTCACAGTTTAAAGCCACATCATTTGAATTAGATCCAGTGTTAGATGGTGAAGATTACCTGAGTCAAGCTGTTCAGAAGGAAACAAAGTGGCCCATCTTACGCGTCCTTTTTCAATAGAACAAAACATTGTTAAAGGGTGTTTTTGAACTAGTTAGAACTCAAGAAGTTCTTCCAAGGGGGTGTGGGGTGGTAGTCTCTTGTATGAGCTATATATAGGTGTGTGGCGTCCCAAGGGTTGTGGTTTTCGAGCTATTTTGTTCCAAAATGGTATGGATTTTCACCATTTTAGGCTAAATGTCTGTTATGGGTATGGAATTCAAAGACCAGCCGTGCCTTTCTAGAATGACCCAAAAGTTTTCAGGCACGATAATTCACGTTATATCTTTAAAATAAAGACGTTTTTAAGCATGAAACTTTGGTATAAGTTAAACTTTTCCTCCCTTAAGGACGCGTTAAGAAAACAGCTTTGTTGGATAAGTGGCTTACATTAAATGGGGTTTTGGGTGGAAAAGTTATCGGGAGTTTCGAGAAACGGACCCCAGGTCTGAAAGTGGGTATCGATTTTAGAGGCGAGGTCTGAAAACGGGTATTAGAGAATTTCATATATTGATCTGAAATAGGGTCAGGGTTCAAGAACCGGGTGGAAAACAACACCAAAGAAATTTGAAATATCCCGCCCCTTTTTTGTAAAGGGTTTTTATGCCGTTTTTGTGCGGATGCAGTACGCAGTACGCATGCGTCCACATCTATGTCATCGTCTTTCATCGTTTGTTTGTTTGAGTTTGGTACGAGTTACTGAGTCAACAGTAAATTAGGGAAGCGATTTCTTGGGCGGGGGAAGGGTTTATTCAGAGGGGACTTCAGAGGGAGGTGTAAGGAAGGGTGTGGTTTTCAGAAACCTCGGGCTCTTTGGTCAGCGGTATAGTGCCATGGTAACGAAACTGCTGATCTCTGAAGAATTCTTGAAAAGCTGGAGGGTTTGTTTCTCTTGATTCCTGAGAATGTTGACACGATCTGCTGACACAAGCTAAAGAGCTTACGTAGTGTGACTACGATATTGCGTTCGCCTGTTTCTGCTTCATGTTTTCTATAAATGTTAATAAATAAATGAAGTAATGGTTTTCTTATTTTATTTTTGTTTGCTCAGTATTCTGGTTTGATTTCCGACGTATTTTTGGTTGTTTGATTATAAAACTGCTGGTCAACTTGGCTGTGTTAGCGTAAGATTGCGTGCTCTTTGTTTAATCACACGAGTGTATGGTCTTAAGTTCTGATTATGACACATTTCGCTCGTTGTTGATGCGAGTGTATCGGTACGCATTATTGTTTCAAAAACTTTGTATGGCATGTTTCATGTTCTTCATTTATTGGAAGGGGGCTTAATTTCCGAAAGCACCAAATAAATCACCAACCAAGATGAAACAAAAGTAGCTTTGATTTTTGGTAAGAGCAATAAACTAGTTACTTCTTCATATCGGAAAATGAGAAAATTGAATTTAGCACGAACATGAATGTCAAGATTGGCATAATGCCATTGTGTGGTGATGATTTGTGCACTTCTCGAGGGACTTTAGTTTTCCGCTCACGTTCAGTAATCCTAAAGGAGGGGGACATTGGGGAGGTACCCAAAACCGCAATTAACCGAGAAAAAAATCGGCAAAAACCGCAATACCGCATCGCAAATCGATACAATACCTAAACTGCATTTCGAAATGTCAGGTTATTGTTTACCATAAGCTGCATCTCCCCATATTGTTCAGAATTCCTTAACCTTCAAGTATTTGTTCGCGTTGGCATTGAATAAATTAAGGTAAATAGTTTGTTCTGTTAGCAAAATTCCACGCAAAATAGCACACGAGTATCCTTTTGCATGTTCAAAAATAATAAAATCATCTTAGATTTACCTCAACCGTTTCACTTATTCCAGTTATTCAACAGTGAAACAATTGGAATCACTGTGTGTGGACTTCGTTTTTTTTTTAGCCAGCATACTTGGCGATGTCAGTGACTCAAACTGTGTTCACCCGGCGTAATCAAGCGAACGTTCGGTAATCGAACCCAATTGACAGCTGAATCGAACTCAATCGAACTATTGAGTTCGATTGGGTTCGGTAATCAAACATAATTGAACTCACCGAAACATTGTGCCAATCGAACACAATCGAACGTTCGATAATCAAACTCTTCTTCAATCGAACATAATCGAACTCTCAAATGATCTAATTCCTAGGTTTGGTCTGCGCTAGTCGTGTCAATCTACGAGGTTATGAGGACACTCATAGCGCTAGTTATTCATTTTTATCAGTTTGCACATGCTGTACACTGTTGCCTACATGAACATCGAATTACTGAGGTCATTTTTTACAGATGATAGTGCAGTTTTAACAGTAGTTTAGCTTGTCCGAGACTAGTGCGACAATCTTTAGCTTGAATTAAAATACTTAAAGGTTATTGCCTTCAACACAGCCTTTTTTGCCGCCCTGTTTCATTTTTCCTAGCATCTTGTTATCGTATCGACTTTTTAATTTCTTGCAATAAGGATTTGCGTTAATTAAAATGCGTTTATGCTCATTACACTCAGTTCACGTGGTTATAAGAGAGATGTCTCTCTATTTTATTACTCGAGTATGTTAAGAGTGCAGTGGATAGCGATATATTTATCGTTTTTGTGTTTCACCGAACAAAATCGAACTAATCGCGCCGATTCAGTTCGATTGGTTCGAGTAAGTTCGGCAATCGAACTCACCGAAAAGTTCCAGCTCGATTATGTTCGATTACCGAACCAATCGCAAATCAATCGAACTGACTGGTTCGATTGAGTTCGATTGATTTTTAGTTCGTTTTCGTTCGATTGACTACGTCGGGTACATGTGTTCATTAGGAAACAGTGTCTTGATCTTATAGGCCTGCTGATGGATTGCTTTGCAGTTTACAGTCCTTCAAGTCCTTTTATCGGTGGCTCTATTGAGCTTTTGACTTATAGGTTGGCGCTTACAATATTGATCTCGGCTGTTGTTTTATGTCACTAGAATAAGAAACTTTGCTTCATATTTTCTCCAAGTCTTTGGAAACAATGTCGTTTTCAATGATGGCCCTGCTATCAAGCCACTAACATCGCCTATGCGTACAAATGGACAACAGCAAATTACAGGGCAACTTGTAGAGAGAGTCGCCTCAGTGCAAAAACCGATTGTTGAAGCCAACAACTTTTCTGAACTAGGACCGTGCGCCAAGGAGAAATGTTGCAGAACTACCGATTTCCCCTTGGATCACTGATCCACTTTCATCAGCACCTTCCACTTCGACTTCTTCGCCACTGCTAGCGTCATACTCATCCTCATGGTCCTCGGTCGTGTCACACGTGTCGTGTCACAAAGGTGACTGGTCTGTCTAATACGATACACTGTCGATGGTACATGTTCTCAGGTAGAGTGGCATGCTTCGCCATTGTCGTTTCTTGGCATACTGTAGGTTGTCTTACAGCAGCTCCATAGGGAGAGGCCCAGTCCCGTAGAAGATCACAGTTGGCTTGGGACATTTCAACGACCGGCAAAGGTTCAATGATGGGCATCTTTGAAAACGAAATTGTCTCCTCTGGCTTACCATGACCTTTTGATTGGATATTAGAACAATAACATCGTACATTTAACTGAAACTGTAACAATAACCATCACGAAACGCTTCATTACGCAAAAAGTTTCAAATCATAAACTGTTTCAGAAATGATCAGAAACCGGAATCCGGAAAAAAATACTTCTTTTTACCAAATACCGTCGTTCAAAAGGCTTAAAAACCGCAAACTGAGGATCTGGATAAAACCGCAATGCCGCAAGTTAAGATTGAAATTACCAAAATACCTTGCGAAAAATTGTCCAAAACCGCATCACCGTAAACCCCAATGTCCCCCTCCTAAAGTTAGTTAAGGACGTACTCTAACTATTTATGAGGAAACAACACTATGCTGTTCGGAAGATCAACATTTTAACTAGCGACGACAAAGCAAAAATGAATTACCTACAGCCTACCTAATAAAATCATGCAATCATTTTGACAGATTTAAAAGGCTGTCACCTTTCAGTACTTATATGACTCCAGCCAAGAGTCACACAAAGTATTAATTGACTCAATGCAGTGGTTTTCTTTCCGTTTAGCGTAGTCAGAATTTATTTTCATTTCAAATTTGCTTCATTAATTGTTTACATGGGTAACTCATTTCGAACTTTATCTTTTATTAGGAAATGCCTTTTTTTAACTAACCTGAATTGAATAACAGGCACACTTTTAAACTCATTTTAAAAACGCGTTTCACTTTCCATTGCTAGATCACTGAGTCGAATTATAATAAGCAAATCGCGTTTTAAAAACACTCATGTGCACATTGCGGTAACAGTCGGCTAAACACCGATTCAAAACATTTATTTACCAGTTCCAGAGGTCCGAACATGCCCGCAATGCGCGGGCCGTTTATTAAAGAGGCTATGACTCTAGTACCTTTCTTCAAAGTGCTTTTAAGAGGAAGACAATAAATAAATTTTTGCAAGGACAGTAAAATATGATAATCATGAATTTTAAAGAATTTGTGGTTCGTTCGGTCGGTCGGTGTGGTTGGTTGGCTCCAAAGACATGTTGTTGCCCTTCATTCTATGAAATATATTATAGGAAAAATCATTTCCTTTATCCACTTGTGACATAATAGTTACTGGGAAGGGTTTCGTCAGGATATCCAACCTTTAAAACGTCGCACCCCAACACAGTAGCTTTTGCCATGTCCACGCCATTGTGCGAATTGTCCAGTGAGAATAGAACAGCGAGATGAGATTAGTATATTTGCATATAATTGTGCGCAGAGGTCGGCTGTCGAATACCGACATTTGATTTCTCATACAGAAAGCTCAAAATATTGCCGTTTATGGCGACAAATGTTGGGAAAGATGGAACTTTTCCGGCGTATAAGTGTTTTTCGACCATGGATTCATTCAGGTTTGAGGAAATTGTGAGTGGAAATGGCGCATTTCAAGAAATATAGCCCATTTAGTGAAAAGAGGTATGCTTTTGTGCGGATGAAATGGCAGATTAGTGTGCAACCTTGCATAATATTATAATACTAATTGGGAGCAAAAATTAGAAAGACGCTTATTCTCGCTCGGAGAGCGAATATTTGCCCTAGATAGCAAGTACGTAAGACAAACAAAGAAACACTGTTTATTTCATAAAATTTTATTAATTTCCAGTCATAACCCAAGCTTTGGCTACCTGTGGTGTGACAAAAACGTGTTGTTGTACTCAAATAATAAATAATGCAAAATAGGATATGTAAGGGTGATTATACAGAGTTACTGAAGAGTCCCGACTTCACAGGGTCCAGAGGAGTTACATTTGTACGCAAGAATTATCCTTCGTTCATCTTACCTTGTAAAATACATAACCTCGTCATTTTGATCAATAAATTTGCCCAATGTAACCTTTGTGAATCCAATTCAAACGGGTTTCTTCTCGTTCCATACGCTGTATTTCTCGATCTCGATCTTTGCGCTCGCACGCCATATCGTCCGCCATATTGAAATATGCTATTAACCGCAGAACATTCTTCCGCGGTCGCCTAACACGTTTCCCGAAGGGCAACGACTTTTCTTCGGAAAGCGAAGCTTTCCGAACGAGGCACGAAGTGCCGAGTAATCAAATGCCGGTGATCCTAAGAGCCCACAGTAATTTGACCTGCGGTAAAAATATATGTAACGCGAGTAACGCAAGTTCGCAGCAAATTATGTCGGTTGTCTTTCGCAAGGAAAACTAAACGTTCTGCTCGAACTTCGCTCCTCTGCGCCCTGTGCCGACTTTCGTCTCTGGAAACATCGAGAGATGAGGGAAAACAAATTAAATTAATTAGGCCTAGCTAAGTTCAAACGTCGAACTTAACATCTGCCGAATCTAATGCAAATTATCAAAAACAATAGCTAGCTTTTGCTCATTGAACTAGGCCTTAGGAACCAATCATTTAGTTCATGTCTTGAAGATGGAGTTAACAATTTATGCTTCTTTCGGATAAGATCCCTCTTGTAATGTTTATATATGTAGAACTGCAGTTATCCACAAAGTCCATTTTGATTTGTACAAATGTGACTAGTATTGCTTCTTTAAATGCCTTTTGTTTTTCGGATTGTTTCTTTATATACATCAGCCATGCACTGGTTTCAAAATTGCTAAAAAAAAACAACTTGAAAATCGACTAAATCGCAGTCAGCTACGAGCAAACTCCGCGAATTAGAAGCATGGTTTGCTGTTGAAAACAACGAGCTTGCCATAATAAATATGAAGAAGAAATATGCATTAAAATTAAACAAAATTTATGTTTAAATGCCAGGGGCTTGTGTTAACAAGGTACTTATTGTTTCCCGATAATATCTCCTTGCTAATCACTGACCCAATTTAACAAGGCCTTGTTATTAAAATATAAATAAAGGTTAATTCTACAAATAATAGTAAAGAAAAAGTGCTTCTTAAACAAAAAAATTTCGAACTTAACACGGTCACTTTGCAAAGCGTTTCTAGGAAAAAACCATTCCCTCGGGAAAGTAGTTAGTTTTGTTTTCCCTCGAATCTTATTGTGTTCATCGGCGTCACGTCTCGGGAAACACCTCTCCTTAGTAAATAATGTCCTTAGTAAATACTAAGACAGTCTAGGCAAATATTTTCCAAAGAAGACGAGCTTACCTTTTTACCAACTACATTTTTTCACGAATTACGGCATTTGTATAACAGAACACAGTAGACTTCAGCACTGTAAAGAAGGTACACCTATCTCTACAACTCTATCCGCATTTATTTGGTCGGTAAAGTCCAAAAGGACAACGCACCAAGTATAAAACCAAAGTCCTAAAACTATATTTTTCCAGTCTTTCGCCTTTCAATTATGTTTTTATAGATACAGTTCAAGCAATCATATGCAAAAAAAAATAAGAAAGTTAACTTTCCAATTTTTAAACTGTCAATGCCTCTTTTAACAAAACAAACCTAACGTTGTCATGATCATAGATACACCTAATTGCAATAACGTCATACAAAAAAAGGAAAAAAAAAGAATAAAGAAAAAAGCCAAATAGGAATTAATTAGCCATGCAAATTATTTCTTAGATCTTCGTAATTCTCAAAGCATTTGGACGACGGTGTGATACTTCAATTTGATGTCAAATTGGCCACCTAAAAGACTTTTTGAGCCTTATCCCTTCGTCAGAGCAATTCAATGAATGTAGTGAGCTTACCTAATTTATTTCAATTTGGGTATTTTCTTTTCCCTTTTTTTTCATTTTTATATGACAACAATATTGCAATTAGGTGTATGTACTTCTACTCTAAAATACATTGATTTTTCTTCCTTTTTGTAAAATTAAAATGATGTAAAAACCAAGCTTGGGCCAAACCATGTTTCTCGTTAACATTTTCACTAGTTTTAGGTACCATAACGCTATGACAAGATTCATGCAATGTGAAAATAACATCTGTTTTATTGGACGGTTCCTTGATCGGAAAACAAAAGCTTTTTTCCATGACGAAGGCTATTAAAAAGCAGATGTTATTGAAACTGTCAGGTCGAGTCCAAATAATGCTGCTATTACCATATTAGCCAAATTCACCTTATTGTTTCAGCATCCTGTATTTTCCCTTTAAACCCTCTCGGGGTATTTATATTTTGACATTTGCTCAAAGAAAAGGGCTTCTTGGTTAATCAGCTAATCGTCTAGAAACCATACGTTTAGTAGTCTCAAACCAAATTCTCAAAGCTTGGGAACGTTTTGCGTCAAGGCAGCTCGAAATCAACTTCCTAGAATCAGCGATGAGTCTGGAAGAGGACCGCTATGAAGTTTTATGTCCCCTATTCTACCCTGGCAACCACGACGACGATAAAACACCTCGCTCGTTAACAGTCATCATCATCTTCATAAACTGCATATTTTTATTGACAACATCGATATCCAACTTGCTAGTTGTTTTAGCAGTTATAAAGAGATCCTCGCTGCGTTCCAGTTCCAATATTATCTCGGCGTCTCAGGCAGGATCCAATATTATTGTGTTTCTTTTGGCGCAGCCGACACTTATAGCGCAACAAATAGAAGAAGTTCTTGACAACAAGGGAGGCTTTTGCATGGCTCAGCTGCTTAACTTATCTGTGACCGTAATTTGCATGTTAATCTCCTTCTCCTCTGTTCTGGGAATGGCAATAAACCAGTATCTAAACTTACGATTTCCATCTTGGTACGCAACAATAGCTACCTCAAAAACCACCGCAACGATGGTCGTTTTAATGTGGATTTTAATTACTTTCACATCTACATTGTTTGTCGCTTTCGGTTTTGCACAACTCAGCTTCTTCACGACAATTATAGCAGCTACTGCTATTATTATTCTCACCGTCTTTCTGAACATCAAGAATTATTTTAGAATTCGAAAGTATGTTATGCAAGTTCAACAGCAACTTGAGACACCTAATGCGGCAGTCCCAGGACTAAGCGCACTAAATATCTCCCACCACCAAAAGACAGTAGCATTGGTTTTCTATATCTTGGCAACGTCCTTGGTAACACATGTCCCTTTATTCAGCACATTTGTTTCTACTTACATATCCGGATGGTCGGCTTCAACAAAAGTTGCTTACATAATAACATTGACAGTTGCTTACATTAGTTGCTCCTTGCATGCCGCCATTTACTTTCGATTGAACAAGGAGATTCGCCAAGCCGTTATTTCGCTCTTGAATTATTGAAATGAAAACGTGAAACTCCCTTTAGAATTTTAATTCAGACCTTCAGTGAAAGCCTCAAATTTAAAAGTACGAAACAAACTATATGGCAGAACTGTTTTTCATTGCTGTTTCTAGCAGCCAGCAAGGACGCGTACGCACAATAATAATAATAAATTTATTAATACCTCCCAAAAAGGCTTTTCAGGTATTAAGTACAATAATAAAAGTGAAATATTAAAAAAAAGGGATTAAAAAGGGCTAATATGGCGCACGCCGTGAGCCGTCTCCACGTATCACATTTAGAGCATCCACAGGACAGGTTATCGTAGTAAATGAAAATGATTCTTATTTGTTACCACATGCAGAGAACCCACACAGTGTGTGTCTGTATTGTTTACAATTTATAGGGAATTTACGAGAACATCAAAAGGTTCCTATCAAAGCAAAATATCAACTGAGCTTATCATTGCAAGGAATATTTATACTTAAGTTGAAAATAAACGTAAACTTCAATTTATCGTTGTTCTTTGTTATCCGTCTGGCTCTTAACGGCGAAGTCTTGCAAACAGAAGGTTTTGTTCGTCTCGCAATCTTTGGTGAAAATATTTTAAATAGTCTAAGGGTTTTTATGTACGTGTTCCGACAATACACCCTTCCTTAAAGATTGCAATCAGTGGCTCAATATTTTTCAAAACAAAAAAGACAGAAACTTCCGTTAAAGTATTGGGCTGAATGTTAAGGGGTTCTCCCACACTTTTCATTTTCGTCTTTATATGACCTGATTATAACACGCTGTGCCCTAGAGTAGGCCCTTTCCCAGAGGAAGTAATACTCCTGGGTGTGACTCTCAGCAGTTTCGTGCAATTTCTCTTACCTTGTATGGCAACAGCACAGCATAGTTGTTCAGATCGTTGGAACACTTGTAGCAAACCTATGGTTCTCAAGTTGTTTTCGAGTCTGTGGTTAAAATGTTTAGTGGTGGTATTTACTGCAGTTTATTTGGAGTCTGCAGATAAAATAAAAGCCTTATTTCGTTTTCACTTTTTCGATTTTCTTTTTCCACGTGGAAAGTTCAAAAATGCTAACAATCATTTTTGTGCTGTTTCACTGCCACGAAGCGTATAAAATCTCTTAAAAATACTTTCGGTTTTGTCTTCTGACATGTTGGCCCACATCAAGGTGATATCCTGTGATGATATTCATGTGGCTTATGTGATAGTCAAATGAAAGCTCGTCCATTTGGTCGGAAGCGGAAGTTAAACTGGTCCAGTTGATAAATGTTTACCAACGTTGTTGTTTATGTTGTTTTAGCGGCCGATTACATGAGGCGGGCTAGCCAGGTTAGCCGCGGGCTGGCTCGGCTTGCCGGGATCTCGGTAAGTCTGTTAAACACACCAAAATTTCAACTTCGCAGTTACATAGAAAAATCTCACCCCGGCTAGCTGGGATCCCACTTTTGCGACGCCGGGATCCCGGCTAGACGGGCTGACCGTTTTACCATGTAATCGCGATTGCCGGGCCAGCCCGGCAGCTGGGCCATCGCTTTCTAATCACTAAATTTCGCTACAGAGCAAAATTGCTCACCAGAAGATAGATATTTCTCTTTCTATGTAACACATAAAGGTTTATCAGACCATAAAGCTACATAAAACTGAAAATAATACATCAAAATAATGGATTAGCGAAAGTAAAATCACTCGATTGATTTTCTTTGATGCGGCCATCTTTTCACACGACAGCTTCTAAATTTAGCCACAGGCGGGCTGGCTCGCCTTATGTAATACGGGCTGAGCAGTCATCTCGGCAAAGCGAACCAGCCCACTGAGCTCATGTAATTGGCCCCTTATAGTCCCGCGGTAATTTGGTCATTCCTCATAGACAAGTTGCAGAAGATTTCATGGAAAAAAAAACAAGGTTCACACTTCTCCTCGAGCTAATTGAGTCCTATTTTAGCGAATCCACCCTTAAAGATTAACTCTTTAAAAAGACGAACACTGCTGAAGGAACACTACTCAAACAATGCAAAAATACTCAAGTATGACATTGGTTTGTCGACCAAGTCATCAGCCTGGGTCATGCTGAAAAAATGCCAGCTGTTCCGCTTTTTGGTAAAAATAAGTTTTTTTTCCGACGTTAGGGCGAGGGGGGGGGGTCCAAACTTCCCCTTCCCACATCCTTCAATTCCGGTCTCCCCTACCCCTCCACGCAGTTCCCCTTTTATACGGTTGCAAAATATTAAGCCCGCCACCTTGGGGATTCCGCTTGCCGCCCCTTCTTTCTCCTACACTCACCACCACTTTTCCCGTGTTCCCCCCCCCCAGCCCCGAACCCCCACCATAACTATTGTGCAAATGTTACTATAAATATCCACAGACACGACTTCCTTGAGAATTTGCTTCCCTTCGAGGCTATATCAAAGAAATTTTTGTTCTTATAACTTTCGAATCTGTGGAGAAATATTTTAAAAGTGGCCATATATACTGAGCTTCTGATGAGTATTAAATTCCACGTGGTCGATTTTAATTTGAAAAATTAATTGATATTTAAGACTTTATTTTCGGTATAAACTTCTCTCAGGCATACTTTGGAATCGAATGTTGAGGTAAATATATAACTCACCCTTCGCCACAGTACATAATATGACATCATTCGAGTGGAATATTTAAGGAGGCTTGCTTACACGATATTGTTTACAAGTACTCTTTATCGAGTGCTGACATGACTTGTCACACATTCTTTCAGTCCTAAGAGGAAGCCTCATCATTTCCGACCAACCAAAGGATGAACCGCTTTCTTTTCTTGTTGATCACAACATGGATTTCAGGGAATCAATTTTTTCATTCCACATCAGGTATTTTAACTTAATTTGTAATGAAACAAACATACCAGGATTTCTGTAGATATATTAGGGCTATTGTATTCCCTGTATCTCGCAATGGTCCAGCGAGCCTCGAAGGCTCGAACCTGTTGATTCACATACCGACTGCATTTTCGCGTTTCCCATATTGAGTGGTAACTTATTAGCTCCCAGTAAATGCTACATATATCTCCCCCGATTCACGCTTTCGTTTGCAACTGACGCTAATTGTAGGTCCCACCTTTTACCGAGAAATAAATGTTTCGCAACTTACATCCTTACACTTTCGATAATCCGATCATTTTAATTCGACTCTGCATTCAAAATTTCCGTCTGGTACCAGGCGCCTATAGTTCGCAGTCTCTATAAAGCTACAATAAGTTTCAATCGATATGTTCATACAGCGCCGGGATAATTTCCTGCTATTTTCCTGCCGAGTTTTAATATGGCGTACAACTGTGGGCTACGAAAGATACTTCTATAACCGCGGTATTTTATTCTCCTGTATTTCAGTTTCGTTAATTCAGTTAAGCATAAAATCTCAATTATGGGAGATTGTTTAATCTGTGGGACTACGATTTAACAGTACCCCAGCGTACGTACGTGAAATTGTGTCAACTCATGACAAAGTTGACTTATGGGCCTCTGAATGAAATCTTAAAGTTATATTTGACAATCAGTCAACGTCGGTAAACAGTAGTTAATTGTTGTGTTAATGGTTATTTGTATTTAGCATTTAAACTTGGCCGCTCCAGAGCTTGAAAAGGTTACAAAGATTGATTAATTTGCGACTGAAGGGGCGCTGAAAAAAAGAAGGAAAGAAAAAGAAATAATTTATTTTCTATTAATGACATTGCAAAATTGTAAATGCAAATAGTTTTGTGATCACGGAAGGAGAACGTGAAAAATGTGTATTTTGCAGGCATCAAGCTAAGTTAACCCTAAAAATGACCTTTCATTTAGTGTTAGTTTGTGGTTAAACTTTGGCTCTTTCAGTTGAGAGTACACAACAAAAAGCTATCCCGTTTATGATCGATTCCCGCAAAATGGCGTTAGGTTGACGACGTAAACGATCGACAGTTCGTCATGATTGACATGACATGTCACGCAATGGATGCAACCCACCACCGTTCATCACTCTTTATCTTTTATTTATTTATTCATTTCTATTAATTTATTTAAAACTAATGCTGTCTGATGTTTCGATTGTACTACCATCATTGTCGAGCCAAAGTAACTTTCATCGTTGTTTTAATATAAACGAGTGAAAACAATAATAGACATTTTGTTTCTTTGTGATCATGAAAATAACTTAGCGCGGATGGAGTCAGCTTGCACGTTGAAAGTTGGTTTGAGATCTTTGATGATCAGCATTTCGTCTGCAACCTGTGTTCACAAGCCAAAAAAGAGGCGTGTTAAAAACAAGGGAACCAAAACCAAAAATCATCATCCAACAATATTTTGCTGTGTTTATTTTTAAAAATGTGGTCTACGCGATATGGACCATGTCGGTTATACCAACCGACACTTTCATCAACGTGTTGCTAAACACAGTTCTTTCAAGTCCTCCATTGGCAAGCACATGCACGATGTCCACGGGATGTCAAAACCGAATTTAGTTAACAACTTTTTGGTACCGAGCTTGAAATGCGGAGTAAATTCGACTGCTTACTTCACGAAATGCTGATCAACAAAGATCTTAAACCAACTTTGAACGTGCAAATTGCTCCATCCGCGTTATTATTTACATGACCACAAAGAAACAAAATGTCTATTATTGTTTTCACTCATTTATATTCAAACCACGATGAAAGTCACTTTGCTTCGATAATGATGGTAGTACCATCGAAACATCGGACAGCATTCAGTTTTAATTTCCCTACTGAAGTGTTTCAGCAAACCTCTTATTATTTATTTTTTATATATTCATTTATTTATTTATTTATTTTGGGTTTTGTTTTGTCTCTTACTGTGGTTTTCGTTCAAAATTAGCCTTTAATGATTTCCTCAACTCAGGAATAGACCGAACACTTTTCGAAACTTTTGGCCACCATTGTTTTCTTCCACGTGATGAGATACGCTGGTACAACTGTTTTTTTTTTTTTAACTGTGGTATTGTGGGTGACGGACATACCTTGAATATCTTCAGCTTTGACTGCAGATTTATATTGGACTACTCAGGACAGATTTACTTATACGTTCAACCAATTCTTGTTATTGATTGCTTATAAATGATCAACAGGGCCGATGCTTTTGCGTCACAAGAAAAGCGAACTCCGGCTACGGGAAAATGAAATACTTAGAAGCTAAATCGAGCTCAAAAGTGACGTAAATTAACTCGCGCACAATATCTCTATCTCTGAGGGGCGGCAGTTTACACGGACATTTTTTATGCATTTTTTTCCACACGCGATTTGATGGCGATTTTGATGCGGCGCTGCGCGCAAAATTGAGCCTTTTATACTCATATCGCATGAGCTGTGCCATCACTACCGTATAACGTTTAAAATCGCTACGAAATATCGCCGCCAGTTTACACAGGCGATGTGAAATTGCGGTTGAAATCGCTTGAAACTTGGCGCTAAAATCACGTCATCGGCATCGCGTTGTGTAAACGGCCCTTGACAACTCGCTTTAGCACATGCAACAACGATCGTACGCTTTTCAGCATTATGTTAGTTTAGATTTTCCTCAGCTGACTTTTCCCTATAATCAAATGTGCCAGAAAAAATGTTTATTCTACCGTCCCAAAAAAGGTTAGCAAAATATTACCAGATAAACAACCAGTCTTATATGCATATTCCCTTCCACCATTTGATGAGATTTTAGCTCCGATTCCACTGGCTATTTCCGGTGCAGTGTCTGGGCGACTGGACTCAGTTCTCGATCATCGGACCGCGACAGTAAAGTTATTGCCGTTGTACTTTCCTTTCCCAGTCTCCCGCTGGTCATTCATACTGCTACAGTCAAGAGTGCTGATCCTGGGTTTTTTTCGTTTTCATTCATCTAAAACAGTCGAAGTATCAGGCAAAAACGTCAGTGTTAAAATGCAAGCATTATCTCTCAGTAAAATGCCCAAAAAATGTAGCACAAACAATGGCAGTGTAATCTGAGATCCTCCGTTAGGGCTGTATCCCAAACCACGCTGAAGAAAGGAAGCGAACCTATAGAACACTGAAACAGTCTTAGCTTCCAAAGTCGCTTCTGGTCTCTTTCTTGTCTGGGAGTACCAGAGTTATTATTTTGTTTGTTGGGACGTAACAGACCTGTTTTGGATCACCGTGAAGTCTATTTTTCAATGGGGTGGTTGGATGTTTGGAAAAAACGTCGTGAAGTCATAAAGCAGTCAGCTTTATACAGGCTGACTTTTAATCTTTTACCTTTTATCTTTTATCACGCATGTGAAGAATATGTGGCCCGCGTTAATTTTTTCTCTCTTTTTTTTTATTTCAGTAGCAAGTGTAATCGAGGTCTTTCCAAAATCCACGATAGTTAAAGAAGGGGAGAATGTCATATCTTTCAACTGTACACAATCAGCAAATCACAGGAACAGAACTAGTCTCAACTTTACGTGGACCAAATTTGGTAAAGATTTTGTGCTATCATATTCAAGTCTGTTGACTCTGATGAACATTAAAAGGGGTGCTTCAGGGAGTTACGTCTGCACTGCAACCAATGGAACGGCAAACTGGAGTGCTGTAGCCGTAGCTACCATAACAGTACACTGTAAGTACACCTTCGTGAGCTGTGTTGTTGTTGTTGTTGCCTGATCTTCCCTTGGTGGTTCACCCTTTTGTCAGGTGTAACCGGTCTCGACGTGCACCGGATGTTGAGGAAGCTGGATTAGATCGTTGCAAATAAAAGGCAGTGAGGAAGCCAGTTTCTTAATTAAGTGGAATTCGCCACCTGGGTGACTTTTATGAACAAAATTTAAACTGGTCGGTCATTGAATTAAATTCAGAGCCACACCACAGCAGAAAAATGAAAAGATTCAGAGTGATGAAAGGGAGGCAGTTTGAGTAACGTCCACTTTGCGTCTACTCTTTATTGGCGTAGATTTCACGCCTAAAGTACGTAAGGCGTCGCCTATTTCCCTTTCGTAAACGGTCGTTGCCATTTTTGACGGTCGATGCCATCAAGCCTTTTGTCATGGTAGATGCAATATATGCTCTGGATTAAGTCACAATAAGGTAACAAATACATTTTTAAATATTCTTAGAAAGAACAAAGTTTAAGCCCAAGTTGAATTTACGTTAAAAGTTCTAGAAATGGGCTAGGGTCACCTAATATAGATGTATCAGTTATTAAAGACAATTAATGATAATATATACTTTAATTTTTCGGAATTGTGGCGGATTGGCGTGGTAGTGTAGTGGTAAGGGAGAGAGACCGGGGTTCGAATCTGGATTGTGAATGTCTTTCTTTTTAGTAGAAAAACTTTCAATAATAGTTCAAAAATTTTGTAAGTGTCTTAAAAATGGCAACGACTGTTTACGAAAGGGAAAATTGCGCAGGTGTCCGAACACGTTCAAATTTGTGGAACTAGGGTAACATGTGCGCCCGAGCATACGTCCAAAACTATTCTCGGGAGTTAGACGCTTACATTAACGTCGTTTTAAGGCGTACGAAAAACAACTTTACTTGATGATAAACCATTAATTATGTCTACTGCATTTATTTCAGATCCACCAGAAATCGTCGACTCGACAGGAAACCTTACAGTGAATGAATCTTCCAAAACAAACTTGTTCTGCAACGCTAATGGTATCCCGCCCCCCACCATACGATGGAGTCTTCCAAACGGTTCATACGTTAATCTTTCGAACAGTGAATCCCTGCAATTTGTAAACACTGTAAGAAAACAACATGGAAGATACTCTTGTCAAGCATCCAACAAAGCTGGAAATAGTCCTTCTGAAGTTATGTATTTGAACGTCCAATGTAAGTATTTATATACAATGGACAGAGTAAAACGCGCGTTTTTGAAGAACATCATTCCTGCCGCTCGTAGAGTACTTCTTTGTTCTTACTACGTTTTGTCGTCATCTGTGCGTTATCAGAGTACATACGCAAGGTCAAATAGAATCTATTTGTGAAATACAGTATTCAGTGACATTGGCAATTGATAGCAACAGTTTATTTATGTTCTCCTTAAGGCTGGTTTTCACTAGCGACGGAGTCGGAGTCGGAGTCGTAAGCGGAGTCGTAAGAGCGCTTATGACCTAGTGAAAATCAAACATCGGAGTCGTAAGCGGAGTCATAAGCTCGACGGAATCGGAGTCGGAAGAATCAGAACGTTTCCATTTTCTTCCGACTCCGCTTATGATTCCGTCGCTTACGATCTAGTGAAAACCAGATTGTCGGAGTCGGAAGCAGAAGCGGAAGGATAAACCAATCACGGTGCTCGTTCCCACGCTTTATGATTGGTTTAGTTCTTCCGCTTCTGCTTACGACTCCGACAAACTGGTTTTCACTAGATCGTAAGAGACGGAAGCGTAAGCGCAAAAGGAAACTCTGCTTACGACTCCGTTGTTTGATTTTCACTAGATCGTAACGCTTTACGCTTCTGAACACGACTCCGACTCCGACTCCGTCGCTAGTGAAAACCAGCCTTTAGTTATGACTGACGACAGAGAAGACAGCAAAATCTCCTCGTGACGTGCCACACAGTAAAAAACACCTCCGTGGAGGGATAGATGGTCTCTAAAAATATTTGGGTCTGAAGCTGAGAATTAGAAAACTCCGAAACTCCGTTAAGCTTTTGTTGTATTAGCTGTCTATCAGCAATTCTGTTTGCCTTGGAGAGTGTTGCATGAACACGGGATTGACAAGCTTATCCTGTTAAGTGGAACTAACTTGATCACTTTTATTTACTTCCCTTTAATTGCTCTAATTCTACAGATAAACCCAAGATAAATAACACCGGCCGTGAAAACAAAATCGATTCATGGCTTCATCACAACTCAACGTTAACCTGCGAGGCAGATGGAAACCCCCACCCGGAGATCACGTGGTCGAAAGACAATAAGAAACTGTTCAGCAAATCTGGAAGCATCCTTGTTATTCCCAAAAATGACACGGATTTTGGTGTGTACATTTGCACGGCGTGGAATGTTCTCGGGAAAGACGAATTCCACGTAGAAGTTAAGAGAACAGGTAACAATAGTTGGCTGCGATATTGTTTTGTTTTCTCGCATTCAAATACGTTTTAATCGGAGACAACGGCAGTTGAGAACGTTGGCAAAAATAGTGTTAAGTAAAGCTATATTTTTAGCTATTTATTTAGAAAGGCTAGGACTCCCAATTCACTCTTTATGTTGATGCTGCTGCTTTGGGATTGCCAGCTGTTGAATAGGAAATCCAACCTGGTTCGGACGGAAATGTAATATCTTTCCAAGATAAGGGAAAATAACCTTTGGAATGAAAGTGTCGCCAAATGTCACTGTTCAAATTAACAAAGCGGACCACTTGAGCAAACCAGTTCTATTAGAGTTCAAGATCAACAAGACGACGATAGTCAAACTAATGAATCAAACAAACTACTGTAGATCAATCGGCAAATCAATCTGTCAATCGATCGATCAATCAATCAATCAATCAATCAATCAATCAAAACCATTAAAATCAAAATTAATCAGTCAGTCAATTCACTACTCTAGCCTCCCACCAGTGAGGCCAGGGCTTGAATTCCGAATTCGTCGTCATATGCAGGTTGAGTTTGTTGTTGGTTATCCTCCTTGCCACAAGAATATTTCACCGAGATTTTCCCTTTCTCTCCCCTGGCTCCCTCCTTAGAAACCACCATTTCTTAAATTTTAATTCAATCCTGAATTCGTGGGCCACAAGTTTGTTGGATCCAGGACTGATAGGTGCCACCCTCAGCTCGTTAAAAAATGCTGATTTATTCATTAAATACTCAAAGAAATGAAAGTAACTTGAAACAAAATAATTTAAGCATGCCAAGCCGCAGCAAACACAGGAGAAGACGAACCCAAATCGTTTAAGGAATGTTTGGTTTTGTTTTTGCTTATCATTTATAAGCTTTTTGCCTCGATTTGACTGAATCAAATTCCCAATAAGCCAATGAACCAATAAACCAATGTTGCTCTTCTGTGCTTGATCAGTGCACGTCTTTCTTGATCAGTGCACGTTTTTCTTCGGCAGCATTTGCACCAGATGCACCGACAATTTTAAACAAGGAAAGACAGCTGAGCAGTCGCTATCTGCTTCTCAACTGGACAAGGCCTAACGACAGAGGACGGCATATTTTTCGTTACTGGGTCTGGGTACGGACACTGTACTCGAATTCTTCTAAGAGAGCGTGGAAGGAAACAGATGCAGGCAAAAACCTTTACTATAATATTACTCTGGAATGGGCATCGTCTTTTGAATTTGCTGTGCAGGCAGAGAACGATCAAGGAAGAGGTGCAAACAGTAACAAAACGATTTTCACTGTCCTACCAGGTGAGAGATCTTGTTATGATAACTGTCAACGTAAATCATGATTCAGGGCCCCCTTATAATATAATCACAAAATGTGCACATATTCCTCAGGTCATATGGAAGCTAAAATGTGGTCCCTGTGACTTTTTCACGATGGGACTGGTCGCGGTGACAGTCCTGGTTTTGCTTTTAATTGGTTGATTTCTTAGGTGTTCGCAGGGACTAAAGTCAGGGACTTATTGCGCGAAAAGATCGCGAGTGGACGGTTGGAATTCGTGGCAGACGTTGCAGGACCAAATTGTGGTCCCCACCACAAGCTTTTGTCGAAACGAACAGATTTGGTCCTCGAGAGTAGTCCCAAGGACCTGGGGCGTACGTCCGGAATAACAACTAACGTCAGTAGCTCACTCCAGTCAAAGTCACAGTTTTAACGTCTGACGTTAGCAGTTACGCCCGGCGTTATAGGTTTTATGCTACTGACCTCAGGTATCACGCAACTCTTTAGATCATCTAATTTCCTTGGACCTCGTTAACACGCAGCTCTATTGTTTTCAGGACTTGCGTCGTTGTTTCTGTTGTTTGTTTGTCCCTATATGCTATTTTCTTATTTTCTCAGCCAATCCTAAGAGGAGTTCAAAGAGCTCCGTGCTGACCTTAAAACGTAAATGATCTTAAAAGGAGGATTGCCAGGTCAGGGTGACGTAACTCATAAAGTGTCTTAAATTGGTATGAGTTATTTCAGCCTTCAAGCTCTAATCACCAAAAATTCACATTCTTATTAGTCTTTTTATTTTGTTGTAGAGCCAACGACACCGGCTACTCAACCTACCAAAACGTCTCCTAGTGCTAAGCCGACAGGTAAGGCAAGCTGTTTTTTTTTTGTTTTTTGTTTTTTTTTTTAAATGGTAAATGACATTTACTCTTGGTTCTTTTCTCAAGTGCGTGTTACTTTTTTAGCAGATTCTACATTGCTTTACTCTGGCATTGCTGCAGGATGTGGTCTCTTTCTGGTTATTGTCGTCATAGTTACCTTATGTTGTCTCAAGCGCAGGCGCCGGCGCAGAAGTGGTGAGGACATACTAGGTAGACAGGTAGATAGGGTCACGCTAGATAAGTAAACAGGTTCTAGTTACCTACATTGTATCTATGCACTGGATAATTAGTATTCTGCTTCATTCTAATTAATTAACTGGGTCTGAGAAGAAGGGATTGTGTATATCTGATTATGAAGGGTTAGCTTTCAGTCTTGTGAGGTAAAATTGTTTGTCTCTGACTTGTTTTTAGTTACTTGCTTATGACGTTTCCGCTAATGCTTAAGCCTTTATCAGTTTGATACATTATTGTCATTACGCCTGATTTAACGTACAGCACGTGCATTTACAGCACGTGAATGCACGTGCCGAGAACTTGTTAAAATGCTAAGAGTAATATTTTATACTTATAGTATGGCACGCGCCCGAGATTTGCAGACCTCTGTTATGGCGATGTGGTCGTTCCCAGCGTTCAGGTCATTTGTTGATACCCAGGCTTCCAGAAGAAGTCGTTCTTGAAAATTTGCCTCACTATGTCTCCTCCTGACTACAAAAATTCAATTTTTAGCTTTCAATCTGTTCCCTATTTTCTCTACAGCTCAACCAATGCAACCTCTGGTTGACTTGAAAGAGCTTCCATCGCAGTAAGTAATTCTTTTTAATTTAGTTGAAAGGTCTGCCCCGAGACGACTAGACCGTTTGGTCTTTCAACTTCTCATCTGCAGACAAATGTGTCTTATAGCGGAACTCCTTTGCAGCCGAAGGCCGCAGAGCGGAGCACCATTAGTAAGCAAATTTGGTAACCTATCAATGCCAGATAATTTAGTTGTGACGTCAACGTACGCTCGTTCGTACGTACAGACTCTGAGGGAGGGGGAGACGAGTCTCAAGGCAACCCGACGGGGGGAGGAGAATGTCATCTTTTTATCGGCGGGAACTGGGCAACCAGCGTAGCATAACAATTGCTCGACCGTCTTGAAGTTTTAAACTTGCGAAAAAAATATCAAATATCTATATATGGACAGAAAAAGTTTTGCAGCGTTTGGCAGCGGTCCCAACGCCAAATATAGCAGAGCTAGTGCATTCTGTTTTTCTCTGTCCACAACCATAGTTTTTGTGGCAGTCCGAACACAGTTTCCCAGCAAAAACACCCGCGTGTTTATCTCAACCGAGCTGCGAACGATAAACAGCTGTCTAAGTATTAAAATGAAGACAAATTTGTTGACATAGCAGGCTTGGCCGAGTGGTCATCACTGTTTATTACAAACTCATTGGCTCGGGCCCGATTCCCGGAGGGAGGTAAACCAGCAGCTAACACAGGAAATAACAACTCAAACTGCAAAGGTCTGCTCTAGGTATATGAAAGGGATGCCATTTTGGTAAAAAGTCGTATGTTAATAAGTGTTCTAAGATGCCAAAAGCGCAAAATCGTTATGGCCTCCATTTAAGTACAAAGGTATACTAGTATTAATCCCAAGGGTTAGCTATTTTGTTGTTGTCGTCGTCAGTTGTTGTTGTTGTTGTTGTTGCTGTTGTTCCTTAACAGAGAACTATCTGCAAATTTCATGTGACACAAGTAAAATTAATCCGAATCTAAAGGCCGTTTTCCCTGAATAATAAATAATAATTAAATAAACAATAATTGGCGTAACGTCGTTGTTAATAGGATCTCAGATTGAACGCGTTTCTAGCGGTCCTTTTGCTCGGACAGAATGTTTGTTTTACTGATTGAATTATCGCATGTGCCGTCGAAAGTCCCCGAACTACTTTGTGTCGGTCGAAGAGCCTGAGAATGTAGTTGTGGATCAAACTAACGTATAGATATCTTTTTTTTTTTCATGCATAGTTATTATTACTTCAAGTTGTTATTATTATTTATTACTTTTTGTTTGTTTGTTGTTGTTGTTTTGTAACAGCTTATCTACAAAGAATTCTCCGGGGCCTCCAAATAGAAACACCTACAATGCGGTAGGAAAGGTTATTTCTATAGCTTTAAATTTAACATATTCCTGGGCGTTTGTTGTGCAAAGGCACTAATTTAGTCTAGTGGCGTAAAGACACAATTTCATGAATCTTTGTTACCCCATTTTGGTTAATTATTAGTTACACGAAATCTTTTTTCCCTTATTTTGCATTTCAAAACTATTGGCCAGGAGGTTTCTGGACTCTTCTTCTAAGCCTTCCTTGAACACAATATAATCATAAAATAAGATCCTTAGACAAAATTAATTGCAAATAAATAATAGTATTAATAGTTGAGAAAGTTTTTATTTACATAAAAACGGCTCAAATGTTCCAAGTACGTGTTTCTTTGCACTAACCTTTCGAACACCTTGGCGCTCCAAAAACACACAGTAACGAGCTTGTATGCAAGGAACTCCTGTTGTTATTTTCACTTGTAGACTCGTACACACGGCAAAAAAGTTGCGTTTTCCAGTTGAGACTAACTATTTTTAACCTAACTCTTAACCAAACAAATATTCTACTTTCAAGTTCAATAATCTCCTTAGTCCCTCAACTTCGATACACTACAGGTTCCTCGCACACGAGTCCCAACCAGAAATGAAAGTATACCAACAAAGCAGGTCACAGCAACATCCCATAACCTGGCAATATACACCAATATGACGTGCATGGATGAGGAGAAACCTGAATGGGAGTTCCCACGCGAAAAGGTTCACATAGAGAAGTACGTTGGCAAGGGAGCGTTCTGTGTGGTCGCCAAAGCTTACGCTGAAGGACTTGGAATAGTGGCTGTCAAAATTCCAAAAGGTAAACCGAATGCGTAAAAAATCACCTTTCAATCTCATTAAAAGGCGATTAGCTCGCACTTGCAACTCTGACCAATGACTAAAAAGTATTACAAACCATGAACTATTTTCGCACGCGACGTAGATACATACAACTGTCGTCAACCGCGACAAATCGCGTAGAAGCAACCCACCATTTTTTTTCTTTTTTTACATATTATTTCGGTTCATTGAGAAAGTGTCATGCGAAAAGCAAAAGCGTAGTAAACACCTGTTATATTTACTAAGGAATGTTTCTTTGTTACGTCAGAAAAAGCTCCGGACTCGAACAAGAAAGACCTGTTGGCTGAATATGAACTGATGAAGCAGCTTCGACATCCGAATGTTATTCGCTTGATGGGTGCTGTTACACGGTCAGGTAGGCCTAAATTTCCAAAAGTACTATTCTTTATAGGAAGTGTTTTCAGAAGACCCTATATTCAAGTGTGTAAATACAAAAGCATTAGTGACGTCTGATTTTGACTACGATGGACAGCTATTAAAAGGAAAGGACTTTGCATAAAAAACTTATAAAAGGGAAGAGTTTTTAGTGGCTAAGGTTATTTCAGACTTGGGCGTTTCGGTCGTTTCTGTTGCCTTAATTAGCTACTGTTAAAATGGCGTCCTGAGACTGGGCGTCTGACTCTCGGTCTCGTTTAGAGTCTCAGAACGCCATTTTAACATGGGCTGATAAAGGCTGCAGTGACAATTCTTTCTTTTTATAAACTTTCATTGCATTTGGACGCTAATAAATTATCTGCGCTACCCAATTACTTGGTCAAAGGAAGCGAGAACGATAACCATATATCAGATCCTTGTCGTGGAGAGTGAAATAGATATGGGCGGGGAATATAGGCGTGTAGCAATGACTGACCTATAAGCATGCGCTCCACAAGTTAAAAAGTAAACGATTTTCAGCACCTATAAATACTTTCACCAGTCCAATATTTACTTCAAGTTAAGTAAAAGGTTATTTCCACTGATGATATTATTTTGCTTCAAATACTAGAATCCTTCCGTTTGTTGTTTTGTATTGTAAAGTAGGGCTATTTGACTATTATTACATGAGCTCGCGTTGAATATAAGGTGATAAATAACCAAGAGGCGCGTAGGGCAGAGTTGGATATATTCACATCATATCAAGCAATCGTGAGTGGAATAATTGGTTTGAATTGGTTTGTTTATCGCAACTGTGGTAATCATTGTTGAATTTTTTGCCCATATTTTTGCACAAGACTTTTCCTTTGCAGTGAAAACTTTAAACACCGCAGCACTTGACAGGGCATCCAATTTCCTTATAAGGCAAAAAGCTGTGCTATTCGCCGATAACCAGTCCGGGATCGTTATCAATTTTGATAACTCGGAGCAAAACAAACCATTAGCCAATCGCCGCTCAAAGGTTTGTGCACGTGACGCTATTGCGAGGCATCGGCCATGAATTCAATCTGGCGGACGAACGCGAGACGATTTCGGAAAGGCTGAGAAGTGGTTACATTGCACTTTCTTCGAGTGAATTTAAAGTTTGTATCACAGGAACATGGAAAGAAAATTACTTGGGAATAGTGTTACTGTCCAGAATTTATTTCCAAAAGCTGTGACGCGCGCGCGTGTGTGAATTTCGCCCACCCCACATTCGTCATCGCCAAAATTAGAGACTACTCTCAGTCTAGCTGTGACATGAATTTCGAATACTTCATCGACCCAGCTCGGTATCCTGCGAGTAGAGTCGTCCTTGATCTAGAAAAATCGGAGGAAGATTGAAGGAGACTTTGCTTGCAGGATACGACATCAAATTTTCTCAAGCAACGACTGTTCTGAGTGAAATGACAAGTGAAGGAAGACAACGATTATTCTATTACAAAGCGTTTATTCATTCATTTGATTACATTTTATTTTCACAGTGTTCGCTCTGTTCTTGCTTCTTTTTCTTTGCCTTGTTCATGGCAGGGGAAGGTGAACGTTCATCAGTCTGTAGCAAAAACGAAATAATCACCATGAGTAAATATTGCTTTTACAAACGACAATACAGCTTATATATTAGAGTATTCTCTTGCACGGGAGGCGATTGAGGCTGCAATTGTTCATGTATTTAAGACTTAATTTGCATGTGCACAGTTTGTTTGGAACAAAAGATATAAGTTAAGCTATAAAGAAGCTACAACTTCAATTTCTTGACGAAAAAGGTCTATAGATCACACTCCCGCGAAACACAACATCCTGCAACAGATAATATTTCAGATCGTTTATTGTCACCGATTTGGCTAAACTTTAGAATACCCGGGCACCTATTTGCATGTCATTGAATTACAATTGTTTCTTTTGTTTTCATATGGCTCGTTCTTCAAAGCATTGAAAGATATGTGGATAAGTGGCCGTGTATTCTGAAGTCGCTGCAAGAGCAGCATTAAAACCACACTTAGTCGCTTAACAGACGATCATATTTGGTCAAATTTAACTAAGAACAACACACAGGCGTTAAGCCACAAGATATCAGAAAAAGATCAGATATGACCTTGAGATCAAAGTCTTAAAAATGCGACGCCTAAAGTTATAAACGGCTCAATTCAGTCATCATCTTTAAAAACATCCTCCAAACTAAACCCACTACAAAGGTACAAGAAGCAAAATTGGTCGAAAGACCGAGATACATCAGACGCGGCTTACAAAGATATCAAAGTAGGAGTCGTGCAGGTCCTTTAACACCAATTTAAAGAAGTAAGAAAAGCATAAAAATTTGTCACAGAAATTCAAAAGCATCTGCGTGACAACGTCTGGTAATTACCACAGAAATCTAAAACGAAGCATCTTAGACACGAAGGATCAAGTGACTCAGTCAATAGAAACACAAAATGGCGGTTAGTGATGCAATCGGACTGCAAATCAAAATAGCCCAGTGCACTTTTTTAATAAATCGTGCACAACGATAAACAAACCATACATCGAAAGGAATAAGGTTAAAGAATACGACATAATTTTTGTGGATGCTACAAAATTCTTTAAACAACTCAAATTTAACGGCAAAGTGGAAAAACATACCTGATTTGGACGCAGAATTTGAAGTGTTGTTTCTCTTTGCGAGTAAAATTCGCTCCTTCATCGTTTGCCTTCCTCCGCCATCTTTGGCACACGTGGAGTTCATTCCGTCCCTGGCTTTCTCCAATAGAACTATGGGTAGATAGCCCGAGTATTACCGAACAAATAACGAATAAAGCGGACCGAGTACGAAAATCTGCGATTCCTGAAATGGCCGCCATGTTGTGACGTAACATGGTTATCAATCCCGGACTGATAACCTATGTGCAGTTAAACAGTCAGAAAGCTAGAAATTCAGTAACCAAGATGGAGAATTTAATAGTGCTATTTTAATGTTACTGGGTTTAAAAACTTTGATAAAAAAGGAAAAACGAAGAGAATTGTGGTGATTGTAGTAAAATGACACTTTCGTGAAAATCGCCAATATTTGCGAGTTTAACTTCCGAAAAGTTGTTTTTAAAAATGTAATCTTCGTCTTCTTAATTTGCAGATCCTGTCATGGTTATGTTCGAGTATATACCATACGGAGATTTACTTGGATTCTTGAGAAGAAGCCGAGGTCTGGATGATAAATATTATAAAGACCTGGATATTAGACCGTCAAGTTCTCTAACGTCAGAACAGCTTCTCAAGTTTGCACGGGAAATCGCTGATGGCATGGCATATCTGGCTGCTAATAAGGTAGTAGAAGGCTCTTGAAATGTATTTATTGCTGTAAAGATTTAGACAACAATTTCGTGTATATAGGGCTTTGTGTGAACGCACAAACAACGCGCGTATTCTCTTGGACCATTATTGGTGAAATTTGTTCAAATTTGTGAAGAAAAAAGTAATGATTCTTGATTCGCTGGAGAGATATTTTGCGTTTTTTTTATGAGATTTGAAGCACTACTCGAGTAGACCACACTACATAACTGAAAAGATGTCTGGATTGTCCTTTCACGCTCTCGGAAAGTGTTAAATTAAAGATTTCCTTTTTTCATATGGACGACAGAGAAAGGAAAGCAACGTCATAGGATTCGTTGAATTTATAACGCAATTCAGATGCGACATGATAACGGAAACACCTCTGTTTGTGTCTGTAATTTGTCTGTTTGTGTTTGTGTCTGTAATTTTCAATTAAGGAACTCAGATTGCTTTGTTTCAAACGTAGAATGTTCTTTTTCTTTTTTCTCTGCAGATAATTCACCGAGATTTGGCAGCTAGGAATGTGCTTGTAGGGGAAGAAGAAACGTGTAAAATAACAGACTTTGGGATGGCCAGAGATGTGCAACTCAACGATATTTATCAAAAACGGACCAAGGTATAAGTTATGCATATAGATGTTTGGATCTAATTAGCGTGTGGAATCGTTTAAGCTACATGAACTCTTTAATAACTTTTAGTGAATTTTATTTTTATACCTAATCGTACCTTTTTGGTACGCTTCGGCGAGTTTGGTGGAGCCATAGTTCGTATTTTGGTGAGACGCAGTCGAGCCATAATACCCACGGTGAGACCAAACGAGCCTGATATGCTGCCGAAGCGTACCAAAAAAGGTGGGATTAGGTAGTTACCGTACTCAAATTCGTCCTAAAACACGGTGTTATTTTTTCCTACACGAGAGCGCTCGCCAGTGTAGCCGCGTCCAATTTTGGCGCGAAATTGTATTTTTTCCTTCTGTTGGCGTTAAACAAATTACTTTCTCGTCTAACAAATGTAATAGTTTTGCGTTTTGTTGTACTTCTGTTGTAATTTTTATCTCTAAAGTCTGCAAAAAAGTGCGAGTTTTAGAAACTGTCCATGATATTGTAGGATATCAGGTCAGTGACTTGATATAGTAGAAAATCATGACAGTAAACAAGGCTTCTGATTGGCTAATTCACCATTTGGGTACGGTAAACGAGATGAACGGGTATCCTGTCTGGATGTGACAATAGAAAGTTAGTCTTTCTATGCGTTATTGGAGTAGTTTCGCTTAACCCATCAAATTGCGATCGTTCATTAAATAAATAATGCAAACCTATGAATTATGTTGTCGGGCATTCGAGAACACGGGACAAAATGAAGAAGGCTCAATTTGGGGGCGGACGCGAGTGCTTCATTAGTCTTTCTACAGTGCTTCCACATTTCCATCTTTGCATTCTACTAAAAAGAAAAAAAAGTTTTTGTCTTTTTTTTTCCTGCGCGGACCCACCTCGAAAACAACAAAACGCGCTTGTCTAAAGTTGATACTCTGATAAAGCGTCAGAGAGCGCGCAACCTCCAGTCTATATTATTAAGAAAAAAAACACTGATGAATCGTATTACTCGCAATACCTTCAAAACAGGGTCGCTTGCCAGTGAAGTGGACAGCGGTGGAGTCGTTACTATATGGGACATGTACCACACAGAGTGATGTGTAAGTATATGTGGCTGCGTCACACTAACTACTAATACTATAGTTTGGGCCAAAGCTAGCTCCCCCCCCCCTTCCCCGAGTAAATGACGTTGAAGACGTTGTTGTTTTCTTGTTGTTGTCTTTACTTACTTATATACTAGTTTGTTTTGTTTTAGCACAAATCTTCTCCCTCACCCAAATATGAACTACCCCGTTTAAAATCTCCGTCAGAACCGCAATTGTACCTGTGTTTGATTAATTTGTTGCATATTTTTTTATATTTATTTCAGCTGGAGCTATGGTGTTGTTCTCTACGAAATTTTTACTATAGGTGAGATCCCACGGCGGCATTTTTTCCCTGGTTTGTTTTTGGCCTGTGCGTGAGTGTTTTCTAAATTGTGTTTTGTCTTCGGAATCCTGAATGATGTTTGAAAGTGTGCACATCGTAAATTGATGATGATGATGATGATGATGATGATGATGATGATGATGATGATAAAAAGTTATTTTTTTTGCTTTCTATTAGGTGGTAAACCTTATCCCAACATTCAGGCTCACAGTATTGCCTATATGCTTAAAGATAACTACAGAATGCCAAAGCCAGCTCACTTAGATGATGACATGTAAGTATAAATGTTTCTATGTTCCATTATTGTCTTTGAATCCCTTTTGTCGCTTTTGTTTTTGCGTTAACAGGTGTTGTTGTTTGTTTTGTTTACCGTTTCTGTTGTCCATGCTGTTGTTGCGTTTGCTGTTCTTATTCATGTGTTTTGGGGGAAAGTGGTTGTTTTAAAAGGGCTTCTTTTTGTGATTTCTGTGTCCAGTGCCTGTTGAATGGAATGGCTTTGATGTTGATTAACTGATGAAGTTATTTTTGTGGAGATTTTGCTGGTGCTAGTGCTTCTGGTGCTGTTACTATGTAGGCAAATGTTTTTGCGTGGAAAGCAATCAAAGTTAATGGCCTTGCCACCCTAAATGAAGTATCGCGAAGAACACTGGGCGGCGCAGAGAAGGTGTATAGTATCTAGCTCGTTCAGTCCAAAGCTGGCAATTTGAAATGTACAGTAATGGCCATGCACGTCTTTCCTAGTTCTGAAAGCTGCCTTTTGTCAGAAGGAACAATTTTTTACACGTATTTTTCTTACTTTTTTGCTAGTAATTATAAACTGTTTTTGCTGTTCCATTGCTCTTCAGCTATGCTCTCATGTGTGAATGTTGGAATACTGACCCAAATCTTCGACCGACTTTTGACTCAATCAGCGCAACAATTAAGAGATTAGAACGATGCCACAAGGTGAAGATTTCATTTATTGATTGATTGATTGATTGATTGATTGACTGACTGACTGACTGATTGATTGATTGATTGATTGATTGATTGATTGATTGATTGATTGATTGAATTACCATATGTCCCTGAATTATATGTACTTTACGTCAGGAGTAAAAATAAGAATAAAAATATAAACGTTAGAAACAATAGAAAAACAGAATTAACTACATATTTAATATCAACATTTAAAAGAGCCAATTATGTCTTTCAGTTAGCTTTCATTTCCACTTGTTTGGGCGTTCAGCGGGTGACGGTGTTACTCCTGAAAAACCTTTTTGTTTTAACGCTTGTGGCACAAGCCCAAATGGTTTGACAAATTATCATAGTTTATAAAGAACTGTAAATAGCCTTTAGTTATTGAAATTGCGATGCTTTGTTGTTTAAAATGTAAGAAAGTGACCGGTTACATGCTACCGGATTCGTTAGCTTGCGGCCTTTAAGGGCCAGCGGCACACCAAGTTGACCACATTTGGTTGTCTCTACCAAAAATAAACAATAAAATTTGATTTTAACAATTTGAAAAACATTTTGTTGTTTAACCGCCTGAAAAGGGATGTATATTGGTATTTGAGGTAATGGCCCATTTTAGTGTTGCTTGAGAAGTGCCCTGGTCTTTGAGTGGAAGCGAGGCTGGAGTTGACTTTGTTTTGTCACAAACCTTCCCGCTCGTCATGTGTACGTGATAATGATCAGAAACTCGCGAACATCACGTTTCAAAGGCCAGAATATAGGTTGAAAGCACCTCAATCGCGCACAATCTTTTGTTTTACGTTCACACTCTATGGCTGAATAACTTAACAGTAACAAATCTACTGCCGGGTTAGTTGTTCCAACTATATATAAATGTCGGGCTTTATAACCGCATTCTTTCATTAACTATGTCTTTTTTCAGGAGATTATTTACATGAATGTCTACGACGGAGATCTCTATGGAAACGTGGACGACTGGGATTAGTTACGATGACAACGAACGAAACTGAAAATTGGAAAAAAATGGAGGAGGAGTCAAGCTTAATATATGAAATGCATTCAATGCATTCAAAGAGTGGCAACTGAAATGAAAAGAGTTGCAGAATTGACCCTAATTATTAAAAAGTAATAGAAAAATACGACAATTTTTTGCATCTATATGAATTTCTAAAGGTTTATAAAGCTCTTTCATTTTGTACCCGAACTACAGCTGAGCTGTTTGTCAAACTTATAACAGTTTTCATTAGTAAATGATCAAAGTAGACCCCTCTGATTAGAACTGTGAATTCAAAGAGAGCTTAATTAATTCGGAGTTAAACTTCAGAGAGCTAAGATGTTACAAAAGCCTTTAGGCCCACTAAAGACATGAGATGACAAAGTATATCATGTAGGCAGGTTTTCGTGTTGCCCGCTTCTTTGCGTCTTCTTGGGCGCCGGTTTCATGAGTTCGGCTGCCCCGGTTAGCCGGCTCGCTCGGTTTGAATTGGTCAGATATGAGTCTTAGCCCGGAATCATGAGGCGAGCCATCCCGGCTCTGACTAAACTTAAAAGCTGTCGTGGGGAAATAACTTCACTTGGTTAGAATTGCTTTCGTTAATCCAGTATTTTGTATTTCAGTTTCACGTAGCGTTATGGACTGCTATACGTTGTGTTCTATAGAGAGAGAAATATAGATCTATTGGTGGGTCTTTTTACTCTGAAGCGAAATTTAGTGAAGAGAAAGCGTTCGAAAAATTCTCAGCTGGGATCCCAGGATCCTGCCTAATCAATTAAAATAAATTAAATTAACCTTTGCTTTAGCATTAACTTAGATACCATTTGCAAAGATCAGACTTTTTCCTCGTCGAAAATAAATATGACAAAAAAAACTTTTGTAGTTTCCATAAAACAAATAATGTAAAAAAATATATTTTTGCTGAATTGTACTTTGACAGTCTCTTTTTTATGTGTATATTTGAAGAAGTGAATAGAATTACTTTTTAATTACCAAGTGGACAATTGTGGCCACAAAAACTCGCTCCAAGGACTCCGTACTTTAAAGTTGGGGGGCTTGGGTACTATTGCCTCACTCTGTTTTGGTCTAGATAAAGCACTTGTTGTCTTGAACAAAATTTTGGACGATTTTATATGGTCAATACGCAACCTACAAAAACGGAGTATTGTCTGGTCCTTTTGAAATATATGATGGGTCAAAGGGTATATGATTGTAAAAATTTAAATGGTGCATATTGAAAAGTCTATAGACAGTACATAAAATGTAAATAATTTGTGGCGATAATAAAGAAAACAAGTTTGTCTAAAATAGTCCTTGAATTATAAATAAATTGGAAAACGTGGCTGGCGATGTCAACGAACATAGATTTCAATAGCAAAGATACTTTTCGTGACGTTTATGTAGATGCGGTGGTGGAATGTCTCCTTGCCAGGTATGGCCGAGTGCCTCTTGCGACACCTTGATGTTTGTCAGCTTGCTGAGTTGACAGTAAAAAAATTACTAGCTGTTTCTCTTAAATGTCTTTCCGTTGGTTGAATGGATAGCTTTAATTTCAGTCGAAATGATCCAAAACTTTCCGGTAAGTAGTTGTTTCCACATTTTTGTTTAATTCAGTACGCCTTTTAATTTTGCAATACTGTTAATACACTTCGATTATGAACGGCATTTTGGATTCAGAAACAATCGCTTATTCAGTGACACACGTCATTGGAGCTCTGTCAATGTATTGTTTTCGAACGACTGCCAATCTTCGTAAATAAACATAGTAACTAACGGTGGACTGGACTTAGCTACCTATCGCCGAGCAGCCACTGGAATTGGCGGTGCGTTTCACTAATTACTGATTGACAGCCTTAAAAAGCTCCGCGCTCCATCGGATTGGTAACTCCCTACCGTACCCTTCAAAAAACCAGAAGATCCGATATGACCAAGTACCTATGCCACTCCCCAACCCCACCCCCCCCCCCCCTCCACACACACACACACACACACACACACACACACACACACACACAGACAAGGAGAAAATACTTCCCGTTCTTTTGTTAATGACCAGAAAGAAATTCTTGCTGGCTTTCTCCATGTTTTTACAAGATGGCACGCAGATCCTTTCCATTACAAGCCACTGCGTCTGCGTTCTTTTAAGCCGTCCACTTCAGCGGTAATTGCAATGATCGCATTATAGTTGTAAATAATACGTTTATGAGAGTCCGTGGCATTAATTAACAACAGCACTAAACTAATAAGCTGATAGATGGTCAAAGTGACGTTCATTTTGCACAAGTTCAGGTCTTTTGAATGCCACAAGTTCACGATGAAACTGCTTTGGTTCGGCTTAACATCAGGTATTGGTAACTGGCATTAACTTTAGCTGCCAAAAGACGCGGCTTCCTCCAAAACTCAGAAGGCCCCCTCCATACTGACTAGGTCACGTGATGGACCCAAAATTAAACTACCACGGTGATAATGAGTAGCTTTTATTTATCTTTATTAAAGAGCACATTTTCTTTTCAATGCATAATGCATTTCACTAGCTATATTTTTCTAAGGATGAAGGTACACAGCATGAACTTGTAGTACAGTAATAGTGACTTGGTAAAGCCTGTTCTTTGTCATTACCGATGCTGAACAGCTGTTCTCAGCCTACAACTATAAATAGGTGCTGGTGAGTTACAGATTAAGGTGAGCCTGGCAGCATATAGGGGGTGCTGGGGGGTAGGGGTAGTGAAAAAACTAGAAAGCAATTAAACAGGAAGTTTCGGTATAAAGGAGCCAGCCTGACCATTTTCTCCTTGAAAATCAATCAATTACTGAAGCATAAATAACTGATCAACAACATCCTTATTTTGTCCGACCATTACAGACAGACCAAATTTGCTTTAAATGTTTGAAGAAAGTTCATTAAAACTCTCACATACTTTGATGTTATTTTGCCGACGTAATACTAGCAAGGATTCATTAATATTAGGAAACTTACTTCATTATTGGAGCTCTAACCAATAACTTGTTGTCATGATCAAAAAAAAATTTTCTTTAAAATGGGGGAGGTGTCACCTTCTTGTAGCAAAACCTCTAGATTAAGAAAACATTCTGTACCCTTTTTACAACATAACGAGCTAATATGCCATTTTATCTAAACTAAAACTATTTACTACCCTGTAAAACCAAAATATCTGGAATTGTTGTGTGTAAAGATGTTGCTCTATCCCATTAATGCTCTCTGTTATTAACTGTATAGGAATTCGTAGGCCCTTTTTTTTCATGTCTAACTTTCTTAACTAAAGTTTTGATGTTCGGGTGCGAACGGTCGTTTGAACCAATCGTCTGGGGCTAGGTCGTGACTCTCTCAAGAAAATATAAGCCTTTTATAGATCCTGAAAACCCTACAAAATCGCTAAAAAAGGAAAACGTCTTGCTCTACGATAGAACATCAGCAAACAGAAGATGGCTATAACCGTATCACCATTCCAAAACGTTATTGTTGTACAGACGGATTATCCGACAAGCTCTAGTCATGATTGATACTAGATGGACAACATCAGAAAGAGCTTTACCTGGACGGATTATTCGTCTCTAGTATTAATTGACCTAATGTTAAGCATCCATGTCTTCAATATTCTGATAAAGCTTGGTGTCATAGTTTTGAAGATTAATATGGATCTGTAAAAAATTAAAAAAACATCGTATTATTAGATGAAAATAATATTTAATGATACCAATTTTTATAAAAAGGAAAATATTTTCTCTGTGTTAAGGTTACCTCTTTTTCGTCGCCCATCTCTTTCATCATTTTACGGAGTTCTGTGAATGAAGGTCGGGCTTCAGCTTTTTCATCCCAGCAGGCCCTCATGACGTCATATCTACACAACGAGGGAAGTTAGAGCAAATTATGCAATGCAAGGGTAAAGGTAAAGTCGCACACGAGCCAAGGAGGCCCACACGGCTGGAGCGTATCCCGGTTTCTGTAGCATGAAGCAACTGAGAGTATTGCTGCTCCCCCCTGGACGGGATGCTAGTCCATCGCAGGGTTACCCCCAGCAGCATGTTGCCGGTACTCATTTATACACCTGGGTGGAGAGAGACAATGTGGAGTACAGTTTCTTGTCTAAGGAAACAACATGATGGCAGGGACTGGGCGTCGAAACACCGACTTTTAGATCTGGAGTCCAACGAGCTAACCACTACACTACCGCTCCCCCCGAAGGCAAGGGTTCTTATCTAAACCTAGGACAATTTATTTTGAAACACTTTTTTATGTCCATGATTTGTCACTCAAACCGAAATTACATCTTTCCTTTTAGGGTTTCTCTGTTTTTCCTTTTCTTATTCCTTTGATGATCTCCGGTGTAAAAACCATTTATTGTTATTACGAATTAGTTTTTCACGCAGAAATACAAAGGTGCTGACGTCAATGAATACATGAGTTCAAATTTAAATCAGGTATTAAGAGGCCAGTGTTAGCTTTCATGTTAAATTTCATAATTCCACCCAATACTTCGTACACCCTTAGCTGTGTAAAAAGTCAAAGTACTGACTTACAGTTTTGTATCTAAATGAGTAGGTCTAGGCATTCTGTATCCTTCTTGAAGTAACGATGCAACACGTTTTCCGTCGACCTTTGAATAAGGAGCACCACCTGTAACCAACAATCGTACAAGGGTGATGGTTATCATTTTCACTGTGTATATTGCCAGGATAGTATTAAATGAGGTATGTGGAATCAGGGATCACAGGCCACTGGAACAGGAACAGCAGTCTTTTAATTTGGGATCAGGTTGTGCAACGTTTGTGTGGCCAGGAATTAACAAAACCACTTTTGATAGACATTTCAAAATCTCTGCACATTTCGTTGAAAGACAAACATTTTGAAATTCTAAGAATAATGCTTCCCGTTATAGAAACATTGATACCCAATTAATCTGCTATAATGTTCGTTTAATATTTCTGAGCTCTATCAGAGTTTCCTTTTTATTGTTGCAAGATATCCTCACTCTCCTTACCTATAGTGAATATTTCGTACATTACGATTCCATAGCTCCATCTAATAAGAGGAAAAATGAGAAATTGTAAGTGTAAGTTTTTATAGTGGAGCCGGCGCGCTAGCGCGCCATCGGAGCACCATTGCTTATTAAATTTGGTAACCTATCAAGCCAAGAAATTTTGATAGTGACGTAATAGTCACGTGACCGTCCGTCCATCCGTCCTCACCACAGAGTCACAAATCCACAGAATCGATCTTCATGGAGCATGAGAAAGAGAAGAAAAGGAAATACCAACAAAGAGTTATTGACGTGGAAATGGGATCGTTTACCGCCCCCCCCCCCCCCCCTGGTTGTTGGCACGAACGGAGGAATGGGGAAAGAATGCAAACTTTTCCTGAGCAACCTAGAGGAAAAACGTTCCCGAAAGAACGGCGAGTCTTATGCCAGTGCCATATTTTGGCTTAGAACACGCATATCTTTTGAAATTCTAAGATCCGTCCAGACATGTGTTCGTGGGTCTAGAACTCCTTTTCACAAGAATGCTGACTTTTAGATGATTTTAGTGTTAATGTAAGGAACGCGGACATTTTTAATCGGTTTTTGGTATGTTTTCTTAGAGTAGTTTTAGTGGACAATATTTGATTTAGAGGTGATCGCATCTGAGCAGCCAAGAATGTATTTGGGAAATTGTTATAGGTCATTGCCAATTTTAATGATTTATGCTATAGTAGTTAGGTTATATATTGCTTAATTTTTATTTCAAATATTTCTGTAATTTATCTAGTACATATTTTCAGATAAAACCAAAGCTTACTTTTTAAAAAAATATGAAGTGGCATACATTTGATATAACCCTATGCTGTATCCCGTGTTTTTGGCGCGAAATCGCATGGTGACGCGCGTTGTAGCAAAACAAGCAAAGACAACAAAAGTCAAAAACAAATTTGTTAATGGAAAAAAAGTTTAAAAGAATACGCGGTTGTCTTTTTGGTGGAAGGCCAAAAGTTCAATTTAGGCGGAAAAAATTAGGCGATAGAGTTCAGGCGAAAAGTTCAAATTTGCCTTGTCGGTTCCGTTGCGAACTCGGCCGGCACACCGCTTGAGATCGTAGCATTTCGCAGCGGTTTCGACGCCAAATATGGCAGAGCTAGTGCTTTTTGGTTTTTTCTGTCCACGACCATGGTTTTTGCGGCGGTCCGAACACATTTTGTGAGGAAAAACACCAGCATTTTCGTGTTGATAGGCAAGCTTGTCACGAAAAAAGAAATAAGTAGTAAAATTAACATCAAAAGATAACGTTAACGCGCTTGACCTAGTGGACTAACCGCCGGCTTACTTAGTAAGCCGGCGATTAGTCCACTAGTCCACGGTGACATGAATTTTTTCTTCAAATGAGAGTATGTTCACAAATTTATAAGTGCCAGCAAAAAGAAAAACAAAACATAAAAACAAACAAACAAAAAACAAAAGGGGGCTCCGCTTTTAGGCTTGGCTAAGTCTACATATTATATAACTACACGTGTGTACGTGAACTGATGATGAAAACTGAAGAACTCGAAACATGTCTTCTAAACGTAAAAGTCCTTCGTTTTCCTGAGATATTTAATTTGTATTTTACTGTTATGAAATTTCGGTAATTTTTGGTTCTATTTTGACAAGTTTTCACAAAGTACGTTGTGCACCATGACCCTAGATGTATTTTGCCATACATCTACTGAGGTAAAGCTCTGGTACAAGTCGACGGTATAGTCATTTAAGCTGTTTCAAAGAAAGAAAGTTACTATTCTATGCTTGGGAGGTCTTGTGGACATACATAAGTATTGTAAAACCTTTTTCCGATAAGGAAACTTACACGTCGCTCATGGTTGTACAGATTCCATACAACAGAGATTCCAACGCTGTCCATTTTACTGGGAGGCGACCCTACAATTAAAAGGCACCAAAAAGGTTAAGTAGGAATTTCGCAAGCTTTATTAATGATACAATTTCACTGGTATCGTCAAATTTCCTTTAATTCTTACGTCTTTGGAGTCTTTATATAAAGCACGCTCTTTTGAGGGACAGCTTAATACCATAATAAATACACTCTGGTATAAAGAGGATCTGACCTAAACAATTCAATTCATTGAAGAAGATGATCTTTTGTTGTCATTGTTGTTGTTGGTGTTGTTGTTGTTGTTGTTGTTGTTGTGATTTTGAGCAAATTTACTTTACGGGACTCTCAAGTGAACAATGTACCATGACTGAAATTTGCATTGCATGCGCAAAGTTTTACATATGCAGGAGGGGGCATCTCTTTTGTTGTAACAAGCTATTCTCTTGATGAGAGTAACTGAGTGTTTATATGGCCTATAAGCTAACTCTTGCTGATTGAATGAATATAACAAATGGAAGAATAGCACTCAGTGAGTTTTGGTAATCAATTTCTTGACATATTTCATTATTGTGAGGTGAAATGAAGTTTTTACCGTTGCAGTTCTCCTGTAAAAGTCTTCTTTGAATACATCCCTTGCCAAGCCAAAATCGGTGATTTTGCAGATCTCGCCATCTCCTACCAAGACATTCCTAGCCGCTAGATCACGATGCACTATCTACAAAAGTTGTAATTACAAATCTTTAGTTGCTTAGAGCAGTTTTCAAATGAGTGTTGTAAGACCAAAGCCAAAGTAATTACTCTAGCTAATCACAACAGGAACAAGACATAAAATGGACCAATCAGAAATTGGAGCAATTACAAGGCGCGAAAACGCGTGCTAGGTGACAAAACGCGTGCGAGCAAGTCACGATTGGTTTTGGTCTGCTTGGTTGAGAAAGTGGTGCGAGCTTTTTTAACCAATCAGAGAGGGAAGTAAAGCAAAGTAAGTAAAGCAAAACCAAAGCAAACACAACGTAACTGTCGACACTCAATTGAAAGTGCTCTACACATGGTGTGGTGCTAGACGTGTTTTAAATCTACATAACCACATCAAGTAAATAAACCTTAAACAAACTGTAAAAAATGCAAAAGTCATCAATCAGAGCTTTAGTTCTAAGGCCTACTTGATTCTGAAGTTCTCCAAAACCTTATGCCACCTTACGTTTTCCAAGGTCGTTATAAGGATTTTTAACATCAGCTTAAATCCTCGAATAGTTTTCCACAGGTCAAGCAAAGCAAATGTGATTCACTCACAACTTCCTAAACACTTTAGGGTGTGAAAACAGGTCTTCTCTTTGTCAGTAGTAAGTTGGAATTTGAGTGTCCTGAGCGTACTGCATGGCATGGAGGATTTACCTTTTTTGAAGACAGGAACTCCATTCCGTTAGCAATGTCCCATGAAAAGCCAAAGAGCTGTTTAGAGGACAGAGAGCTTTGTGGTTTGATTTCCGGGTCGTTATAGTATGTGTCTAGGAGGCCCCGGCTCTTCCTAAGGTATCCCAGGAGATCTCCATATGGGACATACTCTGTGATTCCCATAATAGGATCTGATAAAGAAGAGCATAAGACGTAACGGGTTTTACGATATCGCTAATACTACTACCGCTCTGTCGGCGTATATCGGTGTATATGCGTTCATGTACGGTTCTGGGATGAGAACGGTAATATGGGTTCTGGTACAATGTCACCAAGTATGGCTATTCCCCTTTGACAAATATAAATATATGAAATGGTCAGATGCGTGAACAACGAAAGAAACAGTTTACGAATAAAAGACCCTGGCAGGGTTGTTAACAAAGTTGCAAAGAAAGTCAGAATACAAGTCATTCCGCATGTAACTGCCAATCTGAGCACCAAGCTCCCGCGTCCGTAGAGTGGGTGTTGGCCGATGAGCGTAGAACAGACACTAAGGAAACTCTCTTAACTTTCTTACCTGACTTTGTTACACATCCCAGTAACTGAATCACGTTCTGATGTGGTTCAAGGTTCTTCATAGTGTTCAGCTCAGCCAGGAGGTCTTGTCTATTTTCATCAGTAGCATTCTCTGGAGTTTGTCAAATTGACAGATATAAAGATATTGCAAACAATTTTTGCTGTTGATATCGACGTTTACATTTTACCCCATTGACTACACAGCCTATTCAGATACAAAATTTGTCTGTTGCCAGTTTATCTCCCTCTACGTGAAACAGTTTTATACTTTTGCCCTATCCCTTTGAAAAAGGAACCAGGTTACCGTTGAAGAGGAGCCACATTGCAATATACCTCAACACTGGCAGAGAATTTCATTGTATTTGAAAATAATTCTTCATTGATTGCATTTGAAAGGAATCTGTTGAGTTACCGCCCTTCTGGTCGAGATAATACCAATAAGGCCGTAGTCTACATTGTACAATGAACATTCAAATACAAGGTGATAAACCTTGTATAAAATATAAATATACAGATAGGGTAAAGGTATGGCCCGACCCTCTCCGCTTGCTGGTTTGATTTAAACAAAGCAATCCGTGTCGTAAGCAAAGGAAAAAATTAAAGTAGCACCGTCAAAAACTGCACTTACAGTTGTCTTAGTTGATTAAGCTAAATGGCCTTTTACCATCGCTTATGTTTATCAAGAAGTACCATATACGTCAGCATACCTCTGAGCATTTTAATGGCAACAAGTCTATTTTCTTTGCTATTGTCAAGTCCTGTCACCATTCCCTTAGCGACCTGGCCAAACGCTCCTTTACCAATCACTTTCACGAAAACGAGGTTTTCTCTGGTGACTTCCCAGTCCTTCTCATTCGGGTTTGGAAGTACAGGCGGAATAACACAATATTCTTGACGATGTGAGTCAAATGGTTCATCTGGCGTTTTATGCAATTCACTATCCATGTAGCTTGGTGGAAGCTGATTCTGTTTGGTAAATGAAAAAAAATATCTTTTTTGCATGGAACAATTATTCTTACTGTATTGAGAATTAACTTGACGATAAAGGTGAACTTCGCTTAGGTTTTCGAAACGTCAGTCCACGTCACTAACAACAGTCCTTCTTAAAACCATTCTCACCTGGGCAAACCACTCACTAAACAATCAGTCCTTCCCGAGACTACTCTTACCCTTGGCCTGGGTTCAAACCATTGACTATAAACAACAATCCTTCTCAGGACGATTCTCACCCGAAAGATCAAACTACACAAAACCCTAAGCCGCCTCGTGGGTTCAAACCGCTTGGAAAACAACAGTCCTTTTTAGAACTAGACTTACCCGGATGATCACTCTAGACAGTCTACTAAGACACCTGGTTTTAAACCGTTTACTAACAAAAAGTGGTTCCTAGGACTACACTCACCCGGCCGAATGGTCGCTGTAGACAGTCTTCTAAGGTGCCTGGGTTGAACTAGTTTACTAAACAGCCGTCCTTCTCAGGTCTTCTCTCACCCGGATGACTACACCAGACAGAAAGCCCATCTCAGGATTACTCTCATTCTCACCCGCTAACACTAGACAGACTACTAACACTCCTGGGTTGAAACCATTTACTAAACAACAGCACTTCTCAGGAATGATCTCATCTGGACGATCACACAAAACAGTCTACCGAGATGCCTGGATTCAAACCGTTTACTAAACAACAGTCCTGCTCAGACACTTGTTTCAACCAAACTATCAAACTAGACAGACTACTGAGGCCTAGGCTCAAACTATTTGCTAGAAAGAAATCAGTTCACATTATTGTTTATTTTCCTTTGTACTTACCATTTCAACTGCGTCTGCATTGGGACCAAAGACTAGCGAGTTTCTGTCAAAAAAAAAGGGGGACAATTTTAATCGTCAACCCTTTTACTGTCAAGACTGTATTAAATACTTTTGCAAAAGTTCTACAGTGAACCAAATACAGTAAGAAAAGCTCCACAGCAGAAAAGAGCTGCTGACGTGAAAAGGTTTAGGTTTTTCCCTAAGATAAAACGGTTAAAAAATCAGGTTAGATGTCTCACGTTCTCAGCAATAAGGCAAAGAAAGTTCGACAAAGTAAAAAAAAATGCCTTCTTTAAAATGAACATTTTCTAGAAAAACGAAAGCAAAACCGAAAAGGTCAAACTGGAAAACTAATTAAAAGACGTATTAGCTGATTGGATGGTTTCAGCATTTTCTTCGACATTCGCTAATTATTTGTTGAACCAAATGTTGAGACCTATTCTTTCAGCAATGTTGAAGGCTCATTTGAAACGTGTTGAAACCGAAATTTAAGTGGCGAATTTTGAAGCAAATATTAATCTTCTCGTATTATCTACCTCCACTACCAGCATTCGTTATCAAGCAATTGATGAAACAGTGTATCTTTAAGTTTACAGTTTAAAACAGTGAGAAATCCAATCCCTGCTTGCCACTTTGGCAGAAGTGAATTACCGTGAGCTGTTCTGTTGTTGTTGCTGTTGTTGTTGTTGCTGTTGTTGTTCTGACTCCATTACACAATGTGCCCTGCTAGTTGACTGTCCAAATTCATAAAAACATGAAAAACGGTTTTACCAAATAAATGATCTACAATTTATAGTTACCTTTTATCGATCACAACAGCTGCAAAAGAAAAAGAACGCTTGTGTCATGTAACAGTCAATCAGTATTTACATTTGATTTATTTATAAGTGTCATGAGGTAAAATATCAGTTTTCCTAATTAAATAAAGCATAAATGGTATGTATGCGTCAGGAATTGATACGATATTTGCCAACAATATTCCACACCCTACTCCTCCCTCACATGTAAATTATTAAAACGTGCACAGTTATAAACAAAATCGAGACATAAAACATGCGATCATAATTAAAGGTCATGTGAATAGCAATTTATGCGAAGGTAACGCTTTGCGTCGCACGTACTAACCTCTTCTGGTACGGGTCATGAAAAAATATACAATGACAAGGACGATGAGGATTAGAATCACAATAACAACAGCTAAATAAATTGGATGAATGTCAGTATCCTCCTCGTCACGTGACCCTCCAGCTGTCGGGGCTTGTGTGGTAGCTGATGGAGCTTGAAACAAAAAAGATCAGATAAATGCACGAAAGATGTAGTCTACTTATCGTTTCAAGTTTGCGAACAGCTTTACACGTGTGTTTAAGGCATAAGCACAAGCATTAAAAAATAGGCACACCACATGTACCGGTGAACCGAAGTTAAACGCAAGGGAAAGAGCAAGAGATAGATACATTTTGGGGGTAGGGTGCTTAATTTGCTGCTTGTTTTTGTGACTTTACTTATTCTTGAGGCTTTACTAAAGTTTACTAAAGTATTTACAAAAACTATCTATAAAATGCAGCTTACCCGATACTATCAATCTGGTAGAGTCGATGATGGGCGATGGCTCTCCCGAAAACCTCAACTGACATCCATACCACCCACTGTCACTCACTTTTACGTCAATCAATGTCATAGTAGCTCGGCCTTGTATGAAAGCTCTGCCTTCGTGGGACAAATACTCTACATCGTTGTTTCCGTGTTGCTGGGCTATGATTGTGCCCAGTGTGCTTGTTCCACTCATAGTTCCCCACTGGGCCAAGGTTATTGGCTTGTTGCTTGTATAGTCCCAATATAGAGTAACATTGGCTCCACTCTGGGCATGGAAAGGGTTGGCCGGAGTCAACACGAAATAAACTTGTGCTAAAAAGAGATGAAAGCCAGTGCTGAGTATAGTCTTGTGGTGCTTTTTACCATGAAGTATTGTAAAATATGGTGGCTTTAAATTATATTTTCAATTTTGAATTTCAGATCCAAGCTTAAAAGAAGTGGGATAGAGTAAAATGGGCTGTACAATGCAATGGGTGGGTGGGTAAGTGAGTGAGTGAGTGAGTGAGTGAGTGAGTGAGTGAGTGAGTGAGAGAGTGCGTGCGTGCGTGAGTGAGTGAGTGAGTGAGTGAGTGAGTGAGTGAGTGAGTGAGTGAGTGAGTGAGTGAGTGAGTGAGTGAGTGAGAGAGTGCGTGCGTGCGTGCGTGAGTGAGTGAGTGAGTGAGTGAGTGAGTGAGTGAGTGAGTGAGTGAGTGAGTGAGTGAGTGAGTGGATGGATGGATGGATGGATGGATGGATGAATGGATGGATGAATGGATGGATGGATGGATGGATGGATGGATGGATGGATGGATGGATGGATGGATGGATGGATGGATGAACGAATGAATGAATGAAGTCTCTAGGCAACTGGGATGTTACAGTACACTACACCTAATTTTATTAAAAATTTCTTGATACAAAGGCAAAGCATACACTAACCAGGTTCGCAGATGCCTTCGCCTGCCTTCGATTCTCCATCTCTTACCGCACAGGTCAGACCAGAGTCACAACGCCCCATCAAGTCCCAAGCTCCTCCACAACTTTCTCCTTCTACTTTGGCACAAACTGTGCAGCAGTCACAAATGCCCTTGACCAGGCCTCCCTTACAGTTTTTAGGAGTTGGACAGCGCATACTTGAGCATGGAAGACATGACAGGGGTGCTACAGGAGTGAATGCCACTAGAAAACTCCAAACAAACAGCAATGCAACTTTCATTGTGAAGATTTCAGTTGAAAGCTAAATGAACAAAGAGTAACGTGTTTTTAGTGAGTCAAGTCAAGTTTCAGTGCAATGAATTGTGTGTCCCACTGACACTGACTGTTTTCATATGGAGAAGGAAAAAGCAAAAACAGTGCAATGACAGTCACTTTCTTGATCTCTCTTCGTCATCTTGATCCAGAGATACCACTTGACCATTTTTAATGGGAATTTGAAATGCGCCTACTTTCAATGGGTAGATATGGGTTTGTTTAATAGAATTCGACCCGATCCAGGTTTTGTGAGTCCGTCCGACCCGATCCAGATTTTGTCAGTCCGATCCGATCCGATCCGATCCGGTCCGATCCTGGTTTTGTCAACGGCCATTTCTCCTTGGCTCTTTGCTAAGGGTTTCAGACTGTGCAAGCAAAAAGTGGATAAATTTTTTTCTTTTATTTCTTGGTAAATACGTGGAGTCGAGTTAATTTTCAGTCTTTTCGTTGATCCCTTAATGCATGGATAAACAAGGGACAATGCGGAATGTTGCACGTGATGATTGTAGAGATTTTTCACATACCTTGAATAAAAATAAATAACGTGCTCTAACGTGCTACAGTTGAAAAGGAAAACCGATGTTTTGACCTTCTTCACCAAAATCATCCAAGTTGAAGGTTTAAATGAATTGATTTTGTTACCCGTCTCGGTTCATTGATCGCATTTTATAAATGCCAAATTGAACAAGGTCATAACCAATGCAAAAGTTATGTTTCAATAAATCCCTCGAGCACCTAACAACGTAATATTTACAGAAGCGAATGCGGAAGCAGCCACATTATAAGAACATTGTTATTATTCTTGTTTAAAGAAACTTTTCTATGTACATTCAAATGAACATTTTAATCGAATGTGAGGGGGAAATAGCTCACTTTCTACCAAACACGCTTGCAGAAATTTCCTTAGTCAAAAGAGCAGGAACGTATCAATGAACCTAGAACACTCCGGCTCCACAACAGGAAAATTCAGTTGTCTCTGGGCTATCGAAAGCATTTCGCATCAAAACTATGATAAAACACTTACCTGAAAAGCTAAGAAGATAAGCACCAAGAACCAAAAACGCGCTAACGAATCCCATAAGTAAAAACTTGAGCAGGAAAGAAGACGGTTTGAATCACTCTCTTTCTGTATGATCTCCTTGCAATTTATGTGATTGTGACCGACCGCAGTACCCTGTTATTTAACAGAACTTGCATATCCGGTACAAGCCAAGGTTTTTATGACCTCAGCTAACTTTTCTAAACTATATTTTTACTGCTTCACTCAGTGACACTTTCATAAGAAGCTGTCGTCGCCGCCAGCCATTACCAAGGTTTCGGTTTCGTTTATGTGACGTAAGCCGTGTTTGAAATATCTCGTCACGGCTTGTCGAAGACTGTACACATGTATAAACAAGTATCGATATTATGGCCTGGTAATAACCTGTGCTAAAGATATAACGGCGTTAACTGCCTCTCTGTGGAAAAATGCAGACCTATTTTGCACAGATCGTCCATTTTGGGATGCAAGATGATCCGGTGTCCATTTGAAATTTGTTTCCAGTTTTTCTTTTTAAATCGTCACTCCTAAGGTTTGTAGTTAATGTATGAGAATTATATATTTAAAAATTCTGCTTTCCTCGCCGAATTCAGATTTTCAGAAACACCTTCAAGGGATAGCCTCAGTTACGTAACGAACCTTCAAAACTCTACTGAAATTCAGTTTTATTGAGCCTCTTTTGTACAAATTCAAGCAGTAGCATTTCACATCACACAGGGATTGCGATGCTATGGCTGTTTTAGGAAATGCTAACTCCTGGAAAGCCAAGCCGGAAAGGCAGGACAAAAATCCGGGCTTTCCTGGAAAGCTGGGGATTTTGTATTGACTATTACAGTCCAAGTAAGCAAAGCCTAGGAATTCTTGGCTTTCATGTAAATCCCAGCTATGTTTCTTTCCTGGAAAGCTTTGGAAACCATTAAGAATTATGAGCTCGATTTACCAGTATATTTCCCATCTGCAAACAGGTACTATATTTCTACCGGTCTAACTGTATTTTCATTTCACTTGCATGTACTTTGAAAGTTGATTTCTTAACGGTTAGGAAATCTAGAGATTTGATTTCGCCTCTGCAACATTTAGAGAGGTACTTGAACTTAGAATATGCTCCAGGAGAACATGCTACAGGAGAACATGCTGCAGGAGAACATACTCCAGAATAACATGCTTCACAGGAGAACATGCTACAGAATAATATGCTCCAGGATGACATGCTGCAGAATCAGGAGTACTCGACGAAGCTGTTCTGCAAAATAACCGTTCTGCAGGGTCATCATGAGGTGGCTGGCAACTTGTCAACTGGCATAGAAATCTTGCTGGCAATTTGCTGTTACCGAAAGCTTGCTGGGTCTGTGTTTACCAAATTATTCTATGGCTGGAAAAATTAACTCTTCCGGTTGGCGTGACGAACTGTTGCTATCATAGCTGGCAAAACGTGAGGATGCCACGCGGCGTATTTAATGTTTCACTTCTTAAATAAATGAAGTATTTCTTCGCTTTGTCGGTACCTTTTGTTTTGCTGTCAACTAGAGGACGACCAGTTAATTTTTAATTGCAAAACGATAGTGCCCATGTAATGTATCCAGTAGCGGTTGATGTCGTTAATATTTATTACTTGGTATATTTCTACTATTTTGGGGAGGTAAGTGGCTAAGGTTTCTTTTTAGGTTGTCCGGTTACCGACTCGGGAGCTTTCAAGAAATGAATTCCATAGTTTTTGTTTGATTTAGCACAATAATGAGCAAGTTTCGAAAGGGCGTCTCTCAAACCGCTTAAAATCTACCGGCTGCATTATCGATCTCAGGAATGGTAGGGACTCTGATCGTAAGTAGGCTTGTTTTCACACTATAGTATTCTAGGGCGTCATTTGGGTAATAAAGATACACTTTTTCAGCTTTCTTAATTCAGTTCCGTTTATATTGTGACGACTGCATCCCGGGTCCGGAAACAGAAACACTTGCACAGATCAGGCAGATTCACATTAAGCGGCCATATTGTTTATTACAGAACAACAACAACCTCCCCGCGAGGGAGTGGTAACGAGTCTAACAAAACTATCCCTATGGGGGTGCGGTAGGGCTTCCGCTACAATATTTGTTGATCGCCAAATTAACCGACCACTTTGAATTTAAAAGCAAAGAAATGCTATCGCCAGCTGTATAAGCATTGATACCATCGTGTATTTGAAGCCACTGTATATATTTTGGATTTTGAGAAATCAAGCAATAATATTTTCTTGTCCTAAAGTGTACCTTTTCTAATTAGTAGCTATCGCGCGCTCTTCGCAAGATGAGCGGAGTCTACAGTTGAAGATTATGTTTAGTTCGCGCGCGCGAATTCTACAGTACAGGATATTCTCTCGCGCGTTTGTCGCGTTCGTTGCGCTTGTCAAGCAAACTGACATACATGCAGTGGAACCCGATATAACGAACCCCTAACGAAGACCCCGGTGTAACGAACTATATTCTGAAGCCCAAATAAATTATGAAATAAAATGTGAAATAAAAATTAAGTTTGTGAAACGCGGTTTGCACAGTGACTCCCGCGGAAAAAAGTTTTTGTCCTAAAATTTCAAGCACTCGATACCATACTGTTATAACTGGGATAAATAAACGTCATTGTCTACTGGAACGTTACTAGACATTTGCTGCGCTGGTGAAAAGTCCACTGACAAGACCAGTCCTTTGCTGCGGAACTTAGCAGTTCATTTGTGAAACTGTTGCGTTGACGCGTCCTCACTGACACGACCGGACCTTTGCTGCGAAACTTTGCAATTCATTTTGTGAAACGTTTGCGGTGAAGCATTCACTGGCAAGACCGGAGCTTTGCTGCGAAACTTTGCAATCCATTTTGTGAAACTTTTGCTGTGAAGCATCCACTGGCAAGACCGGAACTTTGCTGCGAAACTTTGCAATTCATTTTGCGGTGAAGCGTTCACTGACAAGACAGGACCTTTGCTGCGAAACATTGCAATTTGTTTTGTGAAACTTTTGCAGTGAAGACAAGAACGGACCTTTGCTGCGAAACTTTGCAATTCATTTTGTGAAAGGTTTGCGATGAAGTGTCCACGGGCAAGTCCGGAACTTTGCTGCGAAACTTTGCAATTCATTTTGTGAAACTTTTGCGGTGAAGCGTCCATTGACAAGACAAGACCTTTGCTGCGAAACTTTGCAATTCATTTTGCGGTGAAAGCTTTGCGGTGAAGCGTCCACTGACAAGACAGGACCTTTGCTGCGAAACATTGCAATTTATTTTGTGAAACTTTTGCGGTGAAGGGTCCACTGACAAGAACGGACCTTTGCTGCGAAACTTTGCAATCATTTTGTGAAAGGTTTGCGTTGAAGTGTCCACTGACAAGACCGAACCTTTGTTGCGAAACTTTGCAATTCATTTTGTGAAACTTTTGCGGTGAAGTGTCCTCTGACAAGAACAGTGACGCAGACGCCCCTTGCCTGCATGTACTTCGTTCTCATCACGTTTTGACGGCATCTGCGTTATCAGAGTACACACCAGCCAAATTGAATCTATTTGTTTAGTCTTCACTTCTACTACGGTACTTAAATTGCAATTAACGCCGTGAGACTTTGCAATGAAACTTTTGAGGTGACTGACTACTGAAACCTGACTTGACTACTGCTGCGAAACTCAATGATGAACCGGAAACAGTAAAATAAGGAATAGTTTTGTTTAACGTGTACACGCCTAATAGCATTAAAAGACTGTAGCCAATATATCACTGAAAACATGCTGTTTGACACCTCTAATTTAGCGACATTTTAATTTCTACGAATATATACAAATCTCATAGAGTCTTTAAAGGTTATCACTAGGTAACAGTATCTGTGCATTTCCTCAGTAAATGGCAAGTTCGGCGCCTCGATAAGGTAAGTGATGCAAGTGATATGATATATAATAGAGGAAAAAAAGACTTGGAACTTGAAAAACAAAATTAACAAAATGAAGATCTAAAGGCCTTCTGTAATCTGCTGGGAGATCACAAGGTTTTGAAATAACCGTCCTGGCTGGCATTAATTTTGAAGGCAATAATTTCCTGGCTAGCGTTGCTATCAAATGTGCCACCGGCTGGGAAAACGGAATGCTTCGAGCGATGCTCGCTGGCAAATTAAACCATAGCCAGAAATTCGTGACGGCAAGCGGCTTGCACCGCGGGCGCATAATCAAAATGGCGGCCAGAGCGAATGAAAGAGTAAGTAGCTTTTACAAGGACTTAAATTATGTGAGCAATGCAGATCTTTTGAAGAATCGGCCAGCGGAAATAGCCAAAAGGGTATTTAGTCATCGTAGGATGAAAAAAAATGCAAATATTGTGATTTTGTTCTTAATCGGTTTGTTGATAACTGTTCGATGTCGTCTGAATGACAAAATATAATATTTGTCTCTGCTCTGAGCGTATGCTCTATTTATCTGCAACTGTAATCCTTTTCAGAAAGAATATCTTATTCGATGGAAAGGCTACAGTTCACTTGCAGATTTGATTAAATTGGTGTTATATCAGTTCAGAAATAGCATGCACCATGCACATATGAATTTTTTCCTCGCAATTCCTACCCGCTTTTTTTCGAAATCCAGTCGGTGCCCATATTCAGCGGTTTCTTTATGTTAGTAGGTAAGTACGTTATGTATGGGAAAGAAACAAAATGGCTGCCAAGGAGCTTCTCAGTAGAAGGAAAACAAACCGTTTCAGGAGCATTTTTACCTCACTAATGGCTCCATTTCCTCAATGTCGTACTTACAAAAAAGCCTGATTTTCGTCTCAAAAAGGCAGTGCCTTAGCTGGTGTATTTTCGCGAGAAAAACATTTGTTTTGCGAGCTTAACATCGTATCTTTTGGATGGGAAGATGGGGAAACATGTCGCAGCAAGGATTTTCTCTCCGTGCAGTAAGAAAAGCATAAAGGTAAGCGCTGTTTTAAGAGGATACTGTGTCCGTTTCTAGTGATATTTCGATCAAAAAAGGCAGTGGCTAGAATAATATTTCCTTCATTTTTTGTTCGATAAAAATGTAGTTCGAACATTGCCTTATCAATTTTAAAGCTGGGGAAAGTCGCAATTTGAGCGACAACAACAAAAATTAGGAAAGTTTAAAATTGCTCCCTCATTCCCTTTACGTTCTGCCGCCATATTTAATCCGTGTTTGCGTGCTTTGCGCATGCTTGCCGCCATGTTGGCAGCCATGTTGTCCGAAATTTCTGGCTATGCTCTCAATCTTTAGCTTGCTGGCTCTGAAGAACGGATACATTTTTGCCAGAAAAGTTATTTATGGGCCAAAAATAACTCGGTGATTACTAAATAACATCTTAGTTTAACAATCAATTTTAGAAAAAAATTCGTTGGATACTCCTGCAGAATAACATGTTCCAGAATAACATGCTTCAGGAGAGCATGCTCCAGGCGAACACGCTCCAGAATAACATGGTCAAGGAGAACTTGCTCCAGAAAACCATGCTCAAGGATAACATGCTCCCGAATAACATGCTCAAGGAGTACATGCTCCAGAATTACATGCTCCAGGAGAACATGCTCCAGAGTAGCGTGCTACAAGAGAGCATTCTCTAGGAGAACATGCTCCAGAAGAACTTGCCCAAGGAGAACATGCTCCAGAATAACATGCTCAAGGAGAACGTGCTCCAGAAAAACATGCTCCAGAATAACATGTCCCCCTCTTAGCCATAAATAACGAACAATCCCTAAAATGCCAGGAATTCAGATATTTCTCTCTTGGATGTAAGTAACGTCATAAAGCAATGGAGGTACTGTGTTTTAGATCCAAGAAGGCATAATTCAACCACAACTACAAAACGGGAGTAAAACGGGAGCAAGAACGCGAAAACGGGAGCAAGAAGCCGTAGCTCCTACACGATCAAAAGAGAGTACAACAGTCTCAAAATAACTTGGATCTTTCAGCCATTTATGATATCCATGACGAAGAAAACATCTTGTCTTGCAAACTAATCGCGACAATGAACATCAATTCACGGTCTAAGGAAGCACTAGTCTATATTTTCAGCGGCTTTAAAGGGATCTTGTAATAAGACCCAGCCAAAAACCAAATTAATTGCCAGAGAGCTAGCACAAACGACGACATAAATAAAGGTTTAAATGGCTCTAAGAACGGTCAAATCCTTCAAACAGAGACTTCCTTTCTTGATCAAAAGGTCAGCACACTCTACTAGTTCTTCAACTTTTACCGGCACATTGATCAAAGAGAAACGTACTTGGGAGAACTCAATTATGAAACCTACAATTATTTCAGCGACTAGCGGAAGTCGTGTTTGGCCTGTCAGTTTACACAACTGCTCTAAGAGCGGTTAAATTCTCCAGACAGTACATTACAGCCACAGGGTCAAGAGGAGCGAAGTTCGAGCAGAACGTTTGATTTTCCTTGCGAAAGACAACTGATAATATATAGATTTAGCCAAGCCTAAAAGCGGAGCCCTCCATTTTTTTATTTTTATTTATTTATTTATTTTATTTATGTTTTTTTGGCTGGCAATTATTAATTTGTGAAAATGCTCTCATTCAAGTCGTTAAATTAAAAAAAAATTCATGCCCTCGCCGAGATCCGAACTCGGCTCGCGGCCATGAGCGTTTATTTTATTTTCGAATTTTAATTTTACTACTTATTTCTTCCTTCGTGACAAGCTGCCTATCAACATATAAATGCTGGTGTTTTTCCTGCCAAAACGTGTTCGGACTGCCGTAAAAACCATGGATGTGGACAGAAAAAACCAAAAAGCACTAGCTCTGCTATATTTGGCGTCGAAACCGCTGCGAAAAGCTGCGAACTCAAGCGGTGTGCCGACCGAGTTGGCAACAGAACCGACAAGGCAAATTTGGACTTTTCGCCTGAACTTTATCGGCTAATTTTTTTCGCCTAAATTGAACTTTTCGCCTTCCTCCAAAAAGACAACTGAGTATTCTTTTGAACTTTTGTTTTTCCATTAACAAATTTGTTTTTGACTTTTGTTGGCTTTGCTTGTTTCACTACAACGCGGGTCAACATGCGACTTTCGCGCCAAAACCACGGGATTCACCACAGGGATATATTCAGTGTATGCCACTTCATATTGGTGACCCTATGGTGCAGACGGACGGACGGACGGTCACGTGACTATTACGTCACTACCAAAATTTCTTGGCTTGATAGGTTACCAAATTTCCTTAGCAATGGTGCTCCGCTGACGCGCTAGCGCGCGGGCTCCGCTATAATTTGTTGCGGACTTGCGTTACTCGCGTTACTTATTTTTGTACCGCAGGTCAAATTACTGTGGGCTCTTAGGATCACTGAGATCGACTTACACTAATAATACGACAATGGAGAAAACAGATTTGGGTTTGTTTTTTGAATCCCTCTAGCTCGTAAGAAAATTCACCAAAATGCCTAATTTTAAGAATCTGATCTAGAATTTACCTATTCTTAACAAATATTACACACATTGTAAATGTCCAGTCTTTGAAGATCTTAACCTCCGGTACACTCTATTGCCTTGGCATAAATCTTGGGTTTAAACTTTTATCCACTCAAAAAAAAATTCATTCGAGCTAGATTAAAGCCAACCAAACTCTTTAGTGAAATGTGGCAGGTGTTTCCGTTTCGGTGCATCGTCCTCCAGCTGTGACCTCTTTGAAAGTGGGTACTTACACTTCCATGTACTTCCACTTTCGAAAAGGTACGTTCTTATTTATTTTTTAAGGAAACAACATGGGTTATCTGAGTCTTTCTGCCAGCAAATAGAAGTCGAAATTTAATACCTTTTTTTAAATGTGTCAGCCAACAATTGAAAGTCTTGTCTCGGTATTAGAGTCAGCCAAACTCATTTCTGATTAAAAGTTCACCCTCCCCACATATTTGAGCTCTATTGAACGTCATGTCATTTGTCACCTCTTAATCCTTTGACTGATGCAACAAACAACACTCTTTTCTTGGACTTTTAAATTTAACTGTTAGTCCACCATCTGTAATATGTATTTTACAATGGTTGAAATGGAACATCAAAACACCTTGTTAAGAGCAATTAAAATTGCTGTTCTGGAGAAAATAATAGTTTGTGCACATTGTTGTTGTCATTTCCTAAAATCATGATTCATTAATTTATTTGTAAAAAACATCTCTTATTGAAAATCAAGACAAAGTACATATTACACTTAAACTTCCTACAAGGTTTTTTTTCTTTTATTGTTGTTTTCTTTTCACTTAACATAGCTGTTTGAGCTTAAATGGTAATTCTGAGATATTTGTTATTGTTCTTTTTCTGCATTACAGCCATGCAACTAATTGGAATTTTTGAGAAACCCTCAGAAAAGAATCTTACCAGGAATAGTAATCATTTACTACTATATTTTCTGTTCAATGCACACAAGGCCATATCTAAAACCAAAAAAACCTGGAGATCCCTTAATCCTTTTCCAGGCCTTTAGCGTATGTGAACTAAAACTTTTGTGCGTTTCGCATAGAAAAACCAGGAAAGTGTAAATAAACTGTGAAAACCTGGAAAGCTGGGTATCATTCCAGGCTTTTCGAGCTTTTTTGCACACAAGGAAAAGCCAGGAAAACATGGAATATTTATTCCTGGATCTCTGTACTTTTCCAGGCTTTTGTGGAAGGTATTGAATGCTTTCCAAGAAACCGTAGAATCCTGGAAAGCCCGGAAAGCAGGGATGCATTCCTTGCCTTCCGCACTTTTTGCACATAGGAGAAAGCCAGGAAAGCGTGAAACATTTCTTCTTGGCTTTCCAGGCTATCCAGGCTTTCCCAGGCTTTTGGCGGTAAACTTCCTGGCTTCCCAGGAAACAGTGGAATATTAGAAAGCCCGGAAAGTGCGGAGTCTCTTGGTTTCCAGGAAATCCTGGAAAGAGTGAAAAGCCAACATACTCCTAGCCTTCCTGGCTTTTCCTTAGGTGTAAAAAAGGGCGGAAAGACGGGAATTTTTGGGCGGAATTCCCGGGATTTCTTCGCTCTTTTTTGCAGCGGTAATACTCCTAGTCATTCTATGCTACGGAACAAGGAAGCAAGCAATTAAACGGGAAGTTCCGGTATTAAGGAGCCTGGCCTGAACATTTTATCCTTGAATATCAATCAATCACTGAATCATAAATGACTAATCAATAACATCCGTCTTTTCTGCGACCATTACTGACCAAGATTGCTTTACAGTTTGAAGAAAGTTCGTTGTAACTCTTTACAAGAGTAGACGTTATTTTTCCGAGTTAACAATGGCAGCATGAGTTCATTGAATTAGGAAGCAATGTGTGCCATGGCCAAAAAAGTCTTATCTGTAAAATGAGGGAGGTGTCACCTTGTTGTAGCAGAGACTCTTGTTAAAAAAAAAAGAAAAAAACATTCTCTACCATTTTAACAACATAACGAACTAATGTTCCATTTTAACTAACCTATAAATATTTACTACCCTGTAAATCAAAATATCTGGAATTGTTTAATTTGTAAAGACGTTGTTGTTGTTTGTTATTTGTTCTCTGTTATTTTCTGTATTTTTTCTATCTATTTTCACCAAAGTTTTTATGTTCGTGTAGGAACTGCCGTTTGAGCCAATCGTCTGGGGCTAGGTCTTGACTCCCTCAAGAAAATATGAGCCTTATAGATACCGAAAACTCTTAAAAATAGCTTGATGGCAAAAAAGGGAAAAAGTGCTTGCTCTAGGATACAATATCGGCGAACAGAAAGTAGCTAAAACGTACCTCCATTCCAAACGTAAAGTACGTAATGTATAACGTTATGAAATAACAATATCCATTGTTTCCATGTGTTGTCAGAAATCATTAATGTGCCTGGTTTTCTTCTACATAAAACAGTAATATTTCACGGGAAACCAAAAGAATATCAACAAATAAAACGACAATTTTTCACTTGGGTTCTTTGTTTATATGTGCATCACCGAAAGCAGGATTAGAGTAGTCCCAGAAGCCACAAAGGTTTAGTTGTCATTGCCATCCATTCATCAATTTACCTACTTCGCTGAAATTCCTTTATGTAAAAAAGTCAAAGTTGGTGGATTTGGGGTTTATGATGTCATTTATGTTTTATGACGTCGTTATCGACATGCTCTGGCTAGAAATCTTTAACCTTTTCGTGTACTGCAAACTCTCCTTATTCCTTAGTCGTGGGTAAAATGTTTTAGACGCCAAACTATATCTCTTCCACTCTCAGTTAATCCTTTTGGGCGAGCGTGGGTAAGCAATTTTTCAAGTCGCCAGATAATTAGTCTTTGAACAAAAACAGGCAAACAGACGAACTAGTGGACGTAATCGATCTACATAGACAAAACATCAGAAGAACTAAAAATGCTTGTCCAAGGTTGTGTAGACGGACTATCCGACCGGCTCTAATCATGAATGATGGTAGATGGACAACTTCAGACAGAGCTTTACCTAGACGGATTATTCGTCTCTAGTATTAATTGACCTAATATTAAGCATCCATGTCTTCGATATTCTGGTAAAGATTGGTGTCATAGTCTTGAAGATTAATGTAGATCTGTGGAATAAAAACCATCATATTATAAGATGAAAACAATATTTAATAATATCAACTTTTGTAAAAGGGAAAATATTTTTCTGTGTTGGGGTTACCTCTTTTTCGTCGCCCATCTCCTTCATCATTTTACGGAGTTCTGTAAATGACGGTCGTGCTTCAGGTTTTTCATCCCAACAGGCCCTCATGACGTCATATCTACACAACAAGGAAAGTTAAAGCACATTATGCAATGCAAGAGTTTTTGTCTAAACCTTGGTGAATTTGAAAAACTTTTCTTGTGTCCACTCAAACAGAAATTACATGTTTTTTTTTTGGGGGGGGGGTTCTCTCTTTTCCTTTTCTTCCTCCTTTGATAATCTCCGCTGTATTACGAATTAGTTTCTCATGCAGAAATACAAAGGTGCTGTCGTCAATAAATGTTTGAATCGAAATTTTAATCGGGTATTACGCTGTAAGAGGCCACTGCTAGCTTTCTTGGTAAATTTCATAATTCGACCCAAAACTTCGCACACCCTTAACGTTGTAAAAAGTAAAAGAATTGGGCTTACAGTTTTGTATCTAAATGAGAAGGCCTTGGCATTCTGTAACCTTCTTGAAGTAACGATGCAACACGCTTTCCGTCGACCTTTGAATAAGGAGCACCACCTGTAACCAACAATCGTACAAGGGTGATGATTATCATTTTCATTGTGTATATTGCCAAGATAGTATTAAATTAATGAGGTATGTGGAATCAGAGATAACAGGCGATTGGATCAGGAGCAGCAGTCTTAGCTTTTTATTCGTGGTCAGGTAGTGCAACGTTTGTGGCCACGATTTAAAATTTGACACGCTTTTAAACTCAGGGATGAGGATTTATGCACAATAATAGAATCATTGGTGAAAAGGTATACCATGTTTCCATCATGCAAATGCTATCGTGAGCCAAAGGTTAAAAAATCTGATAAATTACGACAATGGTAATAAAACAATGACTGACCAGTCATAAATATCTCTTCTTAGCAGAAGCAAAACCAGGCGTCTTTTTTGTCGGTTTGATTCTAGACTGTTTTCGTAAAGCAATAGAGAAGGTACAAAAACATTTTTGATAGACAATTGAAAAATGCTGCACATTTCGTTGCCAAAAAAACATTTTAAAGTTCCAAGAATAATACTTCCCGTGATAGAAACATTGAGACCTAATCGATCGGCAATAATTTTAGTTTAATATTTCTGAGCTCTATCAGAAATTCCTTTTATTTTTGCAAGACATCCTTACTCTCCTCACCTATTGTGAATATTTCGTACATTACGATTCCATAGCTCCATCTATTAAATGAAAAAACAAAATGAGCAAATTGTTAGTGTCAATTTTTTTTATATAACTACACATGGGTACGTGAACTGATGAAGAAAACTGAAGAACTCGAAAAATGTCTTGTAAGCATAAAAGTCCTTTCGTTTTCCTGAGATGTTTAATGTGTATTTTACTGTTAAAAAATTTCGGTTATTTTTGGTTGTATTTTGACAAGGTTTTCACAAAGTACGTTGTGCATCGTGTCCCTAGATGTATATTGCCATACATCTACTGAGATAAAGCTCTGGTACAAGTCGACGATACAGTCAATTCAGCTGTCTCAAAGAAAGTTACTATTCTATGTTTGGGAGGTCTTGTGGACATACATACGTATTGTCAAACCTTTTTCCGATAAGGAAACTTACACGTCGCTCATGGTTGTACAGATTCCATACAACAGAGATTCCAAAGCTGTCCATTTTACTGGGAGGCGACCCTACAATTAAAAGGCACCAAAAAGGTTAGGTAGGAATTTCCCAAACTTTATTAATGATACGATTTGACTGATATCGTCAAATTTACTTTAATTCAATTAAAGTAAATTTAACGATATCAGTCAAATTGTTTATTCTTACGTCTTTGGAGTATTTAAAGCACGCTCTTTTGAGCGACAGCTTAATACCATAATAAATATGTTCTGGTATAAAGAGGATCTGACCTAAACAGTTCAATTCTTTGAAGAAGATGATCTTTTGTTGTCGTTGTTGTTGTTGTTGGTGGTGGTGTTGTTGCTGTTGTCGTGATTTTGAAGCCGCAATTTTACTTTACGGGACTCTTAAGGGAACAATGTGCCATGACTGAAATTTGCATTGCATGCCCAAAGTTGTACCTATATGCACGTGAGGGCATCCCTTTTGTTGTAACTAATTTTTCTCTTAATGAGAGTAACTGAGTGTTATGGCCTATAAGCTAACTCTTGCTGATTGAATGAATATTAACAACAAATGGAAGAATAGCACTCAGTGAGTTTTGGTAGTCAATTTCTTGACATGTTTCAAAATTGAAATTATGAATATATGAAATTCATATATTTGAACTGCGGAATGAAGAAATAAATGTAAAGAAGATCCTCGCAGTTATTAACGCAACTTATGCACTTGCGAAAAGAAAGCCTGAAAAAAATCAGGCTTGCCGGGATTCGAACCCTGACCTCTGCGATACCGGTGCAGCGCTCTAACCAATTGAGCTAACAAGCCAACTGGGAGCTGGTCATCAAATCGGTTCGAAATGTACCCGGGAAAGATGAAGATGAAATTATGAATATATGAAATTCATATATTTGAACTGCATCTTTCCCGGGTACATTACGAACCGATTTAATGACCAGCTCCCAGTTGGCTTGTTAGCTCAATTGGTTAGAGCGCTGCACCGGTATCGCAGAGGTCAGGGTTCGAATCCCGGCAAGCCTGATTTTTTTTTCAGGCTTTCTTTTCGCAACTGCATAAGTTGCGTTAATAACTGCGAGGATCTTCTTTACATTTATGTTTCAAAATTGTGAGGTGAAATGAAGGTTTTACCGTTGCAGTTCTCCTGTAAAAGTCTTCTTTGAATACATCCCTTGCCAAGCCAAAATCAGTGATTTTGCAGATCTCACCATCTCCTACCAAGACATTCCTAGCCGCTAGGTCACGATGCACTATCTGCAAAAATTGTAATTACAAATCTTTAGTTGCTTAGAGCAGTTTTTAAAGAGTGTTGTAAAAGCAAACCCAAAGTAATAACTCTAGCTAATCACAACAGGAACGAGACACAAAATGGACCAATCAGAATTGAAGCAATTACAAGGCGAGAAACTGGCGCGTGCTAGGCGAGAAAACGCGTGCGAGCAAGTCACGATTGGTTTTGGTCTGATTGATTGACAAAGTGGTGTGAGCTTTTTTAACCAATCAGAGAGGGAAGCAAAGCAAAACCAAAGCAAACACAACGTAACTTTCGACACTCAATTGAAACTGCTCTACACTGAGTGTAGCGCTAGACGTGTTTTAAATCTACATAAGTACATGAAGTAAATAAACCGTAAAACAAACTGAAAAAAAATGCAAACGTTATCAGTCAGAGCTTCGGTTCCAAGGCCTACTTAATCCTGAAGTTCACCAAAACCTCATGCCACCTTAAGTTTTCCAAGATCGCTATAAGGATTGTTAACATTAGCTTACATCCTTGAATAGTATTTCACAGGTCAAGCAAAGCAAATGTAATTCACCCACAACTTCCTAAACACTTTAGGCTATGAAAACAGGTCTTCTCTTTGTCAGTAGTAAGTTGGAATTTGAGTGTCCCGAGCGTACTGCATGGCATGGAGGATTTACCTTTTTTGAAGACAGGAACTCCATTCCGTTAGCAATGTCCCATGAAAAGCCAAAGAGCTGTTTAGAGGACAGAGAGCTTTGTGGTTTGATTTCCGGGTCGTTATAGTATGTGTCTAGGAGGCCCCGGCTCTTCCTCAGGTATCCCAGGAGATCTCCATATGGGACATACTCTGTGATTCCCATAATAGGATCTGATAAAGAAGAGCATTGGACGTAATGGGTTTTACGATATGGCTAATACTACTACAGCTCTATCGGCGTATATCGGTGTATATGCGTTCATGTACGGCTCTGGGATGAGAACGGTAATATGGGTTCTGGCACAATGCCACCAAGTATGGCTATTCCCTTTTGACAAATGTAAATATATGAAAAGGTCAGATGCGTGAACAGCGAACGAAACAGTTTACAAATAAAAGACTCTGGCAAAGAAAGTCAGAATACAAGTCATTCTACATGCAACTGCCAATCTGAGCACCAAGCTCCCGCGTCCGTAGAGTGGGTGTTGGCCGATGAGCGGTAGAACAGCCATTAAGGAAACTTACTTAACTTTCTCACCTGACTTTGTTACACATCCCAGTAACTGAATCACGTTCTGATGTGGTTCAAGTTTCTTCATAGTGTTCAGCTCAGCCAGGAGGTCTTGTCTATTTTCATCAGTAGCATTCTCTGGTGTTTGTCAAATTGACAGATATAAGATATTACAAACAATTTTTGCTGTTGATATCGATGTTTACATTTTACCCCGTTGACTACACAGCCTATTGAGATACAAATTTGTCTGTTTCCAGTTTATCTCCCTCTACGTGAAACAGTTTTATGCTTCTGCCCTATCCCTTTGAAAAGGAACCAGGTTACCGTTGAACAGGAGCCACCCATTGCAATATTCCTCAACACTGGCAGAGAATTTGATTGTATTTGAAAATAATTCTTCATTGATTGCATTTGAAAGGAATCTGTTGAGTTACCGCCCTTCTGGTCGAGATAATACCAATAAGGCCGTAGTCCACATTGTACAATGAACTTCATTCAAATACAAGGTGATAAACCTTGTATAAAATATAAATATACAGATAGGGTAAAGGTATGGCCCGTCCCTCTCCGCTTGCTGGTTTGATTTAAACAAAGCAACCCGTGTCGTAAGCAAAGGAAAAAATTAAAGTAGCACCGTCAAAAACTGCACTTACAGTTGTCTTAGTTGATTAAGCTAAATGGCCTTTTACCATCGCTTATGGTTATCAAGAAATACTATATACGTCAGCATACCTCTGAGCATTTTAATGGCAACAAGTCTATTTTCTTTGCTATTGTCAAGTCCTGTCACCATTCCCTTAGCGACCTGGCCAAACGCTCCTTTGCCAATCACTTTCACGAAAACGAGGTTTTCCCTGGGGACTTCCCAGTCCTTCTCATTCGGGTTTGGAAGTACAGGCGGAATAACACAATATTCTTGACGATGTGAGTCAAATGGTTCATCTAGCGTTTTATGCAATTCACTATCCATGTAGCTTGGTGGAAGCTGATTCTGTTTGGTAAATGAAAAAAAAATCTTCTTTTGCACGGAACAATTATTTTTACTGCATTAAGAATTAACTTGACGATAAAGGTGAATTTCGCTTAGGTTTTCGAAACGTCAGTCAACGTCACTAACAACAGTCCTTCTTAAAACCATTCTCACCTGGGCAAACCACTCACTAAACAATCAGTCCTTCCCGAGACTACTCTTACCCTTGGCCTGGGTTCAAACCATTGACTATAAACAACAATCCTTCTCAGGACGATTCTCACCCGAAAGATCAAACTACACAAAACCCTAAGTCGCCTCGTGGGTTCAAACCGCTTGGAAAACAAGAGTCCTTTTTAGAACTAGACTCACCCGGATGATCACTCTAGACAGTCTACTAAGACACCTGGTTTTAAACCATTTAATAACAAAATGTGGTTCCTAGGACTACACTCACCCGGCCGAATGGTCGCTGTAGACAGTCTTCCAAGGTGCCTGGGTTGAAATAGTTTACTAAACAACCGTCCTTCTCAGGTCTTCTCTCACCCGGATGACCACACCAGACAGAAAGCCCATCTCAGGATTACTCTCATTCTCACCCACTCACACTAAACAGACTACTAACACTCCTGGGTTGAAACCATTTACTAAACAACAGCACTTCTCAGGAATGATCTCGTCTGGACGATCACGCAAAACAGTCTACCGAGATGCCTGGATTCAAACCGTTTACTAAACAACAGTCCTGCTCAGACACTTGTTTCAACCGAACGATCAAACTAGACAGACTACTGAGGCCTAGGCTCAAACTATTTGCTAGAAAGAAATCAGTTCACATTATTGTTTATTTTCCTTTGTACTTACCATTTCAACTGCGTCTGCATTGGGACCAAAGACTTGCGAGTTTCTGTCAAAAAAAGGGGACAATTTTTATCGTCAACCGTTTTACTGTCAAAGACTGTATTAATTACTTTTGCAAAAGTTCAACAGTGAACCAAATACAGTAAGAAAAGCTCCACAACAGAAAAGAGCTGCTGACGTGAAAAGGTTTAGGTTTTTCCCCAAGATAAAACGGTTAAAAAATCAGGTTAGATGTCTCAAGTTCTCAGCAATAAGGCAAAGAAGGTTCGACAAAGTAAAAAAAAAATGCCTTCTTTAAAATGAACATTTTCTAGAAAAACGAAAGCAAAACCGAAAAGGTCAAAATGGAAAACTAATTAAAAGACGTATTAGCTGATTAGATGGTTTCAGCATTTTCTTCGACATTCGCTAATTATTTGTTGAACCAAAGGTTGAGACCTGTTCTTTCAGGAATGTTGAAGGCTCATTTGAAACGTGTTGAAACCGAAATTTAAGTGGCGAATTTTGAAGCAAATATTAATCTTCTCGTATTATCTACCTCCACTACCAGCATTCGTTATCAAGCAATCGATGAAACAGTGTATCTTAAAGTTTACAGTTTAAAACAGTGAGAAATCCGATCCCTACTTGCCACGTTGGCAGAAGTGAATTACCGTGAGCTGTTCTGTTGTTGTTGTTGTTGTTGTTGTTGTTGTTGTTGTTGTTGTTGTTCTGACTCCATTACACAGTGTGCCCTGCTAGTTGACTGTCCAAATTCATAGAAACATGAAAAAAGGTTTTACCAAATAAATGATCTACAATTTATAGTTACCTTTTATCAATCACAACAGCTGCAAAAGAAAAAGAACGCTTGTGTCATTGTAACAGTCAATCAGTATTTAAATTTGATTTAATTGTCATAAGGTAAAATATCAGTTTTCCTAATTAAAAAAAAGCATAAATGGTATTTATGCGTTAGGAATTGCTAAGATATTTGCCAACAATATTCCACACCCTACTCCTCCCTCAGATGTAAATTATTAAAATGTGCACAGTTATAAACAAAATCGAGACATAAAACATGCGATCATAATTAAAGGTCATGTGAATAACAATTTATGCGAAGGTAACGCTTTGCGTCGTACATACTAACCTCTTCTGGTACGGGTCATGAAAAAATATACGATGACAAGGATGATGAGGATTAGAATCACAATAACAACAGCCAAATAAATTGGATGAATGTCAGTATCCTCCTCGTCACGTGACCCTCCAGCTGTCGGGGCCTGTGTGGTAACTGGTGGAGCTTGAAACAAAAAAGATCAGATAAATGTACGAAAGATTTAGTCTACTTATCGTTTCAAGTTTGCTAACAGCTTTACACGTGTGCAGGGCATAAACACAAGCATTAAAAAATAGGCACACCACATGTACCGGTGAACCGGCTAAACGCAAGGAAGAGAATAATAACTAAATACATTTGGGAGGGGAGTGCTTAAGCTGATGCTTGTGTTTGTGTTTTTGCTTATACCTGGGGATTTGCGTCCCCCGTATAAACCGGGCCATCATACGCTAAATCCAAAGCACAAGTTCGGGAACCAGAGTTTGTCTTAATGGAACCTCGTTATCAAAAGTTAATCATAATTAAAAGGCACTGCGCCGGCATTTACCACCTTGTGCTTGCACTCATCGCAAGTGTCAACATCACTGTCCTAACGTTAACGTTTGCGTCATGAGCTGTGTGGAGGTCAGCGTTTGCTTTTCATTTAAGCACTTTGAAAAATAGCTAAGGGTATTTCATAAAGATGTTAAAGTCCTCCCTGTACCTCGTTTTTGAACTCTTTTCTCGGTAGAAATATTTTCAGTCATCCTGAAAGTTCTCTTGTTGTTGGCAGAATTACTTTACAACGTTGAATCCTCATTGTTGTATAATATGTGGAAGGGTAAGATTTTATCCAACTTTATTTGCTAGAAACCATCGCAATACAATTGTCAGTAACCTTGTCGATGACTACAGTCAAGAATGGGAAAATAAGGGTACAACACTTGGGACTGTAGCCAAAAATTAACAAAAATTGACCAGCATATATAATATTTGATCTGTCTAAGTTGTTTTTACTGAATCTCGTCAGTTAACTACAGTATTTACAAAATCTATCGATCTTTTGCATTGACGTAGTAAAAAATACGGCTTACCCGACACTATCAATCTTGTAGAGTTGATGATGGGCGATGGCTCTCCCGAAAACCTCAACTGACATCCATACCGCCCACTGTCACTCACTTTTACGTCAGTCAATGTCAAAGAAGCTCGGCCTTCTATAAAGGCTCTGCCTTTCTGAGACAAATACTCCACATCGTTGTTTCCGTGTTGCTGGGCTATGATTGTGCCCAAGGTGCTTTCTCCATTCATAGTTCCCCACTGGGCCAAGGCTAGTGGCTTATTGCTTGTATAATCCCAATGTAGAGTGACATTGGTACCACTCTGGGCTTGGAGAGGATTGGTCGGAGTCAACACGAAATAAATTTGTGCGTCTAAAAAGCAGGTAGACTATGTTTAGTTTTTCACTGGTAAGGGACTGCAAAGTCTTGGTACACATCCTACTCTTTCTTATTTCTTTACCTGCACTAAGGAAATATCCACGTCTTACCCCCATTTCCCCATCTGTCCTTCCCTTCCCCCCCCCCCACCCTCATTACATTGTTGAGCCTGTGTATCCAGTATACTTCGTTACATGCCAGCATTGTTTGGAAACAACATTAAGATCGTTTTATTTGAGCAAAAGATGGATTTTCGGCTTTGATAGGACATTTAAGCATTGTAGCTGCAATTGGTTTTTATGGACGAAAATGGTATCACTCGAAGGTCTTTTTTTTTCTTTAAAGGATAAACTTTGGACGAAAATGGTAGATCACTCGAAGGTCTTCTTTTTTTTTCTTTAAAGGTTAAACTTGTTTTAAAGAAACTAAAATAATGAAATGATATTTATTTGTTGTTTTACTGGCTTGTTCCAAATTTTTTTTTCTTTTTGCAAGTCACTGATGTATACGGTTTCTCCAAAATTAAACTAGCAAGCATTTCCGAAGGGTTTCCACTGGTCGGCGCTTGCAGCAATTTTCGCGCAGCCAAAAAAGGCGAAAAAATGGCTTAAACGGACGGAAAACGCCTACGGAAATGCTTGCTACGCAGGATAAATTCAAACCTAAATTCTGTTTGAATTAATGAAGATTAACAGGGAGGGCATTCTAATAAAAGCCAATGTTGAGTACAATCTAGTGGTGCTGCTTATCACGATGTATTTAAGAACGGTGCTTCTTTTGTTATTGCCATACGTTATGCGCGTCTTAGGCCTGGTCCGAGATATTCGGGTTTCTTAATTAAGGAATTGCTTGCTAATACAACAGTATTTCTGCATGGTTTGGGAATATGCGAGAAAAGCAGATCGTGCCAAGGGCTATTAGAATCCAAAAAGAAAATTATGCTTGCTTACTTTTCCCTGAAAATGCGTGCCTACCCACATTTTTGTTTTAAGATTCCAATAGTCCTTGCTAAGATCTCCTTTTTTTCCCATAGTCATAAACCGGTACACAAATACCTCTGTACTATGAGTCACCGTCCTTAAAATGGTCGCTCTAATTTACATCTTGAATTTTGAAAACCGCATCTCAGCATCTAAGCTAAAGATTTGAGGAGAATTTAGTACGAGTCGGAGACAATGCTCCTGTTTTTGTGTTATGAAATGGTTAACCTTGCGGATATTTTTTATTGGCAGATTTTGTTCGACAAAAGGTGAAAAGTAAACATAGATCTAATCGTCCTCTGTACTGCAGCACAATTAACCTTTTAAGCTCTGACATCTTTATACAAATTCTCCTTACTGGCCTCCATACATTTCATTGACTGTTAATTGGGAGAACTTGTTTAAACATCAAGACAATTTATCTCTGGTGATCATTTCCTAAATTCTCACGACCTGTGTGTGTTAAAACGCACAGATACGATAAGGAGAAAATTGATGCTGATTAACCCCTTAAAAATGGTAAGGATACTGAATGTTTGAGGTCACGTTTGTATTTCGGCTCGAATTCCACCAACGGGGAAAAGAAAATATCATTAATTAATTCCTGGTGATAATGCATCTTCAACTGTCCAAAACTAATTTTAGTCTTGCAACAAACATTTTAATGGCAGTTATTTGGGAGTTCAGTTATTTTACCATTGGGCTTGATAAGCTGACAAGGCTGAAAAACCACGAAATGGACCGCAGATTAAAGATTTTCGACTCGTTACATTTTAAACATCAAAAGGACAAAAATCGATAATAAAAACAAAAATTGACCGAATAATATTGAAAGACTTCATGGGAAGGAAACCTTGGGAGTTTATAACGTGATGTTACATACATATATTACGTGATTTTTAAGAAACGAATACAACGAGATCTTCTATACGGCTTTCTTGTTTTTATGAAAGACGACTTATATTTCATTGTTTTTAATGATCCTTTAATGCATGAATAAACATGGCACAATGCTAAGATAGAAAGCGGAATATGCACGTGATAGTTGCACAGAATTCCAAATACCTCGAAAAAATAAATGACGTGCTGTGTTCCTACGTTTTATTGAAACAGAAAACCGCTATTATGACCTTTTCACCGAAATTATCCAACTTGAAGGTTCAAATGAAATTATTTTGTTACCCGTCTCAGTTCACTGATCGCATTTTATAAATGCTATATATATTGAACAAGGTCATTAACAATGCAAAACTGTCATGTTTCAATAAATCCCTCGAGCACCTAACAACATAACATTTACAGAAGCGAAAGCGGATGCAGCCAAATTAAAAGTACATTGTTACTGTAGTTGTTAAAAGAAACTTCTCTTTGTACATTCAAATGAACATTTTAATCGATTGTAAGGGGGAAATAGCTTACTTTAGTTGTACCAGATGTGCTTGCAAAAAATTTACTTAGTCAAAAGAGCATGTACGTATGAATGAACGTAGAACATTCTGGCTCCACAACAGGAAAGTTCAGTTGTCTCTAGGCTATCGAAAGCATTTCGCATCAAAACTATGATAAAACACTTACCTGAAAAGCTAAGAAGATAAGCACTAAGAACCAAAAACGCGCTAACGAATCCCATGGGTAAAAACTTGAGAAGGAAACAAGACGGTTTGAATCACTCTCTTGCCGTATTATCTTCTTGCAATTTATGTGTTTGTGACCGACCGCAGGACGCTGTTATTTAAGTGAACTTGTATATCCGGTACAAGCCAAGCTTTTTTGACACTCAGCGAACTGTTTCAAGTTATATTTTAAACTGCTTTACTCGGTGACACGTTTATAAGAAGATGTCATCGCCGCCAACCACTACCGAGGTTTTGGTTTCGTATTTGTGACGTAAACCGTGATTGAAATATCTCGTCACGGCTCGTCGAAGCCTGTAAATAAACATTTATCGATCTTATGGCCTGGTAAAAACTTGTACTTAAATCTAACGTCAAAGGGAAAGAGATGATAATAGAGCATTTCGTCAACTAAATGAAAATAGCTGTAGATTAATGACGCCGTTACGTTCCTCTCTGTGCAGACCTATTTTGCACATATCGTCCATTTTGTGATGCAAAATCCGATGGCCACTTTCAAATATATCGGACCACATTTTTGAAATTTGTTTTTGATCAATAATCGATCCCGTTTTTAATTTTAAATCGGCGCTGTAACTGCTCGATTCGTCGTTTAATTAGCCTATGCTTCGAGCCTTGAAAAGTGAGTGGTTTACTTTTGACGCTATGAATAACCTCCTAATGTATGGCCATTTACATTATGGATAAGTTCGCCCGTGGTGCTGTTCAGTCTTTCTTTTGTGGCATCAAACGAACTAAGGTTTGTAGTTAATGTTTGAGAATTGTACATTTGAAAATACCGCTTTCCCCGCCGAATTCAGTTTTTTTCAGAGACACCTTCAAGGGATAGCCTCAGTCACGTAACGAACGCTTCAAAACCCTACGGATTTCAGTTCTTTTGAACGTCTTTTGTGCAATTTCTAGCAGCAGCATTTCGCATTGCGTAGGGAGGTAGTTGAGGTAAGTATCTTAAGGTGCAGCTTGCAAGAATCCAATTCCAATAGAAGAATGCGGAATCGGTTACGGATAGCGAGTGACGTCCAGGCAGGGAGAGTTAATGAGACAGAAACTGATAAGAATAACATCAGTTAAAACTTCGGTTTTGAAATGACTGTTGTTTTTAAGCACGTTTTCTTAGCCCACAAATATCTTAGTTACACACTGAGTGACTCTTTCCGCGGAAGTTTTGCCGGAACAAGTCATCTACTGCAATCCTTCAAAAACTTCGAAAAAGCTATTTGAAACGTCAATTTAGCATTAGTTTTCGCTATATAACCATATAGCCTTTCCCATTGAGGTAGAGAAATGAGCCTAACGCGCCAAAGCCGCATGGTAAAAAAAGTTAAAGCCATATAGTTAAATAACGGTCTCGCAGAACCCGTAGCAGATTTGTTTGCCAAACCGAAATATCGGACAATTTTGTTTGTATTCTGTATTCTATATCATGCAGATTTTGTTTGTTTGGGTTTGTTTGCTTACCCTTGCCCTGCCGTCAGGACCAGTTTACCGTCTGTAATGTGAAGAGGAGAGGGAGTACGATACAGCCGGAAAATTAAAAAAAAATTACGATCTTGCCCACACTTGTGACGACAGTTGTTGTCAAGTTGTTAGTTCAATTCAAACCCGGAGAAAACAAAAATACACGAAACACGCTCAGGAGATTAAAGAACTACTGCTTAATGTATTTTCAAATTTAAAAACATAAAGCTTCAAACTGATCATACTTTTGGAGTTGACTTCAGTTATTCCAGAAAGAGTTTTGAAAACTTTTTCAGTTTATTTTTCGTTTTACTTTATTCAGCAATGCAAAACTACATAGTACTCTCCACATTCTTTCTCTACGCAGGCCCGTAGCCAGTATTGAGGGCAACCGAGGCAGTTGCCTCGGTAAAACTTTTCCCTTGTTGTTAAAACCTCTAATAGAACAAAAAATTATTTAATAAGAGACCATGTTTCTGGCAGTAAAAAAAGGCCAACGGTACCCTAAAGTGTTATAACCTCAATTAATACTTCACCCATGTGCTGGTCGCGAGCCCAGTGGGTCAGCAGCATATACTGCAGTCTCCAGCCTCGTTAGTGATTTAAGACGTGGTCAAAATCATGATAATGGGCACAGACCGCCTGAAAGGTTTTGCTCTTGCATCGTTAACAACATCACTCCAGAGCCGTTGCAAATACTGAAAAAATGGGACACCGATGGTCACAGGAGAATTGCTTTAGCTTTCTCTAAATAAAAGCGAGGCCTTAAGTACGAGAGTACACTACTACAGCACTAGTACCGTCACCTGAACGAGATTGATATTTTTTTTTGTTACAAATGCTAAAACAACATTTCAGAGCTGTTAAAAATTTCATGTCTGAATGAAACTGTGGGAATTTTTAAAGAGAAGAACTGATAACAAACATAAATGCTGTTAAAGTTAGTTTGGATTTTGATTTTGTTTGGGGGAAAATACCACCAGGAAAACGCTAAAAATGGCATTTTCGAGTATCTACATTTCGGCATTTTCTGGGGGAGCATGTCCTCAGACCCCCCCCCCCCCCCCCACTAAAAGCTCGCGCCTTCGGCGCTTTCGCAATTGCCTCGGTAATCAGAAAAGTCTGGCTGCGGTCCTGATCTACGCACCATGTTTTCTAGTTTACTGTGAATTTCTCTGCGCATTAACTTAAGGAATCAAACCGATTTATATAAGTTTAAAGGCTGGTTGCGACTTTGATTGCTGAGCAGTTTCCATATAGGCTGGTTTCCATATGATTACTGTGATCGCTACGATCGCTAAAAAGTAGTTTCCACATGATCACAACGATTGCTGAACGTTTTTTCCAGAAATCGCAGCGATCGTATGGAAACCAGCCTTAAGTTTTACTGATGCAGAGCCAGGTCGAGATGTCTGTTCTAAAAACTGATATTTTGACAATTTCATTTTAAGTATGCCATACTTTACATCTTTACCCAAATTACTTGTACTTTATGATTTCTCTATTGTGGTTACGTTAACCGATTGACTGATACAGAACAGCGCTATAAAACGTTGACAGTAAGTTACAAATAACGATAAAAAGGCACATTCAAGATATATGGTCAACTTCGTCTAAGCCGGCGGACGTTTCTCTAAGACGAACACGTTCTAGTTTATCTCTACTGCATGACTTTTATTTGCTTCATCTCTCTCTTTCACTGCTCCATTCACAGTATGGTGTCATCTGGATACTCTTTTGGCTAAGAAATCGAAGCTTCTTGATCCTGACCGTCTTTTGGTTCAACACAAACAGGTGTCATGTTGTCTTTCCCAGGGCAAATTTCCACTGCGTCATTCTACATGTATAATCAAAAGGCCTATGTTAAAATTCTGCTTTCATTAAATAATTTATATGTGTGCCGTCTTATGATTTTAATAAAGGGAATTTGTGTTTGTACCGTAACTACTTCTAGTGATTTTTTAGCCGTACTAATCTTATCATTAACAGCCTTAGTGCAAACTATTTGATTCCATGCGCCATCCTTTGGAATGTACAATTGTCAAGTTTTCTTTTGACTACATCATATCGATTTATTTTGCTAAGAATGGTTACGGCAAAGGTCAGCTTTAATGGCAACACACACACCAAGAAAAGTATACGCTCGATTGAAAAAAGGTTTTCACCATGTTTTTGAGAAAATGGAAAACCTGTTTGCGCTCTTTAATAGACTGCGCTTAAAAAAACGCGATATGTAGATAGTACTCCAAAATGCTGCAGTGATTCCTATCTGCTTCAGTAGTCTGCTGTAATTTCGTAGATTACGGAGGTAAGTTTAGAATGAAATGTACTGGTACGTTAAATAATTCCTGTCGCTGGTCACAATAAGGGTTGATTGGCGTGTTTACTTACAATTAAACATTGGACGAAAAGCCTAGGCCATAGGCTTAAATATTACATAAGCTAAAGTGAATTAAGCTTAAAAGCTAACCACAGCATGAGCATTCAGGTTACAACATTTGTACTGTGTCATATTATCCTTCCTAATTTGTTTGTTGTCACATGTATGTCGCACTGTGGAGAATGCCAGTTAGGTGGGAAGTTTTATGCTGAGATTTGCTGTCTGAAGCATTGCTTGATTTTGTTTCAAAATATCCATTTCTGTTTTGTTTGTTACTTTGTTGTACTTTGGTCGAGGCATATGCGAGCTAGGTGCAGAGGGTTATGCTGGAGTTTCCTACATGTATCTGTTGCATTGATTGATCATGATACAGCATGTGCAGTATTTCAAATTATCCATTTCTGTTTCTTCATTGCCATGTACTGTGGTCAAGGCATGCCAGGTAGTTACAAAGTGCTACACTGAAGTATACTGTAATAGTTATATACTTGTCAATCACTCAATGATGTAATACAGGATTTAATCAACAGTTGACTTGAGTCGTAATAGATCATCTAAGCATTGAAGTCATTAGAACACATGTACTTCATGTAGTGTATCAACATAATTCTACATCGGCGACGAGGTAAAATGAAGGATGCCCTACGCTCCTCAGCCCTCTCCAAGCACAGAGAATGCAGCAACATCTAATGTACCTACCTATTTAATGCCACTTGATGGTTCAACTGTTTGTAAAGCAAGTCAACCATAGTGACTATGCTGGCAAAGATACAAGCAGGATATTTAGCAACAATTCCATTTTTTTTTTCAGAATCACAGATCCAACAACAAAGAAATATAGCTTGCTGATCTATGGAGGAGAAGACATTGCTGATGTCAAGGAGGCACTTCCGGATGCATTTCGGATTCGAAAAATCAATAAACACTTCATGCCTAAGCAGAACAAGGGTTTCAGTTCCAGCTTAGCAAGCTGTAACAGAACAGTTCAGAATGACTCGTAATCTTGTTTCAACAGACCTGGTGCAATATTCTAGAATATTTTCCATTTCTATTTTCATATTTTATTCGTTTTTTTTTTTGCCACTGTCCTGTGATTGGCTACCAAGCTTTATGCTGAGGTATGTCTCCCCTCTGTAGGGCATTGCTTAGTCATATTGCAACATATGTAATAGAGCAGTTTTCAATTGAGTGTCGAAAGTAATGTTGTGTTTGCTTTGGTTTTGCTTACTTCGGTCTCTGATTGGTTAAAAAAGCTCGCGCCACTTTCTCAACCAATCAGAAGTAAAACCAAAACCAATCGTGACTTGCTCGCACATGTTTTCCCGCGCTTGACGCTAATTACTTGTATTTGGTTCGAATTCTGATTGGTCCATTTTGTGTTTTGTTCCTGTTGTGATTGGTTAGAGTAATTACTTTGGTTTTGGTTTTACGACACTCCTTTGAAAACCGTTCTATTCTAAAGTATTTTTTGAATTATAACTGGTAATTACATATTACATGTATTTCCTGCTTTGGCTATTTTGCTATGTTGTGCTGTGATTGAGGCATATGCCAGTTGGGTGTGAAGCTTTGTGCTGAGGTATCCCTTCTTTAGGGCATTACTTAGTCATACTTTAACAGATGCAATGTTCCAAAGTATTTATCATTCCTGATTTCATGATCATTATTTTCTGTTTTGGCTTTTTGCTATGTTGTACTGTGATTGAGGCATGTGCCAGTTGGGTGTGAAGCTTTATGCTGAGGTATCCCTTCTTTAAGGCATTGCTTAGTCATATTACAACAGATGCAATGTTCCAAAGTATTTATCATTCCTAATTTCATAAACATTATTATTTTTCTGTTTTGGCTTTTTGCTATGGTGTACTGTGATTGAGGCATGTGCCAGTTGGGTGTGAAGCTTTATGCTAAGGAATCCCTTCTTTAAGGCATTGCTTAGTCATATTACAACAGGTGCAATGTTCCAAAGTATTTTTCCTTCCTAATTTCATAATTGTTATTTTCTGTTACTGGCTTTTAGCTGTGTTGTACTGTGATTGTGGCATGTGCCAGTTGGGTGTGAAGCTTTATGCTAAGGAATCCCTTCTTTAAGGCATTGCTTAGTCATATTACAACAGATGCAATGTTCCAAAGTATTTTTCCTTCCTAATTTCATAATTGTTATTTTCTGTTACTGGCTTTTAGCTGTGTTGTACTGTGATTGTGGCATGTGCCAGTTGGGTGTGAAGCTTTATGCTGAGGTATCCCTTCTTTATAAGGCATTGCTTAGTCATATTACAACAGATGCAATGTTCCAAAGTATTTTTCATTCCTAATTTCATAATTGTTATTTTCTGTTACTGGCTTTTAGCTGTGTTGTACTGTGATTGAGGTATGTGCCAGTTGGGTGTGAAGCTTTATGCTGAGGAATCCCTTCTTTATAAGGCATTTCTTAGTCATATTACAACAGATGCAATGTTTCAAAGTATTTTTCATTCCTAATTTCATAATTGTTATTTTCTGTTACTGGCTTTTTGCTGTGTTGTACTGTGATTGAGGTATATGCCAGTTGGGTATGAGAGTGGAAAATATGTTACATTAAGTGGAAATACATTAATTGTTATAAAAGTTTACAGATTTTACAGTTTATCATGTATGGTATACCACAAGAGTCTTCAAAACTGTAATTCACTTGATTGTTGTACAGTTTGAAAAGGTATGTACAAGAACCAAATAAATGAGTGTTTGAAAGCTGCAAGTTGAGTTTTGTTTCATTACATGTCTTTGCCAATAAGGGAAGAAAACTGCAGGCACAGAAAAGACCATTCAACTTCTGAAATGGCCCAACATGGAGCTGAATTGGCTCTATTTTGAGGGGTCATTTGCAAGAGGGCTAAAATTTTAGGGGGCTTTTTTGGCCATTTAAAATTCCAAAACGGCACTGGTGTTTTCCATATTGACCCTTCACATGGTCTAATTTGGCCCCAATATAAGGGTCGATTTAGCCCCAAAAATTGATACCGAAACAGCCCCATTTCAATGAGGCTGAATTGGCCCTAGAGCAGTACCAATCTGGACTCGCCCGTTTTGGCCCCATTTTTGGGGCCAAATTAGCTCTTTTCATTTTACAGTGAAGTTGTGAGTGTTGTTAAACCAATTGTCGTCAAAAGCTTTATCCACCAGGAGATGGATGGTCACATCCAGTGAAACATTTGTGAAGAGCGCCGTGACATCATATGAGACTAGAAAATTCCACATTCCACTTTTGATAATGATGACATGAAGTCATCGAAACGTCAGGTTACATTTTTATCGTTGATTTTCTTGTTGAAATGTTTTTCAAAATCTATTACTATTAGTAGTTTTAATTAACCTTTGAAACTTCATAATAAATCGAATTCATTTCAATTTTAACAACAAATCAAAACTGTAACAACACAAACCTAACCGGAAAGTAACAAAACAGAAGCTTAGAGTTCATCTTCGGAGTATTCTCTGAGAATGCTTACTATAAGGAAACAAGGAAAACAAGAGGGGGGGGGGGCTTATATCCGGGGGGACTTATTACCGGATGTATTTTTTGTTTACTGGTAGATGGGTCTATAACCGGGGGGAGCTTATAAGCGGGGGAGCTTCTAAGCGGCAGTTTACGGTATGAATATATGAAATAATCATATATTTGAACTGCGGATAAAGATAGAATTATATGAAGATCATCGCAGTGAAGGTGTTTCAACTTAAGCGGCACCGGTATCGCAGAGGTTATGGGTTCGATTCCCATTCAAGCCTGAATTTTTTCAGGTTTCTTCTTTTCAACCACTTAAGTTGAAACACCTTCACTGCGATGATCTTCATTTAATTCTATCTTTATGCGCAGTTAAAATATATGATTATTTCATATATTCATATTCAGTAGAGTAGAGTGTAATGCAGTGCAGTGCAGTATAGTGCAGCGTAGCGTAGTGTAGTGTAGTGTAGTGTAGTGTAGAGTAGTGTAGTGTAGTGTAGTGTGGTGTGGTGTGGTGTAGTTTAGTGTACTGTAGTGTAGTGTAGTGTAGTGTAGTGCAGTGCAGTGCAGTGCAGTGTAGTGTAGTGTAGTGTAGTGTAGTGCAGTGCACTGAGTGCAGTGCAGTGCAGTGTAGTGTAGTGTAGTGCAGTGCAGTATAGTGCAGCGTGTGTAGTGTAGTGTAGTGTAGTGTAGTGTAGTGTAGTGTAGTGTAGTGTAGTGTAGTGTAGTGCAGTGTAGTGTAGTGTAGTGAAGTGTAGTGCAGTGCAGTATAGTGCAGCGTAGCGTAGTGTAGTGTAGTGTAGTGCAGTGCAGTGCAGTGTAATGTAGTGTAGTGTAGTGTGGTGCAGTGCAGTGTAGTGTAGTGTAGCGTAGTGTAGTACAGTGCAGTGTAGTGTAGTGTAGTGTAGTGTAGTGCAGTGCAGTGTAGTGTAGTGTAGTGTAGTGCAGTGCAGTGTAGCGTAGTGTAGTGTAGTGTAGTGTAGTGTAGTGTAGTGTAGTGCAGTGCAGTGCAGTGCAATGTAGTTTAGTGTAGTGTAGTGTAGTGCAGTGCAGTGCAGTGTAGTGTAGTGAAGTGTAGTGCAGTGCAGTGTAGTGCAGCGTAGCGTAGTGTAGTGTAGTGTAGTGTAGTGCAGTGCAGTGCAGTGTAATGTAGTGTAGTGTAGTGTAGTGCAGTGCAGTGTAGTTAGTGTAGCGTAGTGTAGTACAGTGCAGTGTAGTGTAGTGTAGTGCAGTGCAGTGCAGTGCAGTGTACTGTAGTGTAGTGTAGTGTAGTCAGTGCAGTGCAGTGTAGCGTAGTGTAGTGTAGTGTAGTGTAGTGCAGTGCAGTGCAGTGCAATGTAGTTTAGTGTAGTGTAGTGCAGTGCAGTGCAGTGTAGTGTAGTGTAGTGAAGTGTAGTGCAGTGCAGTATAGTGCAGCGTAGCGTAGTGTAGTGTAGTGTAGTGCAGTGCAGTGTAATGTAGTGTAGTGTAGTGCAGTGCAGTGCAGTGTAGTGTAGTGTAGTGTAGTACAGTGCAGTGTAGTGTAGTGTAGTGCAGTGCAGTGCAGTGTAGCGTAGTGTAGTGTAGTGCAGTGCAGTGTAGCGTAGTGTAGTGCAGTGCAGTGCAGTGCAATGTAGTGTAGTGTAGTGTAGTGTAGTGCAGTGCAGTGTAGTGTAGTGTAGTCTAGTGCAGTGCAGTGCAGTGCAGTACAGTGCAGTGCAGTGCAGTGCAGTGCAGTGTAGTGCAGTGTAGCGTAGTGTAGTCCAGCGCAGTGCAGTGCAGTGCAGTGCAGTGCAGTGTAGTGTAGTGTAGTGTAGTGGAGTGCAGTGCAGCGCAGTGCAGTGCAGTGCAGTGTAGTGTAGTGTAGTGTAGTCTCGTGTGGTGAAGTGTAGTGTAGAAATACATATATGTTATTTACCGGCCGGGAGGTCCGTATAGGGAAAAACTGTGCCCGCGGTCTTGAGTACGGCCCGAGGCCGCAGGCCGAGGGCCGTACTCAAGACCAAGGGCACAGTTTTTCCCTATACGGACCGACCTAGGCAGGTAAATAACATTTTTATTTTTTTCCCAACATTTGCGAGTTTGCAGATCAATCTTGAAAGGTTGTCAGAACGCGCGTAAGTTTCACTGAGTCAGATGGCAGGAAACCGTGGAGCGAATGCAATCATAAACACTTCAAACTTTTTTAAAACTTAAGTGTAATATTTACCACTAGAAACTACCGTATCAACACGGAAAAGGTTGTTTTTCAAGAACAGACACGCACATGGAAAATCCTGCCCGGCATAGGGATAAACAACCCAATTAAATACTTATAATTAAGCTTAAGCTTACTAAAAACAAACCCAAAGGACTCAATCGTTAGGACAGGTTTAATTGCCCTTGCGTAAAAAATGAAAGAGAATAATACTTCGAAAAACATTTCTGTTTAGCCTAATTACTTTCTTTTTATGTTTTGCTTCGTACCTGTAAACGTAGGTGCTGGTTCTTTGGATATAAGCAATTTAATTATTTAGCGAAATCGTTCGGTTTGATCTCAGTTTTAACCAAAGCGAACGGTGCGCTGGCTTTTAAGCTTATCTTCAGCTTACGACAGATAAAAAAGCAAAATTTCTTGAATGAAAATATACCGAACCTCGTTAATTTAAGAGAAAAAACTGAAAAACGAAGTCATTAAAGTAAATATCGGAGTCAAAAGGCATTGTGGCGATCGCAATTTAAAAACTAAAACTGCTGTGTTAAGTGAATTCAACAACAAACTCACCAACCACCATGCTAAGCTACACAAAATTAAAACGAGTACTTGCCTTTTGAAGGTATTTCAAGGTCTTTAATTCCCCTCCTTGTTGAACTTTCCATTTACAACACACACAAGAATTGTGACTTGCCAAAAAAGTCGCATCTTTGAGCCGTAAATAAAAAAATTTCTCGAGTTCAACCGAGGTATGTTGTTTTTCAACTTTCATTCAATGGTCCATGACAAAACCGGTCCGGATAGGAAAAAACTGGACCGGCGGAGCGCGCGTCAACAGCCAATCAAATTCAAGGATTCCGGATTCCGGACCGGAAAAATGCTTAAGAAAAAAATAAATATATGTTATTCACCGGCTAGGAGGTCCGTATAGGGAAAAACTGTGCCTGAGGTCTTGAGTACGGCCCAAGGCCGCAGGCCGAGGGCCGTACTCAAGACCGCGGGCACAGTTTTTCCCTATACGGACCGACCTAGGCCGGTGAATAACGTGTTTATTTTGTTCTGCTTTTTTTGGAGGTAGAACGAGGCGAATTGGTTTGAGAATTGTTTGTAAACAGTCCTTCTACGTGCGCTAGTTCCCACGATCAAAATTATTAAGCTTACGAGAAAGAGCCGCTAGCAGACCGTAGGGATAAAGGATAGATTAACGATAAAACAGAACTTAAAATATATCATTAAAAAATAACCGTTAAGAACAAACCAGGACGTCTCATAGCAAGAATAAAGAAATAAGCTTTGTCTTGCTCAAAATGAAATCACCTTAAGTTTAAATTTGGTTTACAGTACCGAAAGATTTTTAAGACAAGTAAGACTTTATGTGTAAACTAATGCTAACACTCCACAAACTCTACTGCATATCTTAGTATTTTAAATATTTTTGTTCGTTCTTGGTCAAGATTTTCGCAAATCGATACTTTGAGAAAACTAAACTGTGAAAACTTGTTGACATTCAGCAGTTCTTGTCAAAGACACAGCGTTGCGAGGTTTTTTGTTTGACTATTTTAGCTAACAGTCATTAATAATCTTACTGTTTTGAATGAAGCTAAATGGGACAGGATTAGAAAAGAGATCTCCAAGGAAAATAACGACATTTCAATCGAGAAACGGAGGTCAAAAGACTAACTTGCAGTTAACCCGTGTTAAATGAAATGGCGTTTTAAACCACAACTCGAATAAAAAACACAGAAAAACTCGCCTTTTTCGAAGAGTAACCAGGCCTATTATTCCATTGCTGATTTTTCCTTTCACTTTGCAACGGATAGTGAGAGAAAAGTTCCATTTTAAGAAGAAAAATCCAACGTTTCGTTATGCGGGAGTGAAATGATTTCACTTCAAGTTTTCCCGCGGATTGGAGCGGTCCGTACGCGGGGTCCGTATGGGAAAATCCGGACCGCTGGAGCGCGCGTCATTAGCCAATCAGATTCAAGGATTTAGGATTCCGGACCGCTGAGATGCTTCAGAAAAAAATAATAGATACTTACATAATAGATTATTTACATCTTTACAAGTTAACAAACTGTGGGGCTCACCTTGTCTCTTGATTAACAAAATACAAACAGATGAGGCAATAATAACCACTAGGATGGCTACAATAATTCCAGACAGCTCTGCGGCAGAAAGTCCTCCTGAAAAATAAAATGCCCATAGACTAAATCTAACAACAATTCATACCACACTGTAATTCGTACGTAACTGTAACTATTGCTAGTTGAGGGACAGGCTAATGACACTTTGCAAATTTCAAAAGCAAAATCTGCACAATCTTCTGTAATACTTCCTTAAGAAATCACAAAAAATATCACTTTTCTGGAATCTGTTAGGGGTACTTTTCCTTTCAGATTTTTTTCAGAAAGCATCATCGAGGACTTATGTTAACAAAAAAACACATAATCATAGGCTAAGCAATTACATACCGTTACTTTTGATCGGTGGTATTGCTGGCACTGAAAAAAAATGAACAAAATTAAAGACCTGATTCAAATATCACCCAGAAGATTAAAGTTGTTGTATCTTCATTTTTTTTAAGTGTCCAGCTACTCCTTAATCACCTAGACTTGCCCCAATTCGACCTCACGAGTTTGACAGCAGGAAAGCCGTAAAGCGAGCGACGAAGCCCGCGCCACATTAAATAGGACGAAGGACTTTTTGGAAGTCTGTTAATCACCTAGTAACTTCTTTATCCCATAATATCTTTTTCAGCATGTCTAGGATATCCTTTCTTCTTGTGACCTCAGTCAGTATGCGGTCCCAGGGTGCAGTCATTCCTGGGTAGAAGGTCTATCACAGATGAGTCTTTATACTATGTTGATTCATTTTCGAATACATCTTAAATGCCTGGTTTGGAATTCACTTTTTTAACAGACATGAAGGCTAATCATCTTTATACAGTGTTTACCAACCTTAGTTTAATATCTTTTCATAGTCCAAAGTCAATTTTATTTAGTTTTAGATAACTTACAGTCTTATGTACTTCTGTCACAAGTGATAACAGTTCGCAAACTACTTACCTATGTTACTCTCTACATACGCAGGTGTTGCCTCTCCCGGACGCCTCATATCCATTCTAAACCTGTATTTCTCATCAGCCTTGAGATTTTCCACTTTAAACTCTGTTTTAGATTTACTTAAGTCACTAGCCCCAGGGACGCCCCGCCAGCCGCTATCCCTTCCTTCTCCTCCCTTCTCAATCTCAAGACGCAACTTCGTCACTTTAGCATCCGTCACTTTCCATGTTACAATTATCACTGTGGGGTCATCCGAGTTTCGTATTGCGCTCACTAAAAGTTGCGAAAAAAAAAATAAACATCAGTGACATGTTATCTATTATAGTTTATGAAACAATCATGAGCAATCAATCAATTGATTGTTTATGAATCAATCAATCATTTTACTTTTCAATGCCACAAAAGGAGCAAGACTTGATCGAAATTTGAAACATACCAACTCCCCTGTCTGGTGGTATTGCTGACGCTAAGAAATGAAGAATAGAAAGGAACTCAAGACTTAAAAATCTGATTCAACAACCTAACATAAAGGACAAATTTGCAAATATACATGTAGTTTTACCTGGCGTCATAACTTGAGCCCTAGCTGAAGTCTGACTTTTTCCTCTTTCATTAGAAGCTTGCAACACAAACTCGTACTCTGTATTGGGACTTAAACCTTTTACAGTGTGCACGTTATTCTCTGGGTTGCCAACAGCTTCTTCTATAAAATCTTCGTTGCTTCCTTTCTTGCGGTAATGTATTGAGAACTCTTGAGGAAAGCCTCCACTGTATCCAGGTGTCCAACTCACATTCACACTCACTGTTTTAGCATTCGGCACTGTAACCCCGACCAGTTTAACATCAATTGGAGGATCTGGGGCTCCTATGAAGAAAAATTGTGGCATTTAATTAGGCAGTCACCTTAAAGTCTTTTCAGTAGTGGCAGTAGCAGTAGCAGTACCATTTACAGCAAGCAGTAGTAGTAGTAGTAGTAGTAGCAGTAGTAGAAGTAAATTGCTTTATTTGCATGACCGCAAGATTTTACAGTATTGCAAAAGCATATTTATAGTAATTAATAACAAAACAAGACTAATATTACTGTAATATTATGCTAATGAACCTAAGTTACATCACTTTCACTTGATAATAACAATGTATCACGTATATTCATACACAAGGAAATAAACTTCATTACTAGCTTATTCACATGATAGTCGTTAGAGTTCATGAGAAGTTTTATGCTTTCTGAGGTTGATTTCCTTTCAATATTAGGTATTATTTCATTGATTCGATTTAAGAATGTCTGCCTCTGCAGAGAGTATTTGCTACATTGCAACAAGAAATGAGTTTCATTTTCTACTTGATTTGATTTACACAATGGGCATAATCTAGTTTCTCTGGGCATATGATCGGTTTGATATCGACCTAGTTCAATCATAAGTTTGTGATTACTTACTCTAAACTTCACTAAATTTCGTCTTTCATTAAAGTTTCTTAGCTGGTTTAAATAATCAGATGTAACGTAGTCATCCTTAAAAACTTTATAAAATTCTAATTTCTTTGAATGTTCAAGGCTGTGTCGCCAGGAGGATATATATCTCTCTTTCATATTAGTTGTATATCGCCTAATTCTATCATTATCTAAAGATTCAGGATCTAAATTGGATAGATGATATTGTTCTATCAAGTTCATAAAATTGGAATAAAATCCGGAGTTATTAATGAAATGTAGATTCTTCGACATGAGGAAAGATTGTTTGACTATAGAGTCATTATCTTTGTTGTTTAGATAAACAAAATATTTCATAATTTTCTGATTAATTGGGATTATTAGCGGTAATCTTCCAAGTTCGGCTCTGCAAGCTACGTTAGAGGCCTTATTGTTTACTTCTAAGTAGTGTTTACAAAATTTGAGATGAATTTTTTCTATTGGGGAACTATCCCATGCTTTAAAATTCTGCTTAGTGTACATCCCCCATATCTCAATGTTGTAGCTTAAGATCGGAAATATCATTGTGTCAAAAATCTGAGATGCGGTATTGGGATTAAGTCTATTGAGAAGTGTTTGTTTTCGTATACTAGCAAAGGCGTACAGGGCTTTTTCTTTCAAGTGTTCGACTGCAAGAGTAAAGTTTCCCGTTGGAGTTAAACGTGTACCTAAATAGGTGTATTCTTGAACAATTTCAATTGGCTCGGTGCCTATGTTGAAGTTGATGTCAACGGATTTCCTTGGGCGTTTTTGGAAAATCATTATTTTTGTTTTCTTGGGATTGACTTTTAGCATCCATGTTTTGCAATATGAAGAGAGAGTGTTTAAACAGTTTTGTAATCCTGTTTTGGATCTTGATAGGATGATCAAATCATCTGCATACAATAGTGAATTTATTTTTGTTCCATTTGGAAGAACAAATGGATCAGACAGCGTGTTTTCGAATAAATACGGCAAATTGTTTATATAGAGGTTAAATAAAAGAGGACTTAAAATACATCCTTGACGTACACCTCTTGAGTATGAGAAAGATCGAGTTTTGTTTTCTCCGATTCTAATGGAACATGTTGAATTGCAATAAAGGCTTCCCTTGCACCAAGAGCCTGGTAAAACCAGGGTTTTACCCTGGTCCAAGCCTGGTTAAAAAACCAGGGTACCCTGGTTCTTAAACCAGGCTTACCAGACTCAAACCCTATGTGCAAAAAAGTCTGGTAACCCTGGTTACCCTGGTTATTTAGAAAACCAGGGTTACCAGACGTACCAGGGTAACCAGGGTTTAACCAGACTCTGAGAATCTGGGCTAACCTAGGTTACCCTGGTTACCCTGGTAAGTCTGGTGACCCTGGTTTTCTAAATTACCAGGGTTACCCGGGTTTAACCAGGCTCTTAAGGTCTGTGTTGACCAGGGTAACCCTGGTGAACCTGGTTAGCACATTTTACTGAAAACCAGGCTTACCAGACTCGGACCCTATGTGCAAAAAAGCCTGGTTAACCCCGGTTTCCCTGGTAAGCCCAGTAACCGTGGTTGTCCGAATAACCAGGGTTACCCAGGTACATTATTTTTTACTATAACATCTGGGTCAACCCCAGTAACCTTGGTTTTTCTAAGAAGCCTGGTGATGCTGGGAAATTTCAAGAAAGCATTGGAAACCAGTAAACTGAGGCTTGTATCCAATGTTCAAAAAGACTAAAAAGCACAGTATCCTTAACTATGGATAACATGGATAATTAGTCCTGGGCCCAGTTGCATTAAGCAACTTGAGATTAAAAGGGATTTTTTTGCATCCATTCCCTTTGTTCTGGAGGATTTCTTCGTGTTCTCTTTGTGTTTCCTAAAGTACTCTACTCTATACTCACTAATCTGTCTTCGGCCGAGTTATCCACGATACTGTGCCAAAAAGTCCTCCAGAACAAAGGAAATGGTTGCAGAAAATTCGCACTTAATCTTAAGTTGCTTTATGGAGCCGGGCCCTGGTCAACTAAACGCAAAAACTAGGAGTTACACAGTACATGTATCATGAAAGGCCCACATGTACATGTGCACACACAATTACTTAAAGAGCCAGTGTCACCCAAAGTGCTTTGCACGCCGAGGTACATTTTTCATATATGAAAAATACACCATTTTCTTGATTGTCGTGAAGTCTGATTTGTATCTTCTTCCATCGCTGCCATTAGCGATCCGAAAGCACTAGTGTGAATTTTGACTTGACATCTAAGTGTCGCCGTACCGATTTCATTGTATATTTCCGAATTCTGAAGTGTTTTCACGGTGGAGGAGGAGATCTTTAAATTGGATGCCTTGTAGGGTTCAGGAAAGTTGAGGCGAAGGCCGAGTCTTCCGGGCTCTGCGAAAGTTGTACAGCTGAAGGAGTCCGTGTATCAGTAGCGCAGGGAAAGAAAAACATCTACGGGTTTCAGCAATAGTACTGACAGTGTGTTTGCCGAAATAGTGCTACATTCGTGGCCGAATGAAAACAGAAGGAACTTTAATTTACCACAAAATAACAGTAGCTACGGGCTTGCTCCAAAATAATGCTTATGGTCATGAGCTTGTGCTGTTTTGCTTAATTATTCCTTGTGTTCACTGTCTGTTTATGTTTTATTTTTACAAAAAGCATAAGTGGCTATTCTGGTTTTGCGTCCATCGACATCGGTCGATGCGATCAATCGCGCAATCAATCGATCACAGACTGTAATAGATCCATGTATATGCATTGAATGCAAACTCAGATCTTGAGTAGTTTTCTCCAGTGACATCTAGCAATGAAGACGTCAATATTCTTACTATTTGTTTTTGTCTTATTATTTTTATATCGAGTGGAAGTGGCTACTCTGGTTTTAAATCCATCGAGATCGATCGATCGGTTGTTATAAAAGCTCCATACGCATTGGCTACAAAGTCAGATCTAGAGTTGTTTTCTCTGGTAACATCTAGCGAGGAAGATATTACTATTTTCAAGGGCTACTACTGTGAATATCAGCTTGCTGAAAGGCCAGTGTGGCAGGGTATAATTTGCGAAACGTCCGGCAAATGTGCCAGCCAAACTTCAAAACAAAAGCACAACCGTGCAAAGCACTTTGGGTGACACTGGTTCTTTAAACAATACTGCACCAGCATACTACCTAGTTGATTAAATCTTCACGTACAAGGTATACATTGTAGGTTGTAATGAGAAATGATAAAATATAAAAAAAAATAATATTTGTCCAGGTTTATCCGGCATTCAAGACTACTACAGCAAACACCAAGCCCAGTGTATGTTAAATGTACATGTACACTGTACGACGCTTTGTATTCTATGCCAGGCACTTTGTGGCCACATTCAGTTTACCTCAGAATGTCTATTTTTTAACAAATCTCCAATATCAGTTAAAAGATAAAATCAATTTAATATTTACAGTGTATCTGTGCATATGAGGCCAAACCAAATGAAAAGAATCATTGAGTAACAGGGAGTATACACATTCACTGATTTTACATTTACGGTCTTATCTGTTTTGGCTGCCTTCATTTCACTTGCGGTTAACAATCTTCTGAGTTCAGTCCTCTTATGGCCTTATACATTGTAGACATGGTCCTAGAAAAAATATTGAGAAGAAATTAAAAAAAAGTTCTAGGCCTGTCATACACTCAACATTATTAGGTTGCAATGTTAATTTTCAATAACATACAGTATATAAAGGTTCATGTAAATTTACAATAATATTATGAATACAGTTCAAGCAGTGAACAAAATTAGTAAAAGGTGTAAATATTAATTTAATGACTTTTAGTCAAGTATTGGGTTCCAAAGCTGTGGAGTGGCAAAATAAGAAAGATTTCTTAAAATAAACTGTCACTTTAGTGGCATCGACAAACATCGTAAGCATTACAGTGATAGTCCATTTCAAAACCTTAATAACCCTGATCAGAATACAATTTTCTAGTACACCATAACAGAACACATCCTGTTTGCATGTATTGTACTCAGTGAATACACGATGATCCGGTTTTCACATGTCCATGTACTAGGTTCCAACAAATCTCCAAAAATGATGTGCCTATTGACTGAGTGAGAGGACTAGACAGGAAAATATTTGGCTTAAGGTCATGGTGTACAGACTGAGCACAGCGAGGTCTGTGTGCCACGACCGGCTTGTCCTAACTCTGTCAATACACATTTATCATACCACCAATTTCATGCTACATGTAAATACATGCATTTTTGAAAAATTTCGAAACTATGCTTAAAAATACTCAAAGCATGTTAAAGTGCACGTGTGTTGAATGAACCGATGATGTGTGCAAGACTGGATGGCTTTTTCCAGACTGGCTTGCATCAACCCACCTGGCCCTACACACATCAACTCGGAATACATCTGTATCGTATGTAATACACTAGGAGAGAACTGTTGTCCACCCATCATGGAAAAACGGCTTAGTTACAAAAAGCCAAAACCACACCACTTCTATACTTTCCTGGCAGGGATGTGCAACACTGTGCCATGGCTGTTGATGTGTGACTACTTTCAACTGCTTATGCAAATTGATGTCAGTTTTCAAGATATCATGTTGTTGAGTGGTGAATTGTTCATGGGTACCAGCTAGTTTTTTTATACAATATTGTGTTGGCAGGGATGTACGGTGGTGTAAGAAGTTGAGTTATCAAGTGACTGAAAAATGAAAATGGTGGACATGAAATTCAAAGCCCAGATGCAAGGAAATATAATGTACGCTACTATTGTAGTTTTAACCCTGTTATTCCAAGCAGTTAGCCTCTGGTGGTCTAACGTGGCTGTAACTGGGTGTAGATGTTATGTATTGAAATGAAATGAGACCCCAAGAGAAGCTGAACCTGAGGTGTTACCTATACCAGTCAGGAGTTCTAACCACTACATGTACAGTAGCCTACATTGTACAGAATGTAGATTACATAGGAGTCTAGACGTGAGCTACAGGTGTACAGCTGTATTGTAGGGCATTACTTACAGTACAAGGTCACCATTCAGTCAGATGCCTTCAACACTGCCCTTTCTAGCACTATGCAGGACATGATACAGTATGAACCTAGTAAGATGACCTACTTCACTAACAGTTTTCTTGTAGATTAGTACAATCATGTAGCTGGAGTGCAGAAAATCATGGGTATGACTTCAGTTAGGGATTTAACTTGGTGTCCTAATCCCACAATTGCTTCATGTTGAGCACATGTATCATCATTCTTTTGGTTAATAAATGACCAATCTCAGTAATTACATTTACAACTTCAGTAATTATTTTACAATATTAATAACCATGGCTCTATATCAGCAGGGCTTTTGTTTCAGTGTACTTTTCGGGATTGTGGTTTGTCCACAATAATCTAGTATTCATGTCTTAAAAATTCAAGCATTCAATGATCACCAAGGAGATAATGTCTTCATATGACATGAATCCATATGCCATTCTGTCAAAATCTTTAAAAGGAATGCCTGCAACCAACGCCCAATACGCTGTACATGTATACATGTACGTCCTTTGTTTAAAGAAAACAGATCTACATGTAAGCAACACAAATTTGAAGCGTAACATGAGGATTCTAATGTATACGGCTAAAACGTTGTCTGATTTTACAGCCTTGAGCTTACACGAGGAGACCGAAAGGTAGTATGGGTAGCTGAAAATCGTTTGTGATTCGGCTCATTTCGCAGTTGTCGCTACCCTAGGAGGGCTGAGAGTATGATAAACACTTGCCTGTGTGATTTAATTTGTGTAGGGGTGAGCCACAGCTAAGTTTGGTAAATTTATTAATAGATTACCCATAGCACCTTGTGGTCTTATTGCGTAGGTTTTCCGACAACGTTAATTGTAGCTGTATGTTTGAGTAACTTACCTGACCATGTGTGATGCATTCCTTTGCTATGTACAACATGCATCAAGAAACTGTTTTGCTGTAGAACTTGGAGTCATACTGATACAATGTGTACAAATGTAGAAACCTGATGAAAATTTTTGAGAATAAAATTAATAAATGGATCATAAAAAATAAACTTACTACTCACATACATGTAGCTATAAAGGTGAATGTAAATCATACTTTAATTCCATCTATACCACAGTACATGAACTACAGTGTACTTTACAGATCCCAGGAGATTGTTGAAGGAGCAGTGTACATGTAGATGTATGAGGTTCAGGTTTGAACTGAAATTTAACTTCTATATAGGATGTAACTAAACAGCGCCAGTCATATAGCCCAGTTGATTGTGTGATTGACCTTACAATAATTTTGCAAACAAATCAAGAATAAAAAAAATAGTGTGATAAAATACATGTGTAAGTTAATATTTGGTTCTTGGCAAAAGTACAAAAAACTCACTGGAGACAGTTTGACACGCTGAACACCATCCCCTTAAAGCCCTTGCTTTAGGTCAGTAAGCACATAATTTTTTGAATTCCAAAAATTGAAAAGTTGCCATTTTGGAGGCTGTTTTCCCATAACATGATTGAGCAGTTTTGATGATTTTCAAAAAAAGTTAACATTCATGAGACACTCAAATGCCCTCCTGGATTTATAAAGTTCTTTCATCTACATGTAGACTACTCCAAACAAGTAGGTACATTGTTTTCATAGTGTTTTCTGCACACTACAGGTGTAATTAGTATATCACATGCCATTCACCTCTGAGCACAACAGTGGTCACCTCCACAGTTTTTTGTCCATATCTGATAACAAGTTACCTGTACCAGTCTGTGGGGCTGGATATTAACTTGTGTGGCATAATAATTATTATACTAAGAGAACCATTATTCACCCTAATGTCTGTGACATGTAACATTTATTCCATGAGCATGTATGTACTGGGTATAGGGTGGTAAGTAACCAACAAGGTGCATAGCACAAAGTTGATAAAAATCACCTCATATCCTGAACGAGCACAACAGAATTAATAATATTCCTTATTAAATCTCAACTTTAGTTATCTTTTCTGAATTATGGGTGGCTGTATTTTGGACAAGCTTCTAGCTTTTACTTGGACGACATGCTATTTTGAATGCCATGGTACTTGGCATGCAGTTTCCGTGCATGCAGTAGAATCAAATTTAAGGTGCCAGTGCATGAAAGGACATGTTGAAATTTGTGTTGCATGAGCTCAAAAAGCACCAGCCACACACCAAAGGGTGTCACATGTTGTTGCAAAAATGTAAGCACCTTTCGATTTCCTCTCTGCTAATGTTCCTGCTACAGTACATGCCTTTAGCATAACAATTGCAGTGTCGCACTGCTGTGTGTCTCTGTGACACGTCCCTGCAACATGTCCCCTCATACCCTGGCATCTACTGTATACAAAAGGAAGGAATTCAATGCCTGAAATTGAGAATTTAGTGTATTACTACTACGTGTATAGGGTCTCCACTGTGAGTTTGTCATGGATAAATTACTGTTTAGTATTTAGGTATACATTGGATATTATGTTGGGATGAAAGTTCACAAATCTGGTGACCATTTTAGAACTGTTGATTGCAATGAAAAACTCCCATATGCAAACTCCCTTGAAAAGAGGACTTTGAGAAATGCACACATTTCCACCTTATGCAACTAGAATAAAAATGTTATGGTGTCAAGACCTGGAGTTGTTACTATTCAAATATCAAATCTGATCATGTTAGTACACATCACTCTCTTTGTTTAAAAAAAATCAAGAAATCTCATAAACCGTTAAAGAACTCACTAATTGGCAAATTATGCATGTTTCATTTCATGTTTACTCCGCTTTGACGAGTGATTAAAGAAAAATTTAGGCTTTCATTGTATTCAAGTTAATGTGTACACATATCTGAGTGAAACGCATTTCAACTGAACTGTTGGTTAGCGTGGAGGCACTATGAAATCATCTACAACTAATCACCAATGATACATGTAGATGCATGGAGATACACCTGAGATACACGTACAGTACGTGCTTACATGTGAAATGCCTACTCCTCAAATTGATCCGAATTATTCGGATTTGCGAAGTTCTGATAGTGATACGTCGACTACTTCTTGGTCGGTAAACGTTTCTTTTACTACGCCGGGCTTATCACACTTTGATGTGAAAAGTGTAGGCCACAGAATGCCACATGTGTGAACAATGGCTTTCGTTGTTATTTGATACCACTGTCCCACTTGGGGTCAATTTCACAAAGGCCGTTTTTGATTATGATTTGCAACGTGCAAATTTGCACAGTGTAAGCGTCGCTTACACTGTGTGTTAAAGCTTGTTACACTCATTTGGCAGAATGTTACAAAGAAAGGAACTTTAAGCCCTCCATAGAAAATTAAATGTACATGAAATGTTTGTCATACCAGCTACGTATTATGAGGAATGAGGTTACATGTACTCACCGGCCTTGAAATCAATCGATCAGTCCGTTGGTAATTCAGTCCGTTCATACTTGAATCGAGCAATCATCAACCATCTTTACAATCATCTTCCAACAGAGCACGTTCTGAGTTGAGCCTTGCTAATCGTAAGCGAAAATAATCTAAAGAATAGCGTAATAAACCACTTTCACGTACGATAACCCGACACAACCCCATTTTATTTGAAACTCGCCGCCGGTTAGCCAGCTATGCGACCGGGCCGCTTTCAAGGGGTCATGTGATTTACAACCGCACGCTCGAGAATTGCAGGCGCAAGTAACCGGTGAATGTGTATATTGGAGCGAGAGCAACTATTGGAGCTGGAGGATAAAATGTGGCTGGTTTTCTCCGTGTTTGTGTGCGCCAGAAAGTGAAACGTGGATAGTTTTTTACTCCAGTAGTTGAAGAGTTGTGGGATTCGATGCAGAGCTACCCTCCCTTACACAAAGGTACAGTATTAATCTTAAATTTCTTGAATAGATTCTACCTCCTCTTTGGCGGCCATTTTGGTTCGTTCGGTCCGGCTGAGGTGAGAAAAGTACATGTAAGATACTCGGCCGAGTTTGGCGACCAGACATAAATGTCCAGTGAAAAAAGTGAGCTTCATTTGCAACATATTCGAATTTTACCTAATAAGTTGGATTTTTGCAAGAATATAGAATAATAATTCTTAGATATTGACTTTTCTTGCAAGTAAATAGGTCGAATAAATTTCAATGACTGTGTTATAGTCAAGCAGCACTCTCGTTCTGCAGCCAATTGGAACGATCTTTACAACAGCTTGATATACAGTGTCGCCTCAGGACAAACGTTCGTTACTCAAACTCAGTCAAAAAATTGGACTTGGTGAGCAAATATAGACAGGCTGAATTAGAATCTATCTGGCAATCCATTTGCATGTCACTGAATAAGAATGGTCTCTTTTGTTCATAAAACATTAATACACAAGTAAATAAGTGGCTGGATATTCTAAAATTTCTCAATTAACATTACCTTCTGTAAAATCAAAGTGAACCAGTTTTGGTGTGAATTTTTATCAACTTACCAATATTGTGTTTTTGCATTCCTTCTACCATGAATGACTGGGAATTATTAATTTAGGATAACCTTTATTGACATGTGACTTTTTGGTCATATAAGAAATAATGTACATGTGTCAACTTCAGATTTTACTTCCAATTCAATTTCTGGTGGTCTGCAATAGCAGTACTGTCAAGTTCTATTAGTTGAAACTGTTATTTAAACATACTTTAGCGAGCATGGTTGCTGAAGGAAAGTATTTATGTGGGGCCTCTTTGCATGGATTTCCTGTCTGGATGAATAACCCTACTTTATTTATGTTTCATTTATTTATTTATTTATTTATATATTTTGTTATTTGCTAAATACTGTACATACAAGATGGTCACCCACCAACTGTTTCAGTTTTGTAACTAAATGGTGGCTACATGTATACATAAAGGACAAGACAAGCATTTTAACCCTTTTTTGGGTGAGAAATCTAATAAACTAGCCAGTCCACCAACTCTTTCATGTAGAGCTGGCCCTTCAAAGACCTTTGCAAGTCACTGAGTAGGTGTTTCTAGTTACAGTTCACCAATCAACTTCTGTTATGTTACAGTACTTTTTTGCCTCAAATTTTGTCAATGGCTGAGAATATATACTATACACATGTACATGCATATGCGGGTCCATTCAGCGACTATTTGGCTTGTTAAGCATACAATAGTATTTTTCACTGTTTAAAAATACACCATTTATTAGGGGCTGCATGTACATAATTACATGTACAAGAGCACGCAAAAGGTGTGCATGTAGATGCCGTACCAAAGGGACTAGCTACTCCTTTTCCTCTGAGAGGAACTGTACAATATGGTTGCAGTTTTTTGGTTATTTCCCTTGGTATTTTATTTATGTTTATTTTACTTTGTATTTTTTTCCAGGTGCATTTGTTAAAAACTGAAAACAGTACTTCCAAGTCTAACAGGGAATCCTTGGCAACAAAGCAGATAAGAAATATCACAACATTTGCAGTTCAGGGCCTATTTAGATAGTCTGAGTTTTGCTTATGCTGCTGGTCTGGCATATCATTGGAAATATTGCAACGAGTTCACTTCATTTATCATTGCCTCTGGCTATGATTGTCGTAAGGTTTTAACACATTTCAAAATCCTCCAGCATTTTTTATGCCATGCACGACAGACATTAGAAAGTTTTAGCTTTTATTTGCATGGAACAACTTGCATTGTAGGCTGTTCATTAGCATGTAGCATACAACATAGTCTAAATTGGCCCTTTATATGTACAGTGTACTTTTGTTACTTTTTCAATTAGACCTGAAACTGAACAGAACACAGAGGCATTAGTTTAAACATGGAGCAATCCTGTAGGGTGAGACACTTTTGCTTGGATCACTTGATATATGTACACATTAAGCCACATTAGCAGTTCAGACATATTTGTAAGATTTTTACATGGTGAAACTCAGATCAAAATGATAAGTTTAAAATGTTCGTTTAGCCATGGACTTTTGCCACAAAAAGTTATAAATGAGGAAAAGAATCAAGAGGCAAAAAAACCAGGCTCAAAAGAAAACTGGGGCTGTGAAGGAAAGAATGTAATGATTAAAAATCAAGTTCAGCTAGCATGATGAAGGTGGCAACCAGCATAATGAGACATCAAAATAAACCATATTGAAGTCAACATGTACACACAATGTACGTCGTTCTCTTTCCAGGTTTTTTTTGTGGAAACAGCTTTCCATCTTGCGTGTAATGGTTAATACATGTATTGAATGAGATCAAGTAACTGAAACTACAGCCCACCAAAGTTATACCTTCACAGATTCCTTTCATTTTTGCATTGTGGGTGAAGTGACAAAAATGAATAGGTATGAGAAAAATCATTTTTTCAGTCTAAAGCTTCAGTTTATTACATGATGATGTGAGATATCAACCAGTGGCAAATTGACTGTTTTACATAACTTGATAATTTTTCATATCTTTTGGCAAAAAAAAAACTCTAAGCACAAAAAAATACTTCTAAGTTAAGTTACATTGTAATGTACATAAGAGATTTTGGGGGGCATGTCTTTTTAATTTGTTTTGACAAATGCTATCAAAATTAGATTGAAATATAACATGTACTTGTAATATCAAAGTACATACATTGTAATCACTACGCAAGAGCTTGCTTTGCGGTTGTGCGTGAGTGGCAATTGTGCATGTGTTTTAAAATTCTAAGTGAGCAGCTCCTAAACCAATTTGATGAAATTCAGCCAAAGTTGTAATATAGTTTTTCAGCAATACCATGTCCACAAATTTGAATTTTCCTTCTATTTGAAAGGTTTAGCTTTTTTCCAGAGGTACATGTAGTGCCGTTTATCTCTCAGCCTTACATTGTGAATTTTTAATTTTATTTCAAAGTTTTAGCTTATTTTTTTAAGGACGTTCGCGCTAATTGTTTCTGCACATCCTTACTGCGCACGCAATCCACTTCACGATGTCATGCCACCTCATGCATTGAGCGCGCGCGCTGTTGAAGAAATGTGGAGATATATAGCGCTAGTGGGCACTTTAATATCTATGCATGGGTTGAACTCTCTTAAATGTTCGGTGACCCCATATTTTCTTTTGATAGATCACTTGCTTTGTCGATTATCTACGTTTTGTGAAAAATTAAAGAAAATCTGTATTGTGGAAGTTTGATTTTTTTCGACTTTTCTGCCCTCGCATCATCAAATTTTGCTATTTTTGTAGCTGCATGGAGTTCGTAAAAGTCCATCTTAGAGGTTGAGTTTAACTAAAAGGATGACACGGTTCACATTGTTTACTTGACAGACCCACTTAAATAAAATTTGACTAGGAAAGTGGGTCTACAGCGACTCATTTTTAACTAACAAGCACAGAGGCCATGTCGAGTTACGAGGACTGATGTGTCAAAATTGGGGTAGTTTTCCACGCGCTTTATTTCGTAAACGAAGTCGGTGACCCCCCAAATTTTTTTGCATTTGTGACATAGGTAACTCATTATCTGACTGTAGCCGGTTCACATTGTTTACTTGACAGACCCACTTAAATAAAATTTGACTAGGAAAGTGGGTCTACAGCGAATCATTTTTAACTAACAAGCACAGAGGCCATGTCGAGTTACGAGGACTGATGTGTCAAAATTGGGGTAGTTTTCCACGCGCTTTATTTCGTAAACGAAGTCGGTGACCCCCCAAATTTTTTTGCATTTGTGACATAGGTAACTCATTATCTGACTGTGTAGCCAAACTATTAAAAAAATCTGTATACATGTAATTGTAGAAGTTTTTCGCACGAACGTCCTTAAGGTACAAGTAGTACTTTTTTATCTCTAATCCATACTGACACATGGAACTTTAGCAGCTTACAAACAAACACAGATGCAAACACAGATGCAAAAAATCTGAATCACAGTTTGTGAGACCGCTGCATAAAGAATCAAATCCAGTGGCAATTGGAAGATGTACAGGAGAATTCATATTTTTTGAAAGAAATTAAATTTTTAACCCTCTACTAGAATTGTTAAGCTTTAATCAATGGTTCGTACAAGTGTTTGTCAAAACAATCGACGTTACAGTAGCCTGTATGCAGACGGTCCTATGGAGTGGCTGATGACTTAATAGTCTAGCAATGAAACATTTTTGGTTCCTCTGCTGAGTTTGATTTGCAGTCATAAAAGCTCTGGCTGATAAGTATTATTTTGCAAATGTATCAAGTTCTGTAAAGCATCTTAATCAACATCTTCAGACGACAGTGCAATGCAACACTTTAGTTTTAACTGTATTTTTTTTGTTTGGCTCTTCAGTGGAGACTAAAATATTTCAGTCAACCAAAGTAAAATTTTGCAAAGCACAGTGTGTGTACCTGTAAATGTGTCAAGTGTCACAACCATTTTTAATCCCTAGGCCGTCACTTGTCAAGCTGAAAAGTCATAAGCCAACTTAGAGTTCAGTTATTGTTTATAGGGTTGCTCCATGTTTAAAATCGATTTGGTATTAGAAAGTTTTGTTAAGATATACATTATATAATCATTATTCAGTGTACGTTGTTGGTTTTGGTGGTATGGCAATTGTAGTGCATGTTTATATTTTGTACCCTGGCCATTTGAATTTCCATAGAATATGTATTAGAAATTGCACTACAGTTTGCAATAAAAATTATCATTGAGGCACATAAGAATTGCTTGGACCGTTTATCAAACACTGTTAACCAAAAGCCTGGAAAGCCCAGGGAAACCTGGGCTTCTAGGTTTTTGAATTCTTAGAACATTGGGCTTGAGGCTTTTCAAGTACTGTGATGTTTTCCAACCACACTAACCAGGCTTTTCAGGTGCATATGATGTGTTCGAACCAGACTTTCTGGAAAACCCTGGTAAAACCAGACAAACAAGGTTTTTGAGGTATTGGTTTTGAACCAGACGTACCAAGAAAGCCTGGTTAAACCAGGCTAACCAAGCTTTTCAGGTAATTTTTTCGAACCAGACTCGCCATAAAAGCCTGGTTAAACCAGACTAACCTGACTTTTCAGGTTGTAATTTTCGTCCCTAAACCGGCCTTACCAGGCTTCTGTGGTACAATACAACCAGGCTTACCCTAAAAGCCTGGTAAAACCAGCCTTACCAGACTTTTTACCAGACTTGTTTTCTTCACAAAAGCCTGGTAAGTCTGGTTGAACCAGACTTGACCAGGTTTACCAGACTTTTTACCAGGCTCTTGGTGCAAGGGTTTTGATCAGATTGTAGAAATGTCCTCCTATGTTGATTTTGAGCAGCTTGTAAAACAATCCCTCGTGCCAAACAGAGTCGAAAGCTTTACGAAAATCTACGAAACAAGCATAGACTTTTTCTTTATGGTAGTGGACATATTTATCTATTAGGGTCCTTAGAGTGAAAACATGGTCTGCAGTACGATTTTCAGGTACAAAGCCAATTTGGGAATTGTGTAATATCTTGTTTTCTCTAAAATACAAGTATAGTCTTTGATTTAAAATGGAACAAAACAGTTTTCCAAGACAACTCGATACACATATGCCTCTATAGTTTGTTGGATCACTCTTGTCACCCGATTTGTAGATTGGGGTTATAAGGCCTTGACACCAAATATCTGGCATTTTTCCAGATTGTAAAATGAGATTAAAAAGTTTGATGTAAATAGGCATAAGCGATTCAAGGCTCGCTTTGATCATTTCATTTCTTATTTTGTCAACAAATGGCGATTTCTTATTCTTCAATTTCTTCACCGCTTGACGTATTTCTTGCTCAGTTACCTCTTGATCTAAATGGTTAAGCTGTTCTTTTTCTTTTTCTAATGATAGTAGTTCATCATAGACTCCTTGACGATTTATGGAAGTTCTCAGGTCATTGGAATGTAAGGATTGAAAATGGTTGAGCCATGTTTCTTCCGAGATTGGGGCAGGAACATTTTCGTCGATAGTATCGTTCATCGATTTTAGACAACTCCAAAACGACACTTTGTCGGGATTAAATGCTAGCTCGTCGAGTTGCAGAGTTTTTTCTTTCTGAAATTCTTTCCTTTTCGAGTCAAGGAGCTTTTTATAATCATTCAGAATTTTGTGAAATTTCTCCCGTAACTCAGAGTTAAGGGGATCGCGATGTTTTTGATTTGACAGTTTTCGTAATTCGTGTCTTTTCAGTTGACATTCACGATCGAACCATTTTTTGCTAGATGTTATCCTAATACGTTTACGAGATCTTTTGGTTTTAATCTTGAGGCAGATTTTTGATGTCGCAGTTAGAATGTTCACAGCATCGTCCAACGAGACATTTACATCTTCAGTGTTTCGTTCCATAAATTCTCTGATTAGAATCTGGATTGGTTCCGTACGTAATGCGTTTCTGAATTTTAAGTAAGAGTCATTTTCCCAGCAAAACTGGCGTGGCAGACTTATTAATCTATTGGTGGTAGTAGTAGTAGCAGTAGTAGTAGTAGTAGTAGCAGTAGTCGTAGTAGTCGTAGTAGTAGTAGTAGTAGTCGTCGTCGTCGTCGTAGTAGTAGTAGTAGTAGTAGTACCAGTCGTCGTCGTCGTCGTCGTCGTCGTCGTCGTCGTAGTAGTAGTAGTAGTAGTAGTAGTAGTAGTAGCAGTAGTCGTAGTAGTAGTAGTAGTAGTAGTAGCAGTAGTCGTAGTAGTCGTAGTAGTAGTAGTAGTAGTCGTCGTCGTCGTCGTCGTCGTAGTAGTAGTAGTAGTAGTAGTACCAGTCGTCGTCGTCGTCGTCGTCGTCGTCGTCGTCGTCGTCGTAGTAGTAGTAGTAGTAGTAGTAGTAGTAGTAGCAGTAGTCGTAGTAGTAGTAGTAGTAGTAGTAGCAGTAGTCGTAGTAGTCGTAGTAGTAGTAGTAGTAGTCGTCGTCGTCGTCGTAGTAGTAGTAGTAGTAGTAGTAGTAGTACCAGTCGTCGTCGTCGTCGTAGTAGTAGTAGTAGTAGTAGTAGTAGTAGCAGTAGTCGTAGTAGTAGTAGTAGTAGTAGTAGTAGTAGTAGTACCAGTCGTCGTCGTCGTAGTAGTAGTAGTAGTAGTAGTAGTAGTAGTAGTAGTAGTAGCGGTAGTCGTAGTAGCAGTAGTAGTAGTAGTAGTAGTAGTAGTAGTAGTACTAGTAGTAGTAGTAGTAGTAGTAGTAGTAGTAGTAGTAGTAGTAGTAGTAGTAGTAGTAGTAGTAGTAGTAGTAGCGGTAGTCGTAGTAGCAGCAGTAGTAGTAGTAGTAGTAGTAGTAGTAGCAGTAGCAGTACCATTTGCAGCAAGCAGTAGTAGCAGTAGTAGTAGTAGTAGTAGTGGTAGTAGTAGTAGTAGTAGTTGTCGTCGTCGTCGTAGTAGTAGTAGTAGTAGTAGTCGTAGTAGTCGTAGTAGTAGTAGTAGTAGTAGTAGTAGTAGTATTTGTCGTCGTCTTCGTCGTCGTAGTAGTAGTAGTAGTAGTCGTAGTAGTCGTAGTAGTAGTAGTAAATTGCTTTATTTGCATGACCGCAAGATTTTACAGTATTGCAAAAGCATATTTATAGTAATTAATAACAAAACAAGACTAATATTACTGTAATATTATGCTAATGAACCTAAGTTACATCACTTTCACTTGATAATAACAATGTATCACGTATATTCATACACAAGGAAATAAACTTCATTACTAGCTTATTCACATGATAGTCGTTAGAGTTCATGAGAAGTTTTATGCTTTCTGAGGTTGATTTCCTTTCAATGTCAGGTATTGTTTGATTGTTTCACTACTTGATTTGATTTACACAATGGGCATAATCTAGTTTCTCTGGGCATATGATCGGTTTGATATCGACCTAGTTCAATCATAAGTTTGTGATTACTTACTTACTTACTTACTTAGCTGGTTTAAATAATCAGATGTAAAGAATTCATCTTTAAAAACTTTATACAATTTTAATTTCTTTGAATGTTCAATGCTGTGTAGCCAGAAGGATATATATTTCTCTTTCATATTAGTTGTATTTCGCCTAATTCTGTCATTATCTAAAGATTCAGGATGTAAATTGGATAGATGATATTGTTCTATCAAGTTCATAAAATTGGAATAAAATCCGGAGTTATTAATAGAATGTAGATTCTTCGACATAAGGAAAGATTGTTTGAATATAGAGTCATAATCTTTGTTGTTTAGATAAACAAAATATTTCATATTTTCTGATTAATTGGGATAAATTAGCGGTAATCTTCCAAGTTCGGCTCTGCAAGCTACGTTAGAGCCCTTATTGTTTACTTCTAAGTAGTGTATACAAAATTTGAGATGATTTTTTTGTATTGGGGAGCATGTTTTAAAATTCTGCTTAGTGTACATCCCCCATATCTCACTGTTGTAGCTTAAGATCGGAATATCATTGTGTCAGAAATCTGGGATGCGGTATAGGGATTAAGTCTATTGAGAAGTGCATGCTTTCGTATACTAGAAAAGGCGTGGAGGGATTTTTCTTTTCAGTGTTCGAGTGCAAGAGTAAAGTTTCCCGTTAGAGTTAAACGTGTACCTAAATAGGTGTATTCTTGAACAATTTCAATTGGCTCGGTGCCTATTTTGAAGTTGATGTCAACGGATTTCCTTGGGCGTTTTTGGAATATCATTATTTTTGCTTTCTTGGGATTGACTTTTAGCATCCATGTTTTGCAATATGAAGAGAGAGTGTTTAAACAGTTTTGTAATCCTGTTTTGGATCTTGATAGGATGATCAAATCATCTGCATACAATAGTGAATTTATTTTTGTTCCATTTGGAAGAACAAATGGATCAGACAAGGACTGTTTTCGAATAAATACGGCAAATTGTTTACATAGAGGTTAAATAAAAGAGGACTTAAAATGCATCCTTGACGAACACCTTTCGAGTATGAGAATATGAGAGTATGAGAAAGATTCTTATGGAACATGTTGAATTGCAATTAAGGCTTTTTGATCAGATTGTAGAAATGTCCTCCTATGTTGATTTTGAGCAGCTTGTAAAACAATCCCTCGTGCCAAACAGAGTCGAAAGCCTTACGAAAATCTACGAAACACGCATAGCCTTTTTTCTTATGGTAGTGGACATATTTATCTATTAGGGTCCTTAGAGTGAAAACATGGTCTGCAGTACGATTTTCAGGAAGAAAGCCAATTTGTGAATTGTGTAATATCTTGTTTTCTTTAAAATACAAGTACAGTCTTTGATTTAAAATGGAACAAAACAGTTTTCCAAGGCAACTAGATACACAATAATATGCCTCTGTAGTTTGTTGGATCACTCTTGTCACCCGATTTGTAGATTGGGGTTATAAGGCCTTAACACCAAATATCTCAGGGCATTTTTCCAGATTGTAAAATGAAGTTAAAAAGTTTGATGTAAATAGGCATAAGCGATTCAAGGCTCGCTTTGATCATTTCATTTCTTATTTTGTCAACAAATGGCGATTTCTTATTCTTCAATTTCTTTACAGCTTGACGTATTTCTTGCTTAGTTACCTCTTGATCTAAATAGTTAAGCTAGTCTTTTTCCTTTTCTAATGATAGTAGCTCATCATAGACTCCTTGATGATTTATGGAAGTTCTCGGGTCACGTTTCGTCGATAGTAGTAGTCTAGTAGTAGTAGTAGTAGTAGTAGTAGTAGTAGTAGTAGTAGTAGTAGTAGTAGTAGTAGTAGTAGTAGTAGTAGTAGTAGTAGTAAAGAACACATGTTGTCAACAGCTACGAATTGGTATTTAGATGTCGCATCTTAACTAATGCTTTGACTAGCAAGGGGAATTCGAAAGCAATAGCTTAGAGTTAATTTGTAGTTTTTAACTACCTCTTTCACGTATTCTATATTTTTGTGTATCGTTTCCTAGAAGGTTCACAGCTACGCAGTAGAATTCTTCATCAACAGCGGTAACAGTGACTGTCAATTTAATGGCGTTTAACTCTTGGGAGATGATGTTCACTTTGTTATCATTTTGAGAGCTGAGTTCGTTTCCATTGAGATCCCTTTTCCATGACATCTTGGCTGGTGGCTTTGCACTAACAATACAAGTTAGTTTCACTTTCTCACCAGTTGCACCTGGAATATTTGTAGTTTCAGGACCAGATGTAGTTATGGTCGGGCGTCCTGCAGCAATCAATAATTTGGTTAATACGTTACAGCAACATCACTTACAAGCTCTTCATTCACATTTCTATGGAACCAGCAACTAGAATTTGTCTAAATATCAAGACATCTTAAGGCTGGTTTCCATATGATCGCTGCGATCGCTACGATCGTTGTGAAACGCTACAATAACGTCGAGCGACCCTTCCGACTACAAGTTTCCATATGATCGCTACGATCGTTACAGAATAATCAACGATCGCTACAATCTCTGGAGAGTGGTTTCCATATGATCGCAACGATCGCTGAGATAGAACTGAAGTCTATCTCAGCGATAGCAACGATCGCTAAACCTTTTTTCAGCGATCGTGGCGATCATGGCCTTTATCCTTGTTGATCACTTTGTTTATTCTCATCGCTTTAAACAAGTAGTGACAATCTAAAGAGAAATGTCATTTTCGTCACTGTTAGGGCTTAGAGAGTGAAATGGTGTGGAAAGCGGAAAGTTTGGACACTCTCTCCGTCCATCCCTATTTCATAACATAGAGGACAAAACTACTGATTGCTGAGTGGTGAAGACAGAAGGCATTTTTTTCTTAATTTTCTTTCCAGCGAGGGCACAATTGCTGCCTCCTGATTGACCAAACGACAAAATTACTCCCATTTGTTTGGCTAAGCGCGAGAGCGCGCCACTGAGAGCGAAGAAAAAAACCGATACTATTGAGAGCGAAGAAAACAACCGAGAAAAGACTCTCTCTCCCCACTCTCTTCTCGTTTTTTTTCGCCGCTGTCAACGCTCTCATTTTCCTCCGTGCGCCACTATCTGAACGCAATCAACTTTGACTTGCTATTTGATTAACGAAACCAATCAAACCGCTTAACATGTTTTGATTTTCTTACATGAGTATTCGCCTCGAATACACTCTTAGACAAGGAGGTGATTAGTTTTTCTTGAAGGGGGTATGGAATATTTTTTGGACCCCTGAATTGCTTTTGCTCTTGTTCTTAGGAATGCATGCTTTCTCCTACATGGATTGTGGACAAAAATGTCAATTTTGTAACGTTGTAAAGTAGGTAAAGTCGCACACAAGCCAAGGAGGCCCACACGGTCGGAGCTTATCCGGGTTTCTGTAGCATAAAGCAACTGAGAGTATCGCTCCTCCCCCCTCGATGGGATGCTAGTCCATCGCAGGGTTACCCCCAGCAGTATGTTGCCGGTACCCATTTATAGACATGGGTGAAGAGAGACAATGTGGTTTAAAGTTTCTTGTCTAAGAAAACAACACGATGGCAGGGACTTGGCGTCGAACCACCGACCTCCAGATCTGACGTCCAACGCGCTAACCACTACACCACCGCGCCCCTCCATTTGTAACGTTGTACCCCTGGAATAAAACAGCCCGAGGTCCCCAAATTTTTCGTGTTGGAGTGGGATCCCTCAGTTCTCTTTCTGCCCTAAAACCCCTTTAGCACCCTGAAGTTCCGTGCAGGAACTACCCTATAAATGTGAAAGAAGGCTCATGTTGTACCTTTTAGGGGTCGAAATTGGTGGTTTGGAACCGCTTAAGTTACTAAAACCGAAAATCTACCATTCTTAGAAACCACAAAAAATATCACAGGAAACGCAGCTATTTGTCAAACTTTGAAAAAATTAAAAATAATTCCAGCCACGCAAACAAAACACGATGCCTTTCCAAATCTTCCACAAGCATGCTCGCGACCTTCCATGTGGGAGTTCCCCTGGGCACGAAAATCCCCCTCCTCAATTGCATAGGGCCAATTTCCTATGTTGACAAAAATCACTTGCGTTTCAGTAAAGGTTAAAATTTACGTATTCATCAATTTTTTTCTAAAAACATCATCAAGGACTTATTCTAACGAAAAACACATATATAATCATAGGATAAGGAATTACTTACCGGTTCTTTCGATCAGCGGTATTGCTGGCACTGAGGAACAAAAGGCCTGGTTCAAACATTATTCCCCAGAAGAATATAGTTTTAGAAACTTATTTTTCATTCCTATTAATAATAAGTATCCGGCTAGTCCTTAATCATCTAGCAACTTCTTTATCCCATTAAGATCTCTAGGATATCCTTTCCTCTTGCAATTGTCACCCCAATAAAACATAGTTTAGATGTGTTACAAGGCAGTTTGTTATTTAACCAGTCAGTGTGCGGTCATTCCTGGGTATAAGGTCTCTTACAGACGAGTCTTTACACTGTGTTAATTCATTTTTAAACATTTTTAAATGCGTTGGTTTTTTTGTTTTTTTTTTTTTACTTTTTTTATGTCACGAAGACTGTTCATCTTAATACAATGTTGACCGGCCTTAGTTTAATATCTTTTCATAGTCCAAAGTCAATTTTATTTAGTTTTAGATAACTTACAGGCTTATGTACTTCTTTTACAAGTGATAACAAGCTTGCTGTCATCTACTTACCTGTGTTACTCTCTACATACACACCGATAAAAAAGAGTTCAGATGTGTTACAAGGCAGTTTGTCATTTAACCAGTCAGTGTGCGGTCATTCCTGGGTATAAGGTCTATTACAGATGAGTCTTTATACTGTGTTAATTCATTTTTAAATATTTTTAAATGCGTTGGTTTTTACTTTTTTACCAGATATGAAGTCTGATCATCTTTATACAATGTTGATCAACCTTAGTTTAATATCTTTTCATAGTCCAAAGTCAATTTTATTTAGTTTTAGATAACTTACAGTCTTATGTATTTCTGTTACAACTGATAACAAGTTGGTAATCTACTTACCTATGTTACTCTCTACATACGCAGGTGTTGCCTCTCCCGGACGCCTCATATCCATTCTAAACCTGTATTTCTCATCAGCCTTGAGATTTTCCACTTTAAACTCTGTTTTAGATTCACTTATGTCACTAGCCCCAGGGACGAGCTGCCAGCTGCTAACCCTTCCTTCTCCTCCCTTCTGAATCTCAAGGCGCAGCTTCGTTACTGTAACATCCGTTGCTTTCCACTTTTCAATTATCACTGTGGAGTCATCCGAGCTTCTAATTGCGCTCACTAAAAGTTGCGAAAACAAAACACCAGATACATCTTATCTATTGCCGGTCATGAAATAATCAGAGAGTAATTCATTTTACTTCTCAATGCCACAAAAGGAACTAAGGGTGGATTCATTTTCAGCATACGCGTATAGCTGTCGCTTTGGCACGTACGAATTTTCCATTGTTTTTGGCTAAAAATCAAAAGAAAATTCCTACGCACTACAGCGACAGCTATACGCGTATGCTGAAAATGATTCAACCCTTAAAACTGGGTAATCGAAATTTGAAACATACCAACTCCCCTGTCTGAAGGAAATGCTGACGCTAAGAAATGAAGAATAAAAAAGATATTCAATACCCAAAAATCTGATTCAACAACGTGAAGGAAAGAACAAATTTGCAAATATACATATTGTTTTACCTGGTGTCGTAACTTGAGCCTTAACTGAAGCCTGACTTTTTCCTCTTTCATTAGTAGCTTGCACCAGAAACTCGTACTCTGTATTGGGGCTTAAACCTTTGACGGTGCCCATGTTATTATCTGGATTGCCAGCACGTTCTTCTATAAAATCTCCATTGCTTCCTTTCTTGCGGTAATATATTGAGAACTGCTGTGAAAAACCTCCACTGTATCCAGGCGTCCAACTCACTTTCACGCTCACTGTTTTAGCATTCGGCACAGTAAACCCGATCAGTTTAACATCAGTTGGAGGATCAGGGGGGCCTGCGAAGAAAAAGGGTGTGGCATGTAATTACACAGTCACCTAGGGTATGTTTTAAAGACAACGAAAATGTCATACAACACAAACGACCCCGCACACCCTGAAGTTTCTTACAAAGGTACATACAAAGACACACTTCAAGCCAATGCAGCTCACAAACATGGCCAGAGTTTAACTTGGTTTCTGTACCATGAAGTAGCTAGAACTTACTACTCCCCCCCCCCCCCCCAATTTCCCACCCAGGCATGAGTTGCTAATCAAACATACGATATCCCTGGCATTTTTTCGCCTCTACCCATTTACAGACATGATTAGCATTAGAGACAATGTAAAGTAGTGTTTGTTCAATCTTTCAGGGAACCTATAGCCTCATTGAAGCACTCGCCCTTCAGTCGCCTTGCTAGAAATACATGGTTGCCAATTAAGGCACAGTTAAACTCAGAAAATTCCTTTGTTTTATGTTTTTGTTGCCATTTTTATCCTTGACCGAGCACAAACAACAATATGTTTGGAGCCGTGTATGAGTAACTAACCAATGGAGATGTTACTGTTAAGGCACCAGGCATAGTTTGCAAAGGTAAAACAAAAGATTGTGCAGACTTGTGGTGCTAGATTGTGGCACCTTTGGTATGGCCTCCGAAACTTGCAAGGTTCCATAACCAGTCCCTCCCTCGACTGTGATAAGGGATAGTAGCCAGGGATCCCCGATGTATTACAATTCTGATCCATCGCTATTTCTGCAGACAAACAAGGAATTCCAAAAACCAACAAAATTTTACCCTTTCTACATTTCCTAAAAGCTCTAACATTTAATAATAAGTTACAGACGGGTATTCAGATGTCACAGTGAGGAGAGTTTGAAAACAATAGCTCCAAAATAAATGTGTACTTTTACCTACCTCTTTCACGTATTCTGTACTTTTGCGTATCATTTCCTAGAAGGTTTACAGCTACACAATAGAATTCTTCATCAACAGCGGCAGCAGTCAGTGTCATTTCAATGGCATTAACGTGGTTGGAGATGCTCTTAACTTTGTTATCATTTTGAGAGCTGAGTTCGTTTCCATTGAGATCTCTTTTCCATGACATCTTGGCTGATGGCTTGGCACTAACTACACAAGTTAATTTAACTTCCTCGCCCGTTCCACCTGGAATATTCGTAGCTTCAGGGGTGGATGTGGTTATAGTCGGGCGTGCTGCAACAGACAACTGTTTGGTTACTTCATACAGAATTCACGCAATGCATTTCTTTTATTTTTAAAATATCGCATTCCGGTGAATGTCAATTAAAAATAAGTCAATGAAATTTTCTTTCAAGCTCAATGATGCATAAAAAGCCATACCCCCTCTCCCCCAGCATGGATTATGAAGCCATTACATGCCGCACAATATTGCTTTTTTTTCTGAACAATATCTTCTTTACACAAAAACAAGTAAAAATCAACGCTGGTAAAATCGAACGACGTTTCGGTGTCGTCATGACGCCATTTTCAAGTTCAAAAATGATTCAAATAAACTGTCAGGAATAGTAGCTGGAGATTAACATAAATTATAAATCCAGAGTCACGCAAATAGTTGAGCTCGAATTGAGTCCGATTGGACATTAAGAGATGTTGTCAATTCTCTAATTAGCAACATTTCGTGCACTAAACAATCGAACTTATTCCGACACTTCTTTAGGACGAAAAACTGTTTGTCAAGGTCTTTCGGGACAATACAGTGTTTGTCAATATAGTGCTCGCCAATAGATGATGATAGGTTTTTGTGCTCATTCACGCGCTGGTGTAAGTGCCTGAGTGTGTACCCTACATAACTTGCATCGCACAAGTCACATTGAAATTTGTAAACTACACACTGCTGGTTTACAATAGGTGGTTTTTTCTCCTGCGCTTTAAGTTCCTGTTCGATCTTGTTGCTAACGAAAACAGGTTGAACGGCTGTGTGAGTCTTCTGGCTTAGGTCTTTGAGTTGTTTGCGCATGAAGTCTGCCGAAACCTGGTCTTTGAAGGTAGGACTATTCGAACTGTTGGACTATCTCCAGGGGCAGGTATTGACTGCTGGTCTTCGGCCTTTGAAGCAACAAAAATCTTGATGGTAGTATCGATAAAATGTTGAGGATATTTCAGCCGGGAAAAGATAACTCTCAGTCGGTCACATTCTTCAGAAAAATAAGACCAACAGGCCGATAAGCGATACGCACGATCGAGCATGGTTTTCAACAGCCCACCTTTATAGCGCATATCGACATGGCTCTGGTAGTGGAGTAAGAGTCCCGTGTTTGTAGGTTTTATGTAAACCTTGGTCTCGATTTGAGGGGCTCTGTTCAGTAGCTGCATACCAAGAAAAGGAAGCATACCATTGTTCTCTGTTTCCATGGTGAACTTCACTGAAGAGGGACAGTTGTTAAGGACCTGAAGAAATGTAGCCGCTGATGTTGTGTCCGGCATTATGATCAGTGTGTCATCGACGTACCTCTTGTAAAATGAAGGCATTTTGCCTTCACGCTCAAGAGTTTCTTCAATGGATCCCATGAAGACATTGGCTAGCAGTGGCCAGAGTGGTGAGCCCATGGCTACGCCATCGATCTGTTCATACAGTTGCCCATTGAACTGGAACAGTTGGTTTTTGCTGGATGCTCTTAGAAGATCTACAAGGTCCATTCTGCTGAGGTTCAACTGGTGTGTTTCATTGAACCAGTTATTTGTAAAAGCTTTATCAGCGAGTATCTGTATGGTTTCCTCTAGGGGCACATTGGTAAAAAGTGAGGAAACATCATACTACACTAGAAAATCACCACTGTTGATCTGTAATTTGCGAATTTCATCCGCAAACTCAAAGGTGTCAGTTATCGTGTACTGGCTGTAAGACAAAGGCTGTAGTTTCTCTTCTAACCATTTCGCCAATCCATAGTTGTAATGTCCAATCGGACTCAATTCGAGCTAAACTATTTTGCGTGACTCTGCATTAATCATTTATGTTAATCTCCAGCTACTATATTCCTGACGGTTTATTTGAATCATTTTTGAAATGAAAATGGCGTCATGACGACACCGAAACGTCGTTCGGTTTTACCAGCGTTGATTTTTACTTGTTTTTGCATAACGAAACCTTTACTTATAATATCTTCTTTAAATTTCTAACTGGCTTTGAACTTGGCAGATGTCCAGCCAATCTGGCCGAAATATGACAGATCAAAACAGTGGTTGGAAACATTCTTCTAAGCAAGAAAAAATATTTCTAACCAACCCCTGAACTAGAAACAGATACTTTCAGTAGTTCAGTCATCAATGAAACACCCCACTACAAAACTATTTAGCCATTTGACATCGAAGTACATATTGTAGCTCTCTACCACCTGACCTACTATTTTCAAAGCTTTTTCTTCCAGACATTAAAGTCCAGACAAAAAAAACTTTGGGATATTTTTTCGCATTTTTCAGACATCATATCGCACGATTTTGTTTATCACTGAAATTCTTCTTTTAAAAAAATCAAAACAGTAATTATAACATTAGCAAAAGAGCTATTAATTGAGTGTATCTTTGTCTATCAATTTTACACAAGCCTACAGTAAAACTACAACTACAGTAGTTGAGGACAATCACATAAAGTAAAAGCACACCCAACCAAATCATTGTTCAGCCATTCACGCAAAGAACATTCCAGTGTAAATAAAGCTGTCTAAAGGAGTTATTTTAGATCACAAATTAAATAAAATGAAATGGAATATTTAGGAAAGGGCTTGTGTACTTTCAGGCATTTAATTGAAGTGATGCTCAGTGTTAAGTCATAATTTAAGCTTTCCTAGAAAGCCAAGTTTAAAAATTTCGAAGATAAAGTAAACTACATGCTTACTTTGAACATTGAGTGTCATTTCTTTTGCATCCAGTCCAAGCTCATTACTCGCAATACAAATGTACCTTCCGTCATCGCTTTCCTTTGTGTTTGCCATTGTAAACTTTTCCCCGTACCCGACAATCTTTTGATTTCTGGTCTTTTTCCAAGTGACTGTAGGTTCTGAAACACCTTCAGCTCCACACGCCATGGTAACATTGTTGGTTTCATTGACTGTATATGTACTTTGAAGGAAGACATTTATTGTGGGTTTATCTATGCAAAGAAATAAAAGAAAAATGCTGTTAGCAAGCTTCAGGATGCAATATATATAAAGTCTGTGTTCCAGTTTTCGTAAAAAAAATTGGAAGCAAATTTAATCCCATTTCATCCTTTTTCTCCACCATTTTTCATTTTTTCAGACGCAAACTACCAAGACAGGGGCAAAAAAATATGGACTGTGATCTGCGCCTAAAACGATTGAAGTTCACAGTTGACTTAGATTAAGACCTTCAAGCAGCTTGGACATCACTGCATACTTTTTCTAGACTAAAACTTTATTGTCCATACTTTTTTAGGTCTGGAAAACTAGTTTTGAGATTTGAATACTTTTCAGACTCCAAAGGAACCCTGTGTAGTGTATTAGTTATTCGAACTTTAGTGCCCCGCAATGCATGTTGGGATTGATTAGTTGTAATGGCCACCAACTGGCTTGAATAAAAATGTTCTAGGTTAAATCCGTGTGATCATTCGTGTCTATTTGGCCATCGTCGGACATAACACCCTGGCGGCAACAAGTCGTTCTAAAATATGATGAACGGATAATCAACTCTGCAAGCAACGTTTACGTTTCACTTAGTGTCCAACCCAAAAACTGTTACGTGTGCTATTTAACAATTAGATTATGAGCTCGAGATTTCTATCGCGTGATTGTTGATGAGGCCGAAGGCCGAATCAACTATCACGCAAAGAAATCGAGAGCGAATAATCTAATTGTTTTAGTATAAATCTTGATCAATATTCCACTAAAGTGAAAAGTTTTACATCATTGCACTGTTATTTTGAAGTATAAGACTGTGCCTGCCACTCACCTTTTCGCTACTCACTATCTATCACATTCCATCCCATCGAGTTTGTCCCAATACATGAATACCACCCTTCATCTAACCGGGAAACAGAAGCCTTTGTCAATGTTATAGATGTACATCCACGGCAACTTTCCCCTTGAATGTCGACTCCATTGAACTGCCACCTGTGTGCTTCGGTTGGTGGGTTGCCGATTGTTTTACAAGTGAAGGTGGCTCTTTCTCCCACTGCCAGGGTGAGGTTTTTAGGGTGATCAGCAGGAAACTGAACAACTGGACGATCTGACGAAAAAAAGGTCCACCAGAGTGTATAACATAAAGTGCTTTAAGCGAGGGATGGGCGGGAAGTGAGGCCATTGACTGAAAGGATAGGAATGACAAAGCAACGAAATGTATAGAGAAGGAAGAAAACGAAATGAACAGGGAGGGAAAAGAATTAAAACTAGAAAGTAACAGAAACAAAAAAGGAAACAAAAGTTAACGAAAGGACACCAGGGTCAAAAGTTTAATTTCGAAAGCAGTCCGCGTCTGAGAAAGTGATTTTTTAGAATCTGACTTACACACAACAAAACTGCTTTCCAGTCCAAACTAAACCAAACGAATCTTTGTCCTAACATTGTGTCAAGGCAACTTACATCTCACTATCACTTGCACGGAGTAATTTGCGGAGTATGTTCCCAGTCCTGGGGTGTTAACCTCGGCTGTACATGTGTAGTTCCCTGCATGATCCTTGCTGGCTGATGTTATGGTGTAGTTAGAGTCCGAGGTTTGCTGGATGATTGAAGAGTCTTTTCTCCATGTGTAAGATGGTTTGGGGTTACCACTGGCAACACATAATAATGTCCTTGCCTGACCTTCAGATAGTACCAGCGGATCCTGCGTCTCACGGAGAGTAATTGATGGTTGTCCTATTGTAAGATATTAAATTAACAAAGCATGTAATTTATTTGCCGTCTTTATTCTACAAGTGCTGCGTAAAAGCTTTGTCCTATGCCACTCACTGAAATGTGAATATGAGCAATAAGAAATGGTCGCTGCAAACAGTTAAATGCAGTCGCATTACGGTGTGCAGTTCTAACACTGTGACACGACCGGCTGCGCCCGAATGAGCCATAAAAAGAGTGTATGAACAAGTGACACTCTTTACATGCATGTGTGACAGGTATTTTGTTCAACAATGGTACGATACACTTATAGATAAGACCAAAACTGGAAACTGTGCCAATATTTCAACTTTATTTTAAAAAAATTCCCAAGGAAAAACTGAGAAAAAAAGTCACATACATGGTTTGTTACACAATTTCACTTTCGTACAACAAGTACTACAAATATGGCGCTGTACTTTACGCAATGTAGCTTGATATTTTGCCGTTCTATTTACAAACAAATAATTGCTAGCTAGTTACATTGTCAATATCATTACATTATCAACAATTCGAAATCTCAGTGTTGGTTAAAAGAATTGTGTCGGCATAAAAGATCCCCTTTAAATCGGGATCTGACGTCCAAAGAGAGATTTCTCATTGAGTAAAGTCTGCTCTCATGGTTATTGAAAACAATACGTATACTGCGTAGCACGTTAAACTAGAATTTATTTAGAAATCTAAACCATAGACTGATAAATTCCAAAAAGCCTTTAGAAGATAAGGGAGCCAACTATAGTCAAACTAGGTCAAAGCAGTGATCATAGCGTTGAACATGCTATAACTTCTTACACACTGGGATAGAGAACATACGTATGCGTTTCAAAGATCTAGGGCAGCTATTGAGCAAAGGCAACCGGCTGTGAAGTCTGTGGTCACTATTTCCAACAATCTCATTAAATAGGCGCTCTGTTAGTTCTTGCCTTTTTTTGTAGAGGGTAGAGAAGACTCACTTTGTGCAGAGCCTCTACACAACTCAGATCCGGATAAATATCGGTAGTGCGCGCCTTTGAAGTCTCTCTGATTCATCTGACAAATAAACTGGCAACCCACTATGGAAAACCTGACAAGCGTATTCCGTACCGGACGGATACAGGTGACGTAGAAAAATAAAAGTTCAACGGGATCTGCGTTTGTGCCTTCCTTACTACTTCAAAAACATGTTTATTCCATTTGAGATCGCTAGAGATGGTCAGACCAAGTAATGTGGCGTGCGGGACGACTTCGATGCTTTTATTATCGATAACAATAGGCGGACTGTCTCAGTAGTTGCAATGTCATCAACGTATTTCCAAAGATCAGCACCTGGGGGTCGTTGACTGTTACCACAAACAGCCAGGGACCAAATTTGGCCCCTTGAAGCACACTGGCCGGAACACTCCTCCACTCTGAGTAGAAGTATTGACATAACTTCACTCTTTGTTCCCGGTCCGTAAGGGCCGATTTAGACGGTACGATTTTTTGCTTACGATTGTCGTATGCAACTTTTGTGGCGCACGCTGCTCGCATCAAGCAAAGCTCGTAAACAACTCGTCATTCAAACATTCTGCTTGTGACTACGACTGTCGTAAGGTTTTACAACATGATTCAAAATCCTACGCCATTTTTTTGTGTTGTATGCAACTGTCGTGAAGATGTTGTACGTCTGATTCGCGTTGCAGACATGGTGTGAGCAAGTCGCATTGTAAGCCAAAATTGTACCATCTAAATTGGCCCTAAGAAAGTCGGCGATGCACAGGTTGGTCTAGCCGTCTTACGCAAATTACTATACATCTTACATGCCATCGCATGCAAATAAAACTGCTCACGCGCGCCCAGATGCCCGCATGCGTGTGTAGAGCCATCAACTCTATAGAACACCAAGATCACGGTTAATTCCGCTAGGATTGAGCGTGCCAAAGCTGAAGTTAGAACATGGTCACACCCACTCAGCCAATCAGTGTCCAGCATTTCGATGCTCTATATTCCATAAACTGTCTTAAATTATGTAAAGTGGCGGGGGCTTTGAGGCACAGGGAAATTGCGAGGTAAAAAATTAGTATTCACAGAGAATTTCTGTATTCATTAGTAGTTCTACATAGAGCATACTAATGAGGCATTGTTTTCCTTTGTTTGGAACCCTCATTAGTATGCTCTATATAGAGCATACTAATGACTAAGTAGAAACTACTAATGAATGCACAAATTCTCTGTGAATACTTATAACTAAATCGATGCAAACAAAAACTTTTCGACAGCGATGTCGAAAACAATTATATTCCACACTCATTATTATATTGTTTTCCAACAAGAAATGCAATCTTACAAAAAGCAAATCGAAAGAAAAAACATTCCTTAACATCAAATAAAAAAATGTTCAGACCTCAGTTGAAATAGAAGGACAGACCTTGTTTCTCCGCGTTCGCCGGACTACGAGTGTTGTACTTGAACTTGACTTTAGGTTGTAGCGCGTCGAAGACTGCTTTCACCAGTGTAAATCTAGTAAATCTTTAGTGGCAATCTATCACTGCCTCGAGTTCCAGATTTCCGTGTATTGGCTCATGGCTGTTTACGCACAAACTGCGATAAACCGCGCGGTGAAGCACTCTAAAACATTGCAACTCAAAGGCATGTGTGCAATAGCGGAAATATCGTAAACAAAATAGCAACGTGATTTCAAGGTGAGAACTAAAAAATTAAAATGCAAAAATACAATCTGCACGCAAAAACGAAATTGTTCGTGGGTGTGACCATGTTCCTCGAAAGATAGAATGCCACTCGGCCTGCGGCCTCGTGGCATTCTATCTTTGCTCGGGACACTATATCCCATAGAACACTCGCGTTCATTGTCTAACCCTTACATAGAGCGCATTTCTTCGCACTGTCGGAGATCTCTCACGCGCGCTCTCATCTGGGCGCGCATGAGCAGTTTTAACATTTTCATATGATGGAAAAGAACGAACTTAACTGTCCTAGGTTTTTAACACCCTGAAGAAGGCAGTTATGTCGAAACGTCAGTGTCATCTGACCGTCGGTAGCGCCTATACCCAATTTCTGAAGATATTTCGCATGGTTATTCGATTTTTGCTGACGTCATTGTTTACATTTTACTTCATTAGAATAATACGAAAGGCATCATGCTAAATAAAATTTGACTTCAATAACTGAAAGAGTTTGTTAAACTTAGTAACCTGTGCATGTGATACTTAAGGCAGTGTCAGCCAACGAAAAGTTCAAAAGTGTGAAGTATGTCAAGCCCATACTTCTTTCTAAAGCTACGAGTTTTTAACATCGCATATTTCAAAGAACATTTGGTATTTCGTAATGAAGTTTTCGGAGAAAGGTAACTGTGTTTATTCTTTCAATAATAAGAAATAACATTTTTGTTACTTGATTAGACAACGATAGGCATATGCTTATGAGGAAAAAAAACTGTAAACAATTAGTAGTCGAGTCTGCATATCACATTCCACAACGCTTATATGACAAGACTAGATATATAACATTTCTGAGTTAAAATTTCGTTATTAATTAATACCATCTTTCCAGTCTTTATCTTTACTAGTAAATTCGTATCCTCAGTGATATAATAACAAACCTTTCATTTTACACTATAGCATTTATGACAACCCCTCTGATTAACAATTTCGTTCATAATTTCCGCACTTACTAGTACATTCCTAAGGTTTTATAGTTTACCATAACCTTCCAAAAGAACTTCTCAAATGGCCTGGCAACAGCACTCAAAGGACTGTAGGAGAGTGCTTTCCCAAGCATTCTGTTTCAAATCAAGATAAGTATGCCAGCCAACTAGTTTCTATCGCTCGTAAAAAGGTCTTAACAGCTTTCGTCCGCATAGAATGTAACAATCACGCGGTACCTAAGCAACGAGGCACTAAGCCTGCTAGAAGAATATACTGTTTGAACAAAGAAGCCAAATATATTGGTAACATGCTAAAAAAAACGTCCACTCAGACTCTGTTTCACCTCGATATAGAGTTAATGAACAGGCCACCAGCACTTCCGGTACAATTAATACATACACATGAAAAGGTATAACAATACACACACGAAAAAAAAGCAGTAAAAGCATCCGTGCGAGGAGAAATTCACAACAACATTATGAATTTACATATTGAAGTCTGAGACGTGCTGTGAATGCTAAGTAGAGCATCAAAATAGTTCTGTAGTGGCAAAGCAGGGCAAAAACAGTGACGCGGCCAGACACGGACACGGACTTCAACCCTCAAGTCATTTCCGTCTTTTTTCATTCCACCACCAATTTGAAAAAGATTAAAATTACACTGTTTGGGTCGGGACTGACTCTGCACGAATCTGAGGACAAAATTAAATCTGTTATCATTTAAAGTGCATTTGATTGTTAATAGGAAAGTTTCATTGTAATTTATCTTTTCATTTTCCTCCTCACGACAAAAACTCCATCCTGTTTTCTCCATTTCTTAGACGTCGACGTTTACTTACAGATGACTTCCGTTTTTTCCAATAAATCAGATTTAATTTTCAAATAGATCGACAAACTTTTTTCCCCTCAAAAACAGAGCGAATAATTTGTACAATGGTGATTGATACCTCAGTGACAGGAACTCTGAACATGTGAGTCCATTTGCATAAGGTAGCATGAGTTTGCGTGCGCGTAACTGATGAATCCTCAGTCATTAAAGTTAGCAGAAAAGATTTTTTGCGCCAGCAAGAAAAATGTTCTTAAAATAAATGTGTCTGTGATCTTGCCATCAGCTGTAATAACGCGACTACGGTAACACCGAGAAGTTAAACGAGTCGTGAATGTGACAGCTCTCGCAACAGCTTCAATCTTTTTATTCAGTGTACTGGAGATTGCATCGCAGTAAGCGATTTCCGCTTAAAAATTTATGGTTAAGATATATTTCAATATACAACGCTACTAACATTTATTTTCGCCTTTTCGAATTGATATCCGCCTCCTTTAGGATCTGTTACGCAGCAGTTACTTGTTACAAGGAGTGTCCCGAATTATTCAGGCTTGCATGCAGACACGCTCAGTTTTGCAATCAGAAGTAAACATACTTCAGTCTTGACTCGAAATTGGAGCCGCTTGCTTGCTTCTTGCTTCTGCGCTCAGGTCGGGGATGGGGGAGGGGGGAGGGGCGGTGCACTTTCTACGGTGGGCTTGATATGGAAGGCTCCGCCCGATGGGGGTGCCTTTTTAAGCTCGCCGTATACTGATGGGTAGCGAAAATTGTTATCGTAGTAGATTAAGGGTTCACCATACAGCGCTGCAAAGTAAAAGAAATTACAGCTAATGCATCAGTCAATTCCAGCAGTGCCCACCCCCGCCTGGGCATAAGTGGGGCATTTTTTCTCATTGTCCATCCCGGAGACCGGGCATTAGTCTACCCCGGGGCATTTGACGCCGTAATTTTCACTTCAAAGCACTGTCACTTTCTTTCAGTGATAAGTTCGTGAGCCCAGGGCGATAAATCTGTGATTAACTTTCTCTAAGGAGGACAAAATGAGGCGTTAGATTCACAGAACGAATGATCAGTGAAGCAATACAGAGAAATAAGACTTGCTTGAGGCTTAGCTTGGCCGGATTTAGCGTTCATTAGAATGAAGGTAAGCCCGAAAACTAAGAAATCAATTCAACCTATGTTGTTACTTGTACTGCGGGGCATTTGAACAGCTCGTTTGTCCCCACCACGGGGCATTTGCCGGTTTGTTTTCAAAAAAATCCTAATGCCCGGGGGGTCGGCCCGGGGGGGATGGGCACCTCTGGAAAGGACCGATGCAAAACGGTTAAGTAAATAAAAGAGCGGAGTGCCAAATTTTAGCAAAAATAACAGTGGGAAACACAAGAAAGCTTTGAGCCTTTAGTAACTAACTCAGGGCAACTGGAAGCCAGGGAGAAACACAGCGACCGTGTGATATTCTTCTGTTTTGGTATCCTTGAGTATAATAAGAAAAGGGAGTATGAAAGGGTGCCATTGCGGTAAACATAATTGTATATTTAAGGTAAAAGTTTGACCCGCCTCCCCTTAAAAGACTATTGAGTAGCTTCCACTCCCCCCCCCCCCCGCTCCGTGACGGGCTTTCAGGCTACTCAGTACGACCACTCACAACAGATCTGTAGATCAGCCACAGTGAACCTAAACTCTAGCTGTCCGCACAGTTTTTCTGCCATTTTTAAGTCACTCACCTGAGGGAAGAAACACACAGAGCGAAATGCAAAAGAGCTGTAGTAGCTCCTTGTGAAAGTTAACGCGGGTTCCGAACATTTGAAACAGTTGAATTAAGACACTGGCTGTACACACTGTGACTCAAACATGGATGTTGGCACGCACTCTGTGAACACTGGCTGACCTTCAGCAATGACAAAGGTTAATAATCGTCCCGAAATACGGACATTTGTGCAATACAATTCATTGAACTCAACGGTGTGAACGTTATTTTAAATGATTACTCGTTTCAGGGACGTGAACCTTTTCACTTCCCGGAGTCGTGTATTGGACGTGTCATCAGAGTGGAATGACCCAAAGAACATTTCCGAAATACCGTGTTTCGTGCTGTTCTTCACAAACTGCTTGAAAATAATAGCGTAAAGTAACCGCTTAGCCCCTCGAGCATGACACAGGTTTGTAATCACGGTAAATGATTTAAGGATGCACGGTCCACTAAACCTCACAAATAGGCAAATACTGTGGTGGCACGTTATTTGATCTTCCCGGATGGAATTTTACTTAGAACATGGTCACACCCACTCAGCCAATCAGTGTCCAGCATTTCGATGCTCTATATTCCATAAACTGTCTTAAATTATGTAAAGTGTGTAAAGCGTAAATTCTCTATGAATATTTATAACTAAATCGATAAAAACAACAGCTTCAACGGCGATGTCAAAAAAACAACAAAAAATGCAATCTTGTAATAGCAAAGCAAAAAGCAAATCGAAAGAAAAACCATTACTTTACAGCTTTGCATGAAATAAAAATTGTTCAGACCTTAATTGAAATAGAAGAACAGACTTGTTTCTCCGCGTTTTCCGGACTACGAGTGTTGTAGTTGAACTTGTCTTTGGTCTCTTGGCTTTCCCTGTAGGTTCCCCACATGCTGGTGCCGGTGGTTGTAGCGCGTAGAAGACTGCTTTCACCAGTGTAAATCTAGTAAATCTTTTGGGGCAATCACTGCCTCGAGTTCCTCAGTCCGTGTATTGGCTCATGGCTGTTTACGCATCAACTGCGAGAAACCGCGCGGTGAAGCACTCTCAGTAAAACATTGCAACTCATAGGCGTGTGTACAATAGCAAAAATATCGTAAACAAAATAGCAACGTGATTTCAAGGTGAGAACTAAAAAACTAAAATGCAAAAATACAATCTGAACAATCTGAACAATCTTTTCAAAAATACAATCTTTGCTCGGGACACTATATCCCATAGAACACTCGCGTTCATTGTCTAACCCTTACTTAAGCAGGTAATCAACTTGGAGTCTACGACGGTGTAGGGCGACCCTGTCAAGGTCGACAGGCATGTCGCAGAAGATGTGAAGTAGCACCAGGTTTTCAGGTTTAACAAGCGGCCTTTCGCCCAACCATCCATGCTCACAACGTTCCAGCACTCGTTTCACATTCGTAAGACGTGACTGCAATATCAATCATACAAGCGATTTGAAGTAGCATGCTGGAATCATGTTTACTTTAGTCACCTGTCGGTTGAGTATCGACCGACACTATCAGCCGACACTCGACCGGTATCTCCAGTGTATCTCGGCCGTCACTCGGGCGAGATAGCGACCGACACTTGGTCGAGCGTTGGTTGACATGTTCTTCAAGTTGGCAGACCGTTAGTCACCACTATCGGTCGATACTTGGTCGGTGTGTCGGTCTACACCCGGCCGACACATCGACCGTTATGTTACGATGAACTGTTGGCGGCATATCGGTGGACTGTCTGTGGTATATCGGTCGACATTTGGTGGTATAAATATTGTGTATTGTTAACCGTTTGTTTTGCTGCTGAAACAGGGGACGCAAAAGAACAGTATCTATCGCCTGCGCACATATGGGGATAGATCTAACACTTCCGATCGATAATTGCTCAAACGGCCGTCATTTCTAATGCAATTTAAGGCTGGTTTCCTTATGATCGCTGTACGATCGCTAGCGTAAACGTTGAACGGTCGTTGCGACTTTGATCGCTGAGCAGGCCATATAGGCTTGTTTCCATATGATTGCTGTGATCGTTACGATCGCTAAAAAGTGGTTTCCACCTAATTGCAACGATTGCTGGACGTTTTTACCAGCGATCGCAACGATCGTAGCGATCATATGGAAACCAGCCTTTAAGGTCTGAACAAGCTTTGAGAAGGTAATAAATACTTGCAACTTTGACATAACTTTTGCACAACTATATTGCCTTTATTTATTTTCTGTTGAACTACTCGACAAATGACCTACTGGGTACAAATTGGAAAAGCCAGTCCTTTGGTGTTAACTTAAGCATGGAAACTTGGGCAAGCAAGGGACACCGGAACGAACATAATGGCGGTACTGTCGGCAGACAAAACACTGTGTTTTTTCAGTTTCCTCGTTACTCCCCTTTCACAACAAGAAGAAAAAGAAAGACAAAATGAAAAATAACTAGATATACAGGACGAAAAAGAGGGTATCAGAGCGTCTTAGCAGCTCAGTCAACGGAATCTGCAAAGTCACCTGTCAAATCTGCTATAAAACGGGCGACCTGATCCATCAACCAATCCTGTAAGCCGTCTTTTCCCTGTTTTTGGCGTGACAACGACAAAGGTGCGTCTTCCATAAGGCACAATTTGGATGATACATTCATCATTCATCAATCAGCACCTATATATTTGACGTGATCAGATGAGTATTGAAATGCAATTTCTGTGGTTATAACAAGACAAATTGTCGTTTTTAATTTGCTGCGTGGGCAGCACACATACCCTTGAAGCGTTCGAGATTTTTTGGTTTTGCGTTAGATCCTTCGGATCAAATAACAGCCTATCAGCAATCCCCTGGCGAGTCACCGGCTTGCTTTTATGAAGATCCTAAATTCAATCCATTTAGCGACTTGCTAATATTAAGATTAGAAGTTTAGCCAATCAGCACTTGATGAAACTCACATGCGCTTTGCTGTCTTTATCTCTCCTGGTGTTTCACGCGAAACAGATCTAGACAGATCTATACAGGTGGGTTTTGCTCTTTTGCCGATTTAATATGGCTACGTCTATTCGAAGAAGCATCAAGGTCATGAAGTTTTCGGCAAGCATTCAAGAGGCCAACAGTGTGCATTTATGTCACTTTTAGGTCTGCTTTTCAATCGATCGATCGTATTTGGTCCATTCACGAACGCAAAAAAGAACGAGACCAATATGTTCCCAATACGAACCGAACAAGTTAGTTCAATAAAGTTTCTATTATTATGGCTCTTTAAGAATTGGCGAGCGGCAAAAGCGTATTTTTATTAGTAAATGTAAGCTTACAAAGACGAAAGAAAGGGTCAAACGATGTTATTTTCGCAAAGGGTTTTGGGAAAAATTATACTGAGGCAAGAAAGCAAGTAAAAGATTTCTTCATACAAAACTGTCCTCTTTGAATTTTTTTTCAAAACTGCGATTTAGTGAGATCTTTTTGTGAGCGGTCCATATGAAGCGGTCCGTTTAGGAAAGCCGGTTCAGACCGATTAGTGAACCAATCAAAAAGCTCCTTTTCAGCGCGAACCAGTTCAGCCATAAAATAAAACTAAGTATTGACGTCTTAAAAGCGAGCCTGTGATTTAAATAGAAGAATCAATAATAATTTTGGAACGTGGAACAAAAGAGAGCAAAAAGAAACTGTAAATAGGTTGAAAACGCCTCTTTATTACAACCAAACGGTGAAACATCGACTAGTTTCCCACAGTATCCACTTTCCCGATCTCACCTCCCCGCCTCTCCGAAATAACCAAAATCAAGTTCCCGTGTCCCCGACATCACGTCCCCGCTTCCCCGATACCACGTTCGCGGTCACTTTCCCGATACCATTTCCCAAGGTCCCCGATATCGCGTCCCCCGATATCTCACGTCCCCACGCATTCCCGCCTCCCACGTCCCTAAACACGCGCGCGTCCCCGCGTCCATGTCCCACTCACGTCCCCCCGATTTCTTTGTGTGTTTTTTATTTTATTTTGTTTCACTTATTTTCAAGCTGTTTGGTGCTGTATGGTTCTGCCAGAAAGCAGAAATTCAAAAGCTTAATTCCCCCAAACATTTAGGGAGACTGTTTCAAACTTTACAATGTTACAAGAACAACAACTGAAGCATCAAAAAACAGCAGTAAAACAAACATACACCCTCGTTCCTCGGGTAAGATCGGTCATCTTTTACTTTAATTCTGTTTGGTCATCAAACTCCTCTAAACACTCCACAGTCATGGGCCTGTTCACAAAACTCCTAACAGCTCAACTACTAGCTACAAGTAGCTTGAGCAACTTAATTGAATACCGTAATATCCTTTATTTTTGCGAGAATTTTGGTGACCGCATGCTGTGTTTTGTACTGGAAACTTTGTACTTTTAACAGTTTAGAATCAAATGGAATTTTTTTAGCCAATTAAACAAAATTTTCGCCGATGTTTAACCCCGCGAAAGTAGGGGGCATCAAGGTATCTGTATGAATCAGTGGATCAGAAACCTATTGAGCTCATAAATCCCTACATACTGAATAAATTCATTTGGAAAGCCACATCGAAGTTCTTTGGTATTGCCTACAGTTTTTGCAGTTGAGTTTTGCTGACTAAAGTAGTCAAACGATCCAGCTTCAACAAGCTATAAAAAAGAGGACTAATAATATACGTCTGACCCCCCCTTAGCAGTGACCGTAGCTGTTGGGGTTTAGTTATTTTAATAACTAAACCCCATGTTCCTTTCCCAGGGAGCTAAACGTACTCCCTACTACAAAAAGCTGCCTGCTGATCCGTGGTGTTTTCTCTTTGTGGAGACACTCGGTTCCTAGCTGTCATACTTTAGTCGTTAATATCTACTTTCTCTAAGAAGAAGGACAGAGGGAGTGTGATCATTTTTCAGAAGGCTCACAACATTTGCAAAAGAGGAGTGCGTTCTATGAAATGCTACCCGCTGGTCGAGAGTACATATAAGCAAGGGTATGCCAGGCAGTTAACAATAAATCTCAATGTTCATAATGTTCCCAGTTGAAATGTTCCTAAAGAAAAAAACAGAAATAGTCACAGTTATTGTCATTGTGATGTGTTCGCGTGAGAAAACATGAGGTGTGGGGAAACTGCTGTCAATGATCGTGAATATTTCATTTAGATAATTTGTGATCCTTAAAGAGTTTTTTAACTTCACTAAAACAGCCCCCGGCGTGCGTTTCCGAAAGCCCCTAAACGTTTCGGGCCGATTTCGGGCAGGATAATTCACGCTGTGTCTTAGAAACAAAGACGTTTTTAAGCACGAAACGTAACTTTAAGTACGTTATGCATTCTCATCGTAAGACAAGTTGAGATAACAGCCTTGTAAAATGATTATTTCATGTTTTACAAATGGCATTTCGGGGCCAAAAAGTTGCAAGGACTTTGGAGTGAGACACACCTGGATTTTGGTTTGGCTGTTACCGAAATCCTGGTTATCAAATTTTACCAGAAGAATAGTCGCCAATGTTCGTCCACCATGAAAATAGGTACATGTACATTTTCGGATGGAATGCTTCATCTTAGTGGAAAAACTTTCGCAAATCTAGATGTCTATTTAACGTAGATAATTATGAAATCGAATGGTACATGGCAGGATCTCTTCGGGGCTGAAGTGATCAGGATCACGGGCCTTAGACCAGAGATCAATATTTGCCACCCTCTAGCGATCAAGGGCCATTATTTAGGGTTACAAAATAGGCCCAGTAATAAGCAATACACGTCGTTATGATCCTGGAATTAGGTTGTTGTGCAACTCGGTTATACACATTACGTTGCTTGCAAAATAATGTACGACTGGATTTTACTGGAATAAATTTAGTTTTAAATAGAATCCTTAGGTTCTTTGCCAAATTGCTTTAGCCTGCTTTGGTGGTAGCTGACCCATACCTTACGAGCATCTTGCATATGTTCTATGACCTCTCTCAGCGCTTCAAAAGTCGGTCTGTCTTGCGGGTTTGCTTGCCAGCAATCCTGCATTATATGGTATCTAAACATAAGCAAATAAACTGTTTGACAAGTTTATCTGGCTGATTAAGAAGTTCATGAGGTTGAGGTCGAGTGTGTTTATGCTTTGCCATAAAAAAAGCGAAAATCAGTGCTTAATCCAAATTTCAACTCGATTGTAAATAACTTAACTAGAAGACTCGTAATTTTTCCTGGCTCCACTGTATTCAGTTGAAGACGAGGTTTCTTATAATTTGATACCAACGAAGCATTAACGGATAAATACATGACAGTATTTCCTCTCCACACAATATGAACTTCTGAAAGACAAAAATGCAACTTCAAAACTTTCTTACAGTTCGTCATCTAGATGTTTTGGTTTAGCCATTCTATTTCCATCCCTCAGGAATGCAACAAGTTCACGACCCGTTATCTGCGGATAGGGACGTCCACCTAAAAAAAAATTTTAAACAAGCTAGTCATTTTAGGTCCGATTTGAAAACAAAATTGTAATATATCAACACCTATCAATGACTTGACACCGAATGTAATAACATACTCTTTTTGTATAATTTCCTCTCGTTATCTCAATATACTTTTATGAATGCTAGAATTGGAATATTAAGGTTCCGCATTGCAACTAAAACATTTCAGTAGGTAGACATACCCAGAACAAGAGATTACGAACTTGTACAAATTCCTATCTGTTCGCGCAAGTCCGGAATATTACGGACTGATTATTAAATTTGTAAGGCGATTTCTATGCCAGAAATTAGAATTTCAAAACAGTTGCGATTATAGGGCGTGCTATTGTAAGCCACTTGGACTGGCTTGGTTTACGTCATGGAAGGCGTTTCCTGGTTCCTTTGCTAATTTGCGTTGCGTGACAGCAAAAACTAGAGGATATGTAGAACTGCGTGACGACCCAACCTGCTGGCAGCTGTGAAGAGGGAATTGAGAGTACCAGGTATCGGGTAAGGGGTACAATTCGGATTTTGTCTGTTGCTGCTTATTGTTTCCTTACCAACTGTGAAAATCTCATAGAGCACTACTCCATAACTCCACCTGAGGAAGAAACAACCATCAATCAACGGCAGTGTTTTAGATCGTTTTAGCATTCTTTTGTCATTTTTCACCGGTTTTCTAACGTCAGCAGTCAATCAAAGGAACGATACCGACCTTTGAGCACACATTTCTGACCGTACCTTACACTAAGTTTCGTTGTTTGGCTTATAGTTATATACACGTATATTCCATTGGAGTTTCAACGGAATAGTCCGGAATCTGCCTTGTTAACAAGATGGTACGAGAGATAATGCGTAAACGGAAAGCGAGACTTTCTGCTTCAACTGTTCTGCTTTAATCCTTCCTTTCTCAAGCAGTTTAAGGCCTGGGTCAAGGGCCTTAGTTGGTAAAAAATGATAAATTCGTGATATCATTGACCAGGTAAATGGCAGTCAAACGAAAATTGACACATAGAAAGTTCTCGTAATCCTTAACATTTTCAAGTATAATATGCGTTTTACTAAGACACGTGACATTTTGCGCACATACTGTACACCCAGGCCTTAAACCACTTGAGTTTGACAGTACTACTATGCAACGTCAAAGTCTTCGACACTGGAAACAGGCATAAGCTCAAGGAGGATCGCAACAGTTTTTTTGGCCGTAGAGAGTATCTTTTGAAATCAAAAAGTTGCCAGGTTTCCAAAGTTTATTTTTATTGGTTTCCTAGCAACAGCTGTCACCACAGCAACGGTCTTAGACAGCTCCTCGTTTTATATAAAGTGGATTGTCTCGAAACATAGTCAGACACTCTATGATAAAATTTGGAGGATTTGAAAAACCTGTAAGAAGACTTTCCAAATATTTCGATTTATCAGTTTATGCAAATTACAAACGTTTTGACTGAATTGTGCTTTATTTTAGTAAATCTCGAACATAAATATCTTAAATCACAGCCACTGCCTAGGACGCTCAATGTACATTTAGAATGTTTTGCTATCATAAAAGATCTTTGAACTTATAAGGGAAAGTGCTAAGATTTATTTTCCTTGAAATATTTGAGACAATTGCAGGAATGACCAAAATCAGCCCTTAAAAAATGATTCATGATTTACTTAAAAACGATCTTACAGATTTTTCTCTAATTTCGCATACGTATAGTGTAGGTTGTGAAGTTCAAAAATTCATCATAAAGTGTCCGACTAAATTTCGAAATAATCGACATTGCATAAACGAGGGACCATCCATAAACATTGCTATGGTGACAGCTGTTGCTAGGGAACCAATAACAAAATAAGCTTTGGTCATATATTGAAAGAAGGTCAGGGCTCGAGACTAAGTTTTCAGCTTAGTAGCCAAGTGGCTAGTGATAGGTTTGATTTCACTAGCCAAAATAAATTTTCACTAGCCAGGCTTTTTTGCATAATCTCATATCGTGTTCAATATGTCTAATTTTTAGCCGAGTTAAGTACTGTAAACATACCTCTCTGTAATCTCAAGAGTAAAGAACTTGAATGTTGACTATTCTTTCCAACAGTTAAAGATCCTCACACGAATACAAAGAACTATGTGCCTTCAGGGCAAATTCCAAGGTGCGATGTAGTTCACCCCTCTCTTTCCCGTTTCGGTCATATCATGACGAATAACTCGAACAGTTAAGGGGCCGTTCATTTTTTATGAGGTGGGGGGGGGGGGGCTGGTGGGATTTGAGGGGGGGCATGCAAAAAAATATGGCTTCAAAGGGGGGGAGGGCAGCCGAAAAAATATGGTGTGTAAAGGGGGGATCACCAAAAAAATGGCCTTTAAGTTTAGTAGTGACAGCATCTGTAATGATGCAAACAACAGTGCCAGAAGGCCAAAAATAGCGTTTCTAAGGTTCTGAAAATTCAAATTTTACTGGGGGAGAATGCCCCCGTACCCCCTACTTTACTATACACCTAACGGCAACTCTACCTCACCAACTGTTTCATTACAAAATACAGCCAGGGGAATGTGAAATTCTTTTTTGGCCTCGGCTGGTCTAATTCTTAAACAACTGAATAACTGATAACCGTGTCCAAAACAATACTTTAAGCCGGCATGAATTTTCTGCTTATGTACTTCAGAATGCAGCAAATTGCATTAGAGCATCTCTAGATTTTCAAAATTTTCCAAGGGAAGATACCCCTGGAACCCCTACCAGAAAATTACTTTTAGTGCTTGTCAATAAAGACATTTACTCCTGTAAAACTTGAGTGTTAAAATTGACTGTTTAATTTAAGCTTGATAAGTTTTAGGTTTACTTTATCACTTTTTCTTTCTTTCTTTTTTTTTTGGGGGGGGGGCTTTAAAATATTCAGGACTAAAAGGGGGGGGCAGGTAAAAAATTTCTAATGTAGAGGGGGTCATTATATTTTGCAGACACTACCCATCAAATCCCCCCAGCCCCCCTACCCAATAAAAAATGAACGGTCCCTAACCTTATATGAGCATACGGGGAAGCGTACGGAGAAACGTTGGGAAGACAAACTAACATTGTACGAACGTTGTAAGGTACGGAGAAACGTCAAAAACACAAGACTGATACAGCACTCAACTCATGTACGGAAAAACGTCTACAAGAGAACACTTGTCAGTTATAAGCGTATTTAAGTGCGGAGAAACATTAAGCAGAAAAAAACTAATACGGTTCAAACTTACTAAGGTACAGAGAAACGTTGAGAAGTCATATCAAACACGTTGGTTTCAAATGCACTACAGTAGGGAGAAACGCTGGCAAAGTACCAAAATACAGAGACTAATAAAATACGCAACTACTGACTTACGGAGAAAGGTTATTAGACAAAACTAATTCCGTAAGAACGTGTGTGACGTACGGAAGAACGCCGAACGGACAAACTGAACTATTACAGTGGGACAATAAATTACGGAGACACGTTAATGAGACAACTAAAATCGCACTAACGTACTGACAAACGTTGAGAAGACAATACTAATGCCGTATGAACGTACTAACATACAGAGAAACGCTAAGCGGTGTCGACTTATCGTACGAATGTCTTAACACACTGAAAACCTTAGGAAGACCAGAACAATGTCGTGCGAACGTGCTAACGTACAAAGAAACGTTGAAACTGTTGTACGAACGTAGCAATTAATGGGAAAAAGTCGATAACAGAAGACTAAAGAATTGTGTGAACCTACTAACGTGTAGACAAATATCACATCAACGCACTAATGGACCTTTGGAAACGTATGCTGAAACGTTCTGAAGACGGCTAATTTCGTTCGAACGTAGAAATGACTGAGAAAACGTTGCCATCCGAGAAAAGAATTAGTAGGGAAAACTTTGAGAGAACAAAACAAGTATCATACGAACATTATAATAGCCTTCAGTTCTACGGAATACGTTTTAGTTTCTTCTCACTCAATTTGCTTTTGGGATCCGATCACCAGAAGCAATATTTAGTTTGGTTTCCATCCGGTTTTGTAGTGCTTTGAAATTTTCACCAGCCAAAATGGCTAGTGAAAGCGCAAAACTTACTAGCCAAAACGGAATTTCTACTAGTCTGTGACTAGTTGGCTACCGTTAGTCTCGAGCCCTGAAGGTGTAGTATCAAGGAAATAGAAGTTTGTCTTCTATATGAGAGTTTTATTTCACAAGACACATCCCAAGGCACAAAACTGTTCTCATTAGTGTTTCCTGTGCGTTAAGATCAGAGAATACTCACACGTCACTTTTAGTTGTGTAGTGTCCATACAGTAACGCTTCGTAAGCAGTCCATTTAATGGGCAGGCGGCCCTAACAAAACGGAGAAAAATCAGACCGGCGTTCTTCCAGCTTTAAAACATATCGGAGTTCCAAAGCCTTCTGACGTTCGTCACAACGATTTTATGTGTTGGTAAATGTGGTGTTAAATATTTTGACTTGAACGAGTGTACAAAATGCGCATGTTATACCCCGCTACTTTACTTACCTCAGTTCTTCGCTCGTAATCGTTTTCTCTTGCCATTCCAAAGTCTGTCACTTTACATGTTTCATTGTCTCCCACTAAGACATTCCTAGCTGCAAGATCGCGATGGATAATCTGCAGAAAATGTTGAATATGTAACAAAAGCAACAGTATGCTGTTTTGCAGTTCCAAACCGGCTCATGAAGACAACCAACTGGTTATGAGCAAGCAAGCGCTCTAATTGTCTACCTACAAATATGCTATCAGCTGTTATTATATAGGCCGATCCAGAAAACGAGCAAGCACGCGCTCTGGTTGGCTTACTACAAATAGGCTATCAACTCATATTCTTTAAGTATCTAGAAGTCACGAAAAACATAAAAGTAGTTAAGATTGTGTCCCCAAAGAAACAAAGGAATCTAAAGAAGTTACAGTTTTGTCCAGAAAGCCTCGGAGTGCGCTATTAGTTCATACGAGTACTGCCTGAATTGTACCATGGGTTGAACACTTCTGGTGTTATCAGCAGCCACAGGTATATTTTTAAATAACTTGTCTTTTGGAAAAGTTGCCATAAATTGGTATAGTACGACTTTCTGATTTGGCCATGCTCATTATCAAGTATGACCTGGAATCACTGATTCAGAGCAAAAAATATTCCATCAGTAACGAAAACCCACAAAACCCTACAAACACGGTTCTTTCGCTCTGAAGCCCCGGCTAAACGAACAAATATTTTCGTCCAACATCGTATTTGCACACAAAACGTTCGGTGGCTAACCATCGGACATTGCACAGTTGAGAGAGGTGGCTAAACAGTAAAACTTTGCCGTATTTCACTTACCCCTGGAAGAAGTTCTTGCTGATAAAAAGGTCTATTTGCCTGCCACCATACAAATGTCTGTAACATTTGGCGACTTTGCGGAGCCATGTCTTTGGGGCTGTTTACATGGAGGGAGGAAGATCCTAGCGCTAGGAAGATCCTTTTTACACATACGTGGCTATCATCTACGTATCTAAACCACCATTTGGGAGGGTTAGGGGTCGATGAGAGAGTAAAAAGGGAACACGTAGATGAATTCTACTCACATCTCAATTCAATCAATCCTCACATCAAATTTACAATCGAGATAGAATCAGAAGGTTCCATTGCCTTTCTTGACACCAAAACAACCAGACAAGAAGATGGCTCGATCACCGTATCTGTCTACAGGAAAGCTACCAACACCGACCGTTACCTTGATTTCAAATCACACCACCATCCCCAGCATAAACACTCGGTCGCTCGCACTCTCATGGATCGCGCGAGGAACATTCCTTCCACCGAGGAGGAAGTATCACGGGAAACTAAGCGAGTAGCGAAAGCCCTCGCCACTAATAACTACCCTGCTAACTTCATTCACAATGGCCGCTATCTGAGTAGACAACAAGAAATAAATGGTATCGACCATCGTGGCTTTGTTATCCTCCCCTACGCCAAAGGATTTTCCGAAAGAGTTGCAAACATTCTTCGAGGTTTCAACATCAAGGTCGCCCATAAACCTATTCGCACCATCTCGAGCATACTCAAAAAGCCAAAAGACAAGATCGAGAAAGAGGCTTCCAAAGGAATCGTATATAAGATCAAATGTAAAGATTGTGATTGTGTTTATGTTGGTCAGACATCACGCGCGCTAAAAACACGTTTGAAAGAAAACGCTAAGGCCACAGCAACATTGGATAAAAACTCTTTGTTGGCCAAACACCATATGCTTAACGATCATCAAATAGATTTGGAGAGCGTTGAAATTGTCGACAGGTCGTTGGCGTGGCGACAAAGACTAATTCTTGAAGCTTGGCATTCCGTGCGAAATAGGAACACTATAAACGAACACCTAGCGCTAACAAACGTATACAATAACATTAAGAATTTTTAGAGTCATTAAGAATACTCTAGAGACTATTGTTGCACTCAGAAAGTTCCTTCGAGGTGTGATTTTTTATCACACATCGGTTACATATTCTAAGTAGGACGCCGTTGGACATTTGCATTTTTATCTTTGCTGAGGAAGGCAACAGTAGTGGCCGAAACGTCCATAACCATATTTTTAGCCAGTGTCAGCTTTTTTAATTCTTTTTTACCAGTTTTTAACACGCCTGGCTACACACCGAACATTTTTACTCCATAGTTCTCATGATTATTTCTTTTTAAAATCAATGATATATTGATGACCCTGCATACGTCTCAGATGACCCGACGATGAGCCAGAATCGAGGAATTCTTCGAAAATCAGGTTCTATTTGCAACGGCATTTCTCCGATCGAAGACATTCAAAACCGATCATTTCGGCACGCGATGTCTGCATGTGACTTTATATTCCCAGAAACAGGATCACCCCAAGAAAGTCCCTAAAACCTCAGTTTAGCCAGGCCGTTAAAAATTATCCGTCTTATTAGGTCACGTATGATGGTGTTTGCTAAGTAAATACATTAAGGGGTTCAATATATTTTTATCCTTCCAATTTATAAGAATGTCTTTTTTCAGTTCCCTTTACGGTTATTTGCATTTGTGAATGAACACAAAAATATGTACACGTATCAAATTACAAATTATTTTTGTGCGGTTTTTTTTTTTTTGGGGGGGGGGGCATGGAAAGCAAAACTTGTACTCATCAACCTAAACCACAAGTTACGAACACAGAGGATTTTAAAATAGGATTGAGACGGGATACAACCGAGCGTACTCAGGAAAAACGGCACATGGAATACGCATTTTAACAACATTTTTATCACGTGGTTGCTACAGCAACCAGAGATATTGCGGTGAAGTTGAGCGCATTCCTGTGGTTGTTCCGCGAGCTCTTGGGTAGACTCGTTGATTTTCAAGAGATCTTCGATATTCCCAAGAAAGGAACTTCTTTGCGTCATCGGGCTATGTCGCAGATATTTTGAATTACCGGTAACTGTTATAAAGAGCCTAAGGGCTATCAAAAGGGCTATCAAAGGGCTATCAAATAACTAGCTAAGGGTCTCCTAGAAGTACGTAAAAACGTATGTCGTCTGTGTGGTTTATCAATGATTTCACGTCCAGCAGTATTTGATATGTTACAACAAAATATATAAGAGAAATAGCGTTAAAGGATATTCGTGCAATGCGATTTGTTGTTAGAATAGGTTATTTTGTTTTTGAGTTGTAAATCGAGCTATTTCGTAACTGAGTTGATTTGGTGACAGTTTTCAGTTTTCAGTTTGATGTAATCCACTGTTTGGACCTGTACAAGTTAAAATTCAGTTTTAAGACATTTGCATGAGCAACTCTCGATCATGTATGTTTGTGTGTTTGCGTGAACCCGAAAGATAAAAATAAATGATAATAATAAAATGAGGCGTTAAATGTACGTAATTGGGCATGGCATACGGGAAATAATATCTCATACTTGTGGTTGATGACACGTATACACAGCGAAATAGCGCTCTGATGATTTATTGAGTTGTGAATTTTCGATTTTCATTACATAATGCACTAGTATTGTGCAACGATATGTTAACGTGGGCCTCACACGTGTCAAATTCCCCAAAACATTTAGGGAGACTGTTTTAAGCTTTACATTGTTACAATATTAAGAAGCGTTAACCGCCCTAAGAAACAAATATTGTTGACATAAAAAGACAAACATATAGTAGCTTGAGCAACATTCATTGAATACCGTAACATCCTTTATTTTCGCAAGAATTTTGGTTACCGCATGGTGTGTTTTGTAATGGAAACTTTGTACTTTTAGCAGATTAGAATAAAGTGAAAATTTTTCTGGCCAATTTTCTCCGATGTTTAACCCCGCGAAAGTAAGAGGTATTAGGGTATGTCAATGAATCAAAAGCCTATTAGGATCATAAACCCCTGCATGCTAAATGGATTCATTTGTAAAGCCACATCGAAGTTCTTTGGTATTGCCTACAGTTTTTGCAGTTTAAGTTTTGCTGAATAAATTAGTCAAACGATCCAGCTTCAACAAGCTATAAAAAAGAGGACTAATAATATACGACTGACCCCCCCTTAGCAGTGACCGTAGCTGTTGGGCTTTATTCATTAACTTTCTCAGAGCGTGTTCGTTTCCCAGGGAGCTAAACGTGCTCCCTACTACAAAAAGCTGCCTGCTGATCTGCAGTGTTTTCTCTTGGTGGAGACACTTGGTTCCTAGCTGCCGTACTTTCAACCGTTAATATCGACTTTCGCTAAGAAGAAGGACAGAGGGAGTGTGATCATTTTCCAGTAAGCTCAAAACATTTGTAAAAGAGGAGTTCTTTCTACGAAATGCTATCCGCTGGTCGAGAGTACATATGAGGAAGGGTATACCAGGCAGTTAACAATAAATCTCAATAAATTGGTACACATGCCCGTCATACTGCTCCCAGTTGAAATGTTCCTAAAGAAAAAAACAGAAATACTAATAGTTATTGCCATAGTGATGTTTGGCACTGTGTGCGCGTGAGAAAACATGAGGTGTGGGGAAACTGCTGTCAGTGATCGTGAATATTTCATTTAGATAGTTTGTGATCCTTAATGGAGAAGGTCGCTCCAGAAACGGTTGAGTTACTGACCGTGGTTTTAGCTTCTAAAGTGCATCCGATCCCACTGAAATTCCTCTCCTAACCCTGGGCTTTAAAAAACGAGCCCACGTTACCCGACCGCTGGTCTCGTTGTACATTTTGACGTCACGGACAAGCAGCCAGGCTGCTAAGTACGATTCAAAATGGCGGCGCGCAGTGCAGGAATTTCAGTGGGATCGGATACACTTTAGAAGCTAAAACCACGGTCAGTAACTTAACTTCGTGTTATCTTTTTATTGGCGATTTCAAAAAATACACCGTTTCTGGACTGACCCTCTCCTTTAAAGAAATTTTTAACTTCCACTATAACAGTCCCCGGCGTGCTTTTCAGAAAGCCCCCAAACCTTTCGGGCCGATTTCGGGCACGATAATCAAATGATGACTTCCGCTCAGGTTGTCCAAACGTCAGTCAGTGTCAACTCAAACAGTCATTCTCAGGACTACACTCACCAAGACGATCGTAATTTAATGATTTATGATATGAATCCTGGGTTCAAACCATTTACCGTATAATTCACACTGTGTCTTGAAAAAAAGAAGTTTTTGAGCGCGAAACTTAACTGTAAGTTATGCACTCCTCATCTTAAAGACAAGGTAAGATAACAACCTTGTAGAATGATTATTTCATGTTTCCACAAATAGCATTTTGGGGCCAAAAAGTTGTCGTAAGTTGTAAGTCCACCATGGAAATAAGCACATGTACATTTTCGGCCGAAATGCTTTATCTTAGTGGAAAAACGTTCACAAATCGAGATATCTATTTAACGTAGATAATTATGACATCGAATGGTACATTGCAGGATCTTTTCGAGGCTGAGGTAATCAGGATCAGGGCCTTAGACCAGAGATCAATATTTGCCACCCTCCAGCGATCAAGGGCCATTATTTAGGGTTACAAAATAGGCACAGTAGTAAGAAATACACCTCGTTACGACCCTGGAATTAGGTTGTTATGCAATCCGGTTATACACATTACGTTGTTTGTAAAATAATGTCCGACTTCATTTTACTGGAATAAATATAATGTTAAATAGAATCCTTAGGTTCTTTGCCAAATTGCTATGGTAGTAACTGACTCATACCTTACGAGCATCTTGCATATGTTCTATGACCTCTTTCAGCGCTTCAAAAGTCGGTCTGTCCAAGGGGTTTGCTTGCCAGCAGTCTTGCATTATATGGTATCTGAATAGAAAATAAACTGTTTAGCAAGTTTATCTGGCTGATTGAGAAATACATGTGGTTGAGTTCGAGTGGATTATGCTTTGCCATAAAAAAGCGAAAATTAGTGCTTAATCCAAATTTCAACTCGATTTTAAATAACTTACTAGAAGACTCGTAATTTTTCCTGGCTCCAGTGTATTTAGTTTATGAAGAGGTTTCTTATGATGTGATAGCAACAAATCACTAACGAACAAATACATGACAATATTTCCTCTCCACACAATATGAACTTCTTACAGGCGAAAAATGCAACTCGAAAACTTTCTTACAGTTCGTCATCTAGATGTTTTGGTCTAGCCATTCTTTTTCCATCTCTCAGGAATGCAACAATTTCACGGCCAGTTATCTGCGGATAGGGACGTCCACCTAAAAAATATATTTAAACATACTAATCATTTTAGGTCCCATTTGAAAACAAAAATGTAATACATAAACACCTATCAGTGACTTGACACCAAATGTAATAACATACTTTTTTTATCTAATTTCCTCCCGTTATCTCACAATACTTTTATGAATGCTAGAATTGGGATATTAACGTTCCGCATTGCAACTAAAACATTTCAGTTAGTATACATACCCAGAACAAAAGATTACGAACTTGTACAAATTCCCATCAGTTCGCGCAAGTCCGGCATATCACGGACCGCCTATTGAATTAATCAGGCGATTTCTACGCCAAAACCGATAATTTCAAAACAGTGGGGATTATAGGGCGCACTATCGTAAGCCACTAATGGACTGGCTCGGTTTACGTCTCGGAAGGCGTTTCTTTCGCTAATGTGCGTTGCGTGACAGCAAAAACAAGAGGATATGTAGGACTTCGTGACGACCCAACCTGCTGGCAGCTATGAAGAGGGAAATGAGAGAACCATGTATTGGGTAAGGGGTACAACTCGGATGTTGTCTGTTGCTGCTTATTGTTTCCTTACCAACTGTAAAAATCTCATAGAGCACTATACCATAGCTCCACCTGAGGAAGAGACAACCATCAATCAACAGCAGTGTTTTAGATCGTTTTAGCATTCTTTAATCCTTATTGACCGGTTTTCGCCGGTTTTCTAACGACAGAAGTCAACATCGGAACGATACCGACCTTAAAGCACACATTTCTGGCCGTACCTTACATATCTAAGTTTCACTGTTTGGCGTATAGTTAAATACACGTATATTCCATTGGAGTTTCTAAGGAAAAGTCCTGAATCCTCCTTTTTAACAAGATGATACGAGAGATAATTGCGTAAACGGAAAGCGAAACTTAAGAGAAAATTTCAACTGCCAGCTTTCACTGTTCTGGTTTATTCCTTCCTTTTGACAGTACTGCTTTGCAACGTCAAAGTCTTTGACGCTGGAAAAAGGCGTGAGCTCAGTGCAGGGAGGCTCGCAAGTTTTTTTTTTTGGCCGTAGACTGTATCTTTTAAAATCAAAGTTTCCAGGTTTTCAAAGTTTATTTTTATTGCTTTACTAGCAACAGCTTTCACCATAGCAACGGTTATAGGCAGCTCCTCGTTTTATATAAGTGGATTATCTCGAAACCTAGTCAGACACTTCAAGATGAAATTTGGAGGATTTGAAAAATCTGTAAGAGCATTTTCCAAATATTTCGATTTATCAGTTTATGCAAATTACGAACGTTTTGACTGATTTGTGCTTTATTTTAGCAGTTCTCGAACATAAATATCTTAAATCACAGCCACTGCCTAGGAAGCTCAATGTACATTTAGAATGTTTTGCTATCATAAAAGATCTTTGAACTTAAAAGAGAAAGTGATAATATTTATTTTTCTTGAAATATTGGAGACAATTGCAGGAATGACCAAAAACAGTCCGTAAAAAATGATTCATGATTTACTTAAAAACGGTCTTACGTACAGATTTTTCTCTAATTTTGCATACGCATAGTGTAGGTTGTGACATTCTTCTCAACCAAATTTCATCATAAAGTGTCCGACTACATTTCGAGATAATCGACATTATAAAAAACGAGGGATCATTCATAACCGTTGCTATGGTGACAGCTGTTGCAAAGGGACCAGTAACAAAATAAACTTTGTGCAGTATCAAGGAAATCAATCGAAGTTAGTATTTTATGCCAAATTTTCATTTCAAAAGATACATCCCCAGGCACAAAGCTGTTCTCATTAGCGTTTCCTGTGCATTAAGATCAGAGAATACTCACACATCACTTTTAGTTGTGTAGTGTCCATACAGTAACGCTTCGTAAGCAGTCCATTTAATGGGCAGGCGGCCCTAACAAAACGAAGAAAAATCAGACCGGCGTTACCAGCTTTCAAACATATCGGAGTTCCAAAGCCTTCTGACATTCGTTACAACGATTTTATGTGTTGGTAAATGTGGCATTATATAATTGGACTTGAACGAGTGTACAAAAATACCCCGCTACTGTACTCACCTCTGCTTTTCGCTCGTAATCGTTTTCTCTTGCCATTCCAAAGTCTGTCACTTTACATGTTTCATTGTCTCCCACTAAGACATTCCTAGCTGCAAGATCTCTATGGATAATCTGCAGAAAATGTGGAATATGTAACTAAAGCAACGGTATGCTGTTTTGCGGTTCTAAACCGGCTCATGAAGACAACCCATTGGATATGAGCGCGCGCACGCTTTGATTGGCTCCATACAAATCGGCTATCAGCTCATATTCCATACGTATGGAAGTCACAAAAAATAACTAGGTAGTTAAGACTGTGTCCCCAAAGTGACAAAGGAATTTAAAGAAGTAACAGTTTTGTCCAGAAAGCCTCGGAGTGGCCTATTAGCTCATACGAGTACTGCCTGAATTTTACCATGGGTTTGAACACTTCTGGAGTTATTAGCAGCCACAGGTATATTTTTTAATACCATGTGTGTTTTGACAAAGTTGCTATAAAATGGTATAGTACGACTTTCTGATTTGGCCATGCTCTTCAAGTATGATCTGGAAACACTGATTCAGAGCAAAAGATATTCCATCAGTAACGAAAACCCATAAAACCCTACAAAAAACAGTTCTCTTGCTCTGAAGCCCCGCCTAAACGAACAAACATTTTCGCCAAACATCGTGTTTGTCACAAAAAACGTTTGGTGGCTAACCATCGGACATTGCAAAGTCGAGAGGGGTGGTTCAACAGTAAAACATGTTCATCCAACACGATGTTGGACGAAAATGTTGGATAGTTTAGTCGGGGCTAAAGGAGTATCGAAACGGCTAAATGTGAGCGTCATTACATTGTTTGAAGCTAAGAAGCTCATCCCGTCAGCGATCTCCCAGGCAAACTTCATCAGTTGTTGTGACGTCAAAGTGGTTTGTGGCTTTACATCCGGGTCGTTGTAGTAAGTGTCATTCAGTCCCCGGCTCCTCCTCAGAAATCCAAGTAAATCCCCGTATGGAACATATTCTATGAGTACCATGAGGGGATCTAATGATTGTAAATGTTGACACATCAATTTGTATTCTTCAGTAAATTAACACACACACATACGCATCACACACACACGCATCACACACACACACACACATATTTAACAATTATTCTACGAGGGCGCGCTGGATATCAAATGATAGATAACCAACGAGGCGCGTAGCGCCGAGTTGGTTATAATCATTTGATATCCAGCAAGCCCGAGTAGAATAATTGTTTTATTAAAAACGTAACCACTATTTAAAAAATGTCTAGAAAGAACGGGAAACGGATGATGAGAAAAGAGATAAAAAGGGAACAAGAATCGATCACATGACTGAACGAAAAAGGCGCCAAAACCTTGCGAAGTGTTGCAGCGTTTCATTGCAAAGCTGAATGAATCAATGAAAACTGCTCGAAAGTGAACAAAGTAGCACAAGTTTTGGAAAAAATCTTCCCATTATTGGCTTTGAAATATGGTACATGTTTGATTTTTCCTGAAACATTGTTGTAATCATCGTTCAAAGCGGATTGAAGCTGTACAATTTCACCATATTAGCTGCTGGAGTTGAAACGGAACAAGTTTGTAATCTGTTCGCACAACGGAGCCATCATGTCTGACATGTACGTGTTTGATCGAGCTGAAGACAGAACTAATTTGTGCTTGAAGAAGTAATTTCTATGCAGCTCAGTGGCAAGATTACTGTAGCGAGGAACATTAGAATTCACCATCAGAGTTTGTTAAACGCAAAGCACAAAATGTAGTTGTTCTCGGTTTTGAGGTTGAGGACAGAATGGTAAAAACAACATTCAAACAACTGGAAAAGCGATTCAACTTCGTTTACATGGCATCCGCTTTCTATCTGAGCATTTGGACCTGTTGGAACACAGAGCTACAACGAGTGCAGGTAAACCAAGGTCAAATTTTCGTCTTAAAGCCGAAAAAAACTCGCCCTTCCTTCCTTCTTGGTAGTTTGCAGCTGTAGTTTGTTTAGTACTTGTTTAGACTACTTCGTGATTTTAGCACTGACTCGAGGTGAATGTGTGATAGTTTTTATTAAATGCTTCTGCCCCATTTCTGAGGGAGACCCTGCGATGGACTGGCATCCCATTCAGGTGGGAGTGGCAATAATCTCAGTAGCTTCGTGATATAGAAACCGGGTTAAGCTCCGGCCGTGTGGGCCTCCTTGGCTTCTATGCGACTGCTGTGTTTATAGCAAGCCTCAACCCTTTAAGGTTTTCCATGTATATTAAGTGCAACACCTACAAATCTACTATTTACTTTTTATTAATTTCTCCCGATTACCAAACATCAAAATTTTAAAAAAAAGGCCTTAAATTTTTTGAAAATGTACGAGGAAGTTGTTGTGTTTAGCGTTACCATTTGATTATACCACATACCTTTCAACATTTTGACAGCCACAACACTTTCTCCTGGCATTCCTCGGATATCCACTGCTATTGCCTTGGCAACCTGTCCAAAAGCTCCCTTACCAATAACCTTTATGATGGATACCTTAGATGGGGCCACTTGCCATTCCATCGTCGCGCGATCCAGAGTTTGGTATTCGCTCGATACCCTGTCACCTGTATCTCCAGAAACTGTAGGCATCTCGTGCTGATCCATGCTCTCCATCAGGCACCCAGCACGAGTCCCACTCCATAATTGTCGTGGTGTTATTACTTGCGCTTGTTGTGCGGTGTGCGAAGGGTAGGAATGACCTGTAGCTTCCTTGTTTGGTTCCTCATAAACAGGTGCTACGTTATCTGTTCCATGCATAGGCCTCGAGTCAGTAGAATTCTCAAATTCAAGTTCCACTGCGTCGTTCTACAATAAAAAACTTATCATGATCTGCTTATATTTCAGCACAACAAATTAAGTAAATTTGTCACAACCGTTTTAAACTGTCCACGAAAATAGTATGTAGTATCGCAGATCTGATGTTTGTTTCTGTTGTTCAAATCCTGGACTCTCCGAAGTAAGTATATATGTCTTAGGGGCCGATCAGACATGAGGCGGGCTGGCTCGGTTTGCGGGGATCGCGGCACGTTTGTGAAACACACTAAAACTCAACTTCGCGATTACATGGAAAAATCTCAGCCCGGCTAGCTGGGATGCCGGGATCCCGGCTAGCCGGGCTGAAAATTTACCATGTAATCGCGATTGCCGGGCCAACACCTTTTTGTCACTAAATTTCGCTTCAAAGCAAAATGGCTCACCAGAAGATCGATATTTCTCTTTCTATATAACACATAATGGTTTATCAGACCATAAAGCCACGTAAAACTGAAAATAATACACCAAAATAATGGATTAGCGAAAGTAAAAGCACTCGATTCACGCTCTTTGATGCAGCCATTTTCTCACGACAGCTTCTAAATTTAGCCGGGCTGGCCCGCCTCATGTAATACCGGGCCGAGCAGTCATCTCGGTAAACCTAGCCAGCCCGCCTCATGTAATCGGCCCCGGTAGCCGGGCTGGCTCTGTTTGCCGAGATGACTGTTCAGCCCGGTATTACATGAGGTGAGCCAGCTCGCCTGCAGCTAAATTTAGAAGCTGTCGTGTGAAAAGATGGCTACCTCAAAGACAATGAATCGAGTGATCTTAGTTTTGCTAATCCATTATTTTGGTGTGTTATTTTACGTTTTATATGGTGAGAAATATTGACCTTCTGGTGATCCATTTTGCTCTGAATCGAAATTTAGTGACGAAAAAGTGTTGACCCGGCAATTGCGATTACATGGTAAATTAACAGCCCGTCTATCCGGGATCCCGGCATCGAGATACCGGGATCCCAGCTGGCGGGGCTGAGATGTTTCTGTGTAATCGCGAAGTTGATTTTAAGTGTGTTCAACAGACGTGCCGAGATCCCGGCAAACCGAGCCAGCCCGGCTAACCGGCCCAGCCCGCCTTATGTAATCGGCCCCTTAATTTAATTAACTTCACTTGTTTCAGTAGTGTCTTACTAACCTCTCTTTGTTTTTCAATATTTTGAAAGCACTAGCGGTGGCTGTTTTTTAGCCTCATTTATCTCATCATCAGCTAACCTCGATGCTTTAATTTCAATTTATTGTACAAATTTTTCGACAAAGCTTATTAATACAAATACACACCAAGCAAAAGCGTAAGTAACATTTTTTAACACATCTTACGAAAAAGGCACGCATTTGCGTACACTCTTTTTATTTTATAAGAGCCATTTTTATAAGAACGTTGAGGCTGAGATTTGCCTTCCAAATTGTACACGTTCTTATAAAAAAAAAGAGTGTACTCGTTTTTTTTTATATAAGAGCGTCGAGGCTGGGGTTGGCCAAAATTTTAAGAACATGCTAAGAACATATCCAGGCTGAGATTTTGTCAAGAACGTCTTTATCTTGTCTTCATATTTGTAGCAAAAGCTATGTGAGAATATAATTAGGTCTACTAATTTGGTGAAAGTAGTTTACAACCTATTTGAGCCCCAAATAGTAGAATTTTTGTGATGTCGCAAATCATCTCCCACTGATTAAAAAAAAAGCAAACACGTATAACTTTTGGGAAATTGGTAGAACTTGACCTATTTGTTCTTCCTTTGATTCAGAACTATGATTTACTGAAATGCTTTTCAATTAATCTTAAGAACATCGTTAAGAACGTCTCAGGTTCAAATCGCCAAAAAAACAGACCATTGAGTTCAGCCTCAGCTAAAAAATTTGACGTTCTTACAAAAAAAGAGTGTAATTTCCTTGACATATTCGTTTACCTTTCTTGTCACTGATTTTTTCATTTATTACCATGTTGAGTTTAAAAATTAGACAGCATTGTAAACTAGCTAAGCATTTTAAATCAGTTCGGGATGGTAAATTAGTTCCGAAAACCCCCTTCAGGGATATCGCATCTATCTATCGTATCGTATTGTTTTGTGTTATTGTACTGTACTACACTGTACTGCACTGCACTGCACTGTACTGCATTGTATGCATTGTTAGTTGTTGGAAATCGCTAGAGGAAGTAACCAAGTTTAGTAAACAATTCCTCTTAAAATTTTAATGATAAACTCCCAAAAGTTCTTACCGCGAATGTAACCTCATTGCGTCCATTCCCATTTTGATTCCCAAATCTTAGAGAAAACCAGAAATAACCAATACTGATTATTATAAGGGGGATCACATTGCATAATAATATTCACATTTTGTGATAAACACAAGCAGAAAGGGAGCAGAGGCGCAATCACGTGGCATTGCTACTAATGTCATTTGTAAATGGCAGTGAGCAGACATTCTGGAGTTGCGCTTTTTTAATATGCAGAGGCTGCTTAATTTGTAATGCTTTGAACGGAAGTAATTGAAGTAACGGGGATTACATCGAGCTGCCATTGTAAGGCCAACGTTTTCTGTCCGTTTTAGCTAGCGTTTGTAACAGCAGGAGATATTTCCATGAAGCAATGCATGAAGGTGTTCGTTATAGCAAGTATTCTTAAGGCGAAAGTTCACTGACTTTTGAAATACTATTTTACGTATCCAAACGCATCTGGCCAAGATTTAACTTCAGAAATGCGGAAATGACTTTAAATACTAATTTGTTAATTTTTCTTATTGTTTTAGCCTTCGAATTATCAACTTGCATGCATCAATTCAACCACCATATGATACTTACCGCTCTCGCCTTTTTTTTTCTAGGAAACAGAAATTAACAATGCTTTGTGAAATGGCATAACTATAAGTAAAATTGGGGGCTGTTTGTTTGGCATGTTTTGATATTTCTGTTTTGAGACGTGCTTTTCGTTTGTTTGTTTGTTTGTTTACTTTTTTTGCTTGCTTGTTTGTCCTTTTGGGGGAAGGGAGGTGCGTAGGAGTCAGTCTGTTAAACAGACTGTTACGTTACTGCCTTTTCATTGGTTGTCAGGCAATCATTACCACTTTTTCCGTCCGAGAAACAATTATAGTTTCTTGTAAAGGGAAAATTATTACTGGAGCAGTGATCAAGCCAAATTCCTATTCAGGATACATCTCCATTTCAATACAATCTCTGTTGCCATTTCAAAGTGGAACTTAAATATATGTAATTAACAGAATCCCACATTAAATATACACACCCTTAAGTTACATTGTAAATTATCGTTAAGAAGCATTTTGAGAAAGGCAGTTTTTTACATGTCAAATTCACCTTGTCTCTTGATCTTCAATATATAAAAAAACAAAACCAAGATAATAACCACGAGAGCGGCTATTACAATTCCAGACACCTCTGCGGCAGACAGTCCTTTTGAGAAATAAAATTCCCATAGACTAGTAAATTAACTGTATATTTCCTTAGTTTTGCTTTTCAGCTACGACAAAAATCAACGATATGCTACTACACGGAAAGATCGCCTTAAAATTTCAAAACATTTGAATTATATCCTGAATACGAAGATAATTGAGTGTCGTAAAACTACAACCAAAAAACTACAACCAAAGAATTCAATGAACCAATCAACTCGAAGGAAATACATTTAACATGCGCCAAGAGGGGAGCAGGGATGGCGCAGTGGCGAAAGCACGGCTCAAACGATGCTCCAAAAAAACGCAGAATGACGAACGCTATCTCAAAAATTGAAGAACAAGAAAAAACAACGTAGTTTTCTCTATAGATAAGAAAGGTTTCGAGAGACTGCTCTATAATCTGGCTTGCAGCAGTAGTCCACTTTTATGCGGTATCACGGTGTCTACATTGTATTTTGTGGCTAATAACTCTTTGACGCTATCAATTACTCTATCGAAGGTTCAGGCGAAAAAAGACTAACTACATCGTTTCTTTTTCCCTTCATCATACCGGCTTTACTTTGAACGAGAAGAATGACTTTTTCAATCCCTGTCCCAAATTTGAAAACAAGCTCTCACAGACTGCCCCACACATATACAAAGTTGTAACGTTTTGAAAATTTCAGTCAGATATGTGGTGCAGAATGTATTAAAAAATTATAGACTAAGAAATCTGTAACCAGCTGCAAATAGCAAGTGCCTATCAAGGCGGCTGGCCAGAACATAAACAAATTGTCTTTACCTTCCATCGTTTCTGCTATACCCGTCGGAGCCACTGTGAGTCAAAAATGAAGAAATGAGCAATTACTAATAAAATACCTAGCTAATACATGCCGATGATCCAAATATCAGTGTAATGAGAATTAAAGTAGCAATATAGAGAGAGGATATTACACGGAGGCGCTAAGATATTAATTCTATTTTCGCGTGGTAAAAACGAGCGCAGTGGGTGAGTAAAATATTGTTGTTTTTTTTTTTACACGAGAAAATAAATTCATATCTTCAATCAGCCGTGTAAGTTTTTTTTTTCATTACGCAGACAAGAGTATTTTTGCACAAACAACAGTGTAAAAGCGGGAAATGACATCATCGATATCCTCACTAGTAAGGATAAGCCACTCGAGTCCCGGATGTAGTTTCCTATGAGCTTTCATCCGCAAAAAGCCTTCCGATATATAAAGTGCCCCCCTCCCCCCGAATATTGTGGGGACGCGGTGGTGTAATGGTCAGCGCGTTGGACTTTAGATCTGAGGATGGGTGGGTCGACGCCCATTCCCTGCCATTGGTTTGTTTCCTTAGACAAGAAACTTTACCCCACATTCGTCTCTCTCCACACCGCTCTAAAAAATGGGTACCGGCGACATACTGCTGGGGTAACCCTGCGAAGGACTAACATGTGCGACTTCCCCCCCCCCCGAATATAAGCCCATGGGTTTATACCAAGTTTTCATCGCAAGAACGATTATGTACAGTACTAGGAACCCCTCGAATACAAGTCCTCACATAAACTACCACATGATTCTACCCAAGCAAATAAAAATCTGAATGCTGTATGCACAACAACAGCGGGCTTTAATTTACCACAAGACGAACAACCATCCAAAAGCAAACAAGCAAATTGCATTGTATGACACGAGGTAATTGCAAAGTTCCGCTGGTGCGATCATTGTTTTTGTCGTATTCCATTTTATATACCGTGCTTGTATTTATTGGGAGTATACAGACATTATTTGTAAAGAAGTTCAATTCCTCCCCCTCGCACCCATATTTATTCTGGCACAATATTCTCAGACGGAAGCCCCTTCCAAATAAAAGCAGAACAATTTTGGAAGTTAATGAATAGCCTACCCATGTTACTCTGCACATACACAGGTATCATCTCTCCCGGACGCCTCATATCCATTCTAAACAGGTATTTCTCATCAGCTTTTAGATTTTCCACTTTAAACTCTGTTTTAGACGTACTCATGTCACTAGCCCCAGGAACACGCTCCCAGCCACTGTCCCCTCCTTCCCCTCCCTTCTGAATTTCAAGACTGAGCTTCGTCACTTTCGTGTCTGTCACCGTCCATGTCACGATTATAACTGTGGGGTCATCCGAGCTTCTTGTTGCTTTCACTGAAAATTGACAAAACAAATGTAACATCATTGACTGACTAACAACTATTCACAATAATTTTCATTCTCTGGTGAAAATGGTTTCCTCCAAAAGGCTCGTAGTTTGTTATAAAAGACGAAAACAATGGCTACCGTGGGAAGATAAGGGATGAAACGTGCGTTCATGTGTAGCGCACGGTAATTTTCTTCACGCGCGCGTTGCATATCAGCGAAGTCTATAATACGAACTTGTTCTGCAGAACCAACCGCCATTTTGATTCACCCTCATGGACCCCGCACGCGCTTCCATCATCAGAACGAGGCGACTTGGAGCAAGTCTAAAGGTGGATTTGCACTTCCCCATAAATTTTACGTGCGCACGGGCGTCAACTTAATTTGTATTACATGCGTGAATAAAACTGGAGGCAACTTACGAACGGCTCACATAAACGTAAAAAGATGAGAGCTCTTGAGAGAGAAAATGACATCGATTGAAACATACCTGACCCTCTGTCTAGTGGTTTTGCTGACTCTAAAATTACCGAAAAAGGAAATAAAATTAACAATGGTAAAAAGAAAAGCGACGTATTTACAATAGAGAAAATTGGGTCCTGACTGTTGAAAAGTGGCAAGGACTACTCATCTTAACCTGTAAAAACTATGCATACCATGTTTTTATTCAATTAGTCTGCAGTCTGGACCCATGATTTTTCCGTTTCCGGGCTAAAATAGGAAAAGGGTCCCATACACATTTTTGTGGTTCAAGAACACTGTGTAAATGCCTACCTGGCCCGCCCGCACGGACAAATTTATAGCTAACATGAAATTAATATTGAAACCTTCACATTCTATAATTCATTCTGTATCCATAATCTGTTTTTGGTTTGGAAATTATTTGGTTATACTGCTGAGAAGCTTAAATTCCTTTTTTGACTATGCACAGGCTAATCTGCGCATTTGTAAATGGAGCTATCACCCAAAACTAACAAAGGCCGATGACAACATTTTGGTCCCTGACTGTTGCTTGACTTCTCTCAAGCAACCTCAATCCAAAGCAACCACCTAGACTTGAAATTTTAGGTGGTCCCTAACAGACGGTTCCAATATTTCTTCCCCATTCTGTTTCTACTTTACTGCCCACCCCAATAATTTGTTGCTACCTAAGGTCGTGCTTTTTTTTTTTTTTTTTGAAAACTGCACTGATAACAAAAACTGTTGCCAGCAGGTTGTTTTATTCCAATGCAAGGACATTTTTTACCTGGTGTCGCAACTTGAGCCTTAGCTGAAGTCTGACTTTTTCCTCCTTCATTAGTAGCTTGCACCATAAACTCGTACTCTGTATTGGGGCTTAAACCTTTTATAGTGTACGTGTAATTGGGTGGATTGCCAACATATTCTTCTATAAAATCTCCATTGCTTCCTTTCTTGCGATAATGTATTGAGAACTGTTGTGGAAAACCTCCACTGTATCCAGGTGTCCAACTCACTTTCACGCTCACTGTTTTCGCATTTGGCACTGTAACCCCGACCAGTTTAACATCAGTTGGAGGATCAGGGGGGCCTGCGAAGAAAAAGTGTGTCGCATTCAATTACAGTATGCACCCAGGGTATGTTTTAAAGACAACGAAAATGATAGTTTATCGTACGGCTTCGCTCGCCCTAAAGCTTCTTTCAAAGGTACACGCAAAGACAAACTTTAAGCCTATGTGGCCCACGTACATGGCCAGAGTTTAACCTGGTTTCTGTCGCGTAAACTAACTAGAACTTACTAGCCCCCCCCCCCCCCCCCCCACATGACATACTAATCAATCGATCCCCACGGCATTTGTTTTTGACCTGTATCCATTTATACACTCGGTTGGTATTAGAGACAATATGCGGTAATGTTTCTTCAATCTCGTTACAGAAAACCTAGCCTCATTGAACCAATGACTCTCCAGTCACCCTTCTAGAAATGCATAGTTGTCAATAAGGACACAGTTAATTTAAAAAAAAAAACCTGATTATGAAGTTCAGAAAATTCCTTTGGCTTATGTTTTTGTCACCGTTTTTTCCTTTCTCTCTTTTTTTTTTATCCTTCACAATGACCAAACAACAATTAGGTTTTGGTTTCAATATAGCTTGTTGGCCTCTGAAACTTGCATGGTTTCTTACAGCCGATTGCACTGCTTTGTGTAGACCTGAGTACATACATACATACATACTTTATTGTTACCTCCCCAATGTATTTAAATGATTTTCCGGCTATCATTCACCCGTTTTGATTCTCTCATAATCCTCAAGCCATGAAAGTAACAAGCAGATTTTCTGCTTCTTTATGAATGTTTATATTTCAGGAAGTTAGCATTTCTTCTGTAAACTCATCTCATACACAATTTGTAAAATTGTCTGGCGAACACGGGCGAATCATGATTCGCCCATGGTCACGAAATAGAGCACAGGGAGCCCAGACGTATGTTTGTGTTTAACCGTTTGCAATAATTATAGTAAATGTGTGGGATTTACCGTCAGTTTCATGCTATCGCGACGTATCGCTAAATATATGTATGAATCAATGTTAAATAAACGTTAAATTAACTCACCTGTGGTGTGTTGTGGTCCATTTGCCTCAGAAATGATAATCAAAGCCATTCGAAGGTTTTAAATAGCATTCCTAAGGCAAAAGGACGACAACACACAACAGGTGAGTTAATTTAACGTTTATTTAACATTTATCCGTACATATATTTAGCGATACGTCGCGATAGCATGAAACTAACGGTAAATCCTATACATTTTCTATAATTATTACAAACGGTTAAACACAAACATATTGTATGGGCTCCCTGTGAATAAAGGTGAATCTTGCATATGAAGAAGTTTATTATTCAACAAATTGTCACTGTGCCCCTATAAGGTCAGGAAGTCCTCAATATCTGTCATCCGTACATGAAAGATATCCAGCGATATGCGTAGCTGACTATATTTGGAAGTAAAGAGCACCGCAGATCGTCTTGTTCAGGCCGCCATTTTGAAAGCGAGGAGTTTTAGCTGGTGTTTTCCAGAAATTTAAGAACACCCTGAAAGAAATTTTCCAAGATTTATTGCTCTTAAAAAGTCAACAAGAGTTTGCTTCAGCTTACAAGGATATGCAGAGATTGATTTGGAATTTACAAACTGAGAGCTCAACCAAGAAAATGTTAATTATTACAAGTGATGCAGAAACGTCAACGGAAAGTTGTAAAGTTAAACAGATTTTAATTCACAGGAAGATGACTTATTCTCGGTAAGGTAGTAATTATTCTTTTTTTTTTTTTTTTACTTTTACCTTGACATTACCGAACATGAGTTTGTAAATGAGTCTACTTTAAGTGAAAGATAGTAAACTTCGATTTCTTGAAATTTTGCTTTGGTGCTATTTGTTGCTAGCTTTAGGCGTTTTTTTTTTTTTTGTAGAACCATAGTTTTTCTTGTTCTGAAAATGGTAGTCGATGACAATTTGTTGAATAATAAAACAATTACCCTGCTTAATCTTGCGGAATATCCCCTGATTTAGCCAACTCGGCCTACGGCCTCGTCGGCTAAGTATCAGGTGATATTACGCGCGATATCGCAGGACAATTGTTAAATATGGGTGTCACAGTAACACGTGATTGCCATGCCATGTGCGTAATACCATGTATGTAATGCTTTAAAGAGCCGCCATAAAAAAGTAAAAGTATAACTTATGAGGTCTAGCTATTGATGAGCTATTGATTGATGAGCAAGAAATGGTCGTTACAAAAACGTACGTGTACGCCTTGTCACTCGTAGAATAAGGGTTAGAAAGCAAGACTGTTATCAGAAGCAGGATATGCGACTAAAAGGTCGAAAGACTCCCGAGAGGGAAACGTTAAGTCATTTTTTATTGATTTACCGACGAGTTCGACGAAAGCAAAGGGCGATTGCTGTACTTTGAGGACGATTAGCGAGACAGTTATTATTATAACAGTCATTTAATTGTCTTCGGACCCCTAACAGTCGACTGGACACGAGGTCCCGATTTGGCTCAAAGGCTCAAACGCTTCAAACAAAATGCGAGCTTCTTTTCAATGGCCCTCTGAAACCTAGAACGAACGACCAAAATGCAATTCAATACTCCTGTGGACGGGAGATTATGGCTTGGATCTATACAATATGTGGAATTTGACCGAACATCATCAACAGGATTTTGATGAACACTGGGAACGATTTGAAGACTAAGTGAAAATCTACTACAAACAGTGTAATAAACCACAATCTGCATGTGGGAGATGCGGTGGAAAACCACATGACAACTCACAGAAGTGCCCTCTCTTAATTCAAAATACCATGGATGCTACAAAGTTGGCCATTACCAAAACATGTGTTTCAAGACAAAACCCTCCGCTGTAAATACACTCCAACGTGAATGCAGCGAGCCACTGAAATCAGACCCTGATGAGAGAGTTTTCCTAGGGACTCTGTCTGCTGAGCATTGTCCAGATGGAAAGAACTGTACATGTAAGTAAATATTCAGTTACATGCGTATGGTACGAAAGCCATACCTGAAATGCAGCTAACTACAAAACCCATACCACAGGCATACCAAAATCAAAGCTTTTGCAGGATCTTGCAAGTTGTGTGTACATCACAGAGGTGATGCAATGGCAGTACCCTTGAAGTTACCGAAGTTGCAGGTCAGCTAAGTAGGGATGTAAAACTTGCAGGGACTTAGAACTAGTGAAATACAACTGCAAACTTACTGATGCGACAAAGCCATCATCAAATGGCCAAAAGAGTAGTAAACCCACACCCTACTTATTAAAGATGCACTCCTCAGCAACTACCAAGACTGCTTTGAAGGAATGGGAAAGTTCAACATGAAGCCGTACCATATTACCCTGGAACCTGATGCAGAACCCGTCATCCACCCGCCACGGCCAGTACCAGTCCACCTGCGTGACCTCTACAAGGAAGAACTCGACCAGATGCTAGAGCTTGGTGTTATCACATCAGTTAACACACCCAGAGACAGGGTTAACAGTATCCTCCTGTCGGAGTCAACAAATAAAAAGGAAGAGAGATTACAAAGGTTGCAGAGTGCTTAGACCCCCGAGACTTGAACAAGTTTGTCAAGAGGGAGAAGCACTACAGCAGAAACAATTCACGAAGTGGTGACTCAGCTTGGCATTGCGAAATTCTTCACCCTTGTTGATGCTAAGAAAGAATGTTGGCACGTTCCGCTTGAAGAAGCAAGTACCTAAGTATCTCATGACAGTCGGTACCCCTTTTGGTAGTTTTCGGCTGATCCAGCTACCGTTTGAGCTAGTTGTCTCCCAAAACATATTCCAAAAACAGCTCGACTCAGCACTTTATGGTCTCAGTGGAGTTACGGGTATACTAGATGATACCTTCGTCTTTGGTTCTACAGAGGAGAAACATGACAAGAATCTAGCTAGGTTCATGGAGGGAACACGACCTGAAGGCATAGTCCGTGTCAACAAAGTAAAGTTGCAATTCAAACGCAGCGGTCTGTTTCTTTGGAAATACCTAGACTCTCCAAGGTGTACGATCCGACAACAGCAAAGTGGCAGCCATACAAAACATGCAACGCCAGAAGATGTCAAGAGTCTACAAAGCTTTCTAGGCCTGATCAGCTACCTCACCTGAAGAACATCGCCTAGATATGGGGTCTAGAATATGAACGCGCATGCATTTAATGCAGTGAAGGAAGACGTTTCTATGAGAAGCAATGCACGGTCCACACAGGCCATAGCCACTAGAAGCCATTTTCAAGAAGAGGATGATATCACCGTCAAATGCGTCAAGTATATATATGTTATTCACCGGCCGGCAGGTCCCTACAGGGAAAAACTGTGCCCGAGGTCTCAAGACGGAGGGCACAGTTTTTCCCTATACGGACCGACCTAGGCCGGTAAATAACGTGTGTATTTTTTTTCTGCTTTTTTGGAGGTGGAACGAGGCGAATTGGTTTGAGAATACTGTTTCTAAACAGTCCCTCTACGTGCGCTTGTTCCTACGATCTTATGAGAAAGAGCCGTAGGAATAAAGGATACACTAATGATAAAACAGAGCTTAAAATATATCATAAAACAATAAGCGTTGAGAACATACCCCGACGTCTCATAGCAAGAATAAAGAAATAGGCTTTGTCTTTTTCAAAATGAAATCGACTTAAATTTGGTTTTCAGTACCAAAAGATCTTTAAAACAAGCAAGAATTTTAGAGAAAACTAAGACTTACACTCCACAAACTCCACTGCATATCTTTGTTCGTTCTTGGTCAAGATTTTCCCAAATCGATACTTTTGCAGTCTTTTTTAAAGCTTCCAACAGAGAAGAAAACTACAAAACGGTTAACTGGGGGGTTCAACGTTTTATTCAACACCGATCAACGCTGTTGAATTTTTAAAACAAGTTTGGCCTTCCAGCTTAATGATGTTTCACAATTTTGCCGACTTTTCTTTTGTTCTTAGGTGTGCCACCCTGTGCAATGATGTTCTGTAATATTGATTCAACTTTTTCTATGTTCTCAGGTGTGATCAAAAGTATTGAATTCGTTCGCCCACCTTGTTCAACTTTGCACAACAAAGTTGTGTTCAAGATTGTTGAATAATGTTGAACATAGGCGTACGGGCACATTCGGACTTGGGGGGGGGGGGGGCGGCGATCTTCTTGCCCGAAAAAATTACACAATGCCCGAATGTGTAAGCGTTGAAATTTGGATATAAACGAACTTACATTGCAAGAAAATCAAAAAGGTTCACAATTCTCACGTCTACTGAAACTGTTATAACTCCAAAAACAGTTGTTTTCAAACCTCGCATACTCTATGAACTCTGTTGACAAGTCTACTCATGCGATCAATCTTGTTAAAATTAAAAAGTTATTAAAAGAAAAAGTTTTTCCTTCCGTGGCGCTGTCCGAAAGTGTTAATAATCTTGTTCATACTGTTAACAATAACTTTGTTCCCATAAGAACGCTCAATGCACACGACAGCGAGGCTGTTCAGCCTATTTTGCCCCATCGTGCTCCGAAGGTAGGTCTTCAAGCGTCGGAGTCCGCTGAATGAGCGCTCCGCTGAGCAGGACGTTCCGGGGATGACGGCCAGAATGGACGCGACCTTTGAAAATTCTGGGGTCATTTCATACAGGCTGTTTGCGTTCAACACTTCGATGACTTCTGCAGGTGTTTTTATCGATTTTCCCACGTGTGCTGCCTTAAACTGACAGAACAGGCGTTGGTCTGCTTGGAGTAGCTCCCTGTGCTAGCACTGGTGGGCGAATCACTTAGGGTGATGTCACCTAACGGACAATGTCACCTAACGCACAGTAGCTTCCTGAATAGGGACGTGTTCATCTTGGTCATCCTGCAGTTCCAGAACCACCGACACAGGCGAGATTTCAACTCTTTCAATGCCATCAATTTGTACATTCCAACAGGAACCAGTGTTATCTTGGTCATGTGCGTCAGTCTGGTTGTCTGATCTGAAGAGCTTCTGTGACGGCCGCGACTCCGCTGAGCTCTTGGTGAAAAAAGCAAGCTGACTCTGATTACGCTCACGTACCATAGTGAAAGCAACTTTCTGTCCTTTGTGCGCAGCTTTGGCATGATTATCTTTATAATCGGAATCGAGTTCCTTCTTACATACACCACAAATAACCCGCTGACAATAAGGGCGTTTTCTTTTTCCTCTATCAGGCTCTTGATCCGTCATAATTCAAGGTTCACCTCTACCTCTCGATATCCAGTCTAAAAATGGGACGTTGAATAGAGTACTTTACGGTAACCGTTTACTTTCTGAATAAATCGCTTTAAATTATGAAGTTGAAGCATCGGATGCTGTTCTTACCATTTCAAGCGTGACAAAAAGACCGTAATGCATTCCATAATAAAACTAAGGGCGCGTTTTTTAATCCACAATTCTGGAATAAGAATGGTTGGTAAGGAATGCTAGGAATAATTCGGGTTGTCTGCATTAAAAAACGCCCGTCGAGATGCGCGGTCCTGGTCCTGCCTTTTTCTTGTACGAAACATCACTGAAAAAAACCTCGTACGTTTGGTACAGTGAAATTAGAAGCAATGTTTCATTGTGTCCAAAAGTGTAACCTGATTTTTTCTCCGGTAGAGACGTATTTGAATCCGCAGCGCTCATCTCGCCGTCCGCCATCTTGGATTTTCATTCGCAACATTCTGTTCATTCTGCTCCTCGGAGCAGAATGGATGGAATGGCGTTCTGTCCATTCCGGAATAGGAATGCGGAATAGAAAAACGCGCGTATTTTACATTCTGGCCATTCTCATTCCAGAATTGTGAATAAAAAAACGCGCCCTAAGTTGCGGATCATAGTGCAGTGTGATGTTTTTATACGTACTGATTAGTAATGTTTATTAAAAATTCAAGATTATAAGTTTTGATTCAAGGATCTCTTTTTGCCAAAATTTTTTCATGTATTTCTAATGTAAATCGCACGGGACTGTACACGATAAAACTAAGATAAAACACAGCTTTTGCACACGTGGCCGGCATTTTGCTATACATAATAGATCATGCAGCGGTCCAAAAATATATAAGCTTTCACTGAATGAGAAGTAATTTCGCCTTTTAACACGCTAAGGTGCACCCTACCAAAATCGAACAAAAACACCCAACTTATGCCGTTTTGGTGAAATTGGAATAAGCGTTTCTTCTAATCTAAAATCAACTGTCAAATTTGCAACGCGCTCACATTGTTGCTTTTAATCTCCATTCACGTAAGTTTGGAGAGTTTTCCAAAATTTTTCACCTAGCTTGACAATGACGGACAGTTCGACCAGGTTTAACGCTTAAGATAGGTCCGTTTAATTAAGATTACACCAAAGAAAAAATAAAAACACTCGGGCAAAAACCCGAAGAGCTAACCTCCTGCATTTTTTGCAAATCTTTATCTCCACGCTTTGGTAGTTGGTACAAGCCGACAAAATGCCTTGACTTAATAACCAATTATTTACCTTTCGTCTTGTTGACCGCTTGACCGTAAGGCACTTTCTACTTGATCTTGAACTTGAACTCTTTTCTTGATCTTGAATTTGAACTTTTTTTCTTCTTAAACAACGTTTACTTTGACTCCACGAAGTCCTCAACTGAAACTCAACTACATGTGAGCTGCACGCGATTCACAAAGCGTACGCGTTCTCCCGCCTTATGTGAATTGCCGGGCGCGAACGTTTGGCGCGAACTGCAGCAAATGCCAGGCTGCTAGCGATCGGCAGATCGGCAGCAAAGCCATTCAAACGTTTTAAGATGGGCCGTTTGGTCGTGTTGTAGAAGCCGGACTCAATAAATAAATACATATTTTAATCAATGCATAAAATAAGTAAATAAATCAATATTTTAATCAATAAATATTTTATCCCAAGTGCTTTTGCCCGAATCACAAGCGTTTTGCCCGAAAATTTTCGCAACTGGGGGGGCTGCAGCCCCCCCCCCCCGCCCCCCGGCCCGTACGCCTATGATGTTGAATGAGTTTGGCCGAGTCATAAAGTTTGCAAACGAAAAACGCAAAGAGCGTGAGCCAACAAAATGAGGGCGCAGCCGTGGTTGAAGGCTAAGAGAAGGGGGAAGTTTGAACCCTTTATCCCCCAACATAAAAAGGTTTCCCCTTAAGTAAATTTCCAACCCCCCCCCCCCCCACCCATCGCCCCCATCCTCGCGAAAGTGGGTCGGTCGGTCGGTTGATCGGTTAAGCAAAAGGGAAAGATAATTCCAAGATAATAATTCCCAGCGAGCCTTGATTAAAAATTAAGTCCTCAATACTGTCATCTTACAACGACCCGCTATCACTCTTAAAGGTGTTCGGAGACCTTGATAGGAAGGTGACTTAGATGTCCAAGTCACCTCAAGATGCCTTTAAAGAATATTAAAACGCACGAAGAAAGGGTGCAGGCACGGACTAAGTATTTCTAATCGGAGCCTTTTGGGACTGTGAAATCCAGTTTTCGGAAAACCGAGAACCTGCAAATTCCTTTCCGATCCGCTTTTATAATTACTGAACAAAGCCAGTTATCACATGCAGGTGGCTGGCTTGAATTTTGTGTGATGTTGTAAAAAAGCAAAAGGTTTCACTTCTGCATAATTGATACGTTAAAGGTGGGGTTAGGTGAATGAATGAAACAAGAGGTGAGTTCTGAAACAAGAGATGGAAAAGCTCCGCTTTATTTGAAAATCCTTTAATGCCAAGAATCGTTTACTTATACTATCACTTTCACCCGGGCACTTACAATCAGTCGATTTAGTGTTCTCTTAAACGTCTTTTCAAACACCTTTAGCCCAAGCCCCGCCCCACCCTAAACAAACAAAAAGAAAGAAAACATTCTCAGACCGAAAAGGAGATTTTCATGTCCAACTTTGTATTTTAATCCAGCCATAGTTCATTAACTGTGCTACCTCTTGGAAAACCAACAGAGAATATATTTTTTAAATCCCTTCGCCCTGCCCACCAGGAAAAAGCTCTAGGGTTAATGTCACGCAACCAACGTACGTTTTTTTCAGTTTCACGCATTTTTAAGTGCTAATTTGAAACCAATCTACTGAGAATCTTCGCTCAGTCCTTAAATTAATAAACACAGGATGAGAAGAATAGTTTATTTGAAAAAACAATTTAACCTTATTCCCCAAAGTCACCTGATGCACCCAAAATTTCGTTACCGCGGTACATGCATGCAGTAGTCGATTTCACTGAAACTCGTTCTGACTGAATTAATTAGCGGCATCACCCAAAGCACGTAACAGGTGTTTTTGTATTAACGACTTCTTGTTTCGCTGTTCAGTTCAGAGCTAGTTTGAAAGAAAAGACATCTTCTGTACAACACAACACCTTAATCCTGCTTTCCAACGAAAATAGGAAAAGAGAATCCTCACATCAAAAACGGCGGATGTTCGGTGAAACGGCATAGCAAGTTGCGATATCCTGTCAAGTTTCCTTGCAGTTTGCTTAAATTTTATCATAAACAAGGACCACAGCCCTCACCTGTGATACAGCAACATGAAGGTTAGAGGATTTTGTGTTAAAATCGGTTGTTGGCTGATCAAAACCTGCGGTAAACGTGAATCTGTTTGTGTATGTGAACACTGAGTTAATTAGGCTGACTTTTCTGATAGCTTGAATCAATGCATTTTGTCCAACTTTAAATTTCTATAACATCGCGTCAATAAATTTCCCCAAAAAATCCTTTTAGGAACCAAAATAACATCCCTTCTCCTCTTGAAATCCAGATTCTTGACGAATAATATTCGATACCACATACTTTTTTTAGGGGCTAAACTTGATATACTTTTTATCTAGTCAAAAGTATGTCGGATAAATTTAATTAGAGCTCGTAAATAAATGAGCAGAAATTGCTGAAATTGCTTTTGACGTATATTTAAACATCGTTCTACAAGTCTGATTAATTTTTATTGCTCTGGAATGCTTCATTTTGTCACGCGAAGCTTCGAGATTTGCCTTAAATTTTGAGCTTCAAAAGCGGTCTTTTGAGCGACTTCCGTTAATATCGATTTTCTTGAAAATAAATCGATATTCAGCCAAACGAACTATGCAGTGATTTGTTTCACATTAAGGTCTACCTAACATATGAATATGAGCGGAATTGATTTTTGACCTCCTGCCACAATATTTTGAAAATGTTTGATTTTTGGCAACATTTGCTCTTAAGTTGTAGGAATAGTAGTCTAGATTCATTATATTTTGCAAAGGTCATGATTCTTTTGTTGTTGACAACAGTAGCGATAGTGACGACGATAATGATGATTATGTTGACGACAGTAGCGATATTGACAACGATGATGAAGATGACGATGATGGTGATGTTGTGGTTTAAATTTGGCTTTGGTTTGGAAATTTTCAAGCCATTATTTTCAACTTTATTTTCCACTGCCTCGCATTCATTACCATAATCTGGAAACAAAGAAAAAAATCAAATTGGTTTGAAAATTTTCAATTTTCCATCTATTCAACCGAAAACCAATTAAAACCACAACAGTGACAATGACAATGGTGACGGCGATGATTATGATAATGTGAGAACAGTAACCCTTCTCAAATTTGAAGACGAAAGAACTGGTGAGAATCCAGTCTCATCCTTAACGTGTCATGTAACCAATCCAAACCTAACTGTTGTTTTGCAATTTCAAAACTTGTAGAATAAAACTTTCTATGCATGAAAAGTGTTATGGACAATGCTGCACCATGTGTGTAAGCCTTTACTTACGTTTAATTAAGAGCTGTGCTCTCGCAGGAGGTCCATCTCCCATTGAGTTTGTTCCAATACATGAATACCACCCTTCATCTGACCGGGAAACAGAAGCCTTTATCAAAGTTATAAATGTACATCCACCGCAACTTTCCCCTTGAATGTCGACTCCATTGAACTGCCACCTTTGTGCTTCGGTTGGTGGGTTGCCGATTGTTTTACAAGTGAAGGTGGCTCTTACTCCTGCTGCCAGGGTGAGGTTTTGAGGATGATCAGCAGGAAACTGAACAACTGGACGATCTGACAACAACAACAACAACAACAACAACAACAACAAAGCAAGATGTACAACGTACAGTACAGCAAAGCAGAAATTGAAGTCAAATCAGGGGGAAGTAAGGTAAGGAAATGAGAGTGAAGGGATAGTAAGCAAAGGGAAGGTAAGAAGACTGAAGAAGAGGGAAGTGAATGAAAAGAAAGGGAAACCAAGTCAAAGAGAGGAATGAAAAGGAAAGGAATTTAGGAGAAATGCAAAGGGACAGACAAAGAAAGGAAAACCAAATAAAGGAAACAGAAAGGAAGGAAGGAGAGGAAAGAAAAGGAATAGAAATTGAAAGAAAAAAAGAGGTCGAGTAAAACAACGCCAAGTGAAGAAAAATGAAGTAGGTTAAGGTGATTCCATTCAATTGCATTGCGCATCCTTTCTGCGCATCATTTTTTGCGTGATTAGCGCGTGCACGAGCGCGCGCGCGTTTAGAACTTGATAGGCTTTCTATGAAAGCTGAGCTGTTCAGAGAAATAAATGGTCGTTTTCTCCTAAACGAACTCGGTGACCCCACTTTTTTATTCCATTTATTTAAGGAAAGTACGACTTTACATGATATATTCAAATTTGAAGAACTTTTCATTATTCAATTTTGAAATATTCCGGTTGATTCACTATTACAGCCAGATTTTAGGCGTTTCACTGGAACCGTGCAGACGCTCGATTTGCCTATTATTTCAAATTAGTTTCATTGTTACGGCAATTTTAAGACGTTTTACTGTAACATTGTACTTCTATCATAAGAATAATGCTTATATTTCATTGCTGGTTATAACTTTGTTGAAGTAATGGGTGTCTCTAGTACAAGGGTAGGTTTTTTAATATTGCTGTCTAAAGATAGCAAAGTACCTATATACTACAGCCCCGTAGCGTGAATTCAGACACGGTGACCCCCTCTTTTTATTTTGCTTTTTTAATGTACTAGGTGTAATTAATAACTGTGCAAAGTTTCAACAAATTCTTATTACAACTTCTTTTTCGATGGAATCACCTTAAATAGAAGTGAAGGAAAAGGAAGTTAAAAAACAAAGAAAAAGCAAGACTAAAGGAATAAGAAGCGACTTATTAAAACATTTCACCATGAAAATCTGCAATAATATTCAACTGAGAACATTTTATGAAGAAAAACCAAACTCTTTGTTTAACTTTTAGTGGTCTATTGTTTTATTTAGTGTTTTTGTACATTTTAGCATATTTTTTAACTTTGAATTGATAATAACGTTACGTGAACGTCGAAACATAGTCAATTTTGAACTTTTTCATTTTCTTAAAATGTTTTTCAGTAATACATTATTGTAGATTTTCATAGGGAAAAAACAAGAGAAGCAAAGATATGAAAATGAGAATTACAGCGTAAACACCAGTGTATTTAAGTCTCACTCACAAATAAGCCAAACCCCAAGTTCAGTACGTGGATCAAAAAGTTTTACAGAAAGATTTACAGTCAAGCAGTGAGAAATCTTAGTACTTTACTTCTATTGAGTGAACATAAGCAATATTTGCATTGATACTGAGTTAATGAAACCCAGTAATGAGATTGATCAGTCTTCCAGGCAATTTTAGCTCTCAAATTAAAAACCATTGGCCTGTCTACCCACTTAAAAGCACATAATGGCTACAACTGTACCTCCTCAGAACTGTTCATGTTTGTCTTAAAAATTAATTTGTTTCTTTGGAGGAAGTTTGCTTGTCAACGGAAGTACCACTTCATTTCACTGTGTCCAAGTTCATAGTAAGCTTAGCAGCCAGGCATTTGCTTGGATGAGAGAACTGGAAACAAGTAGTTCACAATGGCATCGAGTACTCAAATAGCGTGGTATTTAATGGTTTTGTGGCTCATGGAGAAGCAATTACTGCGGCTTACTCATAAAATGGAGTTTCAGTGTCCGAAGGCCTTCAGCTGTTCCAGAAAGTAAAAACGACTTTAAATCATTAAAAAGGTAGTGAGACTGACTTTTACAAGTTCTCTTTGGAAGCATATGACTCAGACAGACTCATTCCCATTTACTCATGAACAATTGCTATAGACTTGTAGAACTGAAGTTGAGCTTTCAAAAAATTGTTGTCAGAGGTGACAATTTTCACACCTCAGGTGGCAAATCCCATTTGAACTGCAGGCTCAAGAGTTTGGCATTTTAACCTTTGAAGATACACAGTCATGTATTTTAAAACAAAATAGAAATTTATTCCTATACAAAAAATTAAACAGTAAGCGGGATCCTGGAGCACAACTCCTGCAATTATTTCCTTAGATATCGGCTAAGTTTATATTAAAAACACATGCCATGTTTTTAAGAGGCTATTTTATTGAGTGGAAAGCTGTGATTGTTCTGGGCTAGCGCCATGAAAGGTTTCTTGCACTTATTTAAATAAGTGACCAAAATTTTTATTTTATTTTTAAAATACCTTTCAGTGCAGTCCGTACCAGCCCTTAAAATTTGCCATGTTTTCAATCATCTCGCAAACAGGCTGATGGACTGCCATTTTGAATTCTCTTTGGAAAGCCAGTGTTAAAAGTATTTGCATTAACAAAGGGCTGATTATAAGGTCGAAGAATACCAAGAATCTAAGGTATTTCTTGTGTACTGTCGGAACTCAATATGGCGTCGTAAACAAACAAAAATGCATAGCAACACACTAGTTGGATTAATCTTTCACTTATTTCACCCTGAGTCATGTCTGTGTGTCACAAAGATCGGATATCACAAGTTTCATTAAATGGACAAATAATGTTCAAAAAGTAACGTGGACGTGAGAAGCGATTGCCAATCACCCCTAAAACTGTAGTGCTAAAGAATTCTGCTTTCTTTTCCTATAATTTCTCTGGAACTATTCCCTATCGTCGTCGCTAGTCAAAAATGTACAACTGCTTCAAAGCTGTCAACGCAAGAACATATCATATCGCATTTCAGAGTGATTATGTTAAACACTGTGTTAAACCATTGCAAAACAACACTCGCAGCAACCAACCTTGGCCTTGATTTTCGGTGCTTCAAGCTTAGAAGAAATCCCCATCTCTCGGATTTGGCTATGTAACTTTTAAACATATACTTTCACATACTTGGGTTTTTAGGTATGTTTTATTATTGAACTTAAGTCAGTCCTACTACTTTAAGAGGAGGAGTTTAGATGGAAGTGAAGCAAACTAAAATAATATTATAAAAGTGAAGAAACCAAAAGATCAAAGGAAATGAAAAAATCAAATGAACATAAAAGAAAGGAGTGGAAAAGCAAGAATTCAAAACAATTAAAAAGGAAAGGAATGAGAAAGAAAAATAGAAAAAAAAGAAACAAAAAAGAAAAGGAAAAGAAGGAAGACAATTTATAGAACTTAACAAAAGATAACAAAGCGAAAGCAGTGTTAAAAACTTAATTTTGAAAGCAGTGTGGCTTTCGTAATGCACTTGGCCAAAACCAAAAGATAACAAAAGGAAAGCGGCAGACTGAGGTAAACACTTATTTTTAAAGTATTGGCATCTGTCCAAGTGACTTTAAGAATGCACTTGGTCGAAACCAACTGAAGATACTATTAAGACCACACAAACCCAATGAAATATCCATTTGAAGTCTACAATATATAGTTTTTCTTCTTTTCTGCCCCACCCCCACCCTCTTCCTCAACAACTACATGTACATCGACATGATGAGTACTTACATCGAACTTCAAGTTCTGTATTTTGTCTTGTTTGACCGGCATCATTGTATGCAATACAGGAAAAATTCCCATATTGCCTCCAAGTCAGTTGATAAATGGTAAGGTAACTAAAGGTCCTCAACAGCTTGGAGTCTGGGATTACTTGAAATGATCCTGTGATATTGTAAGCTGGGATGTGGGTCATATTCTGTCCATTCAACACCCACAGAATTTCTGCTGCAGGTTTAGCCTCAGCTGTACATGTGTAGCTCATGGTTTCATTTTCTTTTTTGGTCTGTTTGGTCGTTGGTAATGTTGTAGTAATGGTCGGAGGAACTGTAAAAACCAAGAAATAACAAGTGCTAATATTAGATTGTTAGTGAATGAAAGTACATTTTACTAAATAACAAAGGTTGGTAAGGCTGCACTGACAAGCCACAGGGAGTTTAAACATAAAAACGACCAGTGTTCACTTGCTGATGAACAATGGTAAGGAAAAAAACTTGAAATTAGCACAAAACTATTGGTTAACAGTACGTAACTTCAAACTTCCCTGTGCAAAAAAAAACAAACAAATGCCAGTAAGGTGGTATTGAAATGGAACAGAGTTTAGTCTCTTTTACAGTTTATAGTGTGCCTTTGTATTCACCCGGTTTCTACTGCACAAGGCACCCAGAATGACTACTGCTCAACCCACCCACACCCTGGATGGGCTGCTAGTCCATCCCATCAAACCTTGCAATGTATCTCCAGCATTTTGTCAGGTTTTTGCACTGGTTTGTGTACATGAGACAGCCATAGGAAAGTACAGATTATTAGTTTCCCGAAACGGTCACACTGAAATCTAACTCTCAAAAGTAAGAACCAACCTTCGACAATGTTATAATAGGCACAATACGAAAATGCAGCGTTGGGAAACATTGCGCAATAAAAGTGTCAAATTGAACTCGTAAATAATATACATGTAAACAAAATGAAATACATACTTAAGGGGCTATGTCAAGGGTATTTCTGTGTCTTGGAGACAAAATTCTGGTTAAATCAAACTAAGAGCATTTTCTTATACAGAATTAAAATTGAAGAGTTCACTGCTGACCATCAGATCCAAGGACTCAGAGGCCTTACCACTGACCATATTTTGGAGTCAGCCATGTTGTTTTTCTACGAACATTGAAGTTCCCTTGCAACTTTGCTCGTTATTTTATGTAAGTGGATTCATTCATAATGATTTGTGTGTACTAGAATGAGGAACTCTTTGTCTTATTTGCTATTTTAGGACTCTTTCATCGTTGAGATTAAACAAACTGATCATCATCGAGGAGTCCTGTTTCTTCGTGAAAGAGTCATAATTTCATTATGGTGGTTGTGGAATGTTCGGTCCCCGGCTGCGAGTTTAAAACATCGGACGTATCCCAGTCTCTGGCAGTCGCCCTTCTGGGAAACCACAGTTTAGCACATCAGAATTCAGTGGCCTAGTCGACACCAGCCGCACTTCGAGGCCCGAAATTGGAGCACCCTAAGATAAATGTAGGAGTCTCAATTGAAGACTGGAATGTATTCCTACGGCGCTGGGAGGTCTTCCGGACGGGATCTAACATCGATGAAGCATCTTCCCCGTCGCAGCTTTTCCAATGTGCTGGCGCTGAGCTGGGCGACAGCCTCTTGATGGCTAACCCAAACATCGCCTCCGAATCCCTGCCATGCGTTCCTTGGCAGTGATACCGGTCGCAACGTGCGTCCTGCGCACCGAATTATTACAGCTCAGACAAGAAGCCATCCGTGCATTTGCGGCCAGGGTCCGCGGGAAAGCAGAAACCTGCGCCTTTGCAGCACAGTGCAAGTGTGAGAAAAGCGTGAATTATACCGACAACGCCATCCGCGATGTTTTACTGAACGGCCTGGCAGATTCAGACATCAGACGAGAGGTACTGGGGACGAAAGACATCCTCACCAAACCGATAAACGATATTGTCGCTCTTGTCGAAGGCAAGGAAATGGCACGCAACACCTTGCCGTCCTCCACACTATCTGCTGTGTCGACATTCCAGAACCCGCGAAACACAGCCCCTGTTACAGCCCCGCCCCAAGCCGAGAGGAATAAAGAGGCAATTTGCCCTGACTGCAAGACCACGTTTACGATATTTACAGAAGGGGCGCGGGGTTGGAATACCCAACCCCACCAAGTTTGCATCCACTGCTACCGCTCCCGTCGCCGGAGACAGCACAAGAAACGCTCTCCCCAGGTTCCCTCGCCCAACATACAGGCCTTGGAAGCAGACCCCATCTCCCAGGTCGCGGCATTTCAGACAAGTGGAGCCGGTTCCCACCACAAGCGCCGACGGCCCCGCCGAAACAGCAGTCATACTACCCACGGCACGATCAACAAGCCCCTACCACCCAGTCTGAGTCACCATATTTTCTCCAAGGGGGAATGGAAGCGAACTCGCCTTTGAGAGCAGCCCAGAGTAGCTATCACCATCTCGCTTGACAAGTCGACCCAGGGCAACAGCGGGAACTCACACCAGTCCCCCGACATCCACGCTGATGTAACTGCGATTGCAGATACCGGAACTAAGTCCGACTTATGGTCATTCAGAGACTTTCTTGCCAGCGGCTTTACTCGCGCCGACCTACATCCCATCCATTTAAGTCTGTCAGCCGCCAACCGCTCCCCAATCTTGATCGAAGGAGCGTTCTTCGCTAAGCTCGCCACAAGGTCCCATACGGGCAAAGAGTCATCATGCAGCTCAATGGTCTACGTTAGCAGCTCTGTCCAGGATATCCTACGAGTCCTTGCTCAGCCTCGGCCTTCTCTCAAGCGACTTCCCGTCCACCAATCACGGGGCCAGCCCCTGTGACAGGTGTCACCAAGGCCAACACGACGAGTCGCGTAGACTGCCGACAACAAACGCCACGCGTTCCCTTAACGATGGCTGCAGCATCCCATCTCCACAGTACGGCACAGCGTGCTCATGTCCACAGCGCCAAGCCCCACCGCCACGCCCGTCTGAGTTGCCGTTCCCCAGCACTCCAGAAAATAATGAGCGGATGAAAGCATGGCTTCTCAATCGATACGCATCATCGACCTTCAATACCTGCCCCCACCGGCCGTTGCCCTGTATGGAAGGGCCACCAGTTGAGATTCACGTCGATCCCGCTGCTACACCCAAGGCCTGCCACACGCCAGCCAATATTCCTCTTCATTGGCAGCAGCGAGTATACGAAGATCTCCTCCGCGACGAGGCGCTAGGAGTCATCGAACGTGTACCTTATGGCGAACCGGTGACGTGGTGTCACCGCATGGTGATCACGCGGAAGCACAACGGCTCCCCACGGCGCACGGTTGACCTATCGCCACTGAACAAGTTCTGCCAAAGGGAAACATTCGCCGTGGAGACCCCTCTCCATCTCGCGCGTCAAATCCCTAAGAACACATGGAAGACAGTTACGGACGCCTGGAATGGCTACCACAGCGTCCCTTTGCGCGAATCTGATCGCCACCTCACCATCTTTATCACCCCGTTTGGTCGATGGCGCTACACTCAGGCACCACAAGGCTTCTTGTCCTCGGTTGATGGCTACAATCGCCGCTTCGATGCCGTCCTGGCGGAGTACGAGCACAAGGAGCACCGCATCGACGACACGGTCCACTACGATAGCGATCTTGAGCAGCACCGGTGGAGGACAATCGACTTCCTCACCCGCGTCGGCCAAGCAGGTATCGTTCTAAACCCCAACAAGTTTCAATTTGTGGAGAGGACTGTAGACTTCGCTGGTTTCAGAGTGTCGGACCACGCTATCGAACCCCTACCCAAGTATCTTGATGCCATTAGAGACTTTCCCTCTCCGACTAACACCATGGATATCAGGAGCTGGTTCGGTCTTGTCAACCAGGTCTCTAACTACGCCCAGCTGGGCGACATCATGGCCCCCTTCAAGCCGTTTCTCAGCCCACGCTGCAAGTTCTCGTGGTCGCCCGAACTTGAGGCAACGTTCCAGAAATCTAAGGAATCAATTGTTGAATCCATCCGCCAAGGTATCGAAATCTTTGACATGCAACGAAGCACCTGCCTCCGCCCCGACTGGTCCCGGCGTGGTATTGTGTACTTCCTCCTCCAACAGCACTGCAACTGCCCCTCAGGCATCCCTGATTGCTGCCCTGGGATGGAGGATCACCCTCGCTGGTTCACGATTCCTGACCTCTGCAGAGCAGCGCAATGCAGCCATCGAAGGGGAAGCACTTGCTGTCGCCTGGGGCCTCAAGCAAACGCGCTACTTCACACAGGGATGCGACGACCTCGTCGTAGTCACTGACCATAAACCACTGGTTAAGATCTTTGGCGACCGCATGCTAGACGAGATATCAAACTCACACCTATTTCGTCTCAAGCAACGAAACCCTCCCATGGCGCTTTCAAGTTGCACACCTCCCAGGCACAAGCAACCACGCCGCTGATGCAACCTCCAGGCACCCCTCCCCCTCAGGAAGTGACGACTCACTAGACTTGTCAAGCGAAACCGAAATTGCAGAGTCAGCACTAATGGCTTCCATCCGCCACGACACCCATGAGCTCGGAAACATCTCATGGTCCTTCCTCGCCCAAGAAACGACCACCGATGCATCCCTGAGCCACCTCCTCAAACTCGTTGAGCAAGGCGTCACAAATTTTGACCGCACGGACCCTGCCCTCTCCAACCTCTGGCCCATCTGCGAGTCGGTATATTCGCACGAGGGAGTCTTACTGTATCAGGACCGGGTAGTAGTCCCGTCATCTCTTCGCCCCCAAATCCTCAAGCACCTCCATGCTGCGCACCAGGGAACCTCTGCAATGGAACGCCGCACGCGCGCCATTGTCTTCTGGCCAGGGATGTCGAAGGACATCCGCAAAATGAGAGAAGGATGTGCAGACTGCAACAGAAATGCTCCATCACAGGCCGCAACCCTGCCCCTACCTTCCTCACCACCGTCGACACCGTTGGAAGCGGTTTTCGCTGACTTCTTTGACTACGACGGCCGCCACTACCTTGTAGTAGGAGATAGACTCTCGGGATGGGTAGAAGTCCTCAGCTCAACAGCAGGCACCAATCTCGGAGGCTCCTCCGGTCTCGTACGTCATCTTCGCTCCTTCTTCGCCACCTTTGGCGTACCGGAAGAGCTCTCAAGCGACGGTCGCCCAGAATTCATAATAGGAGAAACAGAGAATTTCCTTCGCTTATGGGGTGTCCGGCACCGCCTTTCTTCTGCTGGCTTATTCCCACAGTCCAACGGCAGGGCAGAGGTCGCAGTAAAAACCGCCAAGCGCCTCCTGATGTCTAACACTGGCCCTACAGGCTGCTTTGACCACGACCGCTTCCTGCACGCCATGCTGCAGCCTCGCAATATGCCTGATCCAGACTGTAACCTTTCACCAGCGCAGATAATCTTTGGTCGCCCCCTACGGGACACTCTGTCCTTCGGCAACAAACTAGAGAAGTTCTCCAACCCCCACATCTGCCCCCTTTGGCGCCAGGCGTAGGCGGCTAAAGAGGAGGCTCCCCGCACAAGGCTCACTCGCACCACTGAATCCCTGACATTCCACTCCAGACCCCTTCGCCCCCTCACCCATGGGGAGAGAGTGTTCATCTAGAACCAGCGCGGTACCCACCCCACCAAATGGGACTGATCAGGAACAGTAGTAGAATCGCCTGGCTAAACCAGTACCGGGTAAAGGTGGATGGGTCTGGACAACTCACACTGCGTAATCGTCGCTTCCTACGCGCTTACACACCAGCCACTCCCTCCATCCTGCAACAGTCCCCCGCACCGCCTCTACCTGCTGGCACTGTCGAGCAAAAGTCCCAACCCTGTCCACCGTCACCACCAACATGACCACTGGAAGCACCCCAACTGTCAGTGACTGCACGGCGAGTCACACCTCCAGATTTCCCCTCCCCTACAGATGTCCCCTCACCACCCATCACACAAGGCACAACACCCAGTGATGATCCCCCAAGTCAACTACCACCAAATACCTCCAGCCCCTCTGGCACCTCCACTGATACCTCACCCCCAGCTGCATCAACACAGCCACCACCCATGCTGGACCAGTCCCCGCGTCCATGCCGTGTTAGATGGCCACCCAAGCGCTTCGAACCGGAGACAGGCAAGTGGCAGACCATAGCTTCCCGAACTGGGATGAAGAGTTCACCGCTGACCATCAGATCCAAGGACTCAGAGGCTTTACCACTGACCATATTTTGGAGTCAGCCATGTTGTTTTTCTACGAACATTGAAGTTCCCTTGCAACTTTGCTCGTTATTTTATGTAAGTGGATTCATTCATAAGGATTTGTGTGTACTAGAATGAGGAACTCTTTGTCTTATTTGCTATTTTATTGTATTAGGACTCTTTCACCGTTGAGATTAAACAAACTGATCATCATCGAGGAGTCCCGTTTCTTCAAAAATGACCTCAGAACTCCAAGAAGAAGATATAAATTCTTGAAAGAAGAACAAAACATAATCAGTTATAATTATGGCTTTTGCTAGACATGAAGGAAAACTTGAAAAGAGCGGCATGATTTTTTTCAAGTTGCAATCCAACTTTCCATCCTGACCAACTGTGGCCAAAGGCACTTACCCACAATGACCGTAGAATGGTCGAAATGTCGTTCATTTTTATCGTTCCGTTTTATAACTTCATGTTTTTCAATGAACTCATTGATTTAAATTTTATAGGTACAGCCCTGAAATATGGCTTAATTCAGTGAATGCAATATACACTGTCAAAACATGGGATGGATACGTGTACATGTCTTAGACCACACAAGCAGCAAGGAGAAAAACATTGGCATTTAAGTTGATCGTATCGTGTTAACTTCTATTTTTCCTCGTCAAGGCGAGCCTGGGTAAATGGGAGAACAAACCTAGTACAATGATTGTAATCTGCTCTGTTGGCCCATCTCCTACTTTGTTACTTGGCACACAGGAGTATGGTTCATCTTCATCATTAAGCTGTATGTTGTTGATATCAACCCTGCCTCCACTATTTGAGACTTCTGTGCTACCACGTCTGATGGTATATGTCGGAGCAGGGTACCCATCTGCACTGCATGTAAGAGTCACCGTTGTTCCTGGCACCACAGCATTGCCTGGAGTTCCAGTTGTCAAAATAGTTTTTGTAGGTCGATCTATGAAAATACAACCACTGTATGTGATGGGAGCATTCTGGTTAAGCATTATTATTATTATTATTATTATTATTATTATTATTATTAAATATTTGTTTTACATATATTTTATTTATTTACCACATAAAAACTTACAACAAGGTACATTACAAATACATGTCTAGAAAAAAAGAAGAACAAGCTAAATACAGGATTACTACAGAGACAGGCATGGAAATTAAGGGAGTAGATAAGAGATCACTAAGTATAAACATAGGCACGCATTGCGTGCTTGACCTATGTTGAAATGACAAGTCTCATCCTCGCTATTTGCAATTTTTAAGACATACTCTGAAGACAAAACGATACATGTGATCATTCTTGTAAATACTTGCCCCTCCACTATAGCACACTGAGTGCATAAGGCCCAGTTCAGATGGCGTACCTCTCATGTGCGGTACCAAGTAGTACGTAGTTTTTTGGCAGTTGTAGGGTGTCCAAATGAGTTTTTTCGACAGATTTCAATTAGGCAAGCCAAAATCTTGGCAAAGCTTGCCGCTTAAATACGACCTAGGAGCTTTTTTGTTTACTCAGCAATACCCTTGGAATGCAAAACAAAATCCCCCTAAAATCCCAGTTGGACCAAAATTGGAGATAGAGCAACCATCGGGCTAGTAGGCTACAGACTAAAAAGTCAAACTGACACTAGAACTAAACAACTGCATAAAAAATTTCAAATTGAATCTAAAAGTGAAACCCCAGTTAAGGTCAACTACACGTAATAATTGTCTGCATATTTCTGAATGATATAACTGGAGGTCACAACAAGAGGTGAAAGAAACAAGTGTATTAGATAATAATTTGAGGAGAGAACAACCATTGGCACTCCCAGTTGCACAAACTTGTTTATGAAAATTGAAGACCGAAAGAAGGCAAGGGTCGTTTTTCAAACAAATTTTCTTGCCATATGTTCCTGTATATGACAAAACCAAAAAAAAAATTTGTTTCTATGTCGCCTGGAAAATCTGTGGATATGACTGGTATAAATCAAGGACACAACATCATAAACTAAAACTTAACCGTATTATGGGAAGAGAAAACGGGTTAAAAACATGCTTGAAAGACCAAACTAATTTATGCAAATTGCAATCTTATTTCAAAGACCACATGTTCCCATATATGATAAATCCAAGAAAGAAATCATTTCGTCGGCTGAAAAATCTGTGCATATGACTGATATAAATCATGGACACAACATCATAAACTAAAACTTAACCGCATTACTGGGAAGAGAAAACAGGTTTTAAAACCTACAGACACGCTTAATGAATAAACAACCTAATTTATGCAAATTGCAATCTTAAACACGTCGCTATAAATTTTAAATTACCAAACAAAGCTGTTTCAAAAACCTTGCAAAGTACAGTCAAAATTATCGATATTAAGCACAGATGCAATCTTTTCAACCAACATCTTGCTCAAAGATACACCAAAACGGCTGTTTCATAACACAGCGATCATTTAGAACAAATTAAATTACAGTTTCTCGTCAACAAGTCTATTTTTGGAACGAGCCGGAGGTTGTTTTTGTCATGTTCCACCATTGGCCACGACAAAGTTCAATTTTACCTGCCCTTACAATAGCTTTAGGAAATTACCATCAATTCTACCACACCAAGCCTTTACTGAAAATATAATATTCGAGAGGACAAAGTAGAAAAGCACACTTGCGCTGATCGTTTCCGTCCCCATACATGTATGTACATTCAACATGACCGGTAAACTTAACCTTGTCTGACCTTCAGCTTCAGTAAGCGGATTCTAACCAGCTCTTTCATTCTTAGCTTAGTAGCCTCAATCTGATTGTTGCCACATAGTGCCACATAAATTCCCCGGGGGGGGGGGTGCACTGCCATGTGAAAGCTGCATGGATGCTCGTCTCTCGCGTTCTCCGTCTGTTTTAGAATGGCATCTTTTACAGGTCGAATGAAGAGCATCCCTGCCCAGTCTCACATGGGACTCCCCCCCGGGATCAGAAATACATACGTACATACATACCAACAAACAAACATAGAAAGCGCATACTGCAGTCCGGCTAAGACCTATGTTTTCAACATAGGTCAAAAATAGTGATTTATCTTTTCTTAAGAGAAACTCTAATTTTATTATAAAGTCACAGATTAATAATGAATTATTCTGGAGTTTTCTTCTGTACATGTAATAGAACAGAGACAGCAGTGTAATTTATATAAATTTGTCGCATTTGGGAGACCAAATAGAATTCTTCAGTGTTAGGATTGAATGGGAATTGTGAGTTGCATTAAACCATTGCAACACTTTCTGAGTGAAAGACATTGTAAATTGACAATTTATAATTTAACTGCGATCAATTTAGTCCACTTTGCCTCAGTAAATACAATCACTGTCTTCCTTAATTTTAAATCTTAAAAGTTCCTTTCTGCTCACAATAATTCTGTGAATGAATTTGAAATGAAACTCACGTAATTATTTTCTTGACAAAAGATTTCCTTTTCTATTATTATTATTATTATTATTATTATTATTATTATTATTATCATTACAAAGTGAAACTTAATCTCTGTACACCCAGAAATGTAAAAGTGAAAAGTGGAGAAAAGTTTGAACCCTTTAAGCTCTGATATAAAAATGCATATTCTCCTCACTGTTCTCCATACATTTCTTATGGAACTAGTAAGGAGAATTTATCAAAATAACAAACTCTGCATGCCACAGCAAACTTATTTGGCAGCACATGCACATAAATTCACTTTCATTCTACATTCACCACTTAAGTGGTTTCTTTGCTCCCTCGGAAGTTGGTTGCAATGCAGGTGTAATTCCCTGCATCTTTGACCTCTACGTTGGCTAACAACAAAGTCTTTTTTTGAGCTCCGTTTCTAATTTTCCCATTAAACTTCCACGAGAAGGATGGATCTGGATACCCATCAGCCTGGCAAGTGAGAGTTATGCTCTGTGACAGTGGTACATCTGCTGGATCAAGATCAGTGGTCACTGTGACTGTCTGAGGAGCATCTGAAAAGCAAGGAAAACTTAAATCAGGGACATTGTGAACACCAAGCTACATGTAAGAAGGTTAAATTTTAGGGGACAATTACAGTGTTGTAAAATCATACATGTACAATAAATTGAGTCTTGAGAATGATTGATTCCATCCAACTCAGTACAGTATTGAGAATACTCCATATATAAGGGCTTCAGGCAAGAATGCCATGAGTGACTTTTTCGTTTTGTTTTTTTGTTGTTGTTGTTGTTGTTGTTGCTAAGTTGAAAACTTTGTCTTTTCCTCTCCAAAATAAATAAAGAATTCAACATGGACAACAACTACAATTATTTGCCAAATTGTTGCCTGTTTTAACTAAATGTATGAGATATTCAGTTGGCCTACCAAAACCGAAATATCTACAAAAAATAATGTATGTAGGACCATCCATCTGACCATGGCGAGACAGAAGGACAGTGGTTCGAGGCTTGGTCTCTGCATTGTATCTTGTGGTTTCTTGAGACAAGAAACTTTACTCCATGTTGTCTCTCTCTAACCAGGAGTACATTTTGTATAAATGGGGACTACAGTACCGCTCAAAAGTATTGATGCATTTTTCCGTGATACTGCCACGGTGGAATCGCAATTTGTATCTCTCCGATTAAGTGCGCGAAAGATCTAGAAAGGTTCGATTTGTTCCCACATCGCTCGCACAATTTATTTTGAGATTCATAGTATGCAAATTCAAATTCAGTGCAATGCTCCGTGAACTAAAAATAATCTCAGGAAAAAACTTGCTATTTTACTCTGACTAATTCTCTTTCTAACATCATAACTTTCGCTTTTTTGTTAAGTTACATTCAACAGTTTTGCTTTTGACAACATGTTTGAGTATAATATATGGTGAAGGCATATTTCAATTCTGAAAATTTTAGCTTATGTCGCATTCGTTAGCAAATTATTCACGCAACGCCTGGCACCACATAGTCATGTGTTTGCCGACTAAAACTGTTTTTTAAATAAAGAACATGATTTACTGTACTATTGAACGTGTCAGCTTCTGTTCGTTCTCTCGAAGTTTGCTTGCGATGATTGTGCATGATTGTGGCGCCAAGTCCCGCCATCTTGCGGGAACCTCTCGTGTTGTAACGCACGGACTACCAACTTGCTAAAAAGCAATTAAATACATCGGGTTGCTCGTAGCTCTCCTTAAACGATCTAATACCAATAAAAAAAACACCGGCAACGCCACGCTGGCGTGACAGCACACGATCGAGTCCGAAATCTGCTTTATCACGAAGCGCAATCTTGTGAAATTATACTGCTAATCTTTTGTCTATTTACTCCTCTGAGAATATTAGTGAGATAAAGTATAAACAATGCCAAAACAATAGAAATTAGCCACTATTGTTTGGTTACTGAGGCACTGCCGCGTCAAGTCAGCCGCGGTGTTCAGTCGCTTTCATACTTACCGAGGTTGCGGTTTTTGTCCCACTGCCGCAAAACAAAATGGCGGCGGACGAGGTTTCGCTGAGTGCTTATGCACCAATACTTTCGAGCGGTACTGTACACCCATACATACCTACATATACCTACCTACCTACCTACCTACCTACCTACATACCGGTACATACATATTGAGCAAATTTCAAAAAACCATGCGGTAGCTTATTCACTTTGTCTTGGACGTAGTCCAGGACTAAGCCTTCTGCGGCCGACCAAAAGTGAGGGGGCACTGTCAAACGGCACACCACCGTGCTCACCGGGGACCAAGCTTTGTGACCACTGGTGAAAGTTGGGTCTGAGACTCACTCAGGGGGGGGGAGGGGGGATAGTGAGGCTTAACCTTAGCTGTGCTGTGCGAAAGATCTGAAAGAGAAGCGTGAATTTTCTGTTTATGGCAAACTGATCGCTTGACTCTGTGCACAGAGAGTTTATCTAGCTAGGCGGACACCCACGAGTGAAGCGTTGGCTAACGCAGGGAGGGTTGGAGTTGCTCTGAGGTCCCTGCAGAACTGCAGGGGAGGGGTGGGGAGAGAGTCGCACAGGTGCTAATGTTGCTCTGTCTGGGTGTTATGTCAGATATGTTGTTCTAAAACCACTCAGACAGACAGACAGACAGACAAAGTAAAAGTAAAATAAATGACAATTAATAACTAATAAAATAGATAGATTGTAAATTATTAAAATCCTTAATTAATATCGTATTACATTCGAAATTCAATTATTAAGAAAGTTTGAAAATAATTCCCCCTTTAAGCAGTATTTACTGGGACTGGCTCACTCGATGCTACAGAAACCGGAGTAAAGCAGTACAGTATGATCACGGCTTATTCAATCAAGTTGGACGTCAAGACCAGAGAAATAGTGATGCAGGTACATTGTAGTGCACCCATAAATGTGACTTTTCAACTTGTCAGTTTTTTCATCTATTTTAATTTTAATTCTCCCATAATTTCTCAAATGGGTTTTTACTCTTTTTAATATTTATTGTAAAGCACCATGGGCAATTAGTAAGAGGAGCAGGGTAAGGCACCCATGAATTTTTTTCGTCAAATCCTTCTCCCCAGGGGCAAAAAGGTCAATTCCCTCACTTTGTAAGATTTATTTTTGCTGCTCACTGAAAAGGCATGAGTCATTCATAACTGCCTTGATTGGCTTCTGAAGCATTAAGTAGAGTTGTTCCCTATCCTCTCCCTCCCTCACACCCCCTACTCTCCCTCCCTCACACCCCCTACTCTCCCTCCTTCCCACCCCCCTACTCTCCCTCCCTCACACCCCCTTCTCTCCCTCCCTCACACTCCCTACTCTCCCTCCTTCACAGCCCCCTACTCTCCCTCCTTCCCACCCCTACTCTCCCTCCCTCACACCCCCTACTCTCCCTCCTTCACACCCCCTACTCTCCCTCCTTCCCACCCCCCTACTCTCCCTCCCTCACACCCCCTTCTCTCCCTCCCTCACACTCCCTACTCTCCCTCCTTCACAGCCCCCTACTCTCCCTCCTTCCCACCCCTACTCTCCCTCCCTCACACCCCCTACTCTCCCTCCTTCACACCCCCCTACTCTCCCTCCTTCCCACCCCCCTACTCTCCCTCCTTCACACCCCCATACTCTCCCTCCCTCACACCTCCTACTCTCTCTCCCTCACACCCCCACTCTCCCTCCCTCACACCCCCCACTCTCCCTCCTTCCCACCCCCTACTCTCCCTCCTTCCCACCCCCCCACTCTCCCTCCTTCCCACCCCCCTACTCTCCCTCCTTCCCACCCCCCACTCTCCCTCCTTACCACCCCCTACTCTCCCTCCTTCCCACCCCTCCTCTCCCTCCTTCCCACCCCCCACTCTCCCTCCTTCCCACCCCCCCACTCTCCCTCCTTTCCACCTCCCACTCTCCCTCCTTCCCACCCCCTAATCTCCCTCCTTCCCACCCCCTACTCTCCCTCCTTCCCACCCCCCTACTCTCCCTCCTTCCCACCCCTACTCTCCCTCCCTCACACCCCCCTACTCTCCCTCCTTCACACCCCCTACTCTCCCTCTTCCCCACCCTCTACTCTCCGTCCCTCACACCCCCTACTCTCCCTCCCTCACACCCCCCTCCTCTCCCTCCTTCACACCTCCTCCCCCTCTTGTGATTTACTATCTATTTTATTGTAATGATTAACAGCTTTTGCATGGACTGAAAAGTAAATTACCAACACTTACAATTCACAGCGAGGAAAGTAGATTTTCTCTCTCCAATTCCCAAATCATTTCTTCCAGAACAGCTATACTGACCAGCACTGTTCTTCGTTATTTGCTTTGCTCTCAATCTGCTCCGTGAACCCAATGTGTCAATCATAAAAACTGTCCATCGGTGATCGGATTTCCACCTTTAAACCAGCTGTATGTGATAGTAGTGGGGTATGCTTCAGCCTGGCATAAAAATTCTGCATCAAGTCCATCATTTAATGACTGATTACTTGACAAAAAGGTCACTTGAGGCCTGACTAAAATAAAGAGAACAGAAACAGTGAGTTAAGCCAGCCAGCCACCCGGCCCCTGGAAGCCCCTGGATGTCTCAGACACCCACCTTCCACTTTCAAGTACATAGAGTGAGGCAGTTGGTAATCCCAGATGAGTTGATTGCAAGACTATTGGCCTGCTGTTATCCACTGCACCTGTAAGCAGAGGCCAGCGGGCTGCATTGCAGCCCTTGCAGGGGGCCCTTGTGTAATTTTATGGTCCAACAGTTTTGCACACGAGACAGGCTAGTTCACTTATGCTGCCCTCGTAAGGTAGTTCTTGCTGTGGCTATCTTCCCACCCCATCTCCCCCCTTTGAAAGCCCCCCCCCGACAGTTCAGTGTCAGTCAGGTGAGTTCAGTTTTCACTGAGGTTCTTGGTGCATTTGGGTGCTGGTGCAGGGCTGTCATTTAGCTTTAAAAAAGTGAGTTGTCTTGTACATGTACCTCTTTTTCAATTCAGTGAGTCTTGGTGTACAGCCTTTCATACGGAAATTAGTTTTCATTCACATGCAATTAAAACTCATTTTCATATGAAAGGTTATGCACCAGGCCTTAGTTTGAACTGATGGTTTGTCATGTGGGCTCAAACCTCTTTCTGTTTCAACAACAATGTTGAAAACTTCCACAACCTCATTTATTGGCCAGGAGATGAATCAGACAGGCTATTTAGATTACTATTCTTGGTTTTAACTACCACACCATAAAAATAATATTAAAAACCATTTTTTACTGGAACGATAGAAGACTAACAAGGAAACAACTTCGCCAAGTCTCCGATCTGTACGGTATTCCATTGTTGAGTTATTTGTCGTCAAAACGTTCGACTGAAATTTATAGAGCTCAGTATGGAGAAGCAGAAACATGGCGACTGAAAATCAAGGAAAACATCTGGAATTCACTTCTGCTCTTCAAGTGATTACTTTTCTCTCTTGTACTACCAACCACCCACATTAATTTCTCTCCTAGTACTTTAACTGTCCACACTGCTAAAAATCACAAGGAGTGTACTTTGAAATCTTGCATAGGAGAAAGCTTTATCACGATGCCATGTTGGTGTCACGTAGGGGCTGCTAGGATGAAAAGCTAGAAATTCAAGATGCTGAATTTTCAAAATGAAAGACGCTACCGGGCTGGAAACTTGTGAAAATATATTTAAGTTGTCTTCAACCTGGTGGAGATATGAAATCAGAAGACCTCGCTATTTACGATTTTTGAATTTGATGACATCATGTAAGAACCAGCAACGAATCAAGGCAACTTACATCTTACTATCACTTCCACTATGTAATCTTTAGAGTAGGTACCCAGTCCGGGAGCAGACACTTGAGCTGTACATGTGTACGTCCCTGCATGGTCCTTGTTAGCTGATGTAATGGTGTAGTTAGAGTCTAAGGGTTGCGGGATGCTTGAAGAGTCTTTTCTCCACGTGTAAGATGGTTTGGGATTACCGCTGGCAACACATATTAATGTTCTTGTATCACCTTCATCTAACGTGACAGAAGATGGTAACTGGGGTTTGATGGATGGTGGAACTGTTGATAAGAATGCCGTTGAGAATAACATTATTATTTACATAACATGTAATTACCAAGTCTTTGGCCCATAAGTACTACACTGTACACACTCAAATTCCTTGTCCACCACAGATTGAATTACATGTGGGAAATACAAAACTCTCTTGTCATAAAACTAGTAATACATACATGTACACAATCATGTACGATAGTCGCATTTTGATGCATTTGGTCCATTCCACAGAATTGTGTACAATGTACAGTTTTTGAAATGTAAAAATGTAGAAAAGAGCCTCAACTTTAATCTGCATATAATATTAATGGTTTACACTTTCAAGCGGACACTGCAGCATTAAACTACTCTGTATAATTCAAATTAAAAATTGTTAAAAGGCCATTGCATGCAGAGACTACAAATAACGCCATGATTTAAATTAACTTGTTTCCTTCTCTTTCTAGCGGCTACAGTCAGTCTACATCACTTGTCCAGGGTTAAGAAGATTTGAATGGTCTGGTAGACACTGACTGTACACCTTACATAACATTAAATCTGTCAATGTTTGACGTCAACTCGAGGAATTTCCCTGGCAATCTGGAATCTCACAACAAATCTTCAATCTGTCTTTGCAACTTGGATTATACTTTGAGAGCTGTCATGCAAATTTGGAGGTCGAATTCAAGTCTTTCAAATACATGTACAATATACTGGATACAGGTGATGTAGACTGACTGTAAGTATTCAGCTTACGAAAATCTCCCGTGGGTTATGGGTTCGACTTGCTGCTGTGCACCTAGTGCATTAACAAAAGGTTGCAAAATGGCTGTGTCACTAAACAAAACACCCATCACCTTTCAAAAGTACATGTGATAGATGCAATGTACAGGGAAAGTGGGGTGTGGGGGAGGGGGAGGGGGGGCATACTACTTAATTTTTACCTGTGTCTGAGATTGACTAAATACATAACAAAGTGGTTGGAGACTTACCAACCACAACTAGTTTAGCATTGTTTTGGATTTCAGGGGGATCAGCATTTGTGAAAGTAACTCTACACTGAAATGTCCTACTGTCACTTGGAATAATGTTCAATATTCTGAAAGTTGCACTTCCACGGATTTGTACTCTTCCAGAATAACCACTGGATCCGAAGATTTGAAGCTGTTGGCTGCTGGCAAGTTTCTTAGCCACAATTGCAGTTGTAGAATCTGGATTGAAGTACAAAAGTTTCACATTTTCCAGTGTAGAACCATCAGAGTTGTAGTTCCAGATTAGATCTTCAAAACTGGCACCATCTAAAACATAAACGTCATTGCCACTGTTTGGGGTGGCAGTGAAAGATGGTTTACAATCTGCCAAGAAAACAGAAAACACATACACTGTAAAGTGTGCATTGAATTAATTCTGACTAGTCCTCAGAAAAGAAGCTTGAAGCTAGCACAACTACAGTTAAAAGCTCACGAACTAAAAATCAAACAAATCCATCAAAATAATCAGTAAAACTTGTGCGATACTACAAAAGCTGTAGAAATTACGGGTTCCTTTTTTTCTAACCTACCACTATACCGTTAGTGTAAAAGTCAGAAAGACTGAAAATTTGGCTTACAATGTGAAAACAAAACACAAATAACGAAACATTTGTGGCAGATTGTTGGCTCATTTGCGGTCAGTGGTCCGTACTTTGAACATGTGGTAGCACATAATCCACTACATTACCTAATAATGCTCTCTCTGTTCTTTTGGGCAATTTTTAATGTTTTCAACTGCAGAATAAAGATTTAAAATGTACAGAAGATTACTGCCGTTATGTATAAACAACTTGTGCAGTTGCAATGATCTTCTATACATTTAAATCGTTATTCTGAAGTTCTAATATATAATATTTCCAGTTCCAAACTAGATCTTGAAAATTGGCACGGTTTAAAACATAAACTTTGCTGCCATTATTTGGAGTGGCAGTGAAAGATGGTTTACAATCTGCCATTAAGAAAACAGAAAACACACACTGTATTTACAGTGTGCGTTAAAGTAATTGTAGTCTTTCGAAAAGACTACAAAAATCACACAAATCTAACAAACTAATGAGCAAAAAACTGTAGAAATTACCAGTTCATTTTTTCTATCTTACCACCATATCTACATTGTAGAAGTCAGACTGAGGGATATGGCTAACAACGTGAAAACTAAACACAAATCAGAAAACATTTGCGGCAGATTCTTGGCTCATTTACATTCAAGCAGAACGATGCCTGCAACGGTATCTAATATATGCACTAGACCTCACAATCTTCTCCTATACGTATTTGGAACAAAAAAGTTGACAGAAATCTTCCACTGTTTCTGTTGATCAAGCAAATGAACAAACAAACAGACAGACAAAAATTAATCTCGTTAAACATCCACTATCATTACGATTATCATAAATGACGATTATCATAAATGACGTAGCATTTACACGGCACTTATTTTGGGCAGAGCACTCCTAAATTTAGGCAAGCAGACTAATATTTTAAGGCACGGGACGCTAAGTAGCTGTCGTGTAAATGTAAATTCCATCGTTCCGCACGCGAAAAATTTAGGCGGCCGAGACCACCTCTGGTGTTTGTCAGGCCCGTCAAATAACGGGCCGGCGTACCCAAATTTCAAATGAATTAAAATGTGCATAACCTTAGCAAAATAATGTCTCCTCAGGCATCACGGATTAATTAGCGGAAGAGATTTTGTGCCAGCAAGAAACATATACTTAGAAATAAATGTGCCTGCGAACTTAGCATCAGCTAGTACTAGCGCAAATAACGTAACGGCCCGGCGAAACAGTGAGTAGTTTTAAAAACGAGTTAAGTGACAGCTGTCGCATCAGTTTCAATCAGTTCGATATGGAGATTGCACAGTACCGATCGGTACTAACTGCTTTTCGCTTAAAAATTGAACTTGTGCTTTCAAATTTCAATGTACAACAGATACAACCCCGGCTTTCTTTACTTTTAGGGGACTCGCGCTATATAGAGGAAAAATTGTCTGAATGCACGCGCAAAAATGACGAATTTAATTCACTCGCAAAAATGACGAATTCAATTAACTGTACAAAGTTTAGCAATAACTAAACTCAACAATAACAAAGCTAACCATCGTAGAATCAGTGCTTAACCCTAAACTGAAGTGTAGATGAGTTCTTAGCCCTAATCACTATCGATCAGTGCTTAACCCTTAATACTGTAGATGAGTGTTTAACCGTTTTTCGTTTTGTTTTCATTTGTTTTTCTCGCTAATAAACGCTCGTCATCAAATTTGTCACTCGTCATTTTTGCGCGTGCATTCAAACAGTTTTTCTCAGTTTTTTTCCTATATGGCGCGAGTCCCCTAAAAGTAACGATAGCCCAACCCCGCTTACAATTCACGCCGGGCCAGCATGAGGCCTGAAGCGGCACTCTAGGAATAACTTTTGTGTTTTTAATCCAGTGGAGCTCAAACTTTGCAACGTAACAGACTTCGCAATTGCAAACAATCGTATGATTTTTGTTTGTCGATTTTAACGGTTTTTGGCGGGAAAATGACGTCATACAGATGACGTCAAAATTTTATTTTCACCGTATGACTAAACTAGTACACGATTTGGAAAGAATATGTTGAGACAAATTCAAATGTGAAAAAATAATTGAAAAAGCTTTATCGGTTCAAAAGATATTGCATTTTGAAATTTGCCAAAGTTCTAAATATAGTAACAAAATGGCGGGAAATTCAAAATTCAGATTGTCGTATCTTTTGAACCGATAAAGCTTTTTCAATTATTTTTTCATATTTGAATTCGTCTCATCATATCCTTTTGAAATCGCGCAATAAGTCAGTCATCAGGTGAAAATAAAATTTTGACGTCATTTTCCCGCCAAAAACCGTTAAAATCGAAAAACAAAAATCATACGATTGTTTGCAATTGCGAAATCTGTTACGTTGCAAAGTTTGAGCTCCACTGGATTAAAAACACAAAAGTTATTCCTAGAGTGCCGCTTCAGGCCTTATGCTGGCCCGGCGTGATTATTGTCGCCTTTTCGAAACCAAATCCGCCTCCCTTACAAGCTGTTATGCAGTAATTACTTATATAAGCTTATGCATTGTCTCGAAATATTTTATCTTTGGCTGTTAGTCTGCTATAAAGTCAATCATGCACGCAGATACGCTCAGTTTTGCATCAGAAGTACTGGTCCTTGCTTGCAATTGTAGAGAGACTGAATTTGAACCAGCTTAAACTAGCTACATTCAGCTGCCTGGACGCAGACGGCTTCTCAGACGGAAGTCTGCTCGCAAAGGCTACTTATAACCACTTACAATAGATCTCAATAAGGAGACTTAATTAATTTAGGTGCAGCTATTCGTACAGTTTTCTGCCATTTTAAAGTCACTTACCTGAGGGAAGTGGTGAAATAAGACAGAGAGAAATGCAAAAGAGCAGTAGTAGCTCCTTGTAAAAGGTAACCCGGATTCCGAACATTTCATTTCAAGGCATTGAACACTCACTACGACATAAAGACGGAAGTCAGTCGGTGCGCACTGTGAATACAACTTATCTTCAGCAATCACAAGCAATGCGCAGACAGCATGAATTTTAGCCTGCTTGCAGGCGGTTACTGGGTGTTTTTATCGCGGAAATCCCGGTCCGTTCGCTAATCGGGCGCCATCTTGGATTTTTAAGACGCGCGGCCCAGGGACGGGCGGGTGAGCGCAAAAATCGAGGGAGGGGGGAGGGGGAGAGAAGAGAAAAATCGCCTGCTGGAGGGCTTCCTTTGGACAAAATTTGAATCCCGTCCACCAGCAGACGGGGTTTCTGATTGGTCAAGAAACAATAGCTAGGCTATGATACTACAGAGCAGTCTCTTTAGAATTTGTCACACTTTCTAGAATCATGGCGGACTTGAAAGAAGTAGTAAGCAAAGCGTTATCATTCTTGGATTAGGGGAAAACGATCGTTTTAAAGGCCGAACAGGAAAAGGCTTTGTACAGCCTACTTGAAGGAAACGATGTTTTGGCAGTTTTGCCAACAGGTTTTGGAAAAACCATGATTTTTACGATGTTTTCTGTTGCTGCTCGAGAACGAACACTGCAGGCACCAGTTTCAGTATTGGTAATATCGCCGCTCAACAGAGTAATTACCGACCAAATCGCTGATCTAGAAGGATTTAATATGCAAAGCCGCAGAGCTTAAAGCAGACAACTTAAATGCAATACTGAAAGACCCGCCACATGTTATCTACGCTTCGGCCGAGAAAGTCCTTGAAGAAACCTTCCTTCGAGCCCTCAAAGATTTCAGTTCTGAACTACACAAGCGCATATCATTGATTGTCGTAGACGAATCACACACAGTGTAAACGTGGACGGGAAAAAGGTATTTTTGTGCACTCATTTCTCGTAGACGGCTACAAGGAAAGCTACCGATCACCGAGTAACCTAGCTAGCTATTTTTTTTCTTCTCATGTCTACAACAAATTAAAAGGAATAATAAAAACTTACTAAATTCACGTCTACAATTCGAAAGAAATTGGGTTTCTGACAAGCATTGCTCGGTCTTTGCTATACATTTTCCTTTATAACCAGCAAAGAAAGAAATCCGGGTTTTGACAAGCATTGGCCTTGCTCGGTCTTTTGCTATACATTTTCCTTTATAACCAGCAAACACGAAGTTTTGAATTTGAGGTCAGGTTGACTACTTGCAATACATAAATAGTTAAGATATAGATTCTGTAGACATGAACATTTTTATGTATAAATTAGCAACAGAACCAGGCTTCATTCACACCTCGCTCCGTTTCGGCGGTCTTCTTGTCGCTCGCCTCGACGTTTGCCCTGTCGTTTTCTTCCACCGATTTCAGCCGCTTGTAGAAACAATGCGTGTTCCTCAAATTCCTACCGCATGGCTTACAAATTCTATCGGATAATTTATCTGATTTTGCCACATTGAAACCGAGCTCAGCGCATATAACTGGCTTGAAGTTTTGTTCTCGAGACCTCGAAATTCTGGTTTGTCGCTGTACTCTTTCCTCTTCGAGATTGTAAATATATTTTCAGTAGAAATGTACGCAACTCTTCCGTATCTGATAACTAGCTTGGTTCTGCAAAATCTACACTCTTCCTTCGGATTTTCGCGGCTTGCGCTAGCTGATTTTTTCGGTGTTTCCCCTAGCTCCATTCTCCATGACAAAAAAGTTCCACGTGAGTTTGACAACTTCAAACCACGCGGATTTGTTTTGGTCGAAGCGCTTGACAGTTTAAAAACAATGGGGCCTTTACTTGATTTTGATTGGTCCATAGCGAGTGCGTGACATGTCACCGTAAGCGTCATGGTCAATGGGTTGAGACTCATAGGGGGATAGTTATCCAGTAGGCGTTCTTTCTTTTCGCGCCTCCCCCCCCCCCCCCCCCATAGCGTCACCTCTTTGTCAACTATCGCTCGCCCCGCTCCTCCTCGTCGCGTATTTTCCAAAATGGCGGCCAAGATAGCGAACTCCGGGTTTTCTCGCCGAAGAAAAACTCCAACGCCTACAGGTAGGCTAGGCAAAAGCCACAAAATCGATTGCCAGAGCAAGGATCCATGTAGAGAGGGCAAACGATAGGTTGAAAGATTTTAAAATATTAAGTTTCATTCCCTACTACCTACGCTGTTAGGCAGACATTCTTTTTCAACTGTGTGCCGCTCTTGTAAATTTAGTTTCCACTCATCAAGGAAGGGTGTGAAGCAGCAGACTTTGAGTGATTTAAATAATTTAGTTAAATATCTGTATTGATTGTTCCTTAATAAAATTAACTGATACCAAGAAGAAATTTGATTTGCTGGTTACATTTACTAAATGTTATTGATTCCTGTGATTACATTTTAAAAACAAGAATTAAGAATTAAACTTTTCTAAAATTATGAGCATCATGTCACCCGTCACCGGTGTCGAAGTATCCCTGACAGTGTCAACTAGGGAGTCCTCCCTGGTTTCTTTATCAGAAACTAGTTATTCCATTTTGCTTTCCTTAGTGTCTATTGGTCCATAACGAGAGGTTGTGAATTGGCAATCCACTGGATGATACTTTTGATTGATCTCAGCCCACTCTACAACTACTGGTTACTATCTGGCTCATGGGGTAAACTCCTGGTAGGGGCACTTGAGGGAAGCTTGGGTGGGGTAATGCCACTGAGGCCTTCTATCCCTCACCCTTTTCAAGACAAAAATATATTCATTTTACATAAAAGTACAACTCCAAGTAATGGTAACACCAGGTCCACCAATACCAGTCTCAGATTACCATAGCCCCACCCCCCCCCCCCACCCCAAAATAAACCCACTATTATGTCCATTACTCAAATAGAAAATCTTGAAAAGATCAATTGCACTACAATTTTCCTTCCACTATTTTTGGGAAAATGTGTTCGAGGTAAAATAGTAGTATATCGTGTAGCAGACAAATACCACCTTGTTCTCAGCGGTTTATTTTCAAATTTTAAAGCTCCCAACGTAATAAACAAGCTCCTTTTGTCGCTTGTTTATTATGTTGGGAGCTTTAAAATTTGAAAATAAACCGCTGAGAACAAGGTAGTATTTGTCTGCTACACGATATACTACTTAACCGAAATAAACCACCCAGCATAAAAAATTTTTTATTAAAGAATTACAGATCTTTGTTATATCCAAGTTGTAATGTCTGCACTTAACATAAACATTGAAGAGCTTCTGAAAGAACTTGATCCAGCAACGTTACAAGCTTTAGAGCAATTACTTGCAGATGACGCTCCTGCTGTTCGAAAAACTATTCAGAACATATTGGATGAACCTATTTCTGAGAAAGTGGAGAAGAGTTTAGATAAACCTTTAATTCCTAAAACATTTCAACCGACCGCTCCTTTTCGTAGAAGGGGGAGAAAAACACAAGAAATTTTGAGGAAGTTTGATCCAATTTCTCGAGAAAATAGCCGAGATGTTACAAACTATCAGAATGAGATTCTTGATTTATATGACACTTCCGAATATGTGGGACAAGAAAAAAGAGGGCGACGTTACATCCGCTGGCGCTTCATTAGAGGCCTTGAAAAAGATCTTACACCAGATTTTATGAAAAAAATAAGAGATAAGTTCACACATCTTTCTATGTAAGACATTATTTTTCATATCAGTTACGAAACATTGAAGAAGATTCCACAGAGGTGTATTACAAAAACAAAGGTTCACCTTGGTTTGATCGTTTTTATGATGCTGAAAAATGGTTGGAACAGAGGGAACAATTTCGTCTTGACCCTGACAACATAAACAGACCTGACACAAAATGGGTGTTTGAAGACCATTTTAATGTTGATGTAAAGGTTGTGCTTGATCGTCAACCACTTTTAGGTACAGGACCATTACCAGATTGGTTGCGTAACCTTGCGCATAGCCGTTATATGCTAGCTTTAGACACTTACAGAGACAATTTATGTCTTTGGCGTTGTATTGCGGTTCACCGAGGTTCAAGACCAGATCGAAGTACAACGGCAGCACGGGAACTTGCTAAGAGTTTCTTTAACCTCATAGCTACTCCACAAGATTGCCGGAAAACATCTTTAGATGAACTTGATGAGGTTGAAAAACATCTTAATAAAAAACAAATTTTCAAAAATTGGTTGGGTATTCGTGTATATGAGCCTGAATGTATGGAGGGTGGTGAAGTGGTATGGCATCTTAGAAGGGAACCACCAGCCAAGTTAACAAATATTTTGACAATCGGAATTTATGAAGGCCATTCTTTTGTTATAAAAGATATTACGAAGCTTGCAAAAATTTATGCATGTGTTCATTGTCGTTCAAGATTTACTCAAACTTGCAGCCTTCAACGACATACCCAAACATGTTCACAAGGAAAAACGGTTATTGATTGTCCGGCAGAAAAAGTTGAATTACCACAAACAGCTTTTGAGAAGGCTTTTATCCAAAACATTCATCTTCTCCAGAATCTCTTCGCTGGCTTGAACAAGAAGCAGCACTTCGTAAAATTCACATTCACCACGCTGCTTGCGGACATGGAGGTGAAAGATGGGTTGAGCGTGCACCAGTAGACGGTTATAACCATGAAACAAAGACTGTTTTTCAATATCATGGATGTCATTGGCATGGATGTCGAAAATGTTTTCCTCATGATCGAAATAGAATTATTACTCATCATGACCAAACACGAGAAGATAGATTTAAAGCAACTGTTGAACGTACACAAAAGCTTCGAGCTGCTGGCTACCATGTAATCGAGGCATGGTGTTGTGAAGTAGGAGAAATAAATATTAAGTTGCCACAGACTCAAATACAAAGTTATCCACACGTTAAATTGTATGACTTCGAAGCATACGGAGATAAAAATCAGAGGAAAGACCCTACAGGCATGTTAACTATTGAAAATACACACGTACCAATATCTGTTAGCGTTGGTGACACTTTAGACAGAGAACCTACTCATATCTGTGAAAGAGACCCTGCGGAGCTTGTTCGCAAGTTTATGGAAGAGCTTGAGAGGCGTGAGAAAAACATTAGGGATCAAGTAAGAGCAGCCTTCATACCTGACGACATAAATATGCTTTCAAAAGCACAGCGTCTCAAAATAGAAGAATGGTGTAATCAGGTGCCAGTTCTTGGGTTTAAGGTGATTCCATTCAATTGCATTACGCATCCTTTCTGCGCATCATTTCTTGCGTGATTAGCGCGTGCACGAGCACGCGCACCTTCGGAACTTGGTAGGTTTTCTATGAAAGCTGAGCTGTTCAGAGAAATAAATGGTCGTTTTCTCCTAAACGAGCTCGGTGACCCCCATTTTTTAATACATTAATTCAAATGGCACACGGTCTAGTACAATATATCGCGATTTTGAGAAAAGTTAAAAATTCTGCTTTGAGATATTTTTATTTAAATGCCGAAATGAACACGTCTTTAGGTGCAGCAGGGTATGTACGCTCGCCGCAAATTTTTTAATTTATTTCATAATCTTGATTCCTGTTCAACTAAAATAGTATACAATACAAGATAAATGTCTGTTTTGTTGAACTGCTCCAATATTTCAATACAAGCAAGGACGTTTTAAAGCAATTATAGATTTTCATTTCTGATTACTAGGGTTTCTCAGGAAAACCTTGCGGGTCGTATAGTTCCTTTTAATGGCTATCCATTTGTAAACAAACAAGCACGGTGACCCCTATTTTTTGTTGCATTTTTGAAATGTTCTGAACATAATTACTAACTGGACCAAGTATTAGAAAATTTTAAATAGTCCTTCTATTTCGATGGAATCACCTTAACTCCGGGATCTTATCAGAGAACATTTCGCGGAACGTTTATCTGATACAACTGGTAAAGTAAGAGTTGCAAAAAATGGAAACAAAATGATGTTCATTTTGAGTAAAAACTTTCGCTTTCTCGATATCATAAACTACTTAGGTCCGGGTACAAGTTATGAGAAATGGGTAAAAGCTTTTGAATGCGAAACTGTAAAATCGTGGTTTCCGTATGAATGGTTTGACACACCTGAAAAACTTGATTTTCGCGGCCTTCCAAAATATGAGGATTGGTATTCGAAGCTGAAGAGTGGTTATGTTCTCACACGGGACGAATGGGAAGGGTGCCAGCGTCTGTTCAAAGAAAAGGGGATGTGTACCTTCGCAGACTGGCTGCGTTACTACAATAATGTCGATGTAGCTCCTGGCCTCGAGGCGCTGGAAAAGATGCGTGCTTTCTACACTGATAAAGGAATCGATATTTTGAAAGATGCTGTAAGTATTCCAGGTGTTAGTTTACATTACTTACTTCGCGGATGTGTTGAGAGGGGTGCAGATCTTTACAGCCCGTGCAAAGAAGCGTATGAGATGTTGAAAGAAGCTGTTGTTGGAGGACCGAGCCTTGTTTTCACAAGATATCATGAAGTTGGAGTTACGAAAATAAGGTCTCATCGAATAGCAGAACCTCGTTTTTTCAAAAATATAGTGGGTTACGACGCCAACGCTTTGTATTTGTCAACCATGCTTAGAGACATGCCTTGTGGAAAAGGAAGGGTCGTGCATTACAATAACGAAGCCGCCGCTCCCATACTGACACAAAGGCTCAAAGAAGAAACATGGTTCGGATTTGCAGAAGTTGATATAGAGATTCCTGAGCACTTACACCCAAAGTTTGAGGAAATGTGTCCGTTCTTCTACAACAAAGAGGTCTCTGTTGAAGCTGTGCCGCAACATATGCTTGACTATCTTAAACGCACAAAAAGGAACCGCGGAGACGGAAAGAAGTTAGTGGGAGCATTGTCTGCAAAGAAGATATTATTATACGCACCTCTTCTTAGATGGTATCTTGAGCATGGAGCAGTGATCACAAATGTTTATCGGACTATTGATTACCAACCAACAAAAATATTCATTTGGTTTGTGGAGCAAGTGACTGAAGCTCGCAGAACTGGAGATAAAGAAAAAAGCAAGGCGCTGCTGGCTGAGGTATTCAAACTGTTAGGAAATAGTGGGTATGGAAAGCTCATCGAAGCCTTGGAGAGGCAAACAAACGTTATTTACACCAAAGACGAAAAGGTTGTCGACAGAGCCTTGCGAAGCGCATATTTCAGTGATCTTGACGAACTCGGGCAGGCGTATGAGCTGGAAAGTAGAAAGCCAAGGATTACAATAAGAAGACCATTTCAGGTAGGAATAGCTGTATATCAACTGGCTAAACTTCGAATGCTTGAATTCTATTATGACTTTCTTGACAGATATTTTGACAGAAGAGATTTCGAATTGATTCAGATGGACACAGACAGCAATTACATGGCAATCAGGGCAGAAAAGTTGGAAGACATCGTTAAACCAGAGCTGCAAACAGAATTTGAGGCAAAAAAGAAAGAGTGGTTAGCTTGGGATAAGTGGAGCAGTCGGACTCCTGGGCTCTTTAAACTCGAGTGTGAAGGCGGCAGAATGATTGCACTCTGTTCAAAATGTTATTTCGTCGACGAATCTGAGGGTAAAAAAAAAGAAGTTCAGCACGAAAGGGGTGTCGAAGAAACAAAACGAGATCACGTGGCAGCGTTTTAAGAAAGCTTTGGAAGGCAGCAAGGACATAGCAACTAATAGAGGTTTTAGGATGCGGGATGGGCAGATGGTTACTTACGAACAGCAGAAGCTGGGGTTGAGCGCTTACTACGACAAACGCTGGGTATTGGAAGACGGTATTCACACAGAACCGATCGAGTTTCATTGTTAGATTGCTGGTGGTAGTTGTGTATCTGGAGGGACAACCAAAAGCTCTTCGCGGACAAACCAGCGTTTTGGTCCGTCAAACAAATAATAGATAACCGGTGCGTCTGGTTTTATCATAATTTTTTCAATCTCGTAAACATTCAAAGACCAGATTGGGTCGGTAGCTCTTCGTCGGCCACCTTCAAGTTCACCGGGTTGATAGAGATAGCGAACACTTGAACCAGAGGGGAGCTTTTTTTCGTTCACACCAACGGGTCTCAAATAAGGTGTCGAGGATTTGGATGGAACAGTTTTCTCTTTGATGGCATCAACAAGTTTTTGACCAGTCAGTCGAGTGACTTCTTTATTCAAAGCTGAAATAACAGCAGGCAGTCGGGCCACCCATTCAGTCGATCTTTTGTCTTCTGGGAGGCGTATTTCAACCCCATATTGGTGTCGAAACAGTCGTTCAGCCAGGGTGTGGTTGAATCTTTCAACGATAGCTTGATCACGGTGAATATCCACACGGCCGCGTCTAACCTCGACATTATATTTCGAAAGCAGTTCATTCACAGCGCCCATAAACTCACGACCAGGATCGACCTGAAGCAGTTTCGGCCACTTCAAAGGACCACGACTATAAATCCGTTCCAGAGTAGCTGCGACTTCTTTAGCCTCTTTTGTGGTCAACGGTTCGGCCTCTTTGTATCGAGAGGTCACATCTACCACTGTGAGGGCATATTTGAAAGTTTTACGGGAGCGTGGTGGGCGATCGTGTGGGAAATACAGAAGATCGGCTTGGTGAACTTTGTTTGGAACAGGAACATCAAATTTCGGTCTTGGAATGTACCGTGGGGCTGGTAAATAAACCTGCCAAAGAGCTTGTTTCATCAACCAGTTTTGAGCCACCTCTTCTGAAACTTTCGCTGCCTGGGTTAATTTCTTAATTGCTGCAAACCCTTTCCAATACCCTTGCGGGCTGTAATAAATTTTTGACAACTTATTGAAAATACGCGAGCTCATTCTATATATGCGTATATACCATACACGATAAAAAATGTACGACCCTTTTGGTTGTTTGAAAGGTGAGAAATTTTCGTCGAAAATAATTCAAGAAATGTTGCAAAAAAGAAATGAAATAAGCCTGTTATTAAAAAAAATTAATCATTGTCCTTCCTGAGAGGAGCAAATAGTTTATGTGGTGAATGAGTTATGTCGTGTATGTTCAAAATGTGGTAGAGTGATTGAATGTGATGATGATGAACAGTTTCAAGAAGAAAATCGGGAAAGAAGTTCCACTGCGACCCCTTTGACTAATTTTCATTTAAAAAATATTTTTCGGAAATGGAACATTTACAAAATGTTTTCTTCCAGCGAGATCGCTTTTTTAAGTAACGTTATTGCTCAATTTCAGGAGATGTCCGGCAAATCAGTGAACTACTCCTGTTTTCTGTATAATTATTTTGAAATAGCACCTTCTGAATGCTGGCCCAACAAAAAAGAAATTATGGAATCTATTTATCATCACCTTCCTAAAACCTTAGCAAGCAGGCGGCGCGCAAAACAGGAGTTTGATAAATGGTGGTTGAAAGCCAACCAAGGTTCTTCATAAACATTTTCATATTTGCCTGTTTTCGGATTTTTCACCAAACGCATGACAGTACCCTTTTTTGGATGAGTCCAAAATTTCTTGCTTGTGACACCAGTTGGACCTGTGAAAGCATTTTTCGCAATATCACCTGACCAATACCCACCGAATACATGTTTTGTGGAAGGAATCATTTTTTTTGTCAAAGTTTCAGCAAATTTCACTACTTCCAAAGGTTTGTCCAAAACACCAGTCCCTTTTTGTTTTTTCAAACCCAACCCTAACTTTTGTTTAGCATTGATTGCATTTCTTGCAGTCGCATGACCCCACTGCCTCTGTTTGTAAGGAACTGCGTCAAGAGACTTTACCATTTTTTATCCGCTTTGTGTTTGCATTTTTTGAGATTTTCACCATACTTTTTTTCACGTTTGGAACAAACATCATAATCAACATCATGTTGCGTAGCAATCGCATCTGTTGCACCTGTTGGTGGTTGATATATTTCCAGAATTTCACCCGTTTCTGGATCGTATTTAACCTGCTTTTCAAGAGGATTGTATGGCCCTGTAAAATTATGCCGCGGTAATGTCCAACCTTTTTTTGGTTTTGGAAATTTACCAATTGCTTCATGTATATCAAAGCCGGCGCCATCCAAATCAGGTCTGTCAGTTTTGTAACGTTGGTTTGGTCGAACTTTAGTTGAAAGTTGATCTAACATTTCACTTCCAACTTTTTGAATGACTGGGCGGGCTTTGTAATTTATTGCTTTCTTTTGAAGTTTGGGGTCTCTCATAGCTTCAGAAGCGTAATATCGTCCAGCTTCAACACTTTTTTTTCGCAAGATATGGGATTCCTTTTGTAATTGCAAGATCACCAACTGCCATTGCAACATCGCCAAATATTCCACTGCCCTCCGCAAGGGAGGGCTCACCTAGTTTCCCGGCATAAAACTTGTTTTTGTTGTTCCGCAACTAGCGCATTTTGCTTTTAAGAGTTTTCGATTGTTCTTTGCGATTACAACCTTTTCACTTCCCTGCACATTGGGTGTATTCCGCTTTTCTTTCACACAGTACACTTCCATTGCATATATATTTTAAGAAAAATAATTTTTCACTATTTCCTCATTTTGAAGTAAATCGTTGGAGAACATTTTCAAAATATCGGCAAAACTTGTTCCTTTATTTCTTTCATTCAAAAAGAGAAGGCAGTAGTAACCACATCTCACACTTTGTTCCCATTGAATTTGGTTATCATTTCTGAAAAAATGTGTCATCCCGTGCATTGACATTTCTTTTTCCCATTCCAAAGGTGGTAAAAGTCCAAAAGAATCGAAATACTCGCAAGTGCCTTCATCAGGCCAACAACATACCCAATGAGTTCCCAAACTTCCGAAATCATCCAAGTTGATAATGCATGGGGAATGAAAAAAAGGTTTTGTTTCGTTTCTGCTAAAAATACCTTTCATTGGAATTCGTAAAAAGTTGCACCATTTTCTCAGGTCAATGTTGGATAGACGTTTACCTTCAAATTTTAGTTTTTTTTTAAACGATAATAATCATCCCAAGTTCCAAAAAAAGGTGAAGGTTGAATTTGCATTCCTTTACCTTTAGGAGGTGGTATAGGTGGTGATCGTCTTGTTCGTGGTGGTGGTGGTGGTTGAGTTTGCATACCTTTTCCGATTATTTTTCGGACTAAATCAAAGGCCAAAGGTACTCCGATAGACGCCAACATACCAAGGAAGCCGCCGTATTGTGAACCTCCTTTTACTAAACCTTGTCCAACAAGATATCCTTCTGCCGCCTTTTTCTGAGTAAAAGTCATTCGCTGGACAAGTTTATAAAGCTTAATTTCCTTCGGCCCAAAACCCTTTCCGAATATCTTTTCAGCACCTTTTCAGCGCCGAAACTCAAACCTGCACTTGCTAATGCCCCAAGGGCTGGTTTTGCCAAACCAAGCATAGCAGAAAACAAACTTCCACCACGCTGCGCAGTATTTTGAATTTGGGTCTGGCTCATTTTTATTACCATTCCTTTCCCTGCCGCTGAGGTTTTCTTCAGTCGCGAGATTTGAGTATCAGTGAGAAAAAGTTCGTCACCGCGCCCAATTTGGTTTAACTTTCAGATTAACAGGTGTCTTCGTAACATAAGCTTTTTGAAGTTTCTTTTTCTGACCATCAGTCAGCGCGATTTTATATGGATGATAAGTTGTGCTCATTGTGTGTATATTATATTCAGAATTTTTTTTTGAATTTTTCATTTGTCTAGACAACGACAAGCTCATTACCAATTTGCTTTATCACGCATTCTTTTTCACTCAAAATCAAGGCGAAGATTATATAATCTTGAGCGTTAGCGGCTTCATTTAGTCTGTAATGGAATTCGAGCTTTTTCGAGTCGCCTGTCAAACTGTCGGTGTTTCGTAGGTCAAAGTAGATAATTGGGTACAACTTCTCAAAATTGGCAAGCTGCAGCTGAACGCTGGTGTTGTAGTCGTTCTTTCTGTATCGGAAATTGATCAAATCATTCAAAATTCTTATTTTAAAATCTTGGTCGTAATCAAGCTCAGGGTAAAATTTTGTGCCGTATTGAAGGCGACAAGTTTCCAATCTTGCTGAGTCATCACCATCGATATCAAATGCGTCAAATATATAAGGGTTTTGTGTGTAAGCGTTTTGTTTCCGAGTTTGTTGTAAAAATACAAAAACATGTTTGGGATCTTTTACCCCAGGTGTAATCAACCACATACCATTCGCATCCCTTCGGGAGCTGCTGCTTTGCAAATCTTCATTCAGGTATTTCCATTGGGTTGGTTTCAATAAATTTTCATTGGCCAGGGTCTGTCCTTTGCCAGTGAAATGTAATTGTGGGACCCACAACTCAAATTTATGGACAACAATTCTTCGAGCTGTTCCATCGTTTTGGAAAATCATTTCTTCGTCATTTTGCAGATTAATTTCAAACTCAAGTTGTAACGGTGGCAGCAGCTTGTCGGAAAGACCTTCGAAGAATGAGTACCTGTTCAAAGGGATAATCGTCTTAACCATCTTACCTTCGTGTGACAGAAGTGCCCTTGCCCGCATTCCGGTGTTCGTCGCATTATTATCAGTCGCTGTGGTGGCGTCAATGTCAAGATACCAAAATTGGTTTTTTGCCACGCTTCTCGAATAATCGTCTGAAAAATCAAGCAGATTTTTGATGAAAATACCTTTGTGGATATTATTCGCATAGTACAATTCTTTTCCAGATGAACTCAGTTTCAAACTTTTGATCAATGAGAAAGAACCGTTGATCGAAGCTGATTCGGTGTCAGCACCAATGTTGGCTCCGTTTGCTTTAGCTTCAAACTTAAAATCGACGCGGAAATAAGCGTTGTACCAGTCATAAAAATTGTCCCGGTCTCTTACGGTAAATTTGTGGTTTAACTTGTTTTGAGTTTGGTTATTCCCAGGGAAGGAGAGCGGGGTGTCCAAATTAATTTGAATGTATTTTGTATTTTCGAGGTATGGTTGACTTCTGAACATGTTAGCAAGTGCTTATTATATTAATAGAAAAAATTTTTTTGATTAAATTTCATTTGCCAAAATTCGATTTAATTTCACAAGAGCGTCTGATTTTTTTGGTATTTGGTTTTGCAAAATATTTGCAAGTTTCTTTTTTGAATTCTGAGACAATGTTTTTTTCGCTTTTGCAATATTTTTCGTATTTGTTTCGAACCTTTTTCAACAGCAGGTTCACCAACTCTCTGACCCGCTTTTTCAGCGATTGTTTCTGTGGCTTTTTCGGCAGTTTTTTTACCACGTTCTTTACATTTTTTTTTAATACTTTACCGATGTTCATTAAGGTGTCACGGATCACACCCTACCCTTTGTGTTTATATCGATAACTTCCGGTGTTTTCATCAAAGTATCTTGCCCACTCGCTCGGATGATTCATGATTGTATATTTATACCAACAAAAAACTTTACTCTTTTTCAATCATTAAGCTTATTGCAATGTCCATCCCGTTGAGATCCAGAATATTGTTTCTTCCATCTGTCACCCAAACCTTTATTTCATTAATATAACTTTTAGTCACAGGTTGCCACTCAAGCCGACGCGGCTCTTTTCGAAATGGATAGCTAACCCGAAGATCTGATGTTGAGAAACTGTATAACACATCGCTTGGAACATTGTTTGTTCGGCGTGAGATAAGGTCACAGTGCAAAAAAATCCAATCAACACCTCTTGTGATATTTGGAATTTTCCTTCCGACAACATCTCCACTTAAAGGTCTTTTGCCATAACCAAGCAATTCACAAAAATTTCCTTGAGAAAAGTCAAGCTCATATCATAATCTTTATGTACCAAAATCACAACCCTATAAATCGACATATCGAAATATATAGTGAAAATGTAATCACTGTCTTTGTTTGTCAGGTCTACTTTACCGGTGTGTTGCTGAATAAAAGTGTTGATTCTTTTATAATCATACATTCCATTCGGGAAAGTTAAGGTCTTCCACGCTTGTTCTGTTTTTTTCTTCAAGCGAATCTTGTTGTTGTCATAACGAGAATTGATATTATTCCATGAGTAACTCATTGTGATAAGTCTGTTCATCGCAGCTTTATATTTTCCTGGTCCCAATTCGATCGGAGGATGAAACTTCACTGTAAAATCGTGTGAAACATTCCGTTCTCCACCTTTTTCTAGTTTTGCGAGACTCGAGTCAAGCAGTATATCAAAGCTCATTATTGTTTTATATAATTAGTAATAATTTTTTCTTTTGCTTTTTATCGATTGTACCAAGTTCAACAAGTGAATCAAGCAGATATAATACCTGTTTTTTAAGTTTTATTGAGTTATTTCCTGCTTTTATCGATCCTAAGCTCAAATGAAGTTGGTCGATCAATTTTTCAGCTTCATCAGCGTTGCCGCTTCCTTCGGTTTCCCACACCTGTTCAGAAGAGTCCTCTTCATTGTCAGAAAGTTCAAAAGCAGGTCTTCGGCTCATGACAGCTTTTTCCAAAGGGGTTGGAGTAGTTTCTCTTTTTTTTGTGGGGGAGTGGACTTCAGTCTATACTTCCCCGCCGGTAACTGTTCCTCAAAAACTGTTTTTGGTACCCCTCTTTTCGCATAAATTCCATCTCTTACTTTTTTGAGGTCCTCCATTGAATAACCATATAATGGAGATTTTTTTACTTTTTACTTTGTAATTGGGGTCATTTTCATATTTCGAGATCAGTTGATTGACTGTTTGTAATAGGGTTGATTCATGGGAATATTCCTTTTTAACCGGCTCCGGCATCCCCCACTCTTTACGTGTGGATTTGTTTTCTTCCATCAGTGTTTGGGGTGGTGGTGGAAAATCATCATCATCATCAACAACTTCTTGATATGAAGGTGGTGGTGGTGATGGTGGTGGTGTTGGTGATGATGATGGTGTTGGTGCATCCGGTCTGAATTCATCGCCAAATGGGTAAGTTTCGTCAAATTCATCCATTGTGTAATCAGGAACTTCCTGCTCCTCCTCTTCTTCTTCCACAGTGGTGTTCTTTTCATCAAGCCTTTTTGTAATTGGTCTAAAATGTTCTTCTCCTGCAAGCTGACCAAACTCTTTGTTTATTTTATCCATTCTAAATTTTTGGTGAATTTCTTCTGTTTGTTTGTCAACCGCCGACCTTTCTTCAGCCAACTGAAGCCATTTTTTCACTGACATATTTTTCAGCGTGAATATATAGAAGCGAAAAAAAAAGGAAGATTCCAAATTATGACCCAGGTTCTTCCAAGAGTGACTACAAGTAAGGTCACCCTTGTATGCCAGCAGATGTTTTTCGGATGTTAATTTGTGGACCCAGTAATTCTGGTAAAACAAACATATTACTGCATATGCTTTATGAGTTGTTGGAGTTTGATAAAATTTACCTCTTTTCAAAAAACCTGCACCAGAACAAATACGAGGCTCTTTTGCAGGATTTTGCTGAACTAATCAACCCCAAGGTTGGTTATGAGGTTATCGAGGCCCATGGTGATGAAATCATTCCAGTCGAAGAGTCCTCCTGGACCGAAGGGTCCTCCTGGACCGAAGGGTGATAAAGGCCCAGCAGGAGCACAAGGTCCTAATGGACCAAGGGGTGAAAAAGGTGCCACAGGACCACAAGGTCAGAAGGGGGTACAAGGAGCACAAGGTTTAAAAGGTGACAAAGGTGATAAGGGTGAAAAAGGTGAAAAAGGTGATCCTGGATCTCAGGGTAGTGTTAGCGGTTCTGCTGATATTGACATGCAAAATAAGTACGATATTTTGCGTTTAAAAAGCAACCCTTATCCTGTCCACGGTGATCTGACAAAGGTAATAAACTATCAGGACACGAGAAATATCTTTCTTTCAAAAAAGGAAGGTGGAAAAATGGAAGCAAGCATTGATATGAACAATAGTACAATCTACAACGTAAAAGACCCAGTACAAGCAGATCAAGCAACAAACAAAAAATGTGTCGATAATCAGCTTGTAAAAAAATTGGATAAAAATGTTGATATTGATATGAAAAATAATTCGATTGTAAATCTCAAATTTCCATCAAACCAAAAAGACGCCACAAGTGTAGAATTTGTTAATAAAAGAATTACTGAAACACAAAAAATTTTCTCAAACTTGATGGCACTAACAATATGACTGGAAACTTGAATTTAAACAAAAATAAAATTGTTCACTTACAAACCGATTACAAAGACTCGAAATCCGCAGTTAATGTTGATTTTATGCAAAATGAAATAACAACTATGAGAGATCTTGTCACTCAAAAAATTCATGAATCTCATATCATTAACTCGGGACAAAAAAGAGACGCCTTCAGATACTTGATGGAAGACACTGATGAATCTTCGAGTGAAAACAATATCGAGGTTTTGGGTATTAACGATTTTCCCAATTCTCCACATCAAATTAATAAAAAAGCTTACCAACTTAAACTCTTGTTTGAAAAAGGCTCACCCAACCAGTACCGGTCACGCCTCGGTTTTAACCTATATAAACGTCCGGTTGGTTACTATACTATGGTTGTAGAATGGTTTCCGCCGGAAATGAGTGCAAGCTACGACGATTTCAATTTCTAATTATGCAACAAAAACATTCGAAAAGTACACCAAAACAGTCATCAATTTTCACAGATGGGGTAGCTCACCTCCACAATTTCTTTATCTTGATCTGCACGGTACAGTTAGTAATCCATCATTTTTAACAATTGGTCATCTAATTGTTTATGGTGTTAAAGAAACAATTTCAAACGTTAATCCAAGTGTCTATGACACAGCTTTTGTTATTGAAAATGGAAAAATGGTAATGGAAACAGATCTTTCTTTAAACGGACATAATTTGAGTGGTTCCGTTCATTATATACATGGTCGTTTAAATACCAAAAATGGGCGCAAATTTTTATTAAATAGTTGGGATAAATTTATCATTCCAAATTATAGCCACATATTAACTATAAAAGCGCTCTATTTCAACCTTAAAAGACAATATACGCCTATTTCTTTAACAGTAAAACACAGTTTTCATTTAACTCAATCGATCACTTACACTTCAAAAAAAGCAACTCAATTACAGACAATAAGTATTAATTTAGTACTGGCGTTTAGTCTTATGGCTGTGGAATTGGCGGGTGTATCAAATGAGGAAATATTACTATTGATTGAATATAGAGTGCCATAAACATTTTTACATTTATTATATAGCACAATGCGGGACATTTTCGAATTCAACCATATCGACCAAACACTTTCTAAAGAGAAAGTTAAAATTCTGAAAGATTTATATGCTTATTACCATAAGAAACATTATGGTTATGAAAAGTTGCACCACGGTTTTCGAAGAAAAAATTTTGTTTGTAATCTTTCGGCTGGCAAATTAATTATTAGTGCCGCAGTAGCTGGAGGAATTACGTTGAACCCTATTGTCATTGCAACGTTAACTGGTGTTGGTCTTACCTTGAAAGCAGTGGCAAGCCTTAAGAAATACGATAAGAAAACAGAACAAGCAAATTTTGCCCGTATCGAATACCAAAAAATACTTGATGAGATTCGCTTTTACCTCAGAGGTGAAACTTTCGACGAAAAAGTATTTCTTGATAGATTGAAAATGATAGATAATTTCGTTACTGATCATTGTATGGAAATTCCACTATGTGTTCAAAGAAAGTATGATAAAAAGTTCGCTCAATTATAGATTTTCAAAGTAATTATATATCTTTCGAAATGATTGCAACTCTGCAAGCTATTTGCTATCACTTAATTGAACTTCTCACGCCCCCCGAAATTAGACAAATAAGACTCATTACTCGTGAGTGTGTTACAAAAATATTGTTACCAACACGTGATGAAGATGGCTACCCCATTTCAGGACTAGATGTGGTTCAATAATAAGATTTTCCTCTTAAAATTGAAAATGAAACCTTTTTTCTTATAAAAAACGAAAAAGTGCGTGATAGTCACGCGTGACCTTATGTGACAAGACGCGTGACATTGCGTGACGGAAAACGTGACAGTCACGCGTGACATTGCGTGACATTGGTCACATAAAAGAGCAAAAACCCTTGTCGGGGGGTGCTCGTGGCTGTTCTTGCCTAGCCTAGGCTAGGACTTTCACCTCACCGAAGTGAGGATTTAACCGCTGACAAGGTGGTTGTCATTCCACTTTTTACCTCTGGGAGCGAGGTTGAAATCCCGAGGGATTTCTGAGCACCCCCCTGTCACCAGTAGGGCCAAGGTGGGCTCACCCAAGGGTACTCTCCCACTGGAAGGAGTTCCCCTATACCTCGTAATTCACCGCATGCAAGCCCTCAAACAGGGTTCAGATGGTGGCCAACCATCACCCCCGTAAGGCTTTACCAATGAGTGAACTAATAAATATTGATCACTTTCAATATATATTAAACACGCTTTTCTTCTTCTATTCCTTATGGTACCCTTTTTCTGTCCTTCACCAAAATGTCACAATAATTGGATGTTTACGCATGCGCTTCACAAAATTTCACCTAGAGCAGAAAAGTACACGCTATTAAACAAATGTATCTTCAACGCATCTCTTACTATGGATGTCTGTACAGATCAACAAACGATCTCACAAGACTGGCCAACAGAGAATGTGTGTATAAATCAACAAGAAATCCCACAAGACTGGCTGAAAGATCTACAAGAAATCTCAGAAGAATGGCCAACTAAAGAAAGTTTTAAAAGAAAAGAAATTTTAAAATGGAGAAGTATTTCAGACGATGTATACAAAATTAAAAAGGTTTCACACCGGGAAAGTAAATATGGGATTTCAGCTATTTTAACTTTAAAAACAAAATGTGGAGATGAACTTCTTGTATGGGCTCCTAAACGTCTTGCTGAAGATCTTGAAGATGAATCTTATCAATTTGTTTATAAAATAGGTCTCAAAACGTCTGCTGACGGTAATTAATGAATATTTTGATTATGAATTAATGTAATCTGTCTGTGAATATTGATTTGTTTTTTCAAGCTTGAGTTGTTAGGGGGTTTCCCTTCAATGTTTGTACGAGAATATAAATTACGTCATTGTCTGTGGGTTTCACCGAACCGCGAAGTCACACGCCGTAAACATAACTTAGGGAATGTGGTCCTCTTCCCATATGTCAGTGCAATACTTAAATAGAGTTATATCATCGATCGGGACAGAGATGGTTATTTCATCTAAGATTTCTTCTTGTTTATAACAAGGGTAACAAAACCCTCCACAACAACAATGCATATAGGCTACACACACTATAATATGTACAAACCGCTGCCTTTCAGGACAGAAAGGTTGTATTAAAAGCTCATCGTGAACCAAGTTCCAACCCAAAGCCTCTCGCTCTCTCAGTTTAATGGTGAGGTAATGTTTGAAAATTATCTCACGTAACTCTGGTGGTAGGTTTTGTATTGCTTCAATAACCTGACAGTTGTTGAATCCGGCAGCCATTGATATCAGATTTGTCTCACAAATATTTAATCGATTATAAAGTTTTTTTGTGTGTGTGTGTTCGGTTATGTTTTCGTTTTAATATTTTCTTCTTTTTTATGCTGGGTGGTTTATTTCGGTTAAGTAGTATATCGTGTAGCAGACAAATACTACCTTGTTCTCAGCGGTTTATTTTCAAATTTTAAAGCTCCCAACATAATAAACAAGCGACAAAAGGAGCTTGTTTATTATGTTGGGAGCTTTAAAATTTGAAAATAAACCGCTGAGAACAAGGTGGTATTTGTCTGCTACACGATATACTACTAAAATTGTGTTAAGCGTGGGATGTTGGGATCTTCCCTTTCTATTCTTAGAATAGCTACATCCTTAAAGTTTGTAGTCCATACAACAAAATAAGACAACTTCCTGTGTGTGAAGTACATTTCTCCTTGGACCTGATGCCAATAAACATGGTGTTTCCTCAATGCATACTGTCCAATTTCAGTTTTCTCAAGGCAAAATGTTTCTGATTTGGCTGCCTCTTCGATGGTGAGGTTTCGTTCAGTGTATGGACACTTGACTTCAAGAACAGTTTCATGGTCAACAAAAAATTCCAGTTGGAGAAGCACCAAGAATTCCAGAGGGATGAAACCAGATCCCAGTATCTTTCACTGTTTTCCTGTTCGCAGCAAGTTAACTCCCCATTGTACGGCTTTTACCCTGGATAAATCATATTCTCCAAGGAGACGTTTTAGGAGTGAAGGGGTTTCTCCTTTTTTGCCTTGAGGACAGAACCGAAGTCACCCAAACAAACACATAAAGCACGGTGAAGTTAGCTTTCAAGTTAATTTCCGCACGTAGCGACTCGAGCGCTACTAAATATGAATGTATCTACAACGCTATCACGCTAAAAAGAAAATCTTCATATTTAATTAAAAAGTTCTTTATTATCTGTAGTTTTTATACAGAATCAAATAATTTAACTAGGCGAAAACACGCCGTGACAAATTAGTGACTTGAACCGACTTTAAAGCTTTCGTTCAGCTTTACTCACCGTGACTTTATAAACCTTCTTTTTCATGCTTGCGTGTACTTCTCCACGTAAAACGCCCTGTTGGTAAGTAAATGCCTCTACATGTTCTGATTTGTAATGATTTTCTCCTTTTTTGATGGATTTCGTTTCTTCTGAGAAGAAAGAAAGCAGCGAAGCGATAGAAAGCGACGCCATTTTGAATGGAATGCACTTTGTTTAGAACAGAAAATTTTGCTGTCATGACAACGTGACCTAATGGCTTTAGAACTCTATTATCAGAAAGTTTTTTTTAAAAAATAGGGCGCCGTTTTACATGTTACTATGTTTTACGTAATGGTGTGCTTTTGATGTGATAATCGATTGGCAATCAATTGGCCAATATCGATTGATATAAGTTAACTTGTGGTATTGGGGGGTATTCCGGATTTCTAGTGACGGAGATGATCGAATGGGGGCAAACATCAACACCCAAAAAAATCCCTAGGGCTTCCAACAAACCCAGAAAAAATTCCTGGACCAAAAATTAACCCCCCCCCCCAAAAAAAAGAAAATCTCATGCCGAATTTCCAAGCCTTAAAAATTTCCAGAAAGGATTTCATGACGAACTACGCAGTCAGCACTACCATCAAATCCCTACTTAAATCGAACCACACACACACACAAAATACTTGCCAAATTAGGAATCGAAAATTTCAAACCCAACAAAAATCCTTTGATCATCCCCGTTACTTGAAATCCGTAGTACCCCCCCCCCCAACCCCTGGGTCGACAACCATGGACTCATCCATTATGATTCCGTTAATCGATTTTTATTGACTTACTAGGTTGGGTTTCCGGGTAAACGTTCAAGTCCAAGTGGAGCCAAAGGACTTCTTTACGGACTAGACAAGGCCAGAGCTAACTCCAGTTTCTGAAGACTTTCACGAAGACTTATTAGCTAAGCTCTCCGGTTAGAAGTACCCGGGAAGTAGCATTACTGGTATGGTACTCATGCACTGAATTGCCTAATACGTGAAATAAAAAAGGGATAGATTTCTGGGGAATAACGAATGACTTATGATTAATCTATGCTTTTTAAATTGTGTAGCATGATCCAGGCTCTCACGGGTAGTAGGGATGGCGAACATTAAGTGGCATTCTCGCTAAAAGCGGTCCACTCGATTTCGCGACCAAAAATAGTTTTCCTTTAATTTTTGTTTGTGAAAAGGGTTTGGTACGCATGTATCAAAACCACTTTATTTATTTTCCAATTCTTTATTTTCGCTTTGCTACAAGCCAAAAACCAATTTTGCCCCCAACGGGGTTTCGGCGGTGATCAAAAGGCTGAAATTTATGGATTTTGAGATGCGAGGTACGGCCAACTAAATGTAGCTTACGAAATTTTGCTTTGACCTAGTATCTAAGATACACCGACCAAGTTCACAGACAAAATGTGGAAACATTTAATAAATTTTTTAGCACGTCAGGTGAAGTTAAAGACAACCTACTCTGAAGCCTATAATGAGATCCCAAAAATGGACCAAACCCGTACGAAATTTTTTGGCCTGACAGAACCAAAATCAGGCCTAACAAAGGCCTGATATAGTGCACCAGAGGCTAACAAGAAGCAAAATTTAGCCTAACAATTTTATGTTAGGCTCCTAGCTGAAAGAGCATGACAAAAAGAAGTATAATGTTAGGTTACTTGTCAGTCTCCAGTTGAACTAACAAGAGCCTTAAAAACAGAGGTTCGTGTTAGGGTTTTGTCGTCAGCCTAACATGAACCATAAATTAACCCAAAATATTTTTGCCTGTTAGAAATGTGACCGCCAACCTAACAATCTACCAAACATGAACCATACTTTTAGAGGGTTTTTACGTCACTTCAGCTCCTTTAACTTGTTTGTGCATTTGACGGGTAAAATTACCTCGACCCTGGAGCCGCAATCTGAGAAGCGACAAATCTTACAATGCCCATTGCACTTAGGTTTCAAATTGACGTTTGACGGTTGGTAAAATATTTTCTGCGCCTGACCCGCGTTGGTTTGAATTTGTTACTTGACGGTTGGAGTTCGTTGCAGAGTAGCTGTGTCCGCCCGTAGTCATGCCGTAAAACTGCTCAGTAAATTTGCCATCTACGGCTCTCAAAATAGGGCCTTGGCAATGCAATCGACAAAAAAATGCTCGTTGTTTATCAACAAATCTCTCTCTGGTGAAATTATCCCCATCGCGCATTTTCAATGGGATTTATCGTCCCCGAAACCGTCAACGGTCAGGAGATGGCTGCCAACCTTCGCTTCGCTTAATTCTCTCTTCACTTCTCGGGGTGGAAAAGCGACTCGCTCCGTGAGGCGTTTTATCAGTTATATCCGTTCAAGGCCTAAACCACTGTAAAAACACCGGGAAACGGACGACGGGCCTGAAGCCTTAGGTGAGTTCAAAAGACAACTTTATTTTACACCAATTCAGCACATTTTTAGCGGAAGTAATATTTTCCATACAAACTCTTATAATCGTCAACAATAAATAATAAGCAGGCCAAGAGAGTAGGGGTAATGTGGTCAAAAGCCTACAATAGTGAGCTTCGGAAACCTGAAAAAGGGCCACTTTTCCTCTTGAAAAACTTACACGTTTGGTATTTGCAACCGAAGAACTCGCAAACTCATGCGGACATGAGGTCTGGTGCAAAACAAAATGACAACAGTTACAAGACAAGTCTCCTTTAGATCCAGAAAAAGTAAGTGTATGCAAGGGTATGACGATTTGTAAAATATGAACTTATAACCAAGCTAGTAAGAGAGGTAAGTCGCTAGTGATAGACCTTAACTAAATTTCAACCAAGAACCTCACAAAGAACCAAACATGAACCAAAACATTCCTTACATTTTTGTCCTTGAAAGTTGCGAGTGACAGATCTTGCATTTAACAGATCTTTAATAACTGAACTAAATAAAGAGCCTCACTAAACCCCAACATGAACCTAAACATTCCTTACATTTTTACCCTTGCACGTCTGATAACAGTAAACAAAGAGGGTGGTAAAGGGGGGGTATAGATCACGTTTCACGAAAAATAAATCGGCCCTTTCACAATTCACGAAAAATAATAATGGAATTTCACGCTTCACGAAAAAAAAAAGTTTTTTCTGACATAACATACCGTTACATTTTGAAAAGTTACATCCAAAGCAAAGCCTTGTTTGAGGTTTTCACTGAATGAGTCATAGCGTCTGCCATGAATGACAACTGTCATCGTTCTCAGTGCCGCGTCGCCGACTAGCCTGTCGACAACACTGGGACTACAGAAATCAAAATCTTCGAAAATCACTCAAACATTTCTCTACAATGACTACGACTGCTTACATAGTTCTGTCGACCGAATTCTGCTCGTAAATGCATGCAAACGCTATTAGATTATTACAGTGACTGACAGCAAGCAGTCAATGCAAAATGCAAAGCCAAATAATTCAATAAATTATTCAAGGTGCTAACATAACATAGGTCAACATACCTTGCGAAATACTTTCCCTTTTCAGAAAGAAAACCATTTCATTTTCCCATTGTTGCTGGGTCCGAAGACAAAAACTTTCTACAGTTCCAAGAGAACGGACTGTTCTCATAAACGAAGTCTCAATATTCTTCCCAAGGCCTTTAACTTCGGCTATGGCTTGCACGCCGCAAAACTCTAACACAGTTTTTTTTAAGACTTCCAGATCTCTGTAGGCTGTGGCGGAGAACGGAAAACGGGATTTCTCTTTATGAATCAAAACTTTTTTGCCACCTTCGTTTAAATAAAAACTTATTAGAACCGTCACATTTGGTAAAACCTCGAAACCTTCTTGACGATTTTGTCGATCTTGTTCAGCTCGTGTTTTCGCCATGGTGGGTGACAATGATGGCTGACCAGGCAGGTTTGGCCAAAGGTCACCGAACACCAGAGACACCAGAGCACACCACGTGGTCAATACAAGGATCCACTCTCCTGTCACGTCACGCAATATTATTTTTGTCTTCATTACGTAATGACGGATGTCAAAAATAACAAAAAACAATAAAAATCACGGTTCACGGCGAAATAAACATTTATTTCTCATTTCGCGAAAAATAATTTTGGAAAATCACGGTTCACGGCTACTATAGAAATCACGATTCACGAGAAAAAAGATAGCCATTTCACATTTCACGGGAAAAAAAAGGGGCCGATCACGGATCACGAAAATACCCTTTACCACCCTCAACAAAGCCACTTGTGAAAATAACATTAGCGTAACAAAACCGTGACAAGACCCTTAAAACTGGCTTTTTTAACGCTCCTACGACGTTTATGTAAGGCTCATGTCAGGCTTCATTTTAACGTTGAGAGTTAGTTTCTTGTAAGGTCGCTGTTAGGTTTGAAGATTAAGGCCTTGTTAAGGCTCCTGTCAGACCTAAAATTTTCGTGCGGGAAATATAGCAAACAATTTCGTATCGTTTGAGGCCTAAATTGGGCTAAAAAACAGCATCACAGCAAAGTTCGTACCTTATTTAATCAATTTGTAAACTCAAACGTGCGGGTATCTCCCTGGATCACAAGCGAAAACAGGTTAGAACTCCGCCATTGACAGCGTGTTAACGTTAACATCGCTCGTGTCAAAGGTCACTTACATCACCCTAGAACTTGACAAAAATACTTTATTCGGAGATCCTAACCCGTTGCTGTCCACCAAAATAAATGTCTATAGCTTCCTTTAACACTCGTACATCCAATTCTGATCCAGAACAGGACGAAAGTTGCGTTAAGTTGATAAATATTCATGCGGGTGACACTCAACAAAGTAAACAACGTCGGGTATCGTAGTTGATCCAGATTTCTGTTCCGGTAAAACATTTTCAAAATCCCTAGAAGAAGAAAAGAAGTTATGTAGTTGAACTCTAACAATCAATTTAGACTGTTCAACACCTCGTGCAACTTGGACGCGGTCGAGGCAGAAAAATATAATTTGAAAAGTTGCAATGAAAATCGTGCTAGTTGTCCAGACTCACCTGGGAACTGGCCCGCCAGAAGGTGAAATGAGATTATTTTCGCCTAAGTCGCCTGAGTTTCCGTTTTAGCCTTGGGTCTAGTCGTTCGGTAATGGACTGTAGGAATCTTCTTTTCAGTATGAAGAGAGAAATTGTGAAGTTCGCAGTAGTTGGAATTACTCATCTCAGAAGACTTGGGACGACCCCGACGTTTGCTTACGTCACAATTTGTCACACAATCTTATCAATGTCGCGCGACTAACTTAGTAGGAAGCGAAAAGAGAAATTAAAAAAAATCCTTTGCGATTTAGGCCCTGTGCAATTAATGATAATTTATGGAAAGTGGTGAACAGGGTTCATCTAGCAAGTGAGAGAAAAAAGTGCGAGCGTGACGGGTCGCATTGGCGTTCACCCAAAACATATAGAGGACATTACACGGCGGCGCGAAGATAGGAATTTTATATTCGAGTGGTAAAATGTTGTCTTTTACCAAAAGAAAATAAAATTCATATATTCAAGCCACCATGTAATATTCTTTCTATTATATAGAGAAGAGTATCTTTGCACAATGACGTCATCGATATCCTCACCAGTGAAGATATGGAAAATACGTCACTCGAGTCCCAGATGTAGTTTAGTGAGAACTTTACGAGTGGTCTACTTTCCACTAAAACACTCTTGTTTATATCATAAAGAGAAATGCGTCACATCGCACGGTACAGTCGCAAGTCGGAAATATGAATAGGAAATGTCAAATATGGCCTTTCTCGTGTCCCCTGACACCTTTACTGAATCAGGAGCCCATAACCCTGACTCCTGACTCCTGACTGAATCAGCTATTCGTAGTCTTTCCTCGCCAATATCAAATCGCGTTGTAGGGTACTCTTTTACCCTCTCCGAAATCCTCGATCCTTTCCTCTTGGTCTCTGAAGTGCCAGCCCATGTCGCACAATTCGATTGTTACTTCACAAACAATTTCCAATTGGGGGGGGGGGGGCACTTCCTATAGTAAAGTATACAGGGAGGCTCCGCCCGAAAAGGGTGACTTTTTGATCCTGCAGTATAGTGAAAGGTTGGAAAAATCGTTATCTTAGTATATTAAGTATATTAAAGGTCAGGAAAGTGCGCTGCTACGTAAAAGAGATAGCAGCTAAAGTTTAGTATATAAAAAGGTGCCAAATTCTGGCAAAAATGACGCGGAACACACGAAAGTTGAGGGCCTTCAGTAACCGACTCAGGGCGACTGAAAGCCCAGATACAAACCTTGCGACAATAAGATATTCTACTTTTTTGGCTTATCCTTGAGATATAAACATGTGTATGAGAAAGGGCTCCATTCTTACTCTAGGTTATGAAAAGGGTGCAATTTGGGTAAAAAACTGATATATTAAAGGGTAAGGGTTTGAGCCTAGGGGCGGAGCCTCCCCCTGCTGATAGCTGGGATTCTAGTGCCAGTGATGAAAACGTGGATGCCCAGTCACGTCTTTCATACAAAACTTCTGACGGTTGCTGTCTTGTTGTGCTGCACAAAGTGGATGTGGTCTTGAGGTCCCTCTGATGTGGAGAACTCACAAAAGCATCCAAACAGAGCGTCTTGATTGGAACCTTCAGGATCTTGGTGACTCGGTTTTATTGCCCTGGCCAATGTGGTGAAGAACTAATGCTCGTCAACTTTCTGTGACAGTTAGAAAACGCAGTCTGGTCAAGCGAGTCACGGAGTGATAAAGATATCAAGAAAGCGTCTATCTTTTCATATATTGTCATTATTTTCTGGATTCAATAAACGTGCAGCCACAGCTATACGATTGTTGGCTCGCAGTCGTTGATTTTTGTTATATGCTCTCTTTCAACACCCCCACCTCGTCGAATATTTGAAGTGGCACTGAGGATATCTTAGTTTGGTAGTGCTCCCCAGTCCAGTGATTCCTCGGCGTTGGAAATTATGAATATTTATTTAATGATTGATTTATTTTAATAAAGTAGTCGTCAGTATAGAAACGTTTTCTCTCTCAACTGCTCAGTTTGAGAACAACTCACGTTTCCTACTATATTTGATATTTCCTATTCATTATTCCGACTTTTTAACGTGCCGGTTGTGACGTATTTCTCTTTATGATATAAACAAGAGTGTTTTAGTGGAAAGTAGACCACTCGTAAAGTTCACACGAAACTACATCTGGTACTCGAGTGGCGTATTTTCAATATCCTCACTAGTGAGGATACTGCTCTTACCCTCTCTTATTCACTTACTCTTGTGCAAAGATACTCTTCTCTATATAATAGAAAGAATATTACATGGTGGCTTGAATATATGAATTTTATTTTCTCGTGGTAAAAGACAATATTCTACTACTCGAAAATAAAATTCCTATCTCCGCGCCGCCGTGTAATATCCTCTGTATGTTTTGGGTGAACGCCAATGCGCCCCGTCACGCTCGCACTTTTTTTCTCTCACTTGCTAGGTGAAACCTGTTCACCACTTTCCATAAATTATCATTAAGTGCATAGGGCCTATTAAAGTCGCAAAGGATTTTTTTTTTTAATTTCTCTTTTCGCTTGCTACTAAGTTAGTCGCGCGACATTGATAAGATTGTGTGACAAATTGTGACGTAAGCAAACGTCGGGGTCGTCCCAAGTCTTCTGAGATGAGTAATTCCAACTGCTGCGAACTTCACAATTTCTCTTTATACTGAAAAGAAGATTCCTACAGTCCATTACCGAACGACTAGACCCAAGGCTAAAACGGAAACTCAGGCGACTTAGGCGAAAATAATCTCATTTCACCTTCTGGCGGGCCAGTTCCCAGGTAAGTCTGGACAACTAGCACGATTTTCGTTGCAACTTTTCAAATTATATTTTTCTGCCTCGACCGCGTCCAAGTTGCACGAGGTGTTGAACAGTCTAAATTGATTGTTAGAGTTCAACTACATAACTTCTTTTCTTCTTCTAGGGATTTTGAAAGTGTTTTGTATTCCTTACCGGAGCAGAAATCTGGATCAACTACGATACCCGACGTTGTTTACTTTGCTGAGCGTCACCCGCATGAATATTTATCAACTTAATGCAACTTTCGTCCTGTTCTGGATCAGAATTGGATGTACGAGTATTAAAGGAAGCTATAGACATTTCTTTTGGTGGACAGCAACGGGTTAGGATCTCCGAATAAAGTATTTTTGCCAAGTTCTAGGGTGATGTAAGTGACCTTTGACACGAGCGATGTTAATGTTAACACGCTGTCAATGGCGGAGTTTTAATGCAGGGTTCAATTCTACCTGTTACCATCCCCCCCGGGCACACCCCCGGGGATTTGCAATTTTTTTCTTACTTGGCGGTCTATTCCCCACCCCCGGGCAAGCAGAAAGAGACAATTCCCCACCCCCGGGACTCCTCATCGACCACAAATACGTTGTTTTGTGTTCAAAATTGATTTCCGTACAGTAGGACAACCAGATGTTTTGACAAGAACTTAAACGCTTTGCTAGAGTTTACTGAACGAAGGATATTACATAGTATTAAAAAACATGGACACTACATTGAAAAAGAAAACTGAGGAAAAAGTCTAACCGCACTGGCATTCGGCTGGCGAGTAAAGAAATGTTCTTCACCGCGTGTTTTATTCTAAATATAGCACATGCACAAAAGAGGTCTGGTTTAATATAAAGCCGTGCATCTGTTTCATGCAAATACGCTGAAGAAATATTTCTATATTTGTGATGAACGCCATCCATTCGAGTACGCATCAAATGCACCTTCGTTTAACAATTTATAATAAACGTGCCTTTGAATAGAGATTTTAGTTTCAAGAGATTATTCTTCTCCAACCAGTCTGCTACAAATTCTAGAGATTTTCCCTGGAAATAGGCAGTCTTGACTCTACGCGGTCCGGCGCCATTGTGTCAACTGAGAAGTGATAAGCTAGTGACGTGCTTCACAAGAAAAACGAGAAGTTATTTTCGATTTGCCCCGCCCCCTACCCCCGGGACAAAACCATTTCAAACAATTCCCCACCCCCGGGCCCGAAGGGCTGGACTTGTCCCGGGGGTTGCCCGGGGGGGGATGGTAACAGGTAAAATTGAACCATGCATAACCTGTTTTCGCTTGTGATCCAGGGAGATACCCGCACGTTTGAGCTTACAAATTGATTAAATAAGGTAAGAACTTTGCTGTGATGTTGTTTTTTAACCCAATTTAGGCCGCAAACGATACGAAACTGTTCGTTGTATTTGGTCCATTCTTTGGATCTCATTATAGGCTTCAGAGTAGGTTGTCTTTAACTTCACCTGACGTGCTAAAAAATTTATCAACTTTTTCCACATTTTGTCTGTGAACTTGGACGGTGTATCTTAGATACTAGGTCAAAGCAAAATTTCGTATTAAAGCTGCATTTACTTGGCCGTAGCACGCATCTCAAAATCCATAAATTTCAGCCTTTTGATCACCGCCGAAGCCCCGTTGCGGGCAAAATTGGTTTTTGGCTTGTAGCAAAGCGAAAATAAAGAATTGGAAAATAAATAAAGTAGTTTTGAAACATATGTACCAAACCCTTTTCACAAACAAAAAATAAAGGAAAACTGTTTTTGGTCGCGAAATCGAGTGGACCGCTTTTAGCGAGAATGCCACTTAAAAAGCAACTACAAAAATAAGCCCGTCCCTCCCCGACGCGTTTAATTTTCGCCTCCAAAGCTACGACCTTAATCTGCTATCTTGGTGGCTGGAACAACTTATTTTCATTCCCTAATCACCACCCTCGAAATAAGGTATTCATCTGCACCTTGTAATTGCCCTCGGCCTTGGAGCAGTACCGTAACATGACGGGGTACGGGAGGGGGTGCCCGTGACTTATGCTTGGGAATGAGAAATAATAAAGCAAACCAGCTATCTCGCGAGAAACTGGTCACGCCTATATAATTGTTAGTTTAGTGGTTGACGGCCTTAAAAAAAATAGTACGCTTTTAATGGCTATTTCTCTGGCGCTTATCAGTGCTCATGGCCCCCTCCCTCCCCCCCTCAATGAAAGGAGAAACTTCCCTACCCCCCTATGAAGAAATTCGGTCTAATTCGAACCGCTTTACAAGAGCAACTGTAGTACTCAGGCTTTAAAATGTCGCCATCATAATAATAATAAAAATATAAATATAATAATATTTTAGCAGGGAGCCCACTTCACCAATAGGTGCTCTTCAGTGGGGCCCTGCACATACTTAGAGAAATTAATTAAAAACTAACTACAAAAGATTAAAACTAATTACAAATGATTAAAAAGCGAAAGCTAGTTAGCGAAAGCTAATAAAACAACACCAATTACAAAAATTATAAAAACTATTTAAAATTTAAATTTGAGCTTAGATTTAAAATGAGATAAAAAAGAAGTGTCACGTGTGTCCTGACGTAAAGAGTTCCTTCCAATCCACGATCGCGACGCTCTGATAAATAAAACGTTGTTTGCCCCAGTTTGTTCTTACAAGAGGAAGGTGAATATCATCTCTAGAACGCGTGTTGTAATTATGGATAGAGCTGTTTCTAACAAAATGAAAATTGAAATCAAAGTTATGCAAGTTTACAAATACTAAAACGATCATGACATCCTCACACCTAAACAATTTGGTTTTCACCCAAAGATGTCAACTGGTGTTGCACTTACTCATTTTTCCGATACTATATTGGATAATATGGACAAGAGATCTGTCACAGGTGCGGTTTCTCTGAACCTGACTAAAGCAGTTGCATCGAAAATTTAAAACTAACAATGCCAAAAAAAAGCACTTTGCTGCTGGCATTATGCCTAATGTTCCAACTATTACATTTCGCTCCATATTCTGCCCGCGTATAAATATGTAACATTTCAAGGCCTAGCCTTGCCCTTTTGCGCGGCGAACATTCTAGGGAAAGGTCTCATATAGGGAAATAACGACTGTTTAGTACTTACAATATAGGTCACAGTTCAGCCTCCGGTTTTCGTCTGTAAACGTCTGCTAAAATAAGTACGCTAAGACAGGCATAAAAAATTCACAAATAAGATTCAGAGTGACGTTTTGAGCGTCAACCCTTCAATTCGTGCACCTTCACAAGTTCAAATGAAGTCGGTCTCGCCCGTAGAACTAAAATTTACAAACATCAGCTTTTGAATGAAACTCTACGGCAGCCTATCTGTTATCTAGGACTTCCCCCAACTGAGGGTATTCTATAAGTTTTTGGGAGGGTGTGTGCCGCTGGGACTTCGAGACCCTTACCCTATCAGGGGGTGGCAAAGGGGTCTTAGGTGATGCGTGATTGTGCCCAACTTAACTGCCTGATGCGTGACAAGATAGCGCAACCTGATGCGTGATTTGCTATTTTAGAAGTGCGTCATGCGTGATTTACCTATTAGATTCCGTGATACGTAAATGCTTTCGACATTCGACAAAGCTAACATGCAAAAAGAACGGCTGAAAGAGTGTTTGAAGGAAGAGCGCAGAAATTTCCTAGAGCTATCAGTCAGACCATGTTCAGCTGCAGTTTGCAACCCTAATTAATTATTTAATCAATTGATCTATATTAGCACATATCAGATGTCACAGGGCGCCCTCACATCAAATAAGTGCACATGGATAAAAGATTGGAGTTTGCTTACCTTTGTTACAAGCTCATGTGTTTGATCGGGGAAGGCGGCGATACCAGGATCCCAGCTAGCCAGGCTGAGATTTTTCCAGGTAATCGCAAAGTTGATTTTTAATGCGTGTCACAGACGTGCCGAGATCCCGGCAAACTGAGCCAGCCCGGCTAACCGGGCCAGCCCGCCTCATGTAATCGGCCCCTTAAACGGCATTTATTGACCGAACTGCACGGCTTATCAAAAGTTACGTGAAAGTCATAATATGAAGAACCGGACAATTGAAATAAATATTTCAATACAAATTTACAATCAAAAATTTTAATTTACTTTACCATGGATTCCCTACAAAGACAACAGCTTGAGTGATGTCTTGCAACGGCAGATTTCTATTTAAAACAACCGTCTGTTCTCAAAGAATAATTTCTTCGCTTTTAGCTCTCTTAATTCCACTGTTTAAGGTGTCGAGCCTTTCTTAGGGCTTCATCTTCCGATTTACGGTTTTTAAAAGGCGAGTCTTCATTCCGAGAACGGGAAGTATTTGCACTGCCTTGAAATTCACGCGTGAAACGGTGCTATGCTTTTTTGAAATCTTCTCTGACAATGACAAAATCTCTTCTTTCTAGGATCGTATTCCGTTGGCAAAACCGCTAGAACATCTCCTCACTTTAGAAGAGCTCTAACTGCCGTTTCTCGCTCTGGTTTCAACCAAGTTCAAATCTTCTAACAGCACGTCCTCGTCAAATTACTTCATTCCCATGGGACTTACTGTCAAAAATTAACCAATCAGAATTTTGCAGCCGCTGGTCGCCGCAGAAATGAAAAGATGAGGGTCTTTGTAGCAGGCGTTCCCTCGTCCCTATCCCCAGTCCCCCATTTTTCTCCCGCGTTCTTGCTCCCCTTCCCCCTCCCCGTGTACTTCTGCTACCGAGGCTATTCTCGATCACACACACTAACCGATTCACATTTTCCTTAAATGACCTTTCAAGTTTTTAACTTTTGTGTTTTTCTATCAAGTGAAAAACAATTCGTTTGGAATTCAACATTGAGATAGGGAGAGGAGCCATTTGCAGCCTTTCCCACTGAGATAGAAAAATGAGCCTAACGCTCCAAAGCCGCATGGTAAAAAAAGTGGCCATGTATCCTTAGTTAGTCCGGCGGGAGTGTTCAGTCAATGACCTTCCATCATTACTTATGACATATAGTTAACTAAAGGTCTCGCAGCACCTGTTTGCCAGACCGAAATGTCGGACAATTTTGTTTGTATTCTGTATTCTACTGATCATGCAGGTTTTGTTTGTTTGTTTGCGTTTGTTTGTTTGCGTTTGTTTGTTTGTTTGTTTTTGTTTGTTTACACTTGCCCTTCCGTCAGGATCAGTTTGCTGTCTGCAATGTGAAGAGGAGAGGGAGTATAATACAGCCGGAAAACAACAACAAAAAACTGATTTACGATCTTGTCCACAATTGTGGCGATGTTTGTGGCCAAGTTGTGGGTTCAATTCAGACCCGAGGAAAAAAATACATAAAACACGCTCAGGAGATTAAAGAACTACTGCTTAAAGTATTTTCAAAATCTAAAAAAAAATAAAGCTTAAAACTGATCATACTTTTGAAGTTGACTTCAGTTATGCCAGAAAGAGTTTTGAAAACTTTTTCAATTCATTTTTCGTTTTGCTTTATTCAGCAATGCAAAACTACATAGTACCCTCCACTTTCTTGATAACCTCAGTTAATACTTCACTCATGTGCTGGTCGCGAGCCCACCAGTTTCTCCAGTGGGTCACCAACATATACTGCAGTCTCCAGCCTCGTTACCGATTTAAGACGTGCTCAAAATCAATAATGGGCACAGACCGCCTGAAAGGTTTTGCCCTTGCATACGTTAACCACATTACTCCAGAGCCGTTGCAAATACTGCAAAAATGGGACACCAATAGTCACAGGAGAACTGCTTTAGCTTTCTCCAAATAAAAGCGAGGCCTTAAGTAAGAGAGTACACTTCAGCACTAGTACCGTCACTTGAACGAGATTGATATTTTTTCGTCACGAATGCTAAAACAACATTTCAGAGCTTTTAAAATTTCAATTCTGAATGGAACTGTGGAAATTTTTAAGACAAGAAGTGATAACAAATATAAACGCTGTTAAAGTTAGTTTGGATTTTGATTTCGTTCGGGGGAAAATACCACCAGGAAGACGCTAAAAATGGCATTTTCGAGCGTCTAGATTTTGAAATTTTCTGGAGGAGCGTGCCTCCAGTCACCCCCTCCCCCCCCTAAAAGCTCGCGCCTTCAGCGCTTTCGCAATTGCCTCGGTTATCAGATAAGTCTGGCTACGGCCCTGCTCTACATACCATGTTTTCTAGTTTACTGTGAATATCTCTGCACATTAACTTAAAGAATCACACCGATTTAAAGGCTGGTTGCGACTTTGATCGTTGAGCAGGTTCCATATAGCCTGGTTTCCATATGATTGCTGTGATCGTTACGATCGCTAAAAAGTAGTTTCCACATGATCACAACGATTGCTGAACGACGTTTTTTCTACGTAGCAATCGTAGCGATCGTGTGGAAACCAACCTTAAGTTTTACTGATGTAGAGCCAGGTCGAGATATTTTGACAATTTTATTTTAAGTATGCCATACTTTACATCTTTACCCAAGTAAATACGAAATTTACGGTTCTGTTCAAATTACTAGCACTTTATGAGTTCTTCATTGCGGTTACGTTAACCGATTGACTGATACAGAACAGCGCTAAACTTTGACAAAAGTTACAAATAACGATAAAAAGGCACAAGATATTTGGTCAACTTCGTCTAAGCCGGCGGACCTTTCTCTAAGACGAACACGTTCTAGTTTATCTCTACCGTACCCTTCGCATGTCACTCATTTGCTCATTTGTCACACATTTGCTTCATCTCTCTTTTACTGCCCATTTAGTTTACCATATTAAGAAATCTTGGGCTCTAACTCTACAGCTAACATGACAGTGGCCAACTCGAAAGCTGTCGCTCCTTTGGCCTCTGTGCACGTACTTCCTCAGATTGTGATTTCCTTTTACACTTCTTATAGTAAATGGTTCTAAATGTGTTATAAAAATAATTGTTAATGTCAGTGCTGTAAACAGTGTGAAATAAAGTTAAAAGATAAAAGTGGAAAGCTCCATTCAGAGTATGCATGGTGTCATCTGGATACTCCTGTGGCTAAAAAGTCTAAGCTTCTTGATCCTGAACGTCTTTTGATTCATCACAAACAGGTGTCATGTTGTCTCTCCCAGGGTAAATTTCCACTGCGTCATTCTACATGTATAATCAAACCCTATGTTAAAATTCTGCTTATATTAAACAGTACTACATTTGTGCCAGATAAAGCAAAACTAAATATAGCAAGGGGGTTAGTTTCTAAGGAAACTGTGGTGCTGTGTCGGTGGGGACGTAAAATACAAAATTTTGGGTTTATCAACTGAGTTAATAAGGTAAAATGGCCACCATAAGAGATTGAAAGCTGACGTTTCGAGCGTTAGCCCTTCGTCAGAGCAAATCGTCGGAGGATTTGCTCTGACGAAGGGCTAACGCTCGAAACGTCAGCTTTCAATCTCTTACGGTGGCCAATTTACCTTACCAACTCAGTTGATAAATCCAAAATTTTGCAAACTAAATATAACACCATCTTTTTTTAAAGTTCTGGGTTTCTCGTGCATGCGTTCGTCCACGCGTGACTAACCAAACGAACGCCAATGGTCAGTACTTTCCTGTAGTCCTGTTTAAGATGCGGTACAAGATTCATGGTTCTAACTTTAATTCCGTGATTGTTACTCTAGGTGCTACGGCGAAGGTCAGCTTTAATGGCAACACACAAACACCAGAAAAAATACACGCTAGATTGAAAAAAACCTTTTCGCCCGGTTTTTTGATTAAACGGAAAACTTACTTGTGCATGCTCTTTAATAAACTGTAAATAGTATTCGAAAATTTTACATAAGAAACTAGGAATGAGCAGAATATTGTAGTGTCTTTGATAGTCTCTTTACTTCGTATAGAAAGAATTTTCTATTGATTTCTATTGAAATCTTAGAGCGGTTTTCAACTGAATTTCGTAACACCATAACCAAAGTAATCACTCTGACCAATCACAATAGACGTAAACAACACAATTAACCAATCAGAACTCGTAGCAAATACAGGTACGGGCGCCAAGCGCGGGAAAACACTTGCAAGCACAACTGCTTTTGGTCTCATTTTTGATTGGTTGAGAAAGTGATGCGATATTTTCTTAACCAATCACAGCTAGAGAGTAGTAAACCAAACCCAAAGGAAACAAGAATTACTTTCGACAGTCAATTGAGAACGCATTGCTGCTATTAGTGGACTGCGGTGGAAAACGATGGAGGTAGTAATGAGAGCAGTTAAAGGAAATAAGTTACAACGCACTTTGATTTGATTTCAAACATAAGTCTTAAAAAGAAACCAAAATAGCTCTTACCGCGAATGCTGTCTTAGCCGTTTCTCCCGATCTGTAAAAAAGAAAAAAGCAACAACAACAATGCCCATCGAACATTATTAATAAGTGCAAAGATTTACCGTAGAATTCCTGATATAATCCCGAACTTATATTCAGTAATGGTGGACTGGTATCAGCTTTTCAAAATCGATCCGATAAAAGCACAATATTTACCGATATTGGGCATTTTTTCGGTATGGAAGTTGATGGGAACCAGCAAAGACAGCAATCAAGTAGCCCAAAGCGCTATCGCGTGGATTGCACTTTAACTTGCTGAGTTCAGGCCATATACCGATTTAGAATTAATTCGTTGTTCAACATAATAATAAATTGATTAGATCCCTCACCTCTTTTTTCGTGCTTTTTCTGAAAACAAAAATAGTAGCATTAGTATAGTATAGTATGGTATGGTATGGTATGGTATGGTATGGTGTGGTGTGGTATGGTATGGTATGGTATGGTATGGTATGGTATGGTATGGTATGGTATGGTATGGTATGGTATGGTATGGTATGGTATGGTAGGGTAGGTATGGTATGGTATGGTATGGTATGGTATGGTATGGTAGGGTAGGTATGGTGTGGTGTGGTGTGGTATGGTATGGTATGGTATGGTATGGTATGGTATGGTATGGTATGGTATGGTAGGGTATGGTAGGGTAGGGTAGGGTAGGTATGGTATGGTGTGGTGTGGTATGGTATGGTATGGTATGGTATGGTATGGTATGGTATGGTATGGTATGGTATGGTATGGTAGGGTAGGTATGGTAGGGTATGGTATGGTAGGGTATGGTATGGTATGGTATGGTATGGTATGGTATGGTATGGTATGGTATGGTATGGTATGGTATGGTATGGTATGGTATGGTATGGTATGGTATGGTAGGGTAGGTATGGTAGGGTAGGTATGGTATGGTATGGTATGGTATGGTATGGTATGGTATGGTACGGTATGGTATGGTATGGTATGGTATGGTATGGTATGGTATGGTAGGGTAGGTATGGTATGGTATGGTATGGTATGGTAGCGTAGCGTAGCGTAGAGTAGAGTAGAGTAGAGTAGAGTAGATAGAGTAGAGTAGAGTAGAGTGGAGTGGAGTAAAGTAGAGTAGTGTAGTGTAGTGTAGTGTAGTGTAGTGTAGTGTAGTGTAGTGTAGTGTAGTGTAGTTGAAGTATAGTGTAGTGTAGTGTAGTGTAGTGTAGTGTAGTGTAGTGTAGTGTAGTGTAGTGTAGTGTAGTGTAGTGTAGTGTAGTGTAATGTAGTGTAGTGTAGTAGTGTAGTGCAGTGTAGTGTAGAAATACTTAATACTTACGTAATCGATTATTTACATCTTTACAAGTCAATAGACTGTGAAGCTCACCTTGTCTCTCGATTAACAAAATACAAACAGATGAGGCAATAATAACCACTAGGAGGGCTACGATAATTCCAGACACTTCTGCGGTAGAAAGTCCTCCTGAAAAATAAAATGCCCATAGACTAAATCTAACAACAATTCATTCCGCACAATTCAAAAGCAAAATCTGCACAATCTTTTGTAATACGTTCACACACTATAGCTAACTGACGTGAGGGAAATATTACTTTTCTTTGGTTTTTTCAACACCTTTAAAAACCTATTGTAGTGTTTGTGCAGTCAAGTAACAAAGCGTATAATAAACAGGACATTGCTTACTATAACATTGGAGGAGCGTATAAGTGTACGAGAGGCGCAAACAAAACGAGGGCGGGAGCCGAGATTTACCGATGCCAACAGTTTGAAGTTTCGACATCCCTAATCGTACATCCCCATTAAACACAGAGAGAAAAGCGCTGTTTTAAAAGTGAAGTTGTTTTGCTATCCGTTATGTTTTACTTCATGGTCACCTCAAACCCATTTGAAACATGACATGTCATAATACACCATGGTATCTACCTTTTCGAGCGCCAGTCGGATTTACTTGCACCCATTCTGTGGGCGGGACTATGAGTCAAACCAAATGGAAAAGAAACTAACAATTAAGACGGCCACATCCAAATAAAACAACATATGCATATTAACATAAAGCATGCAACAAACTTGCCGTTGTCTGCTACAACACTAGAGGGGACGGGGGGGGGAACAGGACGAGGGTGAACGTGTGAGTGTACAGGACGCTGAAAAAGAAGAGGACAGGAAGCGAGAGAAATAGTAATAACGGTCTGCGTGCAGCTAGACATGGAATGAACGTGACTAGTTACCTCATGCGGAAAATCGTCAAAACAAAAAATACTTTCGCGTACTGTACTGTACTGTACTGTACGTCTTGATGTTGTCCTTCCATTATATAAATGATAAGCATGCATTAGTGCTAAAGGGTAGTTTCACAGTACTGTAGTTTCGTAACTTTTATTACATTTTTGAAAATTTGTAGCACATCTCTTTTTATAATCCTGTTGACCAGAAAAACGCTTTCTAAATATATAGGAAAAACTTAGAAAAACCGTGCCTGTACCTGATCCGATCACTTGTGGAAAACATCACGAAAGTTCAAGATTGTTGTGTGACTGCACATTTCTGCACGGCTTTGGATTTGTTACATCATGCATGACGACTGTGGCAAACCCGTTTCCAAACAAATAATTATAATTATAATTACTGAGTCCTGATTGGCCAAGCACCAAAATAACTCGAATTTGATTGGCTGAGCGCAGAGCGCGCCATTTAGACCGAAGAAAAAACCAATACTATTGAGAGAGAAAAAACGAGAAGAGACTCTCCCTCCCCACTCTCTTCTCGTTTTTTTCCCTCCGCTCTCAATAGTCTTTCTTAGCGCGCCACTGTCTGAACGCCTGGGACAGGCTAAATCAAATATGAATTGTTAGTCCATTAACGAAACCAATCAAACTGTTTAACATGCTTTGATTTTCTTACATAAGCAAAACAAGGAGATGGTTATCTTTTCTTGAAGGGATAATGGGAGCCGTGAGCCGTAAATAGCGATATTTTTTGGCGTGAAAACGTGAAATGACTGTTTTCTTTCTTGCGAAACCTGATTTGCTAAGCATCCGTGTGCTAGGGATTTGTCATGGATATTACCCGTGAAGCGAGAACAGTGTGTTTTTTTAATTCTCGTGAATTGTGGGTTTGCTCTGGTTCCCAGGGACCCATGCTGTCTCCTACTTGGATTGTGGACAAAAATGTCGATTTTGTAACGTTGTAAGGTAGGTAAAGTCGCACACGAGCCAAGGAGGCCCACACAGCATGTAGCATGAAGCAACTGAGAGTATTGCTGCTCCACCCTGGATGGGAGGCTAGTCCATCACAGGGTTACCCTCAGCAGTATGTCACGGTTCCCATTTCTACACCTGGATGGAGAGAGACAATGTGGGGTTAAGTTTCTTGTCTAAGGAAACAACACGATGGCAGGTCGGTGGTTTGATGGGCGTCGACCCACCGACCTTCAGATCTGTACCCCATTCTGCTTTCTGCCCTAAAACCCGTTTGGTACGCTGAAGTTCCGTGCAGGAACTACCATATAAAGGTGACAGAAGGCTCATGTTGTACCTTTAAGGGGTTGAAATTGGTGGTTTGGGACCGCTTAACTTGATAAAACCGAAAATTTGCTATCCTAAGAAACCACAAAAAATGTCACAGGTTACACAACTATTTGTCAAAATTCGACAAATTAAAATACATTCCAGTCACGCAAACACTATTCTGGAACCTGTTAGGGGTTCCTTTCCTTTCAGGTTTTTCAAAAAGCATCATCGAGGACTTACGTTAACAAAAAACACATAATCATAGCCTAAGCAATAACGTACCGGTTGTTTTGATCAGTGGTATTGCTGGCACTGAAAAAAGAATGGACAAAATTAAAGGCCTGGTTCAAATATTATCACCCAGAAGATTAAAGTTTTTGTAACTTAATTTTTTCGTTCCTTTTAATAATAAGTGTCCGGCTAGTCCTTAATCACCTAGTAATTTCTTTATCCCATTGAGATCTTTTTCAGCATGTCTAGGATACCCTTTCTTTCTGGCTTCCTTCTTGTGAAGAAGGCTGTTTGTTATGTAACAAGTCAGTATATGGTCATTCCTGGGTATGAGGTCTATTACAGATGAATCTTTATACTGTGTTAATTCATTTTTTAAATATATCTTAAATGTGTTGTTTGGTTTTTACTTTTTTATCAGACATGAAGACTGATCATGTTGATACAATTTTGACCAGCCTTAGTTTAATATCTTTTCATAGTCCAAGGTTAATTTTATTTAGTTTTAGATAACTTACAGTTTTATGTACTTCTGTTACAAGTGGTAACAAGTTGGTAAACTATTTACCTGTGTTACTCTCTACATACACAGGTGTTGCCTCTCCTGGACGCCTCATATCCATTCTAAACCTGTATTTCTCACCCGCCTTGAGATTTTCCACTTTAAAATCTGTTTTAGATCTACTTATGTCACTAGCCCCAGGGACGAGCTGCCAGCCGCTATCCCCTCCTGCTTCTCCCTTCTGAATCTCAAGGCGCAGCTTCGTCACTTTATCATCAGTCACCTTCCATGTTACAACTATCACTGTGGGGTCATCCAAGCTTCTTATTGCGCTGACTAAAAGTTGCAAAAAAAATAAACATCAGTGTTATGTTATCTGTCATCGTTCATGAAACAATCATGAACAATCGATTGATTGTTAATGAAACAATCAATCAATCATTTTACTTTTCAAAAGGAGCAAAAAACGTGATCGAAATTTGAAACATACCAACTCCCCTATCTGGTGGTAGTACTGACCCTAAGAAATAAAGAGTAAAATAGATACTCAACACCCAGAAATATGATTCAACAACCTGAAATAAGGGACAAAGTTGCAAATATACATTTGGTTTTTGTGTGGCTTCATGAAACGAAGACCAGATTGCTACCACTCGATGATGTTTGTCGGTGGATATAGACCTACAATTCTCTGGTACACTTGTGGTATACCTTCGATAACAAAGAAGATAAACGCGCGTTGCGCATGTCACTTAGGTATAAAGGTTCATAAAGCCAATGGGTACAAATTGTGTCAAGTTTCCGGTGCAAGATTTTAGTCTTTTGTTTCTTCATGGTTTTTGGCCGTGCTCCTTTTCATCAGCTACAATTCTTGACTTGGCGTTAGTCGGTTGGATGAGTACCTATGCTTGTTACATGTTAATTAATGTGATAGTCTAGACGAAAGAAAACAATGCAACCTAAGCAAACTAGCCAGAGTGCACGCTTCTAAAACGCTCGTTACGCTCGGATGTCAATTAGCGGGCAAAGGTGTCTCAGAAACAACTTGTCTTGAGTAATCAACATTTTGACAAACTTGTTCAAATGCGAAGTCAGATTAACAACTTTTGAAAGTGTATAACTATCTTCCAGTTTGTCTCGACGTTTTAGTATCGAAGGTATATGACAGTATATATTCTGTCACTTGTACGTGACACCTTTTTTGTATATCGTGGTTTGTGTCATTATTATAATTCAATGGAAATTAGCCACTTGACCTCCTACCCACAAACTAGTAGCTCAAATAACCAAGAGATTATTGCGATAAGCATCTTATTCTTTTTCGTCATGGCATCAATGGTGATGAGAGGATAGAATGTGTTGTGATTGACAATCAAATCGGCGTGAAAACGTGAAATCGTGGGACTAGTAGTGCTGGGCTGAAAAACATCCTTTGTTATACCAGGGTCTTCGTTGTATAGGGGTTCATTACATCGGGGTTCCCCTCCTGTAATCTGAAGCCACAATAGTATGCCTCGGCATACCGTTTATTTACCTGGTGTCGTAACTTGAGCCTTAGCTGAAGCCTGACTTTTTCCTCTTTCATTAGTAGCTTGCACCAGAAACTCGTAATCTGTATTGGGGCTTAAACCTTTGACAGTGTCCATGTTATTATCTGGATTGCCAACACGTTCTTCTATAAAATCTCCATTGCTTCCTTTCTTGCGGTAATGTACTGAGAACTGTTGTGGAAAACCTCCACTGTATCCAGGTGTCCAACTCACTTTCACGCTCACTGTTTTAGCATTTGGCACTGTAACCCCGACCAGTTTAACATTAATTGGAGGATCAGGGGGGCCTGCGAAAAAAAGGGTGTGGCATTTAATTACACAGTCACCTAGGGTATGTTTTAAAGACGACAAAAATGTATCTGTAAATGGGCCTGTGAAGAAAAAGTGTTTGGCATTCAATTACAGTCACCAGGGGTATGTTTTAAGGAGAACGAAAATGTCATACAACACAAACGACCACGCGCACCCTAAAGTCTCTTCCAAAGCTACATGCAAAGACACACTTCAAGCCAATGTGGCCACTTACATCGCCAGAGCTTAACCTGGTTTCTGTACCATGAAGTAGCTAGAACTTACTGCTCACCCCCCCTCGCCCCCCCCCCCCCCCCCACCACCACTACCACCACTTCCGACCCAGGCATGAGATGCTAATCAATCGTAGGATATCCCGGCATTTCTTCGCCTCCACCCATTTACAGACATAGTCAGTATTACAGACAATGTAAAGTAGCGTTTCGTAAATCTTTCAGGAAACCTAGCCTCAATGAAGCACTCACCCTCCAGTCACCTCGCTAGAAATACATAGCTGTCTATAGAGGCACAGTTAAACTCAGCAAATTCCTTTGTTTTATGTTTTTGTTGCCGTTTTTATCCTTGTGCATGACCTTGCACAAACAACAATATGTTTGGAGCCGTGTATGAGTAACTAACCAATGGAAATGTTACTGTTAAGGTAGCGGGCATAGTTTGCGAAGGTAAAACAAAAGATTGTGCAGAGTTGTGGTGCTTCAACATAGATTGTGGCACCTTTGGTATGGCCTCTGAAACTTGCAAGGATTCATTACCAGTCCCTCCCTCGACTGTGATAAGGGATAGCAGCCAGGGATCCCTCACGTATTACAATTCTGAGCCATTGCTCTTCTGCAGACAAACAAGGAATTCCAAAAACCAACAAAATTTTACCCTTTCTTCTTTTCCTAAAAGGCCTAAACTTTTTAAGGTTTCTACGTGTTGTAATAGGTTGCATACGGGTGTTCAGATGTCACAGTGAGGAAAATTTGAAAAGAGTAGCTCCATAGTAAATGTGTACGTTTTACCTACCTCGTTCACGTATTCTATACTCTTGTGTATCATTTCCTAGAAGGTTTACAGCTACACAATAGAATTCTTCATCAACAGCAGCATCAGTCAATGTCATTTCAATGGCATTAAAGTGGTTGGAGATGCCCTTAACTTTGTTGTCATTTTGAGAGCTGAGTTCTTTTCCATTAAGATCTCTTTTCCATGACATTTTGGCTGATGGCTTGGCACTGACTATACAAGTCAATTTCACTTCCTCGCCAGTTCGAGTTGAAACAGGGATATTCGTGGCTTCAGGAGTGGATGTGGTTATAGTCGGGCGTGCTGCAACAGACAACATTTTAGTTACATTAAATAGAATTCACGCACATGCATTTCTTTTATTTTTAAAATATCGCGTTCCGGTGGATGTCAATAAAAAAATAAGTAATGAATATTCTTTCACGCTCAATGATGCATAAAAAGCCATACCCCCTCTCCCCCAGCATGGATTATGAAGCCATTACATGCAGCACAATATTACTTTTTTTTCTGAACAATATCTTCTTTAAATTTCTAACTGGCTTTGAACTCGGCAGATTGTAACAGCTTCCGCTAAAGCTGTGAAATATTTTCTGATTTGATCGACGTTACCGTGATTAGCGCATTAGTTAGGCATACATATAACTCGTGTTTTAGTTCAAGCTAAGACCCCTTGCTGATCAGGACCTTAGAAGACAAGTTAGAACGAAATTCTCAGTAAATAATCAAGACCGGCGAACGTTGGTAAGCAACAATTTACTTATGGTGTTTAGTCATGATGATACGTTAGATTGTGATTTTACAGTAGAATTTACTGCTAGATTTGACCGTTCTTAAGTCTCTTAATTACCACGCACGCATTGCTCGCCCCATGTAAGGTAATCCGGAATCCGGGCAATTTTAGCCTGTGGAATCCGGAATCCACGACTTTTCTTCTGAAAAGCGACTATTGTGTACAAACCTCGAGCTGCGAGGTGGCACAATGGGCGATGCCACACGTGTTTCAGTCACCCGCAGGAACACCCCTGAGTCGTGCAGAGATATCGTTCGATATCGGGTATCGATTTTTTACCATGGTGTAATGCAATGACGTGACAGAATCATCTCCTGATCCTGTGGTGCGTGAAACAAAGGCGCTACAGGCGATTCTCACAGCCTAGTCTTTACACGGACCCCGTTGCGCCTTCAGAGCCTTTCCCTGTCCATGCGCAATTGAAACCAAGTTTCGGATTTTCGTAACTATAATAATTCAAAGAATTATAATAATGGCATAAAAATATTCATATTCTTGGCCGTAGTATCTCGAAGTATTAGTAGTCGCGATGTTTTGTTGTTTGGTCCACTAACTGGCTTCCGGGCACATGTCATAAGTGTCACTCAAAGAATCACATGTAGCGCGTGGTTCGACGTCGTGTCTTTTTCATTCAGTCCAGATTCAGTTGAGATCTCGAGCCCGGGGGCGGGGGACTCCCATATGAAAGTGACGGGGATGCTCGTCGTCTCGCTTAGGGGTGTAAATTGCAGATTTTGGTCTCACTTGGGGTGTTCAGGACAGAAAGACAATATTTTTACCCATACAGGTATCGCTTAGGGTTGTGCTTAAAGAAATCAATATATTGAAAAATAAGAAATATCTATTATATTAAAAAGGGCACAACATTTATCCATTTCCGTTTTTCACACCTCTCAATCACTATATCTCTCATTTGGTTGTCTGTTTTAGCATGGTCTCCTTTAGGGGTCAAATTAAGCCTAAGCCACGCCCAGATTGGTTTCCTTCAGGGGCTTATTTCTTATTTTCCGACGACCATCCCCGTCCTTTTTACCTGGGAGTCCCCCCCCAGGATCTCGAGAGGTCACTTCGATCCCACTTCGATAATATCTCGACATATCAGTCTTTCGAAGTATTTGTCAGAATAGCTACCAAGCAAATATGGGAAAGCACACGAAAAAGCGCGAGCGGGAAAGGTACGTAGTGTACGAATTCTGTGTTTGTGACTTTGTGATGGAAAAATTTTTGGCGGCGTGGTTTTTGAATACATCTGAACGTGTGTAACACAAATACAAAACTTTGAGCCGGGTTCCGCTGTACGAGTTCAAACCATTTACAAGGAAAATGACATGGCCGTAAAACACAACCGCAGGAGAGAGAGGTCACGTTTCTGGCTAGCCGTTGTTTTGGAAGATGTTAGATGTTCAAGTTGAAGTGAATGATGGAAATTTCGTACTACAGAAAGTGACTCTAAAGTGGCTAAATAAGACAAATGATCAACGTACATAAAAGTATGGTGCAGTCTGTAATGGGAATTCCCCAAGCGTATTTTAAACCCAGTTCTCGACTTTTATTGTGAAGAACCAGACAGCGTCACCTTATCATCTGAGGAGGATAATAGGCTCTGAAGGATTGCAAATGGGAACTATGGGGACGATGATATCGAGAATGAGAATGAGAATAGTATTGCAGAACCACCTCAAGAGGATGAAGGCGAAGAATCACTCCCGGTAAGGCTGCCGGAGGTACGTTTATCAGGACGAAGAGCGACACGGTTCGTTCCAAGATAAACGCTTCCTGGTCATTTAACTTTTCTCGTTGGACTACGGTATCTGTTACTTAACTGCGCCAGTATTTAACTGCAATGAATGAGTTTTTAAAATATACAAATGCTACAAATGTTGCAAAGTTATTAGTATAGTCTGTTCCAGGCGTTCAGGTGGTGGGAAAAGCTGAAGTGGCATTAATGTATAGGGGAACAGGAATGGCGCGAATAAAACCTAGCCCCCTACCCTCTCTCTAGCCTCCCTGCATTTTTTTCGCTTTTACTCTTCACGCTACTTCACACTATCTGAACGCCTGGAACAGGTTACTTTCGGTATGGTGTAATTTAACAGTTTAAGAGTCGGTAAGATAGTTAGCGCATTGACTTCCATTCAAACATTCATCCCCAGAGTGGTAGAATTTGCAGTTAGAAATAATCTCTTGGCAACAAGAACCAGCGATTTAAAGATAGCGACATTTTATTTCATCAGGTTTATCACTGTATCATGATCAGTCTTCCTGTTCTTGTTTTAAGTATTTCGAAATATTACGGACCTATGATTAATTTAGAAAGAGATAAATATCCTATTTTCCCGCTATTTATTGTGAGTTTGTAACTGAATTTTTACATTTCCGTGCGGCAATTTGACAATTGTTTGAACCTTAAAAGCACTGATATTAGGAATTTGCAGCTCTTTTATTATTGTTGACGCTATTAGAATAAGAGTAGTCCAACCTCGTCAGTATTTTGTTCAAAGATGTGGAATCAGTGGACTTCAGAGAACACTCGTATTCACAGTTTTCACAGGTAAGGCAAAGAAGTGTTAAGTATTTTTTCACTCTTGATGCTGTATAGAGTATACTTATAACATTTCAGAGACACCAAGCTACTTTCTGGTAAAAAAGGAAAATGATCTTTCATTTTTATCTTTTAACAACAAACCTGTTATTAAAGTCATTTCGTTTGCAAAACAAAGTACAAAAAAAACGTTGGAAACCAGAATCTGGAATCCAGCCACTTTTGGGCCGTGGAATCCGGAATCCACGGACGTGGAATCCGAAATCCATGGACATGGAATCCGAAATCCGTGGACATGGAATCCGGAATCCACAACGTGGAATCCAGAATCCAAAGCTCTCTTGGATTACCTTACATGGGCTGACATTGCATAATTTTGATTATTTCCAAGCTATGAACGCAACGATACTTAGGTGTTTTCTTGATGTAATGATTTCAGTTGACCGCTTCGGTATAAGGACGCCCCAAGGCTAAAAGAATAGGAATAAAGAAAGAATTGATGATCCTACATTGGTCTGGTGGTTTATATCGATTGCACGTATATCAACCCGGGAACCGACATTTCCACTCTGGCTTGAGAGAAACCATTACAGTCAACAACGAGGGTTTAGCGAACATTAAGAACTCAAATTGACAGAAAATTCTCATGACCTGAGTATGAACTGAAATTAGACAATGGATTCCGATAAAGTAGAAAATATCGAAGAAGTTTTGAAAAAACATTCGAAGGTACACGTGCTGGCAATGAAGAAACAGCCACGTGGATACCGAAGAATGCGAAGAACGATCGCAATGTCGCAGCAGAAACCGCACCGAAAAGCAGGGTCTGGAAGGGGGGGTCCTGATCCCGCATTCCCGCTCCCTTTTGAGGAGAATCCCGCATCCCGCCCTTTTTTCATCGCTATCCCGAATACCGTTTTTTCTTTCCCAAAAATACGTTAAAAAAGACTAATTTCTGTAAAAGCTAATAAATTTATGATGTAGATTGGCCCTTTTGATTGATATTTTTCGTTCGCCTGGTTGATTCGCTTTTGCCGCTAGAACGTTTACTTGGGTCGTGACGCTTTCCCGAATTCCCGACAGACAAGCCAAAAAATCCCGCATCCCGTGCCCAAATTTTGGCGAATCCCGCTTCCCTGGTAGCAGTCAAATCCCGAATCCCGTCAAGATATTTTGCGTTTTCCCGAATCCCGCACCGTATTTTGGTCAAATCCCGGATCCCGAGAACACCCTTCCAGACCCTGGAAAAGGGCTCACAATTCGATTTAGAAATCGGTACAAAGAGAAAAGAAAGAGCAGCGAAAGATGTACGATCCTGTATAGACGCGACCTATGAATCCTTACGAGAGCGAGCGGATCTGGTGAAACTAAATGCTTGCAAGGACGGTTTATAGGCTGAGCTAAACAACTTCAAGTCCGTAAATGAAAATCTGACTGATCTATTAATTAGATTAGGACTCAATGAAAGAGAACAAAAGGAACATGACGAATACGTGGTCTTGAACGATGCCGCATTTCCGTCAAAGTAAGAATAACGGACCAAGAAATAGAAAGAGTTGAGCTCCTCTCGCAAAAATCACTGCGTTCCAAGAAACCTTCGTCGTCCGTTCGGTCGTCTTCAGCCTCCTCCAAACGCGCAGCAATCGAAACTGCGAAACTCAACGCGAAATTAGATACTATAAAAAGGCGCCAGGAAATCGACAGGCGGCGAGACGAATTAAAACTTCAAGAAAAAGAGCTAGATCGCGTGAATGAGCAAGAGGAATTACATGGAGAACTTTCCGCGGCCAAAGCAATTCAGAAAATACTCCAAGAATCCGAATTGAACGACACCATCTAAGTAGAAGCAAAAACTTCGGTTGACTCGACAGAAAAACAAAAGTTGTCAAGAATTTCCGACTCCAATTCCCTTGCACAACCACAGGCGGGTACAAGGACAAGACCATTGCTCTCACTACAATGCCATCTCAGGCACGCGATGCGAGCGAAAACATCGCGAGCACAAGAACATCGCTCAACTTTCCCTCGCGACTTGACGTTAACACACCGGCCTTTGCTCCACGAGACCCCAGCCAATCAACGACTAGGACTGAATCCCCCGAGCAATTTAATTCTCAGCTTTGGCGCATTCAGAAAGAGAACACCGAAAACCATAACACACAGGTTGAACTGCTGAAGGATGATCGTTCCAGTCCCGAAGCCCCCAGTATTCGACGGAAACATCTTAGAGCATCCAAAATGGGAAAACGCCTTTGACGCACTGATAGAAGACTAAGTTGTTCGGCCCAAGTGAGTACACAAGCGAAGCCGTACAAAAAAACCATCAGCGGCCTGTTAGGATTGTGGACAGAAGACGCTTACAAGAGAGCTAGGAAAACACTAAAAAAACGTTTCGGAGACTCTTTCAGAATGTACGAAGCCTACAGAGAGAAACTGAGAAATTGGTCGCCTTGCGTAACCAGTCCAGAGCTCCGAGAAAAAAGATAAGAAGAGACGACGTGGCGTCAGGGCGACGAAGCCTCCTGTAAAGATCCCAAGGACAAGAGTTTGTGTCTGCTGTGTAAAGGGAAACACAGTAAAGGGAAACACGTTTTAGAAAAGTCAGTCGAGGAAAGACAAGACCTTTGCATGGTTAAAGGATTATGCTTCTCCCGGCTCAGTCCACGCCACACGGCACGACACTGCAAACGCAAATCCCAGTGTGAGTTGTGTAAGAAGGCACATGCAACTGTTCTCCATCGCCTACCACCTGAAGAGAAAAAAGAAGAAAGCACGCGAAAGAAACCGTCAAATCCACGAATAATTGCGTGAACTGTAGTTACACTACGACCTTCATGATTCTTCCAGTATGGATTCACCACAAGAATGACCCAGATCGCCGAGTTAAGTTATACGCCGTGCTAGATGATCAAAGTGATACCTGTTTCATTACCGATGACGTAACAGACAACCTTGGAGTAACCGGTCCTGCCGTAAAGCTAGAGCTGGGTACCATACACGCCGTAGAGAAAATCGACACGCAAAGAATTGACGGTCTGATTGTATCACACTTCGACGGTCAAGTCGACATACCTCTCTCTCCCAAAGGCGTACAACAGACATCATATACCAGGCCTACGTGGACAAATTCCTCATCCTGAGACCGCCCGCAAGTACGAGCACCTAGAGAAAATTGCGCACGAGATCCCGCCGTACGATGAACACTTAAGCATCGGTTTATTGATTGGCAACAATTGCATGCGTGCCTTAAAGTCAAGATCCATAGTCCCTGGAAAGTCGAATGACCCCTACGCCATACGCACAACATTAGGATGGGGAGTGGTAGGAGCAAAAGGCCACGGAGATTGTGCAGATGACACTAGGGAGAGAGCTGAATGCCACCGTATCGCCACACAGGAAATAGTAGGTGAAAAACAATCGACTGGTGTGTTCATCCTTTTGAAGAGTCGTAAAGAGATTATGGCTCCTTCGTCCACCAGGAGAATGTTCGAGCAGGACTTTTAGAAACTAACTTGCCGATGTCTCAGGAAGACCTGAAGTTTATGAATATAACTTCTGGTGGAATTCATAAAGCAGACGATGGACACTATGAAGTTCCCTTACCACTTCGCGACAAAAACGTCCACCTACTATGCAATAGGAAGCTCGCTGAAGCTCGAGTAAAGTAGCTAGGTAGAAGATTTGCCAGTGACCCAAAATACAAAGAAGATTATGTGGCATTCATGGAGAAGATGTTGGAAGACGGCCATGCAGAGAAGGCTCCAAAGCAATACGAAACAGCGTGGTACATTCCTCATAATGTGGTGTATCACCCTAAGAAGCCCGAGAAACTGCGCGTAGTCTTCGATTGTTCAGCGAAGTTTCAGGGCCATTCCCTTAATCGCCATCTTTTACAAGGACATGATCTGACGAACTCTCTGATTGGTGTCCTGTGTCGTTTTAGACAAGAACCTGTGGCATTTGCTTGTGATATCGAGGGCATGTTCCACCAGGTCCACGCCAATGAGGAGCATTGCGACTTTCTCCGCTTTCTCTATTGGGAACAAGGAGACACCACAAAGAAACCAACAGAATACAGAATGACGGAGCATCTGTTTGGTGCTACCTCCTCCCCTGGCTGCGCTAATTTAGCCCTACTAACTGCCGCTGACGATGGTGCAAATGACTTAGGAGTGGATGCAGCTTCATTTATTAAGGAGAATCTCTATGTTGATGAGGGCTAAAGTCAGTCTATACAGTGCCAGAAGCTATTGAATTGATTAAAAACGGCACCGAGATATGCGTGAGAGGCGGCTTCAGACTCCACAAATTCACATCCAACAGCAGAGAGGTTGTCGAGTCCATACCCGCAGAGTCACGTGCAAAAGAGATCAAAGACATTGACTCGGCGTGCTCGGCGTGGAATGGAACATGAAACCACTGACAAGGCGTGGCATCTTATCGACGGTAAATCCAGTCTACGACCCGCTTGGTTTTGCTACCCCCTTTCTGCTTCGAGGGAAAAAAATATTGCAGCTACTATGCAAGGCAAACATAGGTTGGGATGATGTTATACCTGATGAACTGCGGATGCAGTGGGAGATGTGGCGAAGTGAACTTCCTCTCCTGGAGATCGTAGAAGTTCCAAGATGTTTCAAGCGAAAGGGAATGGATAGCCTCACGAAGATCAAGTTACATCACTTCTCGGACGCTAGCACAGAAGGGTACGGGCAGTGTTCTTACCTCCGTTGTGTGGACACAAGTGACCAAGTACACTGCTCACTGGTGATGGGGAAGGCACGTGTGACTCCTTTAAAGCCGATCACCATACCGTGCCCTGAGCTAACAGCTGCCCTGGTGTCCGTCAAAGTTAGTGACATGCTGAGCCGAGAGCTTAGATACGATGAATTAGAAGAAGTGTTCTGGACCGATAGCAAGATAAGAGTGAACCCGACCCCTCCAGCTGGATGACAAAGAAGTGAAGAAAGCATCATCCTTAGCTGCTAGCGTTGCAAAAAAGGAACAACCCGCGACCCTGTTTCAACGCCTAGAACACTTTTCAAGCTGGAAGAGTTAAACGCAGCAGAACAAGAAATCATAAGACACGTGCAGAAAGAATCTTTCAAAGAAGAAATCGGTAAACTAAAGAACCTGAACACAAAGGAAGAAGCTAAAGGAGCTAGTCCATTCTTCCGTCTAGATCCATTCCTAGATCGGAACAATATCGTAATAATTGGCAGACGCATCAAGCAAGCAAGCATATCTCAAGGTACAAAGCATCCCGTCGTCCTGCCAGGACAAGGACACATAAGCAAGATTCTAGCCCGACACTACCATGAGAAAGCTCTACATCAAGGAAAGAGAATTACCCTGAACGAGATCCGTTACTCTGGCTACTAAATCATAGGCCGTGGCACAATGGTCTCCAGGTTGATCCACGAATGCGTCACCTGTAGAAGGCTCAGAGCAAAGGTCCAAGAGCAGAAAATGGCGGATCTCCTAGCGGACAGGCTAACACCTGCCCCTCGTTTCACATACTGTGGAGTGGACTCTTTTGGGCCTTGGTACGTGAAAGAAGGACACAACGAACTCAAGTGGTATGGAGTCCTATTCACCTGAATAGTCACAAGAGCAATTCACCTAGAACTGGCCAACTCCTTGGAGGCGGACTCGTATATTAACGCCCTTCGCCGCTTCATATGCAGACGTGGTCTCGTGCGCCAGATGCGCAGCAACAATGGGTCGAACTTCATTGGAGCACGAAGAGAACTAAAGGAAGCGCTAACCGAAATGGATCAAGATCGAGTGAAATCAGAGCTGTTGAAGAAAAATTGTGATTGGGTCAAAGTTAAATTTAACGTCCCCTCACCCAGCCACATGGGTGGAATTTGGGAGCGCCAAATTCGAACCTTGAGAAGCGTGCTCTCAGCTCTACTGGAAAGAAATGGCCAGTAAATGAACGATAACAGCAGATAGTTGTTAGCGATCGACTTCACCAGGCTCTGCAAAAGCGCTCACTCCGAATCACTATCTCAGTTTGAAGGCAAAGGTTGTTCATAGTCTGCCGACCTCTATTCAAGGAAATGGAGGCGACGAGTACAGCACCTGACCTATGAATTCTGGTGCCGATGGAAAAAGGAATTCCTCCTTTCTTTCCAGGAAAGGAAGAAGTGGATCCGCCCACGGAAAAATCTTCAAGTGAATGATATTGTCATCGTCAAGGAGGATGACATACCCAGAAACCATTGGAGAGTATGCCGCGTTGTTGAAGTTCTGCCGGACAAAGATGGATTAGTACGCAAAGTGAGGCTGGAAGTTGGCAGTCAGAACTTAGCATCAAACTGAAAGGGAAATCAACCGCTGTCAACGTTGGAGAGACCGATTAACAAGCTGATGCTGTAGCCTGAGAAAACAGCCGACGTTTCACAAGTTCGCCACTTGACCCCTCGCAAAACGACGTCTGAGTAACGAGCGCAGAAATTCCATACTGATAACGTGTCACTACCCAGATCTTGGTAGTGCTTCTGATTGGTTATCACTATCCAGATCTTGGTAGTGCTTCTGATTGGTTGAAGGAAAATTCCAACCAATCGGAAGCACTACCAAGTTCTGGGTAGAGACACGTCGTCAGTATGGAATTTTTGCGCTCGTTACTCAGACGTCGTTTTGTGAGGGCTCAGGTGGCGACCTCGTGAAACGTCGGCTGTTTTCTCAGGCTATTAGTGCTGTTAATGTCTACACAAGATGAGTAAGGACCAGGGAATCCCCGTCGAGGAGCCATCACAAAAGAAAAACATAACGACCCAGTATAAATGGGCCATGGACTTATAAACCATAAATATAAGCTGAACAATGAGACAATTTCCATGATCCTTTGCAAATAAGATAGTACAAATTGGAGTAAATTAAGGAATTAATTTAGGGGAGCCATGTAACAGCTTCCGATAAAGCTGTCAAATAAATTCTGATTTGATCGACGTTACCGTGATTAGTGCATTAGTTAGGCATACATATAGCTCGTGTTTCAATTCAAGTTAAGACCCCTTGTGATCAGGACCTTAAAAGACAAGTTAGAAAGAAATTCTCAGTTAACAATCAAGACTCGCGAACGTTGGTAAGCAACAATTTACTTATGTTGTTTAGTCATGATGATACGTTAGATTGTGATTTTATACTGAAATTCATTGCTAGATTTGACCGTTCTAAAGTCTCTTAATTACCACGTGCGCATTGCATAATTTTGATTATTTCCAAGCTACAAACGCAACGATACTTAGGTGTTTTCTTGATGTAATGATCTCAGTTGACCGCTTCGGTATAAGGACGCCCCAAGGCTAAAAGAATAAGAATAAAGAAAGAATTGATGATCCTACATTGGTCTGGTGGTTTATATCGATTGCGCGTATATCAACCCGGGAACCGACATTTCCACAGATGTCCAGCCAATTTGGCAACATGACGGATCAAGACAATGGTTTGGAAACATTCTGCTAAGCAAGAAAAAATATTTCCAACCAAACCCTTAACTAGGAACAAATACTTTCGTTAGTTCAGTCATCATTGGCTCCCTACCACCTGACCTACGTTTTTCGTAGCTTTTTCTTCCAGCCATAAAATTCCAGACAAAAAACTTTGGGAAGTTTTTTCGCTGTTCAGACATCATATCGGATGATCTTGTTTATCTCTGAAACTCTTTTTAACAACGAATACATTAGCAAAAGAGTAGTAGTTGATAATCACGTAAAGCAAAAGCACACCAATTACTTCATTGTTTAGCCATTCAAGAAAAAAGATTCCAGTCTAAATAAAGCTGTCTCAAGGAGCTATTTTAGATCACAAATTGAATAAAATGAAATGGAAGACTTCGGAAAGGAGTTGTATAATTTCCGGCATTTAATTCATGTGATGTTTAGGAAGCAAAGTTTAAAATTTTCGAAGATAAACACAACTACACACTTACTTTGAACATTGAGTGTCACTTCTTTTGCATCATCTCCAAGCTCATTCCTCGCGATACAAATGTACCTTCCGTCATCACTCCCCTTTGTATTTGCAATTGTAAACTTTTTCCCGTACCCAACAATCTTTTGATTGCTGGTCTTCCTCCAAGTGACTATAGGTTCTGGAACACCTTCAGCCCCACACACCATAGTAACACTGTTGGTTTCATTGACAGTATATGTACTTTGAGGGAAGACATTTATTGTGGGTTTATCTATGCAAAGAATAAAAGAAAAAGGTTGTTAGCTAACTTTAGGATGCAATGTAAAGTCCATGTTCCACCAACAAGAAAATTAGGAGTATTCAGTTTTCGTGAAAAAAATTCGAAAGCAAATTCATCTTTTTTTCACACAATTGTTTATTTTTTCACACTCAAACTGCCAAGACAGGGACAAAAAACTATGGAATGCGATCTGAGCCTAAAAAGATTGCAGTTCACAATTGATGTAGATTAAGACCAAGCAGCTTGGACAACACTGTATACGTTTTCTGGACTAAAACTTTGTTTTCCATACTTTTTCCAGGTCTGGAATTAGTTTTGAGATTTCCCTACTTTTCAGACTCCAAAGGAACCCTGGCCATAACAGTCGTAAAATATGATTAAGGAATAACGCAACCATGCAAGCAACTTTTACATTTCGCTCAATGTCCAACCCAAAAGCTGTTACGCGCACTATTGACCCTATTCCAAAGTAATACCAAATTGCAATTGTGCGCAGTGTTCCACCATACTTCCATTCCTTACTGTTGTAGCTTACGTTTGACTAACAGTTGTGCTCTAGCAGGAGGTCCATCTCCCATTGAATTTGTTCCAATACATGAATACCGCCCCGCATCCTGCTCAGTAACTTGAGCTTTGGTGTAGGTTATTGAGGTACATCCACCGCAACCTCCCCCTGGAATATCAACTCCATTGAACTGCCACTTATGTCCAGTGGTCGGTGGGTTGCCGATTGTTTTACAAGTGAAGGTTGCTGTTTCACCCTTTGATAGGGTGAGATTTTTAGGATGATCATCAGGAAACTGAACAACTGGACGATCTGACAACAGAAAAGCAAAGAGTACAACACAAAGTGAAGAGGAGATGAGGAGTGAGGGGGAGGTGAAGCAAACTGAAAATATACAACTGAAAAATGAAAAGACCAAGGGAAATGAAAATTTCAAATGAACGTAAAGAAAGGAATGAGAAATAAGAAAAGGAAAGAAAAGAAAAAAAGTAAGATGAAAAAAGAAAGGAAGCAAATGGTGACAAAAAATAACGGAAGGAAACTAGAGTTTAAAACTTAAATTTGAAAGCACTGGCCTCTGCACAAATGACTTTCACAATGCACTTGGCCAAAACTAAAATTCCTCTCAAGATCAGACAGAACCAAACAAATATTCCTTTGAAGTGTGCAATATATTAACCACCCCACCACATCCCTGTCTCCACAATCACCAATGTAAGGAAGCTACTGTCTTGTCAATATTAAGTACTTACATCGAACCTCAAGTTCTGTATTTTGTCTTGTTCGACCAGCATCATTATACGCAATACATGAAAAATTCCCATATTGCCTCCAAGTCAGTCGTTTCATGATAAGGTAACCAGAGGTCCTGAACAGCTTGGAGTTTGGGATCATTTGAAATGACCCTACGATATTGTAAGGTAGGATGTGCGCCAGATTCTGTCCATTCAACACCCACAGAATTCTTGCTGCAGGTTTGGCCTCTGCTGTACATGAGTAGCTCATGGTTTGATTTTCATCCCTGATCTGTTTGGTCGTTGGTAATGTAGAGGAAAATGTCGGAGGAACTGCAAAAACCAGGAAATAACAAAATAACAATATTTCATAACTTTTATCCCCAAGGAATAGTACAACTTTGAGAGATAAACCCTGATATGCCTCACCAGAGAAACAGAACAAATGTCGAAACGGCAAAGCACAAAACGCAGCTCAATGGAATGGTAAAAACAACTTGGATAGCGATTCAACTCCTTTTAGATGGCATCCGATTGGAACTGCTGGAACACAGAGCTACATCGAGTACAGGTAAACCAGTATCAATTTTACGTGGTAATAGCAATACTTCCTTCCTTCCTTCCTTCATTCATGGTAGTTTGTTCAGTGCTTGTTTAGATTACTTGATTTTCGTACTGACTCGCCATTAAGGTGTGATAACTTTTATTAAATGCTTCTCTCTCATTTTACTGTGTTTTATTTTAGGTCTTTGTCTTGATATTGCGTAGTCGAAAGTCTCCCAATAAATTTAAACCTAACGTTTGTAAACTTGTGATGGACGTGACGATGAAGGAAATTGAAAACACAACAATTTCTACAGTTTCTTGTCGTCCTAAGAAATCAAGCACTCCGAAGAAAAATGGATTTGTGTCTAAGTGACGTTCAGCTGTAATTTCTCCTTAATTTAAATTCACTGCAAAGTGATTCTTTTTGTCCATTTTTCTTGACGAGTTGCTCGCGGGGAAAAAACTTTCAGCTCACTTTGTTGTTGACGCGTTCATTGATCATAAAGTGATCGCATCAAGGTTATGAGCTGATAACCTAGCTCCCTTCAGCCAATCAAAATGCTCGAAATCCAGAAACCCTACTTCGAGTTGATAAAAATCATTACGCAGTACAGCTCAAAGAGAAGTGATCTACAAAATTTCACTCTCCCTACCAGGTACCAGAATTGTTAGACGTTAAGTATTATATCTAGAATTTCTCAAAGCACAATGACATTATTGATCTTTAGAAAGGTTATTTTCGATGGTTCAACTGCTTCGACTTCTCGGTATAGAGAAAGTGATTACGTGCATTTTTAAAATTAGTATTTATAAATTATAGTTAATGTTCTTAGCTTTGTATTAAATATTTTATGTATATATTTTATCATGATGTATTGGAGTTAGGCACGACCCCACAAGCCTCTAGCTTTAAATCTCATTGTGCTAAAATAAAGGTCTTATGTTCTGTTATGTTATGTAACCTTGTACAGTGATTGAAATCTGCTTTGTTGGCCCATCTCCTACTTTGTTACTTGGCACACAGGAGTATGGTTGATCTTCAGCATTAAGCTGTATGTTGTTGATCACAACTCTGCCTGGGCCTCCATTCTGTGTCAATACTGTGGTTGGACCATGCCTGATGGTATATATAGGCGCAGGGTATCCACCTGCACTGCACGTAAGAGTCACAGTCGTTCCTTGCACCACAGCATTGCCTGGAGTCCCAATTGTCAAATTAGTAACAGCAGGTCGATCTAAGAAAAGACATTTTATAAAACGTAATCTCTATACACCCATAAATGTCAAAGTGAAAAGCGGAGAACACTAACTTTCTAAGAAATTTAAAATAACCAGCGTCATTTCTGTTTAACATCATCTGTTGGTTGTTTGACGGACAAGAGCATCACTATATTTTTTTTACTCTGCGTTCCACAGCAATCCTATTTGCTAGCGCATACATTGAAAATCACTTACATTCTACGTTTACCACTCTGGTAGTTTCTTTGCTCCCTCGGAAGTTGGTTGCAATGCAGGTGTAATTCCCTGCATCTTCGACGACCGCATTGGTTAACAATAAAGTCTTTTGCTGAGCTCCATGTATAATCTTCCCATTAAACTTCCACGAGAAGGATGGATTTGGATAGCCATCAGCCTGACAAGTGAGAGTTATGCTCTGAGACAGTGGTACATCTCCTGGATCACGATCAGCGGTCACTGTGACTGTCTGAGGAGCATCTGAAAAGTAAGGGAAACTTTAAACAGAAACACTCTGAACACCAGCGGTAAAGCTATACTTGCAGATAACCTCCAACCCAAGTTACATATACATACAAGAAGGTTAAATTTTAGTTGGAGGTTGTGTCAAATAACTAGTCATTTAGCTTTTATTGTTTCGATTTTTTTCATTCTAGTAGTTGATGTTTACCCTTCATTAAATGCGAGACATCTCAAATAAGTCACTCAGCAACTTTTTCCTTTTCGATAAAAAACAGTATACATCAGTAGCAACAGTAGCAACACTTACAGTTCACGGCAAGGAAAGTAGATTTTCTCTTTCCAGTTCCCAAAATGTTTCTTCCAGAGCAGCTATACTGTCCAGCACTGTTCTTTGTCAATTGCTTTGCTCTCAATCTAATTCGTAAACCCTCCCTGTCAATGTAAAACTGTCCATGGGGATCGCTGAGGATCAGATTTCCATCTTTAAACCATTCGTATACGATAGGGGAGGGGTATGCTTCAGCCACACATAAAAATACTGCATCAAATCCATCATTTAATGATTGATTACTTGTCAAAAAGGTCACTTGAGGCCTGACTAGAATATAGAGAAGAGAAAACAGTGAGTATCAAGTAATTGTCAAACCTGACGTCTTGGAGGAAAACAGAACCACTCCACCTAATAAGAAGTCTTCATTAACTGTAACTCTGGGTGCTGTGTGGTCACATTCTGTGTGTTTTACAAAATAATACTGTCAACCTTGTCAAAATGCGCTACCAGCAGCGATTTTGCTGTTTACAGTCAATTCTTTGCCGCTTACTTTAACAACGGACCATTGCCTTCTTTCTCTAGCAGCCAAAGGCACCTGTCCCTTGTTGCGTACCAGTCCTAATGTACTCTCCACTACTACAAAATATTGTATCATTATTGTATCATTAAACAGTTCATTCCAATAAACATGGGACTACTACTGGAAAATGCGGCTAAATGTAATCAGGGCTGAGGTGGCTGCAAGACTATTTTAAAATAGCCTGCCCTTTTCCACGGCGCTTATCAACAGTGATAAGTGGGGTGCATTGTAGCACTTGCAGGGGGACCTCGTGTAATTTTTATGGTCCAACAGTTTTGTACATGAGACAGGCCAGTTCGGTTATGCTGCCCTTTTAAGGCAGTTCTTACTGTGGCTGTGTTCCCACCCCATCCCCCCCCCCTCCCCCCTCCGACAGGTCAGTGTCGGTCAGGTGAGTCCAGTTTCCACTGATTCTCTTGGTGTGTTGGCGGCTGACGTTGTCATAACTAAAGAAATTATGCTGTGCCTGTTCTGTTTCAGTAATTTTTAAAACTCTAAGTATGTGGCGATATTTACTATACATGTACAGCTGTAGTATCCAGCCATAATAACTGGCTGCAGGCTAGTAATGACAGCCCTGCTGATGGTTGCCATGGGTTCCTTTGCCGCCCTAGGCTCATACCTCCTTCTGTTCCAAGAACAATACTGTCCCCTTTCATAACCTCGTTTAATAGCGATGACAAGTATCAGGCTATTTAGACTACAATGAATCAAGGCAACGTACATCTCACTATCACATGCACTGAGTATTGTGCAGGATTTATACTGAGTCCCGGAGCAGACACTTGAGCTGTACATGTGTACGTCCCTCTATGGTCCTTGTTAGTTGACGTAATGATGAAGCTAGAGTCTGAGGTTTGCTGGATGATTGAAGAGTCTTTCCTCCATGTGTAAGATGGTTTGGGGTTACCATTGGCAACACATAATAATGTTCTTGTCTGACCTTCATCTAACGTGACAGGAGACTGTGAACGGAGAGTGATGGATGGTGGAACTGTTGACAATAAAAGCGATTGGGATAACATTACAATGACATGTAATTACTGTGCGCTGCACTTTCCGTGCAGTGCACAGCAATACTGCACAAACTTTGCGTCCTATATAGGTCTCTCACAGAAATGTATTTGAACAATACAAAACTCTACTGCTATTTGCCTTTAGCTGCTTATCTAAGTACAGGCCTAAAATTGTTACACACGGCCAAAAGATGTATTCTTTTTCCTGTTATACGTCCTAGTGCACAGCTATGACAGACTGCAAGCAAACTGAAAACAATACAGCGTTGGAAATAACGGGGAACATCAGTCATTATTCTCCCGTCACGTTTTTCAAAAATGTTCAACTAGACTTAAAAACCGATTGCAGGGACTTGGCAGGGTGGGAATGAGGTTTTCATCGCTGATCCCATTTTTGTACGCAAATTTCTGATCCTTGGTTCTAAAAGCGTGACCAATTTTCTTCCTTGATCCCACAAATATGGTAGAGTCTGATTCCTGATCCCTAAAAAAACTGGGGAACCCGACCCTACGGTCTGCGAACCCTGACCCCAGGGCTGTCTTCCCAGATCCCACCCCTATGATTCCTGATCCCACCCCTTTGATTCCTGATTCCACATACCTCGTTACGACCCTGACTTGGCGTCCGTGCACAAAAATGACAACAGACCGGTTCTCTTCACGAACTTATTAAATTTGGTTTATCTTTTGTCCTGCCGCCACACAATGTTCCCTAAACTCTGATAGATATGAAAACAATTAAACTGTGCGATTTGAAATCACTCCACCACCGATATACCATGTATGCAGTTGAATTGTGTCTTGGGTAAAAAAAAACTCCACGATGGCGAATCTCGGTGACCAATTTAATAACACTTTTCGCACAACTCCATACATTAATTGCTCTATGCGTGATTGCTGCTTGTTCATTAGCGATAGCATCATACATTTTCTCACTCAAGCTCTATTCCTGATTGCTCGTTCCATTTTCCATTGCTCGTTCCATTTTCCGCTCTGGGATAGTCAAGAAAAAGAACGAAAAAGAACTTCTTTTACTCCCAAGTAGAATTATACATTTGTTCATGTCAGCAACTACTGATTTGAAGACTTACCGACCACGACTAGTTCAGCGTCGCTGTGGAATTCGGGGGGAACAACGTTTGTAAAAGAAAGTCTGCACTGAAATATCCTACTGTCACGTGGAACAACGCTCAAGATTCTGAAAGTTGCCCTTCCATGGAATTCTACTCGTCCAGAATAACCACTGGATGAAAAAATCTGAAGCTGTTGGCCGGGAACCTTCTTCGCGACAAGTGCAGTCGTAGAATTTGGCTTGACGTACAAAAGCTCTACTTTCTCCAGTGTAAAACCATCAGGGTTGTATTCCCAGACTAGATCATGAAAACTGGCACGGTCCAAAACATAAATTTTGTTGCCATTGTTTGGAGTCCGAGTGAAAGATGGCATACAGTCTGCCAAGAAAACAGAAAACAAATACATTCAAGCAGAACGATGCTTGCAAAGGTAACTAGTTTATCCACTAAACCTCACAATCTTTCCCTGTACGTTAACAAAAAAGCTGATGGAAAGGTTCCACTGTTTCTGTATATGTTGTAAAACAGGGGCACCCAACGGTTCGTTTCGGGGAATATCTGTTTGGAAGGCTTAAAATCGTCTGAGATTTTTCGGATTTAATTGCAATGAAAGCTAGATATTTCTTTGGCGAAAAACATCACGACGGACAAAAGAGTTATTATAGTTCCTATTGTCTTGGGAGGGAGAAATATGTCGTTTAGAGTGCAAAATAAGGTCAGCTAGCATTTTTGCAGAGACATCTGCAGCTCGTTTACTAAGGTTTTCTGCGGCCCAAATTTTCAGCTAAAAAATCCGAACAGATCAATCTGTGTTTAAGCTTACACAAACATCCCTGTAAAAAGCTCTGAAACAATCTAAGAAAGCAGAAAATGAGATTTCAAGTATTGTGCTAAAATTTTCTCGTTGGGTGCCCCTGATAAAGCAAACGAACAAATAAACAAACAGACAAAAATTAACCTCGTTGAACACCCACAATCATTACGATTATCGCTGGCTTTTTTTGTTACATTATTCCCTAAAACACTGCCAGAAGCTATACGCATTACCTCATAAATGACGTAGAGGTATGCATCGATATTCGAAGAGAGGACATAGTAATGGTCACAAAAAAGTGCCAATTGGAACTCGTTGCTAATAGTTACATCGAAGCTACACGTTCGATACACGTAGCTTAAGTTCCATCGTATACCAATGAAGAGGCTAAATACTTAGAGAGGATGGAGTGAGCCAGTACGTTGGAATATTCAGTAAACGCGAGGAGAATGATGCATGCTTCCCAACGTACTTTGCATGAAGATGAATGGCTCGTAGCCGAAGTTTAGAACACGTTTAGAAGAAGAAGAAGTTTAGGTGAAGTTCCACAGGGATTTTGTCACTTCACAACTACAATATAACAAATAAATAGTTTTTACCTTCCCTCTAAAATTTATTAAACCAGAGAATCATTTGTGACTTGTTCCCCTAAAAAGTGCAAAACAATTTGACCATACCTGACGGCAACACTACACATCTGATTCCCATAACCTTAACAAACTGATGTCTTCTCAAGCATTACACATAAATTAGCGGAAGAGATTTTGCCCCAGCAAGAAACATATTCTTATTTATTACATAGACAAGACTGTTTTGACTTTTTTAGTAGAAAATAGACCACTCGTATAAAGTTCATACGAAACTACATCCGGGACTCGAGTGGTCTATTTTCCTTGTGAGGATATCGATGACGTCATTTCCCGCTTTTACATTGTTGTTTGTGCAAAAATACTCTTGTCTATGTAATCGTACTCTTGTCTATATAATCGTGGTAAAAAACATTGTACTCATTCGTTGCGCTCTTTCTTAAAATATTGTTTTCACCACTCGAAAACAAAATTCATATCTTCCCGCTGCTGTGTAATATACTCTATAAATAAACGTGCTTGTGAACTTAGGATCAGGTGTAATAGCCCGCAAGCAGGCTCACTTAGTGTGTTATTCGCGGGAGTATATTAGCGGCGGAGCCGTGATTATTTTGCGAGTCGGCGAGCAAGTGAGCCTGCTTGCAGGCTACAGGTGTACCAGCGCAAAAACCTTAACAGTGAGAAGTTAAATGGGTTGTAAATGTGACAGCTTTCGCAAAAGTTTCAATCAGTTAGATATTTTTTGTTCAGTGTATGTAGATTGCACAGTGCTGACCGGTACTAACCGGTTTTCACTTAAAAAGTGAATTCCTGCTTTAAAAATTCAACGTACAACAGTTACAATTTCGCTTTCATTTATGGTCGCTTTTTCGTAGCGAAACCCGTCTCCTTTAGAAGCCGTTAGGAAGTACTGAATCACTTACTACATGCACTATCTAGAAATAATTTATCTTCGGCTACAGGCAATCACGAAAGCGAATACGGTCAGTTTTGCATCAGAAGTAAACAAGCTTAAACACTGGTTCTTGAATTGAAATTGAAGCCGCTGGCTTGCTGCTTGCTGTTGTAGAAAGACTGAACTTGAACCAGGTTAACTAGTTACAATGTAGCTACCTGGGCGCGGACTTCTCAGGCCAACGTCTGCTCGCAAAGGCTACTTATAACCGCCTACAGTAGATGTCAATACGAAGAAGACATTTTTAATGTATGCCGCCACAGTGTACCTAAGCTCCAGCTATTCGTACAGTTTTCTGCCATTTTAAAGTCACTCACCTGAGGGAAGCGGTGATATAAGACAGAGCGAAACACAAAAGAGCTGTAGTAGCTCCGTGTGAAAGGTAAGACGGATTCCAAACATTTGAAAGACCTTTAACTTTCACTACGACATAAAGACGGAAGTCTCGATACACACTGTGAACACTAAATGATCTTCAGCAATATTGATCACAAATAATGCGCAGACAGCATACAACCGTAATTATAATTATCATAAATTTTTAACAGGGCGCCGTTTCCAATGTTGCAGGGAAAAAGGGTCATCAACATTTTCCAAAAGCATGAAATATACCTCGGTAACCTCCAAAGTCATTGGCGTTTTGCTCCCATCTTCCCCCGCCCCCACCCCCTGAGGTACTCCCCCTCATCACGTAAACTCTTTCTCATAACAACGTTGAGGCTGAGATTGGCCTAAATTCTAAGAACATGATAAAAACAGACCCAGGGTAGAGTTGGTTTGAACGTTTTTGATTTGGTGCTCCTCTTTACTACATGAGATCTTCAACTTACAAGTGCATAAAACGAAACTAAAAGGTAACTGAATTCGATCTAAGTAAATCTACAGTCCGACTGAGATAAAAATATAAAAATACGCATTGAACCGCACAGTACAGTGTGGAACATTTACGTCTTTCTCTTTCACCGACAAACTGATTTTCTGAAATTTTTTACCACGAAAATTAAGAGCATCCTAAGAACATTTTAAGGCTCAAGTCGCCAAAAATATAAGAACCTTCAGTCCTGACTCAGCTGCACTTGGCGATCTAGTATAAGCTATATGGGCATCGGTGCCTCCCGAAAGCCGGATATAGTTTGTGAGCTGTTTTGGTTTGAAAATGGGGGGAAGGATTTGCCATTTTGGTCTGAAATTGGGTATGGTTTTCAAAAGGACCACAGATTTTATAAACATATTTATCTCTTTCAACTTTAAACAAGAAACGGAGAGAAAGAAAGCCGAGAGTAAGAAAGCCGGGGTACAATGACTAAAATATCCGTTGATATAATAAAGCACCATTTAAGGTACCTTCTTGAGACGCGTTTGAACTGCGAGCAGTCGTCCTGTTTTCCATAGATCCTTTGCCGGAGGCTTCTATCCGTAATTCTTCTCATTCGACCATCCCCGAGCGAAAGGAGGAACTGCTCGTGGGTCCAAGACGGCTAAAATTTACGCTACAAGACTTAGAAAGAAACATGAGAGAAATGGAAAGGAACAGCCTGCGTAGCTGGCGGTTTTGTTGGGGCGTGCGCGGGAGCGAGCGGTGAAGCCGCGAGGAGAATGGGAAGGACTATAACGAAACCCGACGCGTTTTATTTTTGTGTCAACATCTATGACTTTTATGTGATATCTTAGAGCCTACAATGTAGAAACAGGCGAATTTTTATTCCCCTAAGTACCGCCCTCGAAATACTGAAGTTACTCACCCCTGAGTCCCCCTTCACCACGGTCGAAGGAGAAAAATAAGAAAAGTACTTCAAAGACAAGGGAATTATTTTCACTGTTCGAAGTTTGATACTTCAGTGTCCTGTAGATTTACTAAAATGTTTCGAACTTTGTTAAAAAAGTTCTAAGTGTTAGAAAACGGGAAACGGACTTGTCGGCGCAATTTGTAAAAGTAATTTTGTTCAGGTGGGGAACATTTAAATATCAAAGATATTCTTTTATTTGTGATAAATGAAACTGTATTTACACTCAAACACTATTTTATATTATATCCTTGTTCATGTTTTGACTGCATCGTGAATAAATCTTACGAATTAAAACGAAAAACCTCCCTCAGACGTTTGACCGCGGAGAGTCCCCGTTACCTTAAGGGTAACCAGGCCTCTGGGAGCGAGATTGCCCTTGGAGCAGCACCGTAGCCAGGGGGTGGGGGTGGGGTGGGGAAGGTCCAGCAGGGGGTGACTTCTGCGCCCTCCTCAACAAAACCGCCAGCTACGCAGGCTAGGAACGGAAATGCTTGCTGTCTGTCGTTGTCCATAGTAAGATGGGCCAGTAAGATGTGTTTTCTTGACGTCGCCATTTGTTTCCTTATTTCTGTCCTCGAGGGGCCAGAACGTCATGGTAGCCCACATGTAGGGCAAGAACGTCATGCTAACCCACATATAAGGCACTAATGTGAAGGTAAGTGAGTACAATTGAAGGGAAGTGAGTACAAATGAAGGAAAGTGAGTACAAGTGAAGGAAAGTGTGTGTTAGTGGAGGTAGGTGCGTTAATCAGTTGGTGTATATATTCATATAGGATTGTAATGCCTTATATGTGGGCTACCATGACGTTCTTGCCCCTCGAGGTGTCATGCAATCAAACACACCACAATAGGTTTGACTGCGCACGCGGGGCTCGATAAATCTGTAAGAATTTTTCCAATATATTTAAAACTTATTTAGTTACCCTTCGAACGCCTTCACTAGTGCGAATGAAATCGCTCTCTCTCGTAGGACTAAAAGTTACAAACATCAGCTTTTGAATGAAACTCTACGTTCGCCTGACTGGCCTCTAAGATTTCCCCCCAGTGAGGGTCCTCTGTAAAGTTTTGGGAGGGTGTGTGCCGCTGGGACCTCGAGACCCTAGCAACCCTCTAGTAGACACCAAAAATCCCTATCCTATCCAAGACTCACCCAGACTGTCAGTCCATAGTTTCCTGATAAATGATACCCTATTCTGGACCAAAACTCTCTGTTTTCTCTACCCTACCCCAGACTAAACTGGTTAATAACCATACCTTCACTGCGACGCATACCCATACAGCTTTTATAAGGGTAATTTACTTCATATCAACTCAGTGACTCTCAATTGTTACGAAAAATAATATATTTTTGGTCTGTAAGCGTTAGGGTCTCGAGCATTTGAATGTTCTTAGTTGTTCTTCCTGTACATCCGGCCACCCAAAAATTCCGAGGTGTACCTCAATTTATTTGGCCTCTTGGCTTTACATAAAGCAATGTTTCAATAGCAATTCAGAGAAGTGCAGAAAGTTTATCGCGAAAGCCCTGATAAATATCCAAAAGCAACGATATGGAGTCATGGCGTCTAAAAAGCTGTAATTCAAGTGGAGTTCAGCCTTGCAGGGCCAATAAAAGCGTGGCAATTCCTGAAATTCCATGCAAATTTCTCATTTTCCGCCATCACTGTTATTTTTACTCACCATTCTCTCCTCCCACAGCGTTTAGGTTATTCAAAGAATGATCACGTGGCTGCTATATCGCTTTCTCATTGGGCGAGAGCGTAACTAGCCGCCGTTGACATCGGCATTGTTTTTCATTCTTCGTGCAAAGTTCGTAACGATTAAAGTGTTACTGAAACGAAATTTTTGTATCTGAGTTTTTCACTTAGAAATAAAGTTCAAAGCTTATAAAAAACAGCTCTGAAGTTTTTTTTGGATTGCGGTACCCGCAAAGGGTTGTAATGGCCCGTCGAATTCAGCCGATTGAGTTTCAAATTGACCGCCATCTTGGCGCGGCCAAAACGGCCCTGTGACGTCACTGGTTGTATACATCGCGTGAAGCCCGTGGGTCAAATCCCTGTGAAATATGGAGAGCAACACGAACAAAGGAAAGGGGAAGAAAGAGTCTGTTGGAAAATATTGCGTTGCCGGAGCACCTGGAAATGTGAGTTGTAAAAACAACTCAACAATGAAAAGCATGGGCATTTCCATGCATTTGTTTCCTAAGGACGAAAGCTTTCGCGAAAAGTGGATTCGTTTCGTGCAGCGACACCGCGCAAATTGGCAGCCAAGTAAAACATCGACCCTCTGTTCAGTTCATTTTGAACCGTCCTGCTTCACACAACGACTCGACCTTAATCTTGGTGAGGGAGATTATCAGACAAAAAGAGTAATAAAAAAAGATGCCGTACCGACAATTGACTGCGTGGAACAGAAGGTTGAAACCTCGCAGACCGATCGGGAGAAACGGAAGGTATTAATTTTTCTATCGTGACCAACTGAAACACGCTATTTAATTTTCCTTGAATGTTTTGTTGTTGAGTTTTTCTCTACAATTTGCTTTCATTTTTTTAAGTTTCTCTTTTTTTTAACGCTTTAGAATCTTAGAGATGCAATGAAGCTTTTTTCTACGCCACCAAGCGCAAGCACAAGGAATTTGGTCGGTACGGAGGAAATCCCCCCAACCCACGCACAACCACATACTGCATTGGATGTCGCATCGGACACCAACCCGGAGATAAAAGAACTGCCATGCGAAAATAATACACCAAGTACAAGTTCCTTCACCCCAAGTAACAACTGCGAGAGATGTAGGGAAAATCTTAATCGCGTAGTACAGTTGCAAGATTCCTGCAGGAAAATAAAACAAAGGCGCGCATTGCTTCAAATGGAGATCAAACACCTCAAGAAAACGAACAAAGAGCTTCGAAAGGTAAGCTTCTTATACCCTGACTTTATTTAATAAAAGACAGACCAGTGCGCAGCACTTACGAACTCAAGCTGTAAAACTTGTTTATTACTCGGGGATCTTACTCTGACGCGTTTCGTCTAACTGCACTAACGTTGATTACATCAGGGAGTTTTCCAAAAAGAAATGTCACGCTTTATTTATGCCATAACCATAGCCGCAGTTGCGCGAACCAACAAACCACGAAATTATGGCCGGATTTGCTGAAGAACAGGGAAGCTGTGAAATTTTCGGGCAAGGTGCGACTTATTTTGGGGGTACGCTCTAAAAGAGTCGGCTTGTACTTAGATCTATTTTAAACTTATTAGTAGCGCACGTTGTGCGTGACTCAGTGAATATCACGGAAATGTTCCTGCAGCATGAGTTATCACATACGTTCTGGGTTTGTCTTTTTATTTTTATTTTTTCCAAAGCAACTTCAAAACGTGTCCAGGGCTGAATCGAGCTCGGATGAGGTCCTCACTGATGCCGAGCCTGACCTGGAGGAACAGCCCCCCACAGACGACCTAGAGCTAGAGGAATATGCTAGTGAGATGTCAGAAGGTGAAGATGAAAATAACAAGGACCCTGAGTGGAGTCTCCTGGAAGAAACAGCTGAAAACCAGGACAGTGGAGACGACGAAGAAAAGGACACTCCCGAATCCAAAAATACTCTACGGTAGGAATGTTCAAAAATAAGGCGAAGCGTGTAGTTTTCCTTAGCAAAAAGCCGACTTTGCTAAATAGGTGTATAAAATTATTTCGTGATTGAATCATGAATAAATCGCAATATAATAATTGGATAGCTCATTTTATAAATAGGATTCTTCTTCGTGCAGCTGATTAACAAACTGTCATTTAGGAAACACAGCCAAGTTTTCACATCAGTTGTTTTCTTTTCAGGGTGTCAGCCGATGCATCATACAGGGAACAGCCAAAGTTTATTGTCTTTTACAGCGCCCTGGTGAAAATTTTCTCAATTTTCTGCTTCCACTGTAAGGCTGAAAATCCAACGGTTTCTATGGAGAGGAACGGCACCATGGTCAGGGCTGTACAACACTGCGAGAAATGCAAGAAGAACTATAATTGGCAGAGCCAGCCATTTGTGCTTGGGAGATATCCTGCTGGGAATATTCTTCTCAGCTTTGCGGCACTAATGACTGGTTCTTCCATCAGCAAACTACTTCTTGTATTCAAGCACATGGGGTTGTGTGTCTACAGTTCACGGACATACTTTTACCACCAGAGCAGATTTCTGTTCCCAGCCATTCTAACCTACTGGGAGACTTACCAGTCTTCCCTGGTAACGAAGATCAAGGAAATGAAAGACATTGTTTGGTCAGGAGATGGAAGATTTGATTCAATGGGCCACTCGGCAAAATATGGAGTTTATACACTACTGTGTTCCCCAGTAATGAAGATTGTGCACTTCGAATTACTCCAGGTATAGAAAATGTAATTTCAAACCCATCACATTTCAAAATTTTACTGTTTTTTTCCCTCAAAAATCTGGTTAAAGCATCTTTTACAACTACAGTCAATGACAGAAACTTGAGATGCATAATAAGAGATATAAAACCACAATGAAGGCAGTAACATAAGCAACCAAAGAGCAATATTTAATATTTCATTACTAATTGTCAACACTAGATCTGGAAGAAATATATTAAAATTACACATTTCAGGTGAAATATGACAACACGATTGAAAGTATCTTTCTTTTCTACAGGCTAATCAAACTGGAAGTAGTAACGCTATGGAGCTTGAAGGAGCCAAGTTATGTTTCGATTACGTACAAAAAGTCAAGGGCTTAGCAATAAAGGTCTTTGTTTCTGACCGCCACCGAGGGATTGCTAAGTGGATCAAAGAGTGCAATCCTTCAGTGACTCACTTTTTCGACCAATGGCACATTGCAAAGGGGGTGGTCAAGAAATTGTTGGCTGCTAGCAAAGAGAAGGGTTGTGAGGTTATTGGTGAGTGGATAAAGGCAGTGAAAAACCACATCTTTTGGTGTTCCACTTCCACACAAGCTGGCTTTCAAAATTTGATTTCAGCAAAATGGAAGTCCTTTCTGCAGCATGTTTCTAACAAACATAGTGGTCACCCAGATACTCTGTTTCAGGAATGCGCACATGATGACAATATAGAACCCAGGAAGTGGATCAAAGTTGGTATGGTTGTAGACCTTAAATTTTTTGTATAATGTAAAAATTTAATGTAATTTAATATAAAAGTATAAATATATATCTCACCAATCAGTCATCTAATTTTCAGTTTAAAATCTGCAACCCCTTATAGCCAGAATTACACCACAGTAAACTTCTATTTTGGCCACAGGGGATAAAAAAGCAAAAGCAATTTCCCTCTAATTCCAGTACATCCCACCTGTCACACCTACTCCAACCCACCCCACCCTGCTTTGAAAAAAATTAATACATATCTACTGAAGTGCAAACTCATGTCACTTTAGATATGGCATTTAATAAACACAGAGTTAATTAATTATTGATAATACTTTTGACTTTGCATAGGCACAAAAGCATATGACAAGATAAAGGAGATTTTACTAAAGGCAAGTCTCCTAAGGGACATCAAACGCCTTTCACCAAATGCAGAAACCAGTTGTCTGGAAGGATTCCACTCTACGTTGAATCAGTGGCATCCCAAGATGATGTGTTTTTCATGGCTTGGAACTTTTTGCAGGTATAAAAATTTGTCAACCTCAACAGCCTTGGTCAAGTACTGTCACAAACTAAAAAATTCCACCCACAAAGTAGAGTAGGGAAAGTGATGTCCACTTATTCCTTCTATTCCTAGGCATGTCTTAGCAAGTCTCCATTTCAATGAGAATCTACGAAGACAGCCAACGAAAACCAAGGATGGGAAGACATATGTGAATGTCACCTATCCCAAGTTCAAAATGGGTGAAGAAGTTGTTAGAGAAGTTGCTGAGCCACCTACATATGGTACTAAATCTAACATTTTAGAGTAGCCAAAACATTCCTTTGTAAGGAGTTTAGTCTTCCTAATGTTTGTTCCAAATCTATTTCCTTATATTATTTGCTTGAGTAAGTTAAAACGAATTTAATTGTAGTAAGTAGCTGTCCTCAATTAAACTTCTTCTTCTGTAGATTATGTTGAAAAGATCTACAGAGTTCTGTTCAGTATTACCAAAGAAGAGAGGGAACAAATGAGACAAAAATACAAGGCCAAGGTTCCTGAGCCCTTAACAAATCAGTTTCCAGACAGATTATCAAAGGATGATGCTATAAAGAGACATGCCTCAAGAAAGCGAATAAGGACAGAGCTATTTCCTACAGGTAATAGAAACACATGGCTTTCAAACACCTTGTTAAATCAATGAGCTGTATTATACGTAAGTTCCAACTTCGTCCAAACAGGCCTAAAAAATTAGGCTTTATAACACAATACAAGAAGGGACAAAACATTAACATTATAATAGTTAATTTAAAACATGACTAAATGGTAGACACCCCCAGAAAACCAAAGTTTTAAATGATGAAGCAGTGATAGAATGCCTTGCTTTGTGATGGAAGAAAAGGGGGAGCTTAACATAACATAGCATACAGTTTGTAGCAACTTGTAATGCAACTGTTGATGGTGATTTTTCTACAGCATCAGAGCAACTAAATTTACAACAGCTGGAAGAAACAAGGACGTCATCTGAAGCTGGCCCACCACGAAAAAAAAGAAAACAACCTAAGTGCTCCAGATGCCACAGACCTAAGAAGGGACATCCTGCAACCTACTGTCCCTATGCCTAATTCTTGAAGTTTGCATTTTAAATGCACTGGTAGACTGCATAGCGGGCATCCGTATAATGTACGATGTACACCAGGCTCACATGAGCCCGGCGCATGTGGATCTGACATCACATCCTTTAGTGCGTGCAAATGCCCACTACGCAGGCAACAACAGTGCCAATGGTTAAAGCATAATTTTGAGCATTGTATTTCAATGAGTCTTTATCTATGTAATACATTTTTGAATGGCACATTCACAATAAGAATGTAAAATTAGACGTGATGACCGAAACAAGATAACAATTAAAGGGGCCACTAGTCAGAAACATCCTCAATCCCTTTGCTGTTTTTTTGTTTATTGTTTTAATTAAAACGGAGGCTCTGGTTAATATACCAAATTGGAGACATTGCTTCTCAAAATAACAGTGGGTTACATTGAGTTCAGTGTAGATGATACATTGTAAATCACCTGACTGAAAGATCATTAAGGATGTTAGTGCCAGGGCTCTTTTCGTGACCCTATGATCAAATCAGAAACTGCCAACAACTAGTTACAACTACCGACACAGGGGATACAGGGTGTAAATGTAGCCAGTCCATCCTTTGTGGCAGTTTTGCTCATCACCAAGGAGAAAAAGCAAAATACAGATGCCAAGTGAATTGGAGAAAAACGGCATTTTTACCATCTGTGACAGAACATATTAAATTGTATATTCTTGAAAGCAGATATTCAGATGAATGAAAGGTAGGTTCCCATCAGAGCTGTCTTATGATGATTGTTATTTCAGCAAGAGGGAAATGAACATTTGAAGCTTCTGAAATCACAGTGATTTATATCATCCTGACTTTTCCCTTATGTGCAACCAATTTTTAAAACAGCACAAGAGGATCAAGCATTTTCGTTGGCACGTTCCTGTCCTGGTACATATCCAGTGGTCTCGTGGGTGTGAAACTGTGTTCGCAACTTATGGTATACACAGGATGGCAAGGGTCTGGTTTTCTCCCACCCTAAGGGTCCAAATAACCACCTTGCTAACCAACGATAGGACACGGCTCTGAAAAACCTGTAGATTTGAGAAACCAAAACTGACATTACAGAGTAACCTTGTTGAAGATAATGAAAAGATACAAATTTTTCTAACCTAAGTTAAAATTACTACCCTCAGAAGGATCAAAGTGTTCTTATAAATGGCACATAAACGATAATCAAGATGGCGACCAAGTCATCAAAAATATTCCGATCTACAACCGAAGACCACACTGAATAACGTGTTTGCCTCATTATACAAAAAGGGCTAATCAGATGCGTTCTGATAAAATGCACATAAAGTGAAAACGGCCGTCTGGCTAAGGTTGTTTATTCTTAAAATTGAAGACCCGTTGTAATTGCGTGAGAAATGGCGAACCGATAGGAAACAATTTATTTTGACCTAGAAGCCGAAGGATAATTTCTCTCTGCCTTACATATATTCATAACTCCATCAAACAAATGCACTCTCGCCAAGTGCCACTAGAACTCACTTGTTTTCTGCATTATTTCTGCGGCGATAATGTCGACCATCTTTGTCCGTGAGAAGCGGACCAACTAGGTCGAGGACCGTTCGATTCGTCAAAGCAGAAAAGTCAGGATGATTTAAAATGCACTGGGCATCAAGCCCTACAAATGTAAATTTCCCTCTTGCCTGGTTAACTTCTAAGCAACATCTAAATTCTCGGGCTCCAACCAGATGCTCTACGGAACAGTTTCCACATGTACACCTATCAACAGAAATCACGCAATTATAATTCAGCTATTATGTGGTAAGACACACCGAAGAGTAACTGCTAACGCTCACCATTCATTCACAGCGACTCTTCCTTCGAAACGCTGCGCCAAAACAGAAGGCAATAGACCATCTTCGTCTCCTTCTTCTTCTTCTTCACCGTCATTATCCGCCATTTCGCCATCGCCTGCTAATGGTTCCCCTTGATAAGGTGCAAAATTGCTTTTGAATAAGAAGCAACTACTAGAACCCTCTCCATCACTAGCAGACATTGCTTCGCTTCTTTCTGAAGACGAATCGCTCGAAGAATGTTCGCTATCGGACATAGTTTTACACGGATAATCACTGATTTACGAACTAATTCTACAAGAAACCAGGAGTAAACAAACACGCCGAAGCGAACGAATACAACCAGTGACGTCACCACTCCCCTTCACTCGCCCCAGGGACCGGACAGAGTTTGGGACAAAAATGCAGATTTTGGCGGTTAAAAAGGGGACTTTCCACTTCGCTGTGACAAAAATGAAACATCTCATGTTCTTCAGCACCCTTGAAAGTACAAATTTATGCAAAAAACGCTGGTACGAAAATTTCGTTTCAGTAACACTTTAAAAACATGCATCAATGATAATTCTAGCGACGTTTCAATCGAAGGGATTTTGGAAGCCTCACTAAGCTCGCTTGACGACAAGCAAGATGTCCTTGTTGCATGTTGCTTTCGTGGTCTTGTTATCTTGCTGTGGGCTGCGGTATGTCGGTGAGTATTATTGAATTCGAAGAAGATAAGTTCGCAGTTAATGTACCGAATCTGCTAATGAAATAATTTTAATGTTTAAATACGCGGTGGTTTTCCTCTGGTTTTCTAATATTTTAACTTCATTTTAGCAGTTAATGTCACTGTTCCGTATTTATCCGCAAGAGTCACGCAATCAGAGTCCCTGTGGCAGGTAACACGCGACTTCAGGATATGCACACAAAACTAAGCCTCTCTTGTCTCCCCAAAACTTGGGGATTAGGACAAGAGTATTGGCAGCGCCTTTCTTATCTCCCCAGCACCGCACAGGCTGGATCGGACAAGATTAAGGCAGAGGTATAAGATGGCAAGACACAAGCAATGCCAAAAGCTTGGGGGAAGTCGCTACGCAGACTTAACCGAACCACAAGGAGTGACCCCCGTTTATTGAAAGAAAGCAAATACCTACTGCAGCAACCCGCCTCCAAAGGGAGGGAGGGTGGCAAAAAACTGAACAAATTTGTTAAAAAGTGTACTCGCTCATTCGAGACTGCGACAATAATGACTTAAACTATCGTGTTGCTGCTTTTATAGCAAGAGAGTGTCTCTGTGTTTGTCCAATGAGCAAACTTATACTATGAAGTAAATAGACACAACGTGAAAACTTCTAGCCATGAATAAGGCTTTTAAATAGTAAGAGCCAATGCACGTAAAGTTTAGATATATTTCTAGACTACATTGCAACATAACGGAAGGGATTCTAGACATGAAAGGCAATTCTTATGAGCTTATACACACGGACTATTGATTTGTGAACAGAGGTATTTATTGAAATTATGAATATATGAAACTCATATATTTGAACTGCGGAATGAAGAAATAAGTGTAAAGAAGATCCTCGCAGTTATTAACGCAACTTATGCAGTTGCGAAAAGAAAGCCTGAAAAAATCAGGCTTGCCGGGATTCGAACCCTGACCTCTGCGATACCGGTGCAGCGCTCTAACCAATTGAGCTAACAAGCCAACTGGGAGCTGGTCATTAAATTGGTTCGTAATATACCCGGGAAAGATGAAGATGAAATTATGAATATATGAAACTCATATATTTGAACTGCGGAATGAAGAAATAAGTGTAAAGAAGATCCTCGCAGTTATTAACGCAACTTATGCAGTTGCGAAAAGAAAGCCTGAAAAAATCAGGCTTGCCGGGATTCGAACCCTGACCTCTGCGATACCGGTGCAGCGCTCTAACTAATTGAGCTAACTGCATAAGTTGCGTTAATAACTGCGAGGATCTTCTTTACACTTATTTCTTCATTCCGCAGTTCAAATATATGAGTTTCATATATTCATAATTTCATCTTCATCTTTCCCGGGTATATTACGAACCAATTTAATGACCAGCTCCCAGTTGGCTTGTTAGCTCAATTGGTTAGAGCGCTGCACCGGTATCGCAGAGGTCAGGGTTCGAATCCCGGCAAGCCTGATTTTTTCAGGCTTTCTTTTCGCAACTGCATAAGTTGCGTTAATAACTGCGAGGATCTTCTTTACACTTATTTCTTCATTCCGCAGTTCAAATATATGAGTTTCATATATTCATAATTTCATCTTCATCTTTCCCGGGTATATTACGAACCAATTTAATGACCAGCTCCCAGTTGGCTTGTTAGCTCAATTGGTTAGAGCGCTGCACCGGTATCGCAGAGGTCAGGGTTCGAATCCCGGCAAGCCTGATTTTTTCAGGCTTTCTTTTCGCAACTGCATAAGTTGCGTTAATAACTGCGAGGATCTTCTTTACACTTATTTCTTCATTCCGCAGTTCAAATATATGAGTTTCATATATTCATAATTTCATCTTCAATTTAATGACCAGCTCCCAGTTGGCTTGTTAGCTCAATTGGTTAGAGCGCTGCACCGGTATCGCAGAGGTCAGGGTTCGAATCCCGGCAAGCCTGATTTTTTCAGGCTTTCTTTTCGCAACTGCATAAGTTGCGTTAATAACTGCGAGGATCTTCTTTACACTTAGAGGTATTTATTATTGAATGTTGTTGAGCAAAGTCAATGTCTGACCTACCACCCCTGGGGCGTCACGATCCATTAACCGCATTTACCGATTTCAGGTGAAAGTCGTATTAACAGGCTATTTTCAATCGGAAGTTTGGATTCATAGGAATTGCCCCGGTTTACTTTTGCGTATTTCGAGGGCGAATAAAGAGTTTTGTCATGATCAGTGGTGAATGTGGTTGTGTTAGCCTCGTATTTCTAGAACTTCAATGAAACTCAGGGATACCACTTACACTGGTGCCGTTATCTAGTCTTGCTTCTAATTAGTTCATATTAAGAGAATTTATATTCTTGTTCTAGCGTTAACAGTTTCGCTGAAGCACAGTACTGGGACTTGAGATCTGTCGATACGTACTGTTAAGAATCTCACGTAGAAGCTTAAGCCTTGGAACCGGTTTAAGCGCTAGCTTTACACAGTTCACGTGCATTTAGCGTGAGCTAGTTCTTAGGTGTCTGAATGCTTGTTTTTAATTGTATTTATGAGCTAAACACAATTTTCCCAAAGTTAAGGCTATGTGGAAGATGATGATGTAGAGCTGCAGTTTGGTGCGTAATATTTATTTGGTTTGTTGATTTTACTGATAGTCATAGGTTTGTTTATACAAATAGCTTATTGCAAATATTCGACACTTTACATCGAGCAGTAGCTGACATCCACCAACCTTATTGAAAGTGGATTTCTTAGTTAGATTTCTTATGTCTTGAGTAAAAACATTTCATTACATGTAGTTTAGTAAACAATAAGTATAGAAAGTACATGTACATTGCAATATTACTTAGACATATCATAGTTTGATACAGCTTTCATGTGTTTTTCATCTGATGGGATGCTCCTTTGCCTGTATCAACCCGGAGCAATGTCCACTAAACGCGAAGAACACCATAAAAACTACAGTCTTACTATAAGACGTCTTTTATCAGAACCAGAACAGTTGCTGGCGTAGTTGGTCATTCTTTGTTCTTGTTCTAAGGTAAGGCAGATTTTAGTTTTTGTGGTAAACGCTGTCTATCATTCACAAAAAATCACCCATCATTATGCGTTGTTCAATTCTACGTGTTACCATCCCCCCCGGGCATACCCCCGGGGATTTGCAATTTTTTTCTTACTTGGCGGTCTATTCCCCACCCCCAGGCACGCAGTAAGAGACAATTCCCCACCCCCGGGACTCCTCATCGACCTCAAATACGTTGTTTTGTGTACAAAATGTAGATCACGATATTGATTTCCGTACAATAGCAAAACCAGACGTTTTGGCAAGAACTGAACTATTTTCTCGAGTTTATTGAACGAAGGACACTACATGTATAATATAATGAAAACATGAACACTATATTTGAAAAAGAAAACTGTAGAATAAACTCTATCCGCACTGGCATACGGCTGGCAAGTAAAGAAATGTCTTTTGCCACGTGTTTTATTCTAAATAGAGCACATACGTACAAGAGACCCGTGAACAAATTGATGGCAGCATTTTAAAGGAGTCTTTCTTAGCTTGTTTCATAAGAACAGTGGACTGAGATCTCTGTTTAATATAAAGCCGTGCATCCGTTTCTATATAGAGTCTATTTTATAAGGTCGTCTTACATTTTTATACATAAATTCGCTGAACAGATATTTCTTTGTTTCTTACGAACGCCATCCATTCGAGTACGCATCAAACGCACATTCGTTTAACAATTTATAATAATAAAGGTACCTTCGAATACAGATTTTAATTTTGAGAGATTATTCTTCTCTAACCAGTCTGCTACAAATTCTAGAGATTTTCCCTGGAAATAGGCAGTCTTCTCCACGCGGTCCGGCGCCATCGTGTCAACCGAGAATTGACGTACTTCACAAAACCAACAAGAAGTTATTTTCGATTTGCCCCGCCCCCCTACCCCTGGGACAAGACCGCTTCAAACAATTCCCCACCCCCGGGCCCGAAGGGCTGGACTTGTCCCCGGGGTTGCCCGGGGGGGGATGGTAACAGGTAAAATTGAACCATGCATTACAGTAAACTGGTAGCAAAGCAAAATACTTCCATAAATTGTTGAAAACGTTACGCCGATAGAAACCACAGTGGCACAGTTATTACATAATCAAGGAGCAAGATGGGGTCATAAGATCTTCAATCATAAGGTCTTCAAATGTTATCCCTATTAATCCCTGGTCAAATGGATTCCCAGGTAGATGCAAGTTTCCAACATGTACATGTATCTGCCTCAACCTGTCAGTTGTATCTCTGTTTGCTCTGAGGATTTGTATTCACTTCCAAGTTCCCATGATGACTTGTAATAATCTGACAATCACTTTTTGAAATACACGTACACACACAAGTGAACACAATTTTTTTCACAGTTAAGCCACCCCCTAGTAGTTGAAACAAGTTGCTACTTTGCGCCTACTTTGGAGTTTATGTGGCCATTCAGTTGTACCGTTCTTTCTCTGGTAAACGCTGGGTTCAAATTATATTAAACACCCGGTCAACACGTTAAAAAATAAAATACCGTATTTACCCGCGTATAGGCCGCACTTTTTTCAAGGAAAAAAACGTTCAAAATTTGGGGTGCGGCTTATACGCGGGTACAAGAGTTTTGAGCTCATTAATACGCAAAATTTCCCGACACACACAGAGTCAACAAAGTTACTGAAAGCTTGGCAGTTTGATTGAATGTATCGTATGAGGTCAAGTTGATCCATGTCTTCGAAGAATTTTGCTTCTCTCCGCTGCAATGAGTGTTTGTTATTGGATGAAGTCCAACGACGTTTGCATGTCAAGCCGCGAAGCCCTTTCGATGCCGTTCACGTGAAACCGCGTTTGTTTATTTGCCGAACTACACGAAAAATACACTGAACCCGTCATAAAAAGAAAAAGTCATAAATGAAACTGATGTAAAATATCACAGTTTCGAAGTTTAATACACAATTAACGCCCGTCAGCATTTTTTTTAAGGGAAACGGCATTTATTTGAGGTCCGGGTTTTTATTCGAAACTGAACCTTAATGTTACTGGTTCGAATCGAAAATTAGTTATTGCAGTTTTGGAAAGGTTTAAGAACAACTACTAACAGTACTTCAGTTCAATTTATTGCGCTCATTCCAACTAAAGAAAGTTGACGTAATAAACTCTACATGCTACTGAGTGCCCAGTTCTCCTTCCTTGTTTGAATTTTATCGACTACAGAAAAAAAGGGTGACATTTTATTCCTGGTTTACTTATATTGTGCTATATTTTGCTGTTATTTTAGAAAACCCAAAGTATATAATGGAGCTACGTCACGGATAACGCATCTTGAAAAAACTGGCAAGTTTTTTCAAGTTTGTCATTCGTAATCCGTCTTAATCTCCCTTAATCGTAACCATCCTTGTTCAGTTTTGGTTTATTATTACTTCTTTGGTGTTTTTCTACCTTAGGAAACGATTATTTTGAAATTCTCTTCAATACGAAAATGATTTTGTCAGATCAGAAAAATGGATGTAAATACCGTGACATAGTTCCTTTAAGACCAAAAATTAAGGCTATAAAAATGATGAAAATATCATATATTAAAACTGCAGACTGAATCAAGATTTAAATGTATAGAAGATCATTGCAATTGCAAAAAAGTTGTTTGCATAACTGTGATGATCTTCTATACATTTAGATCTTTATTGTGTAGTTGAAGGCATTGAAAATTGGCCCTCGAGGAACAGAGGGTATTGTTAGGTAATGTGATGGATTATTAACATGTTATGGATTATTAACTTTGATCATGTGTTAGCAAATTTTGCTATCACATGTTCAAAGTACATTTGCACAGACTGCTGCCTGTAAATGAGCCAAGAGTCTGCCACAAATGTTTTGTGATTTGCATTTTGTTTTCTCAATATTGTAAGCCAAATTTTCAGTCTTTCTGGCTACTACACTGTGGGTATAGTGGTAAGATAAAAGGAACTGGTAATTTCTACAGTTTTTGTAGTGTAACACATGTTGTACTAAATTTGTTGGATGTGTGTGGTTTTAATTGAGCTACTAATTGCAGTACTTTCAAGCTTCTTTTTAAAGACTAGAATTATTTCAGTGCACACTTTACAGTGTATGCGTGTTCTTTTTTCTTGGCAGGTTGTGCGCCATCTTTTACCGGGACTCCAAATGATGGTAAAGTGGTTTATGTTCTGGACGGTGCCAGGTTTCAGGATCTAGTTTGGAGCTACAACTCTGATGGTTTGATACTGGAGAAAGTAGAGCTTTTATACTTCAGGCCAGATACTACAACTTTTGCACTTGTGGCAAGGAAGGTCCCCAACAAAAATCTTCAAATCTTTGCATCTAGTGGTTATTCTGAAAGAGTAGAATTCTATGAACCAGCAACTTTCAGGATATTGAACATTGTTTCAAATGACAGAAGGATATTTCAGTGTAAACTTGCTTTTGAAAATGCTGATCCCCCCGAATTCCCAAGCCTTGCTGAACTAGTTGTGGTTGGTAAGTCTTCAGATCAATAGTTGTTTAAATATGAACAATATAATTCTACTTATGAGGAAAATAGTTTTTTTATCTTGTGACTGCATTAGCAACCAATAGATTATGTGGGCAGATCGCTGCATTCCTGTGGTTATTTTTGTGAGTAGTTGTGTAGATTTGGTGTTATTTGTGTGATGTTCATTATTCGCAAGAGAGTAACTGTGTTTTCAGGCCTTTCAGAGATATTTTCCTTATTTTTAGGCGGTGATGTATGAGATAACTAGGAGTTCATGCTGCTACTGCCTGTTAGGGTAATTACTCGTGGTGTTTATCGCTGATTTCACGCTCAGTAGTATTCAATAAAATTATGAATATATGATATTCATATATTTGAACTGCGGAATGAAGATATAAATGTAAAGTAGATCCTCGCAGTTATTAACACAACTTATGTAGTTGCGAAAAGAAAGCCTGAAAAAATCAGGCAAGGAAAAATCCCGGCAAGCCTGATTTTTTCAGGCTTTCTTTTCGCAACTGCATAAGTTGCGTTAATAACTGCTAGGATCTACTTTACATTTATAGTATTCGATAAGTTGCGGTAAAATTTACGAGAAATAGCGTTAGATCACTGCGAAAAGCAATGTGGTCTTAGGATATTTTTGTCAGGGACATATCGTGATTTTACTTGTGTTGATTGTAAAGTAAACACAGACGATAAGAACAGTCAATTTCCGGTTTTGATTACTTAATAATTTTGTGTGGTACAATGTTTGATTTGCTGATGTGACTAAAAATGGAATTCTGTGTTGGAAGATTCAATTCAGCTTTGCGTCTTCTGTCCATTGGCGATTGTTACATGTATTCAAGGGATACAGAGGAAGGATAGTTTAAACAAGAGTAAACAGGAAACATGAATGGAATAATCTGTACTATTAAGCCCAGTATCCATGAAGAGGAGACCAGAGAAGGAATTTTAATATTCCACTTTGACGTTTTTTTTCTTTTGTAATTAATTTTCATTAACACAAGAGACACTTATAACAACGTACAGGCAAAATAAGACTAAATTAAGATACAGGTCAACGCAACACTTACTAGTATACAATAGTCGCTAGTACACCTAATTACACCTAAATTACTGCTAACGTATGCATACTGTTACATCTGGATTTCGGTTAACATACATTTGGGCTGGACCTACTTGCAGAATTTCGCTTTGAAAAGTTAAGTTATAAATATTAGATGGTGGTGATCTAAATAAATGGTGACCACTTTTTAATGAAAGGCTCAGTTTTGTTAGATAATACTGCTATATATCTTTCAAGGTCTAACTTCTCTCGCACCAGGGCAGTAAAGTCCGCCAACTGGTATCTCGACTCGTTAAAGGCAGGAAAACCGAGCATGTTAGTTCGCGGATGCCAGAGCCCTGGCGGAGGTAGAAATGCCAGAATAATAAGTCTTGGAGTTGAGTTCTGCTAGCGGCCACAACAAAACAAAATCTCACACTACGATTGAGAGTAACAACAAAGGAAGGTAAAGTGTATTTGGAAGCGGACAATACGGAAACGGATCATAAGACAAAGATCTTTAGCAAACAAGGGACATATGAACTTATACAATAACAGATATACAAGTGATACACTACGAGTCAAAAGGAGAGCTATACCACGCCTAGTTGTTATTATGATTTTGCTTAGTGGAAGACTAATTGAAAATAACACAAGACCAAAAACAAGAAAGCGAAAGACAAACGGCAAATCAAATAAAAACAAGAGCGCAGACAAGATACGGGACAATGTGACTATCAAGGACTTACCTAATTTTTTCTTCGGCAGTTTGACTGGTGGGTATGAAGCACAATGCTGGCCACCAAAATATAGCTGCGTTTAATTTTAGTGAGTTAACTTTAGCAGATCTAAATGTCCATTAAACGTCCATACGACGGGAAAGCTTCTTCTCAGGGCCGCGGCTAAGCGACCCATCAATAATGAGTTTTTCTACCTTAAAATAGGTGACGCGCTTCTCTTGTTTGGCAGTCTTCAGCACAGGGTATAAGTCTTTGCTAATGTCTTCGACTTCTTTTGGAAAATCATCTGAGATTCCCAGACTGCGACCTTTCTTGAGATTTTTAATAAACACCTTGTTGTGATAGTACGGCAACTTGAAAACAATAGGCCGTGGCTTGGCCGTCGTATTCCAGGCGTTAGAAGATGCACAACGTGATAGCCTATGCACTCGGTCGAAACGGTCTTCCCGCGGAATCTTTAGGTCATTTCGTAGAAATTTCTTCAGCAGTTCTTCTGTATCTTCATTTGATTCATGCTCGCTTTCTTTTATTCCGAAGAATTTCAAGTTACCTCTGCGTCTGTGACACTCGAGTTTTATGTGCCGACGCTGTAATTGGGCGAGTTCGCAGTCGACACGTTGAAGGGAAGCTTCAATGGTTTTTTATTGTTCAAAAACCTTATTATGCAAAGACTTTCTTGTATGCTTTTTTGTTCATCTTCGAGAGATTTAACTCGGCTCTTGAAGGTTTCAAGTTCAGGCATTTTAAGAGTCTATTTAAGCTTCTTGTCCATTTCGATGGGGTGAGAATTTGTTAACTTGCACTTTTGGCAGTCAAGGCTGTCGTCCTCGAATATTTCGTCCATGCCTGGTTGTGAGCTTCCTTCTCGTGTGCGCTTCGTTTTTCTTTCATTTTGAGCTAGCAAGTTTTTTTGTTTGTTCCTAGGCATAACTGACTTACTTTAAAAGAAAAACGACCATATTCGGGGCCGAAGAAAAGATTTTTAAACAGAGCAAAGCTAGAATACGTCCGGCATGTTCGGCCTCGTTACCAGTCCCATATTCTACTTTGATGCACAGTGTTTTCCTTATTAGGCGGTAACCGGTAAAATTTGCCGCTTTTAGCACCGCTTGGTACCGGTTAGCCGGAACCACATACTAAGCCCTGGATTAGAAGCACCCAGATCCAACAGCTTGGGATCGTGAAAGATTTATTATCGAATTGAATTATGAAAAGATTTATGTCAGTCGTACTACGTACCACATAGGTCTTGTCTTAGTGACTTTTCTCATTGTAGTACATGCGTTTGTACAGTATTTGACGAAGTCTTATCATACCGACATTTCTGAATTCGTTAGATAATAGTCTCATCTTCTCTACGTTTCTCCGCACGTTTCTGCCTTAGTAAGAATTATTGCTCGTCGTGTTTTTTTAACATTTCTCCCTATGATAGTAAATTCCTAAGGTATTAGTCCTCTCGACATCTTCCCGGCGTGCGATGGTATGTTCGTCAGTGTTTTAAGTCTGTAAGGTATTATCTTCTCGACTGTCGATATTTCTACGTACGTTAAAAACATTTGTCCGTACGTTAGTATTGTCGTAAGATATTAGTGTTATCAACTTGACGTCCATATCGGTATGTTGGTTTGTTCCTTCACACGTCAAACTAATTTTGACCAACCTGTGCTGGCAAACTCAAATTGGTGTGTGTGAACGACGCAACAACGTGTTGGCAAACTGTTGGCAAAAAATAGAGCTTGTCTCTATTCTCGCCACCTTTTCGCCAACAGTTTGCCAACATGTTGTTACATTCACACACATCAATTTGAATTTGCCAACACACGTTGGCCACCATTCGTTTGACGTGTGAAGGCCGGTTAAGGAGTATGTCTCATCTTCTAAGCGTTTCTGAGTACGTTTTTTAGATTGCTGTAAGCTTTTTCTTCTCGACGTTTATCTGTACGTTGATACGTTCCTTGTAACAGGAATCGCAAACATCGAACGTTTTGAAGGGTTTTCGAGACGTGTCTGAGCCTAGTGTCATGTCCGCAACATTACGGGTCTCATGACGACAATTTCACTCCAGGGTAGAAAAAAGATTCTCAACAGGGCTGCTTTACCGGTGTAAAAAACTGACTTACCTGTTACCCTGAAGACTAAGGAGAACACTGGATGTAACAAGAAGACGCTATTGTTCAGAGTGGTAATTGAAGATTATTCACGGTTCAAGAGTAAAGTGTAAAATTAATGGAATGTGAAGTGCTAATTAAAGGTAGCGTCCATGAAATCAAGAAGTCTACACAGTCAAGAGTCACCTTAGAATGCTCAATGTACATAGCTTTATTCACCCTACAGGTCAAAAACAGAACAGTATAATTATTTAAGTTTTGATGCATAATGAGTGGGTTATTAGAACTGCATTTAGCTCGTTTTCGATGGTCTGGGCTAACAATGTGGTTTTTCCAAGCAGTTGCAGATTCTTTAAATGTATCAGTCGTATGAACGCAAAATTGAATAAAATCTATGCTCCATTGACTCTTGTATAGCCTGTTGTTTTGTAACAAGTTCCTACTGTTATTTACGGTCATCGAGACAAAATTCATAACGGATCTCGGTTATGCCTCTTGAAAATGAACACCAGATACATGTAGTAGGTTCAATCTTAAGAGTGAGTGGTAAAGAAAATTTCAATTATCAGCCCAACAAGAGACACAAGTAATGAAAAAAGGAGATCTACATATGTGAAAAATTTGTGAGAAGAGAGACTGATAAGAGAAAGAAAGTTATAGAATCAGATCAAACTTCATTGTTGATTAACGAAGAGAAAAACAGTTTTTTTGGTGAAATAAAATGCAAAACTCTCCTTGCAGAAAAAAAAATTTATAATGTTTTTGAAATTAAAAAACACAAACAAGCCAATAAGCATCAACAACCACAAGATCTCCAGTCTGTGGGACGGTTGTTTTGTTGTTTTTACCAAACTTCTTTTTCACTGCCAAATGATTACATGCATATACAGATCTTACTAGTTTACGACTTGTTTTTTAATTTGCTTTCATACATGTACCTACGGCCACTTGTGGAAAGTCAATTTCAGACAATTGTCAATTACACTGTATGGCTAGGGTTAAGGCACGTGGGGTTATTGAGCTTGGGGTTAAAAAATGGCCAAGGTTAAGCACACTTGAAGTTAATTTTTGAGCTTTTGGATCAAAAATGGCTAGGGTTAAGGATGTTTGATGCTTTTGTGTATGAGAAAATGTTCTCAGTTTTGATTTTGCCAAACTTTTGACTCCAAGACATAATAGTACCTGTGACATAGCCCTTTAAGCTCGTATTTTATTATGTTTATTATGAGTTCAATTTCTCACTTTTATTGTGCAATGTTTCCTGACTACTTTAACACTGAACGCATTGGTTAATGCTTTCATATTGTGCTGCTCATTACATTGTACAAGGTCGGTTTTTACTTTTGACTGTGAATGAAATTTCAGAATATGACCATTTAAGGACGTTTGCGTGTAAATCTTCTACGACACAGATTTTTTTCATACTTTTGCTACAGTCAGACAATGAGTTACCTATGTCCGAAATGTAAAAAAATTGGGGGGTCTCCGACTTCGTTTTCGAAATAAATTGTGCGAAAAACTACCTTAATTTTGACAAATCGGCCCTCGTAACTCAACACAGTCTCGGTTTTTAGTTGAAAAATATTAAAAATGATTCGCTATAGACCCACTTTCTAGGTCAAATTTCGTTTGAGAGGGTCTGTCAAGTACATAACTTGAACCAGTGTCGTCCTTTCAGTTACACTCAACCTTTAATATGGGCTTTTGACAACACTGTGCAGCTAAAATAATTGCGGAATTCGATGATGCGTGGGCAGAAAAGTTGAAAAAAATCAAACTAATATCCACAACACAGATTTTCTTCAATTTTTCATTAAACCTTGATAATCGATAGAGAAAGTGATCTCTCAAAAGAAAATCTGGGGTAATCGAACATTTAGGAGAGTTAAAACCGTGCATGGATGTTTTAAAAAATGTCCACTAGCGATATGTATCCCTACATTTCTTCAAAACAGCACGCGCGCTCAATGCATGGCGTGGCATGAAATCGCAATGTTAATTGCGTGTGCAATAAGGATGCAAACGTCCTTAAGGTGATTCCATTCAATTGCATTGCGCATCCTTTCTGCGCATCGTTTTTTGCGTGATTAGCGCGCGCACGATCGCGCGCACGTTCGGAACTTGATAGGTTTTCTATGGAAGCTGAGCTGTTCAGAGAAATAAATGGTCGTTTTCTCCTAAACGAACTCGGTGACCCCACTTTTTTATTCCATTTATTTAGGGAAAATACGACTTTACATGATATATTCAAATTTGAAGAACTTTTCATTATTCAATTTTGAAATATTCCGGTTGATTCACTATTACAGCCAGATTTTAGGCGTTTCACTGGAACCCTGCGGACGCTCGATTTGCTTATTATTTCAAATTAGATCATTGTTAGGGCAATTTTAAGACGTTTTACTGTAACATTGTACTTCTATCATAAGAATAATGCTTATATTTCATTGCTAGGTATAACTTTGTTGAAGTAATGGGTGTCTTTAGTACAAGGATAGGTTTTTAATATTGCTGTCTAAAGATAGCAAAGTACCTATATACTACAGCCCCGTAGCGTGAAATCAGACACGGTGACCCCCTCTTTTTATTTTATTTTTTTAATGTACTAGGTGTAATTAGTAACTGTGCAAAGTTTCAACAAATTCTCATTACAACATCTTTTTCGATGGAATCACCTTAAGGAAAGCTAATCTGTACTTTCCTGTGGCTGTCTCATGTACTCAAACCATTGCTAAAACCTAACAAAATGCTGGAGATACATGGTAAAGTTTGGTTAGATGGATCAGTATCCCATCCAGGGGTGGGGGGTGGGGTGGGTGGAACAGTAATCATTCTGTTTGCCTTTTGCCATAAAAATCGGGATAACACAAAGGTGAACTTCATGTATACACTGTAAAAGGGACTAAACTCTGTCCACGTTCAATACCACGTGTCTGGCATTTGCTTTCTGCATGTGGAAGTTCAAATAAAACCAAACGTTTTATGCTAATTTCAAGTTATTTTCGTGATCATGCACTGTTTATCAACAAGTGAACACTGGTCTTTTTTGTGGTGTTTAAGTTCCCTGTGGGTTGAGTGCAGCCTTAATTACCAACCTTTGTTATTCAGTAAACTGTACTCCTATTCACTAACAATCTAATATTGGTGCTTGTAATTTCCTGGTTTTTACAGTTCCTCCAACAATTACTACTCCAAGCTTGCAACCAACCAAACAGATCAAAGATGAAAATCAAACCGTGAGCTACTCGTGTACAGCTGAGGCCATACGCGTGCCTGCAACAATTGTGTGGGTGTTGAATGGACAGAATCTGACCCGCACCCCGCCTTACAATATCACATTGTCATATAAGTCAACCGGGGACCCCAAGCTGTTCAGGACCATTAGTACCCTCACAATTAATCAACTCACTTGGAGGCAATATGGGAATTTTTCCTGCGTTGCGTACAACGATGCTGGTCAAACAAGATGGAATACAGAACTTGAAGTTCGATGTAAGTAGTCATCACATTCCTTGCATTGGTGACAGTGGAGGCATGTACAATGTAGTTGTTGAGGGAAGAGGGTTGGGGTGAGCCAGAAAAGAAGAAAAATTATAATATTTGCTTGGGTCTTGTGGATAGTAACTTTGGCTTTGGCCAAGTGCATTCTCAAAGTCACTTGCTCAGATGTCAGTGCTTTTAAACTTTTTTTTTTTTTAACCCAGCTTTCCCTTCGTTATCTTTTGTTATTTTTAATTATTTTCCTTCTTTTCCTTCTTACTTTTGTTTAAAAATCAGGTAAAACCGTTTGAAGAGGCAATTGAAAATTGAAAATACATAGAACATGTTAAAAAATCAAAATTGTCCATTTTTCGTCCAGAGATGGAAACATGGTGGCATTTTTTTTGTTGAGAAAATATTTTTAAACCTCCAAAAAATTAATCAAAATTAACCGTTACCGCACTGCTTGCACTTATGTCCAGGTTTGCATGCAGCTGCGAAATTTGCGATTTTTCGTGTGCTTGCGAAAAATCGCAAAAATCGCAAGGTCGACGACTTTTCGCGTTCATTTGCGATTTTTTGCAGTTGTTAAGGTTGAATTCCACTATTGTGTAAATTTTACGTGCGTACGGGCGCTTTCAACTTTTTACGTTTACGTAAGCCGTTCATACATCGTCTCTTATTTTATTTACGCTCGTAAAGCCAGTTAAATTTACGCCCGTACGCACGTAAAATTTACGTGACAGTGGAAATCAACCTTTAGTCTTGTTAATGATAAGTCGAAAGCGAGTTGGGAATTTTGCGAGAGTTGCGAAAAATCGCAAGGCCAACGATTTTTCGCGTTCACTTGCGATTTTTCGCAGTTGCTAGTCTTGTTAAGATGTAAGTCGAAAGTGAGTTGCGAAAATTGCGAAAAATCGCAAGGCCAACGATGTTTCGCGTTCACTTGCAATTTTTCGCAGTTCTGTGATTAGGAACGATTATCCTGCGCGAAACCAATCAATCTCGCAGAGCAGTTTTCACGGTTTAGCAACTGCACTTTGGTGCCTTACCATGACACCGAGACAGAAAGATTTAATGTGTTTCTGGTTTCCTTTACGCAAATATCTTTGAGCGTCTGAGTTTGTGAGTTTTATAATTCCGTAGTGAGCGACTTACATCGCAATCGACCGTTAATATGTCTGCGTTTGCATCACGTCGTCGCTTCAGTCGCTTTCAGTTCGCCATAAACAGTGAATGTCTCTAAGGTTTCTTTCAGCAACGACATATCTTATCTTATGTTCGCTTCAATAAAGTACACGATTGAGTTGTAAGCAAACAACCTATATTTATTTAACCTTCGGTTCATTAATAAAACCGATGGACTACACAAATTGACTTCGCATCACAAATTTGCATAACTTTAAAACAACTGGCGCGTGTAATTTGAAACTGCCACTTACGCATGATGCCATCCAAAATCAAGAACTTTCGAAGGTTAACGAAGGAATTTGTTAACTCTCAGCCTATTCTTACATCGCTTTCATTCACTATAAAACTTATTTCTATCGATTGAAAACATATGTACCAAAGAAAGTTGACGAGTACGCTTCGGATCGAAAGATCGGCAAGTTTACTCTTCTCAGTATTCTGCAATCTCAATTTCTACTGATCACTGTCAAATTTAAAACGTAGACACACGAGAGCAATGAAATAATATTAGTTGACTAATCCAGCAGATGTAACATAAATCTATGAATATCCCTCGTTCTTTAAGCTCCCAAAGCGAGATTTACCAGGCATATATGAATATCCCTCGTTCTTTTAAAAACTCCAAGCGCGAGATGTAACGTCAATCTATGAATGCCCCTTGTTCTAAAAGCTTTATGAAACATTCCTCGTTGGATGTAGGGGAATACCCTGCGAGCAGAGGTCCTTCGATCTTCCTAGATAAGTCGGGAAGAGGAAGGGACCTCTGCCAGCCGCCGCGACTTTCTTTGATTTGCCGCTCATCCACCGCAACGGATGAGTCAGTCCGGTTTGAAACCTGTTTTTCCCGTTTTTGCTCAGTGCGCATGTGCCTTGTTAGAAATTGCTGACTAAATACGCGCCCACGGTACGTTCACAGCAGCGGACGTTTCTCTTTCGAAAGATGTCTTCGATAAATCCGTGACAAGTGCACTGGGAAGAGTGAATACTCATGGAATAAGCAATCTCACACAACACCAGTCGAAGACCTTGCTTTATTTTCTGTGTGGTAAAGATTCTTTTGTCTGTTTGCCAACCGGCCATGGCAAATCGCTAATTTACTAACTGGAAAAAAAGAATCTGGGTTGCTGTTGCTTTCGGACCAAAAAATTTTACTTTTGGATTGAGCGGGAATCGATGCGAAGGGCTACGCGAACGAGCACTTTAACGCTCATTTTTATGGCGAAATGACATTTATCTTGGTCAACGGTGAGACAAGCAAACGGCAAGAGAAACAATTATTTGCCGACTGGCGGCCTGTAATTTTGAAGACGAAACGGTCTCAGTACAAAATATAATTTACCGCATGACGGCCGAGAAGTTTAAATACGAAACAAACTCGACACAAATGCGTTTTGTTGAATGAAAGCCGAGAATGTTGAGGACGAAAGAGTCTCAACACGAAAATACTTCTGAATGACAGGGACAAAAAGAGGGACAAAACAAAATAAATATCTCGAAGACCAAGATTTCTGTGCGAGCTTTCCGTGACTCGCTAATTGGAAATCACTGGACTGTAACAACATGTTGACAGTCGACAAATCGCAGTTTCTTGATCAGCAAAAATATTTCGATGCTGACAAGTTTTCAAACTGTGACATAAATTCGAACAGAATTATTCTCAGCCTTACGGTTTAATTAAAGCTTTCCTCAAATCTCTCGTGTTTAATACGACCGAAGTCAGAATAGTTTGTTGTGGACGTACGCGGCTGTCATTCAGTAAACATGTCAATTGAAGCGAGGACGACAAGGCTCGGTTACATTTGAATTTAGCGCATGCTCAACAGGGAAAGTCGCGGCGGCTGGCAGAGGTCCCTTCCTCTTCCCGACTTATCTAGGAAGATCGAAGGGCGTCTGCTCGCAGGGTAGTAGGGGAATGCACGAGCAGCGAATTGGGGGCGATTTTATCCCAGTCTCTTTCAAGCAGGCCTGGCAGCTTGGCAGCGGCCTGGCAGATTTATACTGAAGTCTTGGCTACTCTAGCTTGTTTACACTCATCACTAGTAAACGTTTAGCCATTTCAAGTGTAACAAAAGCCACCAAAAGGAACAGGAAACAACTTCAGTCCTTTTTGATAGTCTTTAGGGATCATAAAGAGGAAAACAAGCGAAAAGAAATGTTTCATCACTGCCATATGTTTGCTATAATCTATGATTCTTCATCGACAAGCTGGGAGCTGAGGAATTCTGTTCTACCCATGCTTTTTCAGTCTGGAATTGTGAAAGACGTCTCTACAAGTACTTCCACAATTCAAGGATGTTTTTTTCTACTGAAAGGCCTTCAATTCAAACATGGCAATGGCACCAGTAGTTTACATTCGGGAGCTGAGAAATTCTGTACTACCCATGCTTTTTCACGACTAAAAATGTGAAAGACGTGCTTTTGATTTCTACCCATACTTCCACAATTCAAAGATGCTTTTTTCTGCTGACTGGCCTTCAATTCAAGCATTTACATCATTAACATTTACATGGAAATGGTAATCTGCCTAATGAAAGACCATCTGGCACATGAAACAATCTTAGGGAATGCGACACAATAATTATCAGCTGGGTTTGCCAAAGGCCCTTCACACATATTGAGTGCTGTAATTTACAAGTCATTGCTGATTTGGGGTCAAGGATATTGAGCAAGATTTCAACTAAAACTTCCACGACAATATTATTCATTCTACCAACTATCTTTCCTTCATATAATTTTAATTTTCACCGATGCAGCATCACAGGAATTTCTGATCATGGTCATAAGCTTCCATGACCACGTAAAACATCACACAAAGGACAAAAGTGTAACAGTCTGAAACAACATTTTGTTGCCTCCAGCTTAATCACAACAACAAGTGGATTTGTGAGTAATCCCATATTTATCTACCTTTAATGCCACTTGTTTTGTAGCTTGCCTAACTAATTTACCATCGATAGTAAGCTATGTTCTTACAATAAGCTTACTATACTAGTCATGATAATTCACTTGATTAATAACTGTGCATGGCTACTGTACCATAAAATAATTCCACTTTGCATTATATATGACATCACTTGTCATATAAATGGATTCCACAGTTGTGTTTGGGCCCTTTATCCCAATCTTTACACTGCTTTACACTACAGGTTTTCACTGATTCAACGAATCTTCCCAATTTTCCCAGATTTTACAATATTCACAATTTTCGCACTTTTCGCAAAAATCGCAGTTCATGTTGGGGCCCTCTCAACCCCATCTTCTACAGGTTTTCATTGACTCGACGAATTTTTCAATTTTTCGCAGATTTTACAATATTCGCAGTTTTCGCATTTTTCGCAAAAATCGCAGTTCTTGTTGGGGCCCTCTCAACCCCTTCTTCTACAGGATTTCTCTGACTTGACAAATTTTTTGCAGATTTTACAATGTTCGCAATTTTCGCAGTTTTCGCAAAAATCGCAGTTCATGTTGGGGCCCTCTCAACCCCATCTTCTACAGGTTTCCATTGACTCGACGAATTTTTCAATTTTTCGCAGATTTCACAATATTCGCAGTTTTCGCAGTTTTCGCAAAAATCGCAGTTCTTGTTGGGGCCCTCTCAACCCCTTCTTCTACAGGATTTCTCTGACTTGACAAATTTTTTGCAGATTTTACAATGTTCGCAGTTTTCGCAGATTTCACAAAAATCGCAGTTCTTGTTGGGGCCCTCTCAACCCCTTCTTCAACAGGTTTTCACTGACTCGACGAATTTTTCAATTTTTCGCAGATTTTACAATATTCGCACTTTTCGCCAAAATCCCAGCTCTTGTCGGGGCCCTCTCAACCTCCTCTTCTACTGGTTTTCACTAACTTGACGAATTTTCCAATTTTTTGCAAATTTTGGAATTTTCGCAGCTGCGTCCAAACCTGGACATAGCTCACTGCGTGTCTCTATAAACACCCTAAATAAACGTGAATCACACCTTCTCGAAAACTTCGCCCCGTTTAATTCATGTCATGGGAAAATCAAGAATCTTCAGAGATCAAATGATTTTGCTGTATTTGAACTTCATCCTTCCTATAAGACGTCTTTTCGGTATTTGTACAATATTTCAAAATTATAATTTCTTGCCAAAAGCTCTCAAGCCTGTTTAGTTTGAGTCACGCGACAGCGTGATGTCACATGACATCTGGTTTTAACTTGGGAAAATCAAAGTGATTTAGGGGGAGGGTGGAATACACAGGAATTGATACGACAATGGGCTCCCATTGATAACAGACAACTTTTTGTATCTGAAGGGGCTACCCTGAGCGGTATAAATCAATAAAGGTTCTTCTTCTTCTTCAAAAGAAATGTTTCCAGATTAATGGAAAAAAACAAGTAAGCAAAAAAAACAACAAACAAAACAAAACAAATTAAAACAAAACAAAAACAGAAATACAAAAACAAGGCAATGAAAACTTTGAAACCTGTGGACCCAAGAAACGATTATTTATTGCCATTAGACAATGTAATTTATTTCCAATATCGTTGGACACAGTACTAGTGAAGCCTTGCCAATACCTTACCTGTTACTAGGGCTTTGCAGAATAAATTATTATAAGGACTTAATGTATTGCTCTTCAAAAATTGGTCAAGACAGGAGTTAGAAAGTAAAATTATTTCATGATTGACACATTTTCTTTTGTTATTCAAGGTCGTTATTTAAAGATCCCTCATGAATAATATCATGAAATAAGTCAGATAAATACCTCGAACGTCGGTATTAATCCATATACATCCCGAGGGCCATAACACCTCTTACTTATACCTCTTACTTATATCTCAAGTTTACTAAAAAAGCACAAACCAAGGGTTTAGCCAGGGGTGCCAGAACCGTCCTTTTCGTTCGTTATAAGCTTATGAAACCATTTTATGGCAAACCTAGCCGATTACACTTTTATTTATGAAACTGAAAATAAAGTTGACTTTAAAACTCAACTCATGTTAAAACTCAGCTTGACAAAGAGTCGTAATGTTCAGGGCTCTTTGTCGGTTTTGGCTTGATCTTCCAAGTAGTGCAGGTGACAGTTGGTTGTGGGATATTTCTCCTAGCTTGCACTTGGAACACTGCTATGGGCAGTAGACCATCTGATGACAGGGCCTCAGATTTCTGCATTGCAGATATTAGTCTTCTACAGGTCTCACACCGTATGCTCTCTGTACACAGACTGATTCCTTCTTTGGAAAACTGAATATTCGAGAGCGTGCTCACACCATCGATCTTGCAATATAACTAAAGGGCTTGTAATGGACGCGCACCGGGAGACACTTAAGGATAGTGCCTCCTAATACAGAGGTATTTTTGCAAAGGGTATGACTATGGGGAAAAAATAGATCTTAACGAGGGTTACTGGAATCAAAAAGAAAAAATTAATGTCGGTAACCATACATTTTTCAGAGATAATTAAACAACCACAATTCTAAAAAATCTTTAAAATACAAAGAATATGTGGCAATTTCTTTTCAAATTTAAGCTCAATTATCTCTGAAAAATGTGCGGTTACCCCCAATTTTCTTTTTGGATTCTGATAGCCCTTGCAAAAAGCTACTTTTTCCACATTGTCATAAACCGTGCAAAAATACCTTTGTGATAGTAGGCAAATCCTTAAGAAACTTGACTATCTCAGACCAGACCCTAGATGCGAAGAACATGTGCGCAATAACAAAAGGAGGCACCATCCTTAACGGGGTCTTGATATTGTGTCCAGAGTTTAGGAGGACAAATTTATGCTCCTTTCCCTCCCTGGGGAGGGAAAGGAGCCAAGAATAAGTGACCTCTTTGCAGCCAAGGGAGCTTACTTGTTTGATCGGCTATTGTACTCGTTGATAGGGCGCCTGACTGAGAACTCCAAACAACCCCATCCTTTTACAATGGCGAAATATATAGAGAGTAAGTACTCTACAAATACTGTGTGTTTCATTGGGCATTTTGTTGTTTTGTTTTGTTAATTTCAGTTTTTTTTTAAATTAAAGTTATCAGTTTTTGAACATTTACTCAGAACTGACTCACACGTCTAAGTCTTAGGATATTTTGTCTAGTTTCCAATAATATTGCACCTGGAATTCTCACACGCCTGAATACCACACGCCTGTTTTACCGTATTTTCTTGATCAAAATCCGGGCGTCATCTAAACACCGGGCTCAAATAAACGCTGGGCCAACACGGTCAAATTTGAAATAAACGCCCCCGGCATTCGAGAGGCACTGGCATTTATTTGAAACTGCAGAACCTTTACCTAGTAACTGATTCGCATCGAAAATTAGTTATAGTAATTTTAAAAAGATTCAAGAACCATTACAATACTTCAGTTCAATTTGTTGCACTCCTACTCTACTTGCTACTGAGCACCCAATTCTCCCGCCTTGTTTTGAATTTTATTGGTGACGTTTTTATTCCTGTTTTACTTATGATGTCCTATATTTTGCTGCAATTTTTGTGAACTTAAAGTATTTATAAGGCCAAAAATTAAGGCTATAAAAAATTGATTTGATAATAGTTTTGATAAACGTTGGATCCACGAGGACAACTTTTAAAGAAACGCCCCCGGCGTTAAATCAAGAAAATATGGTATTTCTGCAAATGGCAGGTTCTCAAGGTACATCAACCATGCCTCGCTCAACACAACACTGGTGGCTTGCAAATAATATTGAATCGTTCCCCATAAAATTAATTAGTCTAGCTGTGACAAAAATATCCTAAAATGCATTCACGTCATGGATTATTCGTGTCTCAAAAAGTCGTGCTCTGCAGTAAGATACAAAAAATAATTATACGTCAATGTTTGGTACTTTAAACTATTGGAAGCTTTACTAACGCATTCTACAATCTGAGAAAAGTTTTTTTTTCCCTTTTACTTCTTTCAGCTGGACACGTGACGATTTTTCCCCTTGCCAGACTGTGACACAATGTACATTTACATAATTAGTAACTTGTTTTGCACAGGTCAGACTTGTGCTGCGAATAGTCCCATCATATGTAGTATTATTCTATTTTACTAGTTGAAGTATATTTCAGACAAAACTCCTGCGGTGAAACATAACACCACAAAAAAGGACGGACTATGAGTAAACAAACATCAGTTGTAGCAAAGTGCATGCTATGCATTGAAAACTCACGATTATAGAGGAAAGTGAACTTGACAATTTCAGGGATCTTGCAAAAACCAAATGGATGCCTTTTTGTTAACCTTTGATACATGTATGTTTTAGTTTTAAATCATGGAAAAACTTCAGCTACCTGTGTGGTTTATTTTTCCTTTGAGTTAGTACGGCATCTGTGATGAACTGTCATTCTGTTCAAGTTGCTGAAATGAATGCCATTATTATTTATATCGCTTTCTATCTTGTACAATTTCTTTCCTTGCTTAAGTTATTTCAGACGTCTCAATCTTTCGATTTTTTTTCCATTTTTGCAATCGCATCACAAAAACCTATCCTGTGACTTGTCCGGAATCCATTACGTGACACCCTGTGGAGAATGTTAGTAAGAGCTATTAAGTTTCTCTAGGGAATTACTGCTAAGAGATTTAAAAATTCATTTGCCATTTGTTAAGGGATGTGAATGCGATGGCTTAGTGATAATTCATTAGTTAAAAGTCAATCTGGAGATCCCAGGAGATAACGGTCAACTCCACACGTCAAGCTGGCCCATTTAGGACAAAACACCTAAAACCTGACAAAACCTAGTATTCAGACAAAACTTTATTCAGGGTGAGCTAGATACGACAAGTACCCAGGAAAACAAGAAAAAAAATTCCAGGTTTTCGGCTATTCAGTCAGATGCACAAGCCTATCTTTTGTATTGGTTGACTAGTTAATGTTGTGATTATTGGGATTTTTAGAGCGTTAGTACTCGGTGCTAATAAAAAGCCCAAAACTAATTTTTGTACCAGTTCTGTTTTTAGAATGGTATTTTGTTTTTCAAGAATTCTGAAATTCAAGTGATTGGGTGTTCTACCAGGGAGGGAAACTTTCTCTTGTAAAATTGAGCGAATTTTAGTGATATTGATCGGTGGCTCGCCATAACTTTGAAAATTAATTCACAGGTGTCTGACAGGACTCAATTTGAAATTCACAAACACTTCAAATGCAAATTTCCACGGTTAACATGGGGTTTCCTGGCATGCTCATCAAACAGAGCAAAGTTTACGAGAAGGTATGATACACGCATTTATTTCGCATGTTTACGAGACACGTGTGGTCTAAACATGTTACATATTTTTGGGAGGCTTAAAAAAAAGATTTCAAGAAAAAATCCACCACGTTTCTAAGATTGCTATAGGGTATCTGGGAAAATTAGCCAGGGAATTTGAATTTTGATCATGTGCCACCACTCGCTCAATGTTAGTGGACATTACCTCTTAAAAAGTTCAAAATACTAATTAAAACATTTATGATCATTAAGATAATGATCTTAATGATAAAAAATATTTAACATTTTTAACTTTTTATAGCATTTTTACCTAACTTTCACCAATTTTATTCGGAGAATATGTCTATTCGCCTTACTTTTGTTTCTTTTCTTTCCATTTTTATTTCTCATTCCTTTCTTTTGTATTAGAACTTTTTCTTGCTTTTCCACTCCTTTCATTTATGTTCCTTAATTTTGAACTTTTCATGTCCTTTGATCTTTTCATGTCTTCACTTTTATATTTTCCAGTTTGGTTGACTTCCCTCTACTCCTGCACTGAACTTCACTTTGTGTTGTACACTTTGCATTTTTGTTGTCAGATCGTCCAGTTGTTCAGTTTCCTGATGATCATCCCAAAAATCTCACCCTATCAAAGGGACAAACAGCAACCTTCACTTGTAAAACAATCGGCAACCCACCAACCATAGGACATAAGTGGCGGTTCAATGGAGTTGACATTCCAGGGCAAAATTGCAATGGATGTACATCAACAACTTACACCAAAGCTCAAGTTACTGAGCAGGGTGCTGGGTGGTATTCATGTATTGGAACAAATTCATTGGGAGATGGACCTCCTGCGAGAGCACAGCTGGTAGTTAAACGTAAGTTACAACAAACACTATTTTAAATTAATTGGCACTTCAGGGGATTCAATAAAATTTGAAGTAGGCAGCTGGTTTGAGTAGAATAGCCCGCTGTATCAACAAGGTTTGAAAGAAATCTTTCTTTAACAGTGTACATATTTAGCATCTGACAAAAAAGTAAATCGCAACAATCGATGTCTAATATGATCCTTTCAGTTGAGGGTCAGCATTAAAGGCTTGTTTGATCACTTTATTAGGTTAAAATCTTGAGCACCTCTACAAGTTAGTGCAATATGCATACTTTACTGTAATTCCATCATAAGCAAATTACAGTGATACAATGCAATACCGAATTGCAGTGATTACTGTAATTCCACAAGTACATGTACATGTATATATCATCTGTTTTCAGTTTTAAGATGCAACTGTCACTAAACTAGAGATACTCACAGTTTACAGTCACATCAGCTGTGCTGTTTACAGCACTTCCTATTCCATTGTCAGCAGTACAAAGATATGTTCCAGCGTTATTTCTGTTGTTGGGGAATTCATATTGTGACCCATTAAACAGAACATTATTGTCACTGCCATTACCAAACACTTTTGTCCAGGTGAAGTTTGGTGCTGGGAAGCTGTCATCCACAGTGCATGTTAGTACGATATTACCACCTCCTTCAACGACAACTTAAGGTCACCAGAAATAGTAACCAGTGATGGTGGGACTGTACAAAGAGTAAAAACAATTTAAAGTGACTTAACGTTATTCAAGTTTTTAAATCTCACTTGAAATTTCAAGCCATTGTTTCTCCCAATGAACAGAGCTAGAAATAACAGTTACGTAGGTTAATGCACTATGCATGACCAATGCTAATGGTGTGGTTTACATATTGTTTCTAGATTTAAAAGGAAAATTTAAACCAACGGTTAAATTTCCGTATTTTACAAGTGCGGAAACAAGTAAAACCAACGCTGGTAAAATCGAATGATGTTTTGGTGTCGTCATGACGCCACTATCAAGTTCAAAAATGATTCGAATAAACTGTGAGAAATAGTAGCTGGAGATTAGCATTAATAATTAATGCAGAGTCATGCAGATAGTTCAGCTCAAACTGAGTTGAGTGGACATTGAGAGATTCTCTAATTGGCAACATTTCGGGCCCTAAACAATCGAACTTATTCCGACACTTCTTTAGGATGAAAAACTGTTTGTCAAGGTCTTCTGCGACAATACAGTACTTGTCACTATAGTGCTTGCCAATAGCAGATGATTGTTTTTTGTGCTCATTGGGGAGCAGAGATGGTGCAGTGGTGAGAGCACTTGCCTGCCACCAAAGTGGCCGGGGTTCAAGTCCCGGACTCGGTGTCAGATGTGGGTTGAGTTTGTTGTTGGTTCTCATCTTTACTCCAAAGGTTTTCCTCCGGGCACTCTGGTTTTCCCCTCTTCTCAAAAACCAACATTTCTAAATTCCAATTCGATCTGGACACAGTGGTCGATGAGCCACCTTGTGGATGCGCCACTGCTAATTCCCATTTTATTTTATTTATTTATTTATTTATTCATTCATTCACACGCTGGTGTAAGTACCTGAGTGTGTACCCTACGTAACTTGCATCGCACAAGTCACATTGAAATTTGTAAACTACACACTGCTGGTTTACAATAGGCGGTTTTTTCTCCTGCAAGTTCCTGTTGGATCTTGTTGCTAACAAAAACAGGTTGAATGACTGTGTGAGTCTTCTGGCTTAGGTCTTTGAGTTGTTTGCGCATGAACTCTGCTGAAACCTGGTCTTTGAAGGGTACACGACTATTCGAACTGTTGGGCTATCTCCAGGGGCAGGTATTGGTTGCTGGTCTTCGGCCTTTGAAGCGAAAAAAATCCTTATGGTAGTATTGATAAGTTGTTGTGGATTTTTTAGCCAGGAGAAGATTACTCTCAATCGGTCACATTCTTCAGCAAAATACTACATGTACCAGTACGATGATAAACGATACGCACGATCAGGCACAGTTTTGAACAGCCCTCATTTATAGCGCATTTCAACATGGCTGTGGTACTGGAGCATAAGACCCGTGTTCGTAGGTTTTATGTAAACCTTGGTCTCGATTTGAGGGGCTCTGTTCGGTAGCTGCATACCAAGAAAAGGAAGCACACCATTGCTCTCTGTTTATAAAAAGGTATTCAACGTCTTCCAATGGGTAGAACGAGCCAGATGGATCGTCAGAGAAAGTGCCTGTATTTGATTTCTGTAGCACAAAGTAAACAGGAGTATTACTACTCCCCCCTGGATGGATGCTAGTCCATCACAGGATACCCAGCATAAAGTGACTAGGAGTATTACTACTTCCCCCTGGATGGGATGCTAGTCCATCACAGGATACCCAGCATAAAGTGACTAGGAGTATTACTACTCCCCCCTGGATGGGATGCTAGTCCATCACAGGATACCCAGCATAAAGTGACTAGGAGTATTACCACTTCTCCCTGGATGGGATGCTAGTCCATCACAGAGTTGCACAGGGTAAACCCCCAGCACTTTGTTGGGGTTCCCTAAAGTAGCCTTCACATGTCAAACTAATGTTGGCCAACTTGTGTTGGCAAGACTCAAACTCAAACTGGTGTGTGTGAATGACACAACAACATACTGGCAAACTGTTGGCGAGAATAGAGGCAAGTTCTATTTGTCGTCAACAGTTTGCCAACTGGTACAGAACTTTGCTGCCCGCTTGCTGTCAGGGAAAAGAAAGTTTGACCACATCACGCCAACACTTAAGCAATTAAAGCTTCTTCCTGTTTCTGATCTCCTGTGCAAATGTATAAATGTATGAATAATTTGGCCCCTTCCTACCTAAGTCAGTTATTTGCTAAGAGGTCACAGACTCACAGCTTTCTTACCAGGAATAGAGACAGCCTTCAACTGCCTAGATGCAGAACTGCTCTGGCGCAACAATCGTTTGTGTTCCGCGGAGTTACTATCTGGAATTCTCTTCCAGAAGAGTTAAGAAACTGTAGTTCTATAGTTTCCTTCAAAAATCAGCTGAAATCCGAGCTCTTGAGCAAGTGGCTAAACGGCTAGTTTAAACTCCTTGGGAACGTTTAATGGTACTTTATATTGAATTGTAGTTATAGCAAGGTTTTATTGTATTTTTTTTATTTTAATTTTTTACCATGTAAATTATTAACATTTTTCTATTTTAAAATCTTGTAAATTGAGTATGAAGATCCCTTTGGGGAACTCAATAAACTTTATTCTATTCCATTCTAACATGTTGTTGTGTCATTCACACACACCAGTTTGAGTTTTGCCAACACAAGTTGGCCAACATTAGTTTGACACGTGAGTGAAGTTTTACATGAAAAAGACTTCACTCGCACTACTTAATATACACCTGTCTAAAGAGATAAATTAATGCAGAGTAAATTAAGTTCCTTGTCTAAGGAAACAACTGACTTTTGCTATGGAGACCAGGCCAGTTGAACCTTCAAACTTCCGACCTTATAATATAAAATCCAATGGACTCATCACTACACCACTGCATCCCCACTAATCTCAGTAAACACTTTATGTTTTCTCAGTCTAATATAACAAGTTTTTCCATCAATTTAATGGTAACTTCTCTCAGTACTTAATCATCATTTTCAAATCCAAGATATAGGCTTGTTTGCAATTCTAAGACTCCAGGTTGCAGGACCATCAATAAGGGTGAATAGCAAGCCAAAATCGCTGTCCAGTTACAGGTGTAGCCATCTCTGTAGCCGTCAAAGGCCAAATGTAATTTTCCCTTTTTCATCACTGTCTTACTGAATGTTCAAGTTGATTGTAACCACAGCTTCGATGTGTGAAATCCACAATGTGGAACCACTCAAATTAAAGCCATTGAGCAAACAACCTATTTATAACTGTGGTGCTGCACAAAGTGGTTGTTACTCAATTTTTATCCAAAGGTGAATCCTAAAGAGTGCATGTATGTCCATTCAAATGAAAGCTTAATTGGCCTGAACACCTTCCTGTGTTGCTGCTACATGATTTATGCCAGGTGAAGCAGGTTAAAATCGTAATTTTAAAGTACAAAAATAAAATTTAAGTTGAAATCTTTGTGTAAGACAAAATCCTTGTGTGCATGACTATTCAAAATGAAATCTATTGAGCAGAACTTTCTTGTGGGACTGCTTATTTTGCTGTACTGTACAAGGTGGTTCTAACTAAAGGTCTTTTGATGCTATGGATGAAATCCTAAAGTGTGACCATTCAAATGACAGCTACTGAACAGTGTTTTCTTGTACAAAGTACAACGTGGTGCTACCTTTGGCACCTGGAATGAAATCCCATTGAAGTGTGACCACTCAAATGAAACCCGTTGAGCAATGCTTTCCTGAGGTGATGCTTGTTTCCCTATATTTATTTATTTTTTCTTTTTTTGTGTGTGGGCTGACTTAGCTGTTAGCATTGAAAGGGTGAATGACATTTCTAGAAGTTTCTTTGTCTGCTATTTTTGTGCCAAGACAAAGCCACCCAATGTTTAAATATTATTCTTTACCTTGTTTCCACCAAAAATTCATTGAACCTTGACTTATAAAGTGTCTGAATTTTCAAAATGTCTCTACTTCATCATACTAAAGCAAATAAAAGAACTTCAATGCAAACAAAAAGTTCTTGAAAACAACATTCTTGTAATTATTAAAAGATTTGTAGTCTACTATGCCTATTTCTGCTAGATCAATTCTGGCCTGTGAAGTAGATAATAAACACCACCATAAGAAGGCGTGGATTCAAATAACTTTAATAGCTGTAGGTCATGTATAAATCATATATTATTCAATTTTGTTTTTTTATAAATGAAGTATCTTTAAATTCAAAAAGCCAAATCTCACTTCTTTGTCACATCAATTATGGTAAAAGATAAAAGACAAAATAGGGTTTTCCGATTTAGCGGAAGTTCGCGGAAGTTCGCTGCAATCTTCCGCGCTTTGGGAGTTGAGGAGATCACGTTTATGATGTCCTTTATTTACCCTCGGCAAGTGATTATAGCAAGTTGCTAGTGGGGCCGAGCATTTAAACGTTCGAAAACAAATAAAGAAACAGATACTTGGTAACAACAAGCAGCTGTAAATAGTTGGACTGCAAAACAACACTAGTATGAACTGATTCTTAATTATTTCATTCTCACAGAGACTATATTCTTTAAATTGATTGTCGTCAATCGAAAATCGTCAACTACATGAATAGTGTCAATAATTAAAGGAAACTGCAAGGTTTGTTGCCATTGGCTGAATTTTATTTTCAGACACTGTAATGTAGTAATGAAATGACCACAGCATATACTATGACCTCGGCAAAATATAAGGGTTTGTATGAAAAATGCAACAAATACGCTTTATGTTCCATAAATGCGAAATAATTCACAATAATACATGGTTCACCTTGTTTCTGTGTTGTATTAATTGCTATTTAATGGCCTTTTGGGGTTAATTTGAAGCGTTTTGAACGAGAATAAGCGTCCTTGATTATTTGTCCCTAACACTTAATAAGCGAAGCGAAAGGGAACACACTGTTGGCCGTCACGTGACCGATTCAAAGTTGTTTATTTGCTGTAAATCTCCAATTTTGGCACCTCTCTCCAAAATTCTTTGAGAGACCAATGGCTTTACATTGTAACAACAAATACATACCAAAAAAGTCCAACATTCGCGTTCTTTTCCTTATCAAAATCGCCATTTTCAATCTCTCCACCATAACCAAGGACGTTTATTCTTGTTCAAAACGCTTCAAATCACCCCAAAGGGCCACTATATAGCAAGCAATATAACACAGAAACAAGGTGAACCATTTATTATTGTGAATTATTTCGCATTTATGGCAATTAAAGTGTATTTGGTGCATTTTCCATACAAGCTCTTATATTTTGCCGAGGTCATAATATATGCAAAATGGAACAGTTTAATATATGCGCTCCTCTCATAGTGAGCTTGGGCTACCTGTGAAATGACCGTAGGCATTTAAGTCTGGTTTTCACTAGCGACAGAAGCATACGCATGGGCATAAGCGAAAGTATAAGATTTTACGTCAAGTGAAAACGGACCCGACTTAAACATAAATTAATACGTATAAGTGTAATCACGACTAGATTTTCTGTGCCTGGTCCCCAGGCGCCGTGAAATTTTTCCGGGAAAGCGAGGGAAACATGAGGGAATCGTCCCTAGAGACTTCGAGCAAGTGTTATTGTTGGTCAAAAATAAAATAGTAAATTATGCTGTGGAATTTTTCCACACTTTTCGCAAAATATGATGTTATGCCATGAATTATTTCCACGCTTTTCGCAGAATATGACAATAAGTAATTTGTAGCTGCCGGCGTGGAGCAAAGTCGTTCTCATCTAGCACAAAAGAAAAATCGTGGGATATTGTGACAACACGTATTTGAAATAACAATACCTAGCAAAGTCCAGTGACGTGCAGAAAAAACAGCAATGTTGTTGCTAGAACCAGTTAAATCGATAACCTGATAACCTTGTGGTTTTTCGCACACTCAACCATGGGAGACTTCACAGACAACAGTTTTTGAAGACAGCATTCGAAGGCGAAATACAGCTTACAAAGTCTCCGAGCAGTTCCACTACGAGTAAAAGTACCTGTACCAGCGCCTTGTCAGGTTCTAGCAGTTCATTGTGCAGAGTAATGGAAGACCAAGGAATTAAACCTAACGCATTACACCACCAGACCAGCTGATACTCAAAGCAATTGAACTAAAAGGACGGGACTGGGGAGCGGTGTTAGTGTTTTTTAATACGGACATACAATTTTACTGAAACCCACAAGGATGATATAAGTTGAGCACCGCAATAGGTTTCCTGGATTGAAAATGAAAAATGAAAGCTTCATATAACCAACTAATTTATTCATTATAAGTCGTTAAATGATTTTAACTTGTAAAAATTCATTGTTCTTGAAATCAGCAAGTTCCACTTCCGCGGAACTTCCGCTAAATCGGAAATCCCTAATCCTCCGGTTCCAATATTATCTAACTGCTTTTCACAAAATTAATTGCAGATTTTATCAGTTCTTTGTTTCAAAACAATATTTGTCATCCCTCACTACACACGAAGAATATGAAGAATTCAAAGATGAACTGAATACCATTTGGTTAACAACTAGAAAGATCTTGTGTTAAAATGAAACGAAAAACAATTAAAACAATTCCACAACTCCTACGTATACTTGTCCATACACTGTATGAATCGTAACGATGACAGTGCAAATACAAATTTTTCCCAGGTTATTTAAAGCAATGACTAACAACTTAATATCTTCGGGCAATATAAATGATGCATGTCAAAAATGCCCATTATCAAGGATAAGATGACAGCAAACACGAGCTGTAGTAATCCTTTTTCAAATCATATAGCAATATAAACACAAGGGAATAAACTTGCAAACATTCTCTGAGTACACCAATATGCCACAAAGCTTTTACTGTGTAAGCTACGACGATTGCAACCTTATTACACAGAAAAATAGCTTTCAAACTTCTGTTGTATACCAATCAAACTATTAAATATGTATGATGAAAAAATGTAAATTTATAGTCTAAGAGCCAGTCCCGAAAAACAGTGGACTCGTTGCACCCCTCTGCTATATTTATCTAAATAGGTAAATTTGATATAACAATATCTAAAAAATACGGAATAACGTTTTTTATTGATGAGCCACCGGGTACCATCCCCCTTCCCCCATTCTAATTTTGCACCCTTGATTTCTTCCATGGAGTTTCAAGTAACTGTGAAGAGTAGAATATCGGGCAGAAATACTTCAAAGTTTCTCACGTTAGATTTTGCCGTTTATAACAGGTAGGGCTTGAATATGTTTTCCTTTTTTCTCTTTCTTTTTTTACGTGGAATAATTCGCTGGTCTCAAGTTGTATTGACTGAAAAAGGTATGTTTTTCCTCGCGCGTCTGCAAAAGCCAGTTGGGTTAAGTTTTTCATTCCTTTTCACATCTTTCAGTTCAACATTTGCAAACGCACTGCATAATTCAACCTAAATTTACAAAACCTACCTGATTTCTGCGGGACAGGAAAGATAAATGTTGAAATTTCATAAAACACACATGCTCTGCAAAAAAGTGTCTAAGAAGCTCTCTGAAACACCTTCCCACGTTTAGTTTTACATGTCACTGGAAGCTTTTGTGTAATAGTTTACTTGCGTTTTTTTTAGAAAAACAGTCGTGTTAATTTCACCGCTGTTCATATGAAACTTGCACTAAACGAGATGATGGTTTGTCGCTGCGTTTGGCATGAACAAAGTCGCCTGAAGAATTGGTGCACTTCTAATCTTTGTAACTGATGTTTAAGCCATTCGTTAATTAGTGTATGCCCTTGCAGTGCTACATGTTTATCTGCGTGCCATTACCAAACAAACGTTCATTAATCAATTATTTCCTCCACTTCAGGGTGAATCTCTATTTCTCCTGCAATAGCATTTCTTTTTACATTGTTTTACCCGGCAAACCATTCATTTTCTTAAGATGCATGTGCAGCTCCCCCCCCTCCCCTCCCCCCACTTGATTGGCTCCATAAGTTCCGCAACTAACTGTTTTGTATCTGTGTCCGTTCTAATGAATGTTCTTGTATACAAGTATATTTATGTTTTGTTCTCTTTTGTAGTTCCCCCTGAGATAACTACCAATCCGTTATCTCAAGAAGTTGTTGAGAGCAATGGAGTCACCCTGTTTTGTAATGCTACTGGTAATCCACAGCCCATCATTGCTTGGACCAAACAAGGAAGGAACACTGTTCTCTCCACATCTGAGACTCTCACTCTGACAAACCTGATGAGAGGAGATAATGGAGCAGTGTAAATATGTAAAGCGCAAAATAACGTTGGATCAGCAGAAGCCAACGCCACGATTACTGTCTTATGTGAGCAAATTGATTGAATTCCTGTATAAAATAAAATATCGGTAATGAAGTGGTATTGGTGAATACCAAATAATTGCTAAAACTTTGCTAAGTGACTCAAACCACGCATGGTTTGAAAAGTTTAACTTTGTTCTGGAAATATCGAGCAAACATAAAGCAATAGGAAGTAGAAACTACGTTCGTTGTATTACAAACTAAATTTGATTTGGAGATGAAATCATGGCTTTATAATGACAATTAGTTAAGGGAAAATTTATTCTACGATAGGTTGGTTCATAAAGCAGTGGAATCCACCTTTGTTATCCACCTTTTTGTTTTGTCCAGAAAGCGATATTATGTGAGCAGTCACTACTACCCCACCGTTTCGTCAGAAGATGAAGAGGCCAACGAAGTGCCCCAGTACCAATTGCCGGATCATAATGGCGTCTCTGACGCAAACGAAAGAATCGTTGGATCGTGATACTTGTTCCGTTCGTCCCTCAGCTTGTCTGGTTTGTCTGTCTGGTTTCCTTTCTGCAGGCTTCTCAAATGCGGCGGAAAAAAGCACAAAGAAGGAGCCGATGTGTAGATCGCGCAATGGAACATGGGAAGGTTTAGCACTGGTGCAAATGACACGCTCCCTTCCGCTCGGTCAATCTCGTGCTCGATCCGAAATCCGCCAGCACACGCCTGGGAACAATAACTTCTTTTTTCTCTTCAGAAAAATGTTCGAGACATTTTCTGGGGCATTTTTGTCGTAGTCTTTGAGCGTAAGATGTATTTTGTTAATTGCCTTATGACCTAATGTGTTTTTATTTTCAAGACGAATCTGCTGTGACAATCCAACAGTGTCCAAGTCCAGTTACAGAGGGTGATAATACAATACTTTATTGCAATGTTGCTGGTAACCCTGTGCCCAGCACTGCATGGATTAGAACAAGTACAGGAGAAGTTTTATCATACAGTGATAGACTGGTCATTGATGCTATTGAAAGGAATGAATCAGGCAGTTACGAGTGCCTCGCGTGGAATGGCATTGGGAACAACAATTCCAAGTCCTGTATAATTGATGTGCATCTTAAGTAGCATTATCCATGAAATGCATATCTTTAAAATGATTCAAAGTTACAAAACAAGCACAAGAAATAATTTAAAATAAGTTTTCTCTGGTGACACGAAAAAAAACAATTCACATTGTAAACGATTGTGGTGACATTTGTATAGAGCCAGGGTGGTTAGATGATAATGTTTCTCAAACTCATTAAAGAGAAAACAAAGGAAATCACTGTCGTGACGGTGGTTTGGCTACCTGGTCTTAATATTTTGCGAACTTTTGCTTTGAATTTCTCCAAGAATTATTAATGGTCTGAGAAGCTGTATCATACACTTGAAAGAGTGTTTCCTTTGATATCCAAACACCTCGAAGTCGGTTAAAAAATTCGACTGCACCTAGTGTTTGGATGTCCTGATAAACATACTTTCTCGTGTTTGACATGTTACATCAAAGGCCTTTCTAACCTGAAATTTATGGTTAATTTCTGGTCTGCGCTTTGTGTGCACATCAGCTGCACTCCCAGTGACGTAATCCCAGCGTACCAAAATCACTGACAATAAATCACTGGCAATAAAGCTTCGAAACTAAAACCTTCGAAGCTCTTAGCTGTTCCATGTCATGTTGTCCAACCTTTACCTTTGGTAGGCGACCACTGGTTACCCTGTTTGAAACCTTACCCTGACCCTTAGGTCAGTAGTCACTCACACATTAAAAAGGTGTTCCAGCTGCAGTTATTTTGTTTAACAAGGTTTACCATGCTTGTGCTTACGTTGCAGATCAACCAACTGCTTCAGTACTGACTACTGTTCCTAGTAACAACACTATACTTCGCGGAAGTAAGATATATTTAATCTGCAAAACAAATGCCAACCCTAATGCTCATACATACCAGTTTTACTTTAATGGAGCTCCGATTGGTAGCAGTAACTCAGGTGTGTTCATCGTTGACGTTGAAAAAGATGGAGTGTACACCTGTGTTCCTATCAACAGAGTTGGTACAGGACAGGATGCTACGGTCAGCGTCACTGTTGTTGGTAGGTAGTACGTATAAACGCTGTGGTGCTTAGGGTTAAATGCCGTGTCCTTGTCTTTGGATGTTTCTTTTGAAAGTTCAAGGTTAATGTGAAGTGGTTTGCATTTGCCTTTTGTAACACGTCCGGTAAACCTGGGACCGTCACATATCACAGTTTGAACTCAACTTGCTACCGCTGTGTTAAGTGCGTTGTGATTTAAGACTAAACACTTGTGACACGTGGCAAAAACGTGGGACAACTCTGATACACTGCTTGGGAATCTTGCAAAAGACTGGTTTTTCTATGACCGCAGACCGTTTCGCGTCACTTCCTTTACGTAACTGTGGAGAAGCGATGTACTACAGAACTCACCTTTAATTTGGCAATCTTTTTACTATTGTACTTTTTAGGAAATGAAATTCAACTTGAACTGACAATAGTGGGGCAAAATGGAGTAGAGGTTGTATATCAGCCAGAATATCAAGATTTGACCAATGGACCAACAAAAGAATTTGTTAAGGCTTTGGAGAAGGAGGTACGCGTCATGGCATATCTGCATGCATTATAACCAGATGGTCTTCTCAGTTGCCATTTTAACCGTTTGCTCGACGTGTTTGCTCGTTAAACAATATTACAGGATGACATAAAAGTATGATGGACAAACAAACTTAATGTTCTGAGGAGAACGTGCCGGAGGAACCAATGATTATTAAAACTCGTGGTTGTTGCGATAGATATTTAAACAATAAACTCAGGACCGAGCTATTTAAGAACTCCCTGGAACGTCGATCAGCACATACGACATAGAACTCCTTGATGAGGCACATGATGTATGTAATAATCGTTTACGTAACCAAATGTGAAAAAAAGAATGAGATAGTAGGATTGGTTACTCAAACATGTGCACCCCCCTATTGACCCACCAAACTGCAGGAAAAGCAAGAAAAAAATGTTGAAGTACTTAAAACTGAGATTTCATCTCAGGATTAAAATTGTGTGCCACAAATAGTACAAACGAGTGTCATTTCGCCATTTTGCATTAATATGTGCCATTTTAATGTCGTCTTGTCTCAACACTTATGCCTTGCAGATTGATAAATTATACGAGAATAAAGCTAGTTACAGCAGATCAAACGTTACTGGACTCAGGTTGGTAACATGCTGACTTGAACTTAATTTTCTTTGTTTAAATGGTGTGGTTGCAATTTGTTCAATTTTTTTCTTGTTTTCTATCCACAGGAAAGGCAGTGTAATTGTCTCTTTTATCTTGCTTTTTATAACTCCTGTGGCAACAAATGAGGGACTTGCTGAACTGAACGTTGCAGTAAGTCAGGGAACCATCGGTCCCTACACATTAAGCACACTGAAAATTATTCAGCAAGTGAATCCTACATTCAAGTCTTGTGTTTCACCTACAATGGCAGCTTCTCCGCCTGCAAAGTGCACTACTATGGGCCTATCAGGTAACCGGTATATTTTGATCTGACAGTGTTGTGTATACCTAATGAGATGTAGCAATTGAAATTCCCTGGGTGCTTGTAGGTGTTAATGCTCAATACATAGAACAGCTCATCGCTTTAATTTAAGCGTCAGGTGCAGGTTTTCCATGTTATCGTAAGAATCATCACTTCAAACAGTCAATATTACAAAGAAAAACAGATATAGCATAGCTCAATTGCTTGTTGTTTTTACCATAGATCCATCTTATTGATTTTCTTGTTCGCATTCTTCTTTTATTAAATGTATTTCTCTTAACATAGTGATGAGGAATTTCACTTATACTAATCACCCAAGTTTCCATGAGTGGGTTGTCAGGTAGTTTACATAGATCAGTTATTGATTGTTTTAGTATAGTAAGCTGGGAAATGCTATAATTTCGCTAGTATCATCCCAGTACCATCAATTAAAGTGAACAGCAACATTAGTTTACCTCTGAGACGTTAGTGTGTCCGTTACCTCTTCGGAGCGATTAGTTAAGTCTAAGTTGGACCTGATTATATTTTGCTATAGTTGGTGATTAGTATGTGTCATACGCCTTCTCAACGTTGCTTGCGATGCATGACGCTAGTTAACAATGACATTCGGGTTGACCAGTTTAATAACGAGTTAGGCAAAGGTTTGTTAAACGTTGCGTAAAACTCGTTTACAAAATCGGTACTTTATGTTGGGCTTCAATGAATCATGTTTTTCTTCCTCAGAAAGCGCATGCTCCTGTAATGATGCCATTTGGGGAGCTGTAACTGGAGCTCTTGTGTTTATCATCATTCTTCTCATTATTTACATTATCTGGCAGCATAAGAGAGGCAAGGCCTTTTTTTCTTTTTTGTTTGAAATGTTATGTTCCACTTAGTGGATGGCTTTAACCCTTCTTTACTGAATAATGAAATTTCTCTTGATTTCTAGGACTTGGGAACAAAAGAAGGTAAGATTGTTCTTTTCTGTGAAAGAAATAAAACAGTGACGTATTTCATGAACCCCTCTTTTGGTAACTGAAACATTGTTTTGTTGTGGTTATGTGTCCATTTCTGCCAGTGCAGCTTGGACTCCTCACGCTGTAAGTCCCTCAATAAGTTCATGTGCACTAATGGTTTCTTGCAGTGAAGCAAGTAGCATTGAGATGTTTGTTTTAGTGTACGTGAACTAAGATTTTGCCTTGCAATTTCATTGTAAAGAACTTGCAGTTTGTAGCAACTTGTAGTTAAAACTTTCTTCCTCATTATATTATCGTATTTAGACCGTATGAAGTGCCCCTGGACGATAATGGAGTCTATGACGTAAGTTTACGTGTCTTAGTAACCTGACCTAGAAATACGGTTTTACTGGACATATGGAATGAAGGCGTCTTTACCTTGCTCGGTTTATTGCTAAGTTTAAGCTGTACAAGGCAAAAAGGGTTAAAACAAGGACCAAGTGGACCCAACACCAATCAGCTTTACAACACATTGTCGGCCTAAAGTAATTTTTTGTAGCTAGATTAGTGAAAACTAAGGCAGAGATATTATCTGGCATTTTGTACTTGAAAACACTAAATTGTGCTAAACTGGGTTACGACAATTATACGTGGCATACGAGTTAGCTAGATAGTTATACAGTAGTAACATATAACTCTAGTATTTTTTATTCTTGTTTGTTTAATTTTGTTTGGTTAGTGGCGTACAGTTGCTATTGCGTCCCCGCTGACTTTACTTTTCAAGTTTGTAGGTCGTAGCGTCCTTTGTCATGCTGTTAAAAGCGTTTTACCTATGAAATACCGTGTAAGACACTTACACCACAATATTGCATTTCATCGAGAAAACAAAATTTTTTGCAGAATGAAATAGCAATGGACGACGTTAAACCAACTCACATTCGACCAAGTAATTCCACTCAGCAATTAACTCTGGTCAGTAACCCTGGAATCGATCGCACAGATCAATCAAGACCAAGGAATCCACTGCCGGAAAGTCCATCTCAAGGAGCTGATTATGCGCCTCTTAATCCAAGGACACGTTCTTGGGAAGTAGCACGAGATCACGTGACAATAGAAAAGATTATTGGTAAAGGTGCTTTTGGTCAGGTTGCCAAGGGAACAGCTATAGACCTTCCAGGAAGGCCTGGGAAGTCAACAGTTGCTGTCAAAATGCTCAAATGTAAGATATTTTTCTTCTTAGGACAAAGTGGCAGCTCCAAACGTTGAGCGAATCTCTAGTGTGTAGAGGTTAATTTCACCTATACGTTACGATAAATCTCCTCCGTTTATAAGCAAGCCTGCTGGTAGTGATACTGCCACACCATTTAGTAAGTGCTTTGCTGAAGTATTCACTAAATTCTTCTAAGCTGGTTTAAAAGCATTATTTTTTTATTTCAAAATTAACTAGCCTTACCGCAGAACTGATAGAACATCATCTCTATGACCAGCAAATTACGGATCTACTTAGGGAAAATGGTATTCGCTTATAAAATTACTTAATGGGAAATTTTTAGGGTAACCGAGAAAACATAACTAACAAACAAGGATGTGTTGTTCCTGTTACTTTTCAGCTAACGCTCCTGAGTCAGACAAGAAAGACTTGCTATCAGAACTTGAAGTGATGAAGACACTTAAACCCCATCCACACGTCATCAAGCTACTGGGATGCGCTACGGAATCGGGTAAAGTAGTAACATAAATTAGTATATTGGCATTTACTTATTGGTTTTCGCACGATATCCTCCCACAGTTTGGACCTTGAGATTATATCTTTTGGAATTCACCGGTAGTAGGTCGCAAGAATATCAGAGTCCTGCTTCAGAATAACACCAAATATCACTTAGCTTGGAAGCAACTTCTTAAGAACTTTTATATCTCTTAGAACCCCTTTTGGTGTTGATCGAGTATGTGCCTTATGGAGATCTCCTGGGTTACCTGAGAAAGAGCCGTGGATTAAATGACACTTATTACAAAGACCCGGATATCAAAGCACAAAGCAGTCTGACGTCACAGCAGCTAATGAAGTTCGCTTGGCAAATCGCTGATGGGATGAGTTACCTGTCTTCACGATCTGTGAGTGAATTCATTATGTTTATGATTTTAACTGTTATCCATCTTGTTACATTTGGAAAAAAACAGCATGGACATGTACAGGTTTATTGAATGTTTCACAGACAATTTTTACATCACTGGTCGCGAACTTCTGAGAGTGCATGCAGTACCGCTGTTTCTTAATTGCACTAGTCTTTAAATTCGCCGGGTATGTGTTAATCTGATCAATTTAACCGGAGATTTTCACGCGAAGTTACAATTCGAGGGTTACTTTTCGGTTGTTAATAAACACCAATCCATACACCACAGTTACTAGCAACTACATCATGAACAGAAATAACAACAGAGCCAACAAGAAAAACAACTACAAAACAACAAGGCAAAACATCAACATCAACAATAAGTACGACAACTGTCAACGACAACAAAATAAAATACGGGAAACGTTACTATTTATTCATATCTTGTCTCAAGCAATATGAGTTCAATACTTTTTTAACGCAGTTATCATAATTATACTAGATTCGGAGTAGCTCAAAAGAAGTGTAGATTTTGCACAGCATAACTTCCTAAAGGTGCAATACGTTAGATATCCCATAAAACTCCAAAAGCGGTTGCTATTTTTCATCAAGAAGTCAGACTAACGCTGACACTTCTTTCAGATAATCCACCGAGATCTTGCTGCTCGTAATGTGTTGGTTGGAGAAAAAGAAACGTGCAAAGTGACGGATTTTGGAATGGCCAGAGATGTGCAACAGGAAAACATTTATGAAAAAAAGACAAGGGTAAAGAAAACGACAAAAGTCATTCAAAAATAGAAAGTTTTCTTGCAGTTCAAATCTTAACTGGCATATGTTTTAAAAGTACTGGTCCCATTGTTAGAAGAAACTTTCATTAAACAAACAAGTTTGTAGTAGTGCATGGAGTCCAGAAATATTTTATCTAAGTTTACCTGAAAGACATAACCTGCGATCAGGCCGAATTTTAGCATCGCTCTCATATTCTCTTACGTGGGTCGCTCGCTAAAATAGGCGAAAATAGAGCCTGATCGCAGGTTATGAAAGACAATGAGTTTGCTACTTTCGTACTCAGTTCTTTAACTATCTACAAGACTGAAATCTCAACAGCGAAGTATCACCTTACCGTCGAATACTATATTCTTTGATCTTGAGCCGTATAAGTAGATCTTAGCAGTTCCATGCAATCTTCTATCTACCATGCAGGGTCGTTTGCCAGTTAAATGGACTGCATATGAAGCGCTGATGTATGGAAAGTACACGACCAAAAGTGACGTGTAAGTTTATTAATTGATGGATTGTGTATCAGAATTTCATAACAAAAGTTAATTTATAGAATGCTGGTATTTTTCTGGTTCGAAACGTGCCCTTTGACTAATAAAATATAAGTAAATGGTATTACTGTTACTTTCGTTATCCTTTAAAAATTAATAAGTAAGTAAGAAAGAAATAAAATTTGTACCTACTTCAATTCTGTTTAAAAATTCTTCATTCTCAATTTCTGTCAGATGGAGTTATGGTGTTGTCCTGTATGAAATCTTCACAATAGGTAAGATTAGTCTAAATACTAGGTCGACGTTCGTGTGTTCACAAATATGGACGAAATGCAAAATAGCTTAAAGATCGCTTAATGGAAGCAGGGGAAGAAACCATGTCATTGTGTTATGTGTATCTCGTAAACGTGAAAAGGAACCGAAACAGACCAAAAACAAACCAAGGCGGCTTTTTTATGAATAGACATTCCTCGTGATTGTCTTGATAACCAGCGATTGCAGACTGAGGCTTGGGACAACTTATTTTTACTTTTTTTGCAAATACCACAAGCTGAGTCTCGCTCTTTTCACTTAAAAGTATTCGCAGCCTAATAAAACGATCAGACTATTCCTAGTTTTCTATAAGCAAAAAGCAAGTCGACGGCGCCTTTTTGACTGATATTCACTCAGGAAAAAAAATCGGTCTCCTAATCTAATTATTGATTAAAACATTCAGAGTGATAGGGTATTCTTGCGACCGACCAGGTTCAGAGTTTCTCTGCGGCCTAGTGTGCTACATCAATTTAGTTCCAAAGCTTTTGTCTCTTTCAGGTGGCTCACCATATCCACGGGTGGAGGGCAAGAAAATTGCAAACTTGCTTCAGGAAGGCTACAGGATGCCTAAACCACAACACGTGGATGACAAATTGTAAGTTGTCATTAAAGATGTGTTTATTGTTCATCGTGGTGTAAGATAGGTAAGAAGAACGTTTATTGGTTTGTCTCACGATGAAATCGCTTTGAGTTGTTGATCGCGACGTTTCGACTGCAATACTGCTAGTCTTCATCAGGCGATGAGGTCAATTGTTTACGTGTCGCTATCTGTAGCAAGGTGGTTCGCATATCAACCCTTAATAAAGATCCAACGGACCGACTTAGCCGAAAACTTACTGAAAAGCTTCTTAGCTTAAAAAACTGTCTACAACAAAATCAAACCTATGCACAAACAGCCACCTAGGATATATGGTCAACCTAAGATACACAAGCCCGAGATACCATTAAGACCTATTGTATCGTGTGTAAACACCTTCGCTTACGATTTGTCGGTTCACTTAGCTGACATCCTGTCCCCGTCGACAGGCAAATCAGACTACACAGCGGGAAGCGGGATTCACCAAAATTTGGGTACGGGATGCGGGATTTTGTTGCCTGTCTGTCGGGAATTCGGAAAATCGTCACGACCCAAAAAACCGTTATGGCGGCAAAAGCGAATCAACCAGGCGAGCGCAAAATATCAATCGAAAGGGCCAATCTACAGCTTAAATTTATTAGCTTTTGCAGAAATTAGTCTTTTTTATGTATTTTTGGGAAAGAAGAAACGAAATTCGGGATAGCGATGAAAAAAAGTGCGGGATGCGGGATTCACGTGAAAAAGGAGCGGGAATGCGGGATCAGGACCCCCCCTTCCAGACCCTGATCCCAGTCTTGCCGACCGCACAAACCTTACACCTACTCAAATTGCCGACCTTTTAAACTTTGTCTTAAGATCCACGTATTTCCAATACAACTGGTCGATTTACGAACAGAAAGACGGAGCAGCCATGGGGAGCCCTGACTCCGCGGTTATTGCTAACCTTTGCATGGAAGAGTTTGAGGAACGGGCGATAGCAACAGCGACCTATAAACCTAAGATCTGGAAGCGATATGTAGATGACACTTTTACAGTCTTAGGTAAAGACTATGTAGACGGCTTTTTACAACATCTAAAGAGTCAACAGCCTACTATTCGTTTTACCATGGAAATCGAGAAAGATAACACTATCCCCTTTCTCGACACGTCAGTTTCAAGGGATTCAAACGGTCTTCTCACCACCACTGTTTACAGAAAGCCCACCCACACTGACCAATACCTAGCCTATGACTCACACCATCCTCAGTCAGTGAAACGTGGTATTGTTTAAGTGTCTATTCGACCGAGCCAAACACCTCACATCTAAGCCATCAGCTATCTCTAAAGAAAAGAAACATTTATCATCGGTACTTGTTTCGAACGGATATCCTTCTTCATTTATACGAAAGCTCACAAAGACAACAAGACCAACAACCAACAAAGAACCTACCCAGGATTTTAAATCTATTTTGGTTCTACCCTACATAAAAGGTGTATCAGAGGTTCTTCGCCGCTAGCCTGTTCCAGGCGTTCAGATAGTGGAGCGCGAGCGAAAACTAAAGCGAGCGAAAAGCGGGAAAAAACGAGGGGAGACTGGGGGAGAGGACGAGTCTCCCCTCGTTTTTCCCGCTCTTTCGCTCGCTTTAGTTTTCGCTCGCGCTCCACTATCTGAACACCTGGAACAGGCTACTTCGCCGCTGCCTACAACAACAAGGCGTACGCACCGTCTTCAAATCAGACACAACTCTTAGGTCTCACTTAGTGCGACCGAAAGACACCCTTGAACCAACTAAACAAGACGGTGTCGTCTATAAAATTCCATGTGAGTGCGGCAAAGTATACATCGGGGAAACAGGGAGAGCGATGCAAGACAGGATAAAAGAACACGACAGAGATATACGGCTTGCTCGTACGCAAACCTCCGCAGTTTCGGAACACGCTAACGAAACATGGCATCTTCCTATTTGGAAAGAAGTTAAGTTTATTGATCGTGACCCTCACTGGTACACACGTAGGGTCAAAGAGGCTATCCAGATAAGACTTCATCCTAATAACATCAATAGAGATAGCGGAATCGAAAGTCCAGAAGCTTGGATACCTACGAACAGAAAGCACAACAGCCGACCAACCACAAAACGGACCTGTGAGGGAACAACATCCATTATTAAAAACTGGACTAGGTATATTGGATTTCTACCATTCTGATTGGCTGAACGGAGCCAGGCTATCAGCTCATATACCTGCTGTGACCAAATATGAACAAATTGAGCTGGAAGTTTTTTCCTCGCCAGCAACCCGGCGAGAAAAATAGACAAGAAAAATCACTTGGCAGCGAATTTGAATTAAGCAGAAATTCCAACAGCGTCACTAACAGCGTCGTCTAACACAAGTCAAAATTGTTTGAAGAAACTGTGCAGAAAAAGAAATTAGAAATTTCAGCATTGAGCGTTGTGTTTACTATTAATTTCTTTCATCGATCGTCACGTCGATCATTAAAATTGAACAAACGGTAGGTTTTATCAGGAAGCCTTCCCACTTCAAAATATCAAGACAAGACAAAATAAAACACAGTGAAATGGGGCAGAAGCATTTAATAACAACTGTCACACATTCATGACGATTCGGTGCGAAAATCATGAAGCAGTCTAAACAAGTACTAAACAAACTACAGCTGCAAACTACCAAGAAGGCCGAAGGAAGGGCGAAAATTTTTTTCGGCTTTAACACGCAAAATTGACATTGGTTTACCTACATTCGTTGTAGTTCTGTGTTCCAACAGGTCCAAATGCTCAGATAGAAATCGGATGCCATGTAAACGGAGCTTTTCCAGTTGTTTGAATGTTGTTTTTACCATTCCGCGTCCGCAACCTCTAAATCGAGAACAACTGCATTTTGTGCTTTGCATTAAACAAACTATGATGGTGAATTCTAATGTTCCTCGCTACAGTAATCTTGCTTCTGAGCTGCATAGAAATTACTTCTTCAAGTTCAAATTGGTTCTGTCTTCATTTCGATCAAACACGCACATGATGGCTCCGTTGTGCGAACAGATTACAAACTTGTTCTGTTTCAATTCCAGCAGCTAATATGGTGAAATTGTACAGCTTCAATCCGCTTTGAACGATGATTACAACAATGTTTCGGGAAAAATCAAACATGTACCATATTTCAGAGCCAATAATTAGAAGATTTTTTCCCCAAACTTGTGCCACTTCGTTCACTTTCGAGCAGTTTTCATTGATTCATTCAGCTTTGCAATGAAACGCTACAACACTTCGCAAGGTTTTGGCGCCTTTTTCGTTCAGTCATGTGATCGATTCTTGCTCCCTTTTTATCCCTTTTCTCATTTTTCTCTTTCTTTCTTGATTTTTTTTTAACAAAAATAGTAGTTAAGTTTTTAATAAAACAATTATTCTACTCGGGCTTGCTGGATATCAAATGATTATATCCAACTCGGCCCTACGCGCCTCGTTGGTTATCTATCATTTCATATCCAGCGCGCCCTCGTAAAATAATTGTTAAATAGTCGGAATAATAATGAGGATCGAAATGCACCAATAGCAGCGAACCACCTTGCTACAGATCGCGACACGTAAACAATTGACCTCATCGCCTGATGAAGACTAGCAGTATTGCAGTCGAAACGTCGCGATCAACAACTCAAAGCGATTCCATCGTGAGACAAACGAATAAACGTTCATCTTACCTAAATTGTAAGTTGTTCCACGGAAACTTGTCTATATTAATCAAGTTAGAAAATACCATCTGTCTTCGGAAACTTGGGCTAGACTAAAGGTCGGCACACACAAGGGGGCCAGTAGCAGGGACTTGTTGCAGCGACTAGTCCCCTGTAATGTTTACACGATGTGAGTAGCTGGAGGGACAAGTCGCTTGAACGGTTGACACGTGGGGACCTGTTAATAGCAAAATAGAAAATGTTAGGGCGCTCTACTGAAATTCGCCCAAACGTGAAGACCTGTCCTCAACAGTTAAACCGAGTTTAGTAAATTAACAGCAAAACGTTATGAAAGTAAATCGGCTAATGTTCATCCACAAGTCTATGAGAGTTTGTCAGTTGCAATTTCGATAAAGTTTTTTCTCCAGTGTCCTATATTGCTGATACAGAAGCGTAAAAAGGCGACTGTTCGATCAAGACTACCAATACAGACAAATACAAGATTTATTCTCCTGGCCAACTGGAGGAAAAGTAAAAGATCCGATGAAACAGTGTCATTTGGTTGCAGTGACTTGTCCCATGAACAGTTCACACGAAGGGACTAGTACCCAGGACTGGTCCCACGACTTCAAACCAGTTTGGTCCCTGTGACCACATTTCTTGACTAAAATGGGTAGTTCACACGAAGGGACTTGGTCCCCGGGACCAGTAGCAGGGACTAGTCCCATCGTGTGTGCTGACCTTAACGTGTTTATCTTTGGTTACGTGGCCTGGGTAGTCACCATTTTGTTCCTGTTGATATTTTATAAAATAAAAATGTCTTTAACTCGTGGTGGGCTACCTTGCTCTTCAGCAGAGAAGGGATACTGGGAGAAGGATACTTAACGGGGATTTCAGTTGACTCTTTCTAGTGACTTGGTGACTCTTCACTGAGGGGAATTTGTGGGTCCCAGAGGGTAGCGTAATTCTTTATCGCAAGACTTACAGTGCAAATTCCGCCTGACTTACAAACATTGGGAGGATTACATGAGCTCTACCTCACGACTTTCCTTAGAGAAAATCAGTTATAAGTTTACTTTGACATCCACTTCACAGGAAAAATGCAGGGATGTAGAATTAAAATACGTAAGACAAAAATGTCGGTACGACTGTCATGATCTGTTAGCTAAATTCTCCGTAGGTATCAAATCATGATAAACTGTTGGCAAAATCAAGCAGAAGCAAGACCCTCATTTGCCGCCTTAACGAAACAGCTAAGAGATATGGAAAACCAACACACGGTAAGAACAACAACAATAACAACAACAGCAAGAGCAACAAACATTCATTTATTAAAAAAAAAATCTTTTGAACTTTGAAATGATGCCCCCGAATCGAGGTGATAAATATTGCAACAAGCATAACATTTGATCCACTTCGTAAGTTAAATTCAACAGCTTGACTTTTCGAGTGTTGGCTAGCGACTTGTCTCGTAGCGGGTATTATTATTATTTTTTTGAATAGTGGAGGATATTTATGGAGCTGTGACGTGAAGAGGTTCATATCCACCGCTGTTCACCAACCCTGGGATAAGAAATTGTTGTAGTATATTCCACACTAGTGAAGAGCCGGTCCCCTAAGTTATTTTGTTTTTTGGTGAATAGGAAAAACTCAGCTGTGCGAAGTGACAACTGCTTCGCCCGAAGTTGAGTAGCAATGCAATCCCGAATGTGAGCAGCCAAAAAAAAAAGCCTATTTACTTGACATGTACGGTATATGCTAAGAGCGGATACCTTATTGATAGGGAACCAATCAAAGTGCACCAGGGGCTGCGTACAATTAAGTATAATGAATCCTTACAACTCCAGCGTAAAACCATGGCAAACACACGCACCACAAACACACACAAAAAGAATTAATAAATACAAAACACGCACACACACATAAACATAACAATCGTAGGGGGTAATGAATACATTATGGCGGGGAATCAAGTCGTCAATTTATTGCTTGTGAAACCATAAGAATCTTGTATTTAAATTTGTTTTCCGTTGTTCCCTTTTTTCAGAGGCTGATCAACATGCATATTTATGACAACCAGTTGTACGCAAAAGTCGAGGATCTGAATGCCTAAGCTGACTTTCGAATATAATGAAAGTAAACTTATTAAGTCTAGTGTACATTTGTTGTTTTTCTACAATATGAAGTATATTGGTGTTACTGATGGTAGTTTCAAAGGACATGTATACTTTCACTATTTTTTAAGTCACGAAGTATTGTAAAAAAGGATTAATTAAACTTTCTCAAATTGACGAAATCAAATTGGCAAAAAGCAGTTGATGAGCGTAACCTTGTAGTTCCCAACATCACGTCACCAGCGAGCTTCCGTAAATTGTTAGTTGTGGACATACCAAGAGCACAAAAGTATTGCCGAGGTTTGCCAATGGTGTAAAATTTAGACGAATATTTTTATTTCACAACATTTAGAGGAATGTGTCGCGGGCATTCCACAATTTGTAGCACGCGAATGGTTCACGCTTTAGCCTTTACATGGTTTTTCAAGGAATATAGCTAAGCTTCTATAAAAAAGTAGTTTTAAACATTTTTGTATACATACCAAAATAACTTCCTTTAGCAGGTCCTTGCAATGTGGACCTTAAATTGTAGCATGAATAATAAACGTAGTGGTTACCATTTCTAAGAGAAGCAGTATTTTTATACTTTACTGCAGACGACTCTTTTAGTAGCCTATTCTTACCAAAATGGTACAACATTAAGATAGAGATACAGTAAATACAATAGTTTGTTTCTTTAGTTCGGTTGTTTCTTGTTAGCTTGTTATTATTACAATGCTTTAAGTTCTAAACTTCAATAATTAAAGTAGCTCTTTTCACTTTATACCAAGACAATGTTGTATTTAAAAATTACTCGTCATTACTCGTACCCCCTCCCCCACTCGATTTGGTGCGAAGTGTGACGTCACCGACACATTCAGTGACGTTATGACATTTCGCGCCAAGTCGAATGAGCGGGAAAGAGAACTCCTGGGCAAAGATTGATGAATATTTGATTCAAACACAATTCAAACAGTTCTTTTCCTGCCTAAACTACGATCAGGTGTTTTTTTTTCTGCCATACACAGTTACAGGCGTCCCCTCTTCTTTTTCCTTGCATGAACCTCGCGCGCGTCATCTACAACCTATACTTTCTCAGACACCTTTTAAGCAATCGGTCGACCTACATTATGGGCTTTCTGATTTTGTATCATCCTTTTCCATTACATTTGGGGCCTGCCGTTTATTGACACCCGCCTTTAAAAATGTGTGATTTCAGCGTAACCAGTCTTGACGTATGGTGTGGGTTTTTTAATTGGAGGCAGTGGATTCTGAGAGGTAGTCAGTACTGTAAGCGTCTCTTGTCTGCTGAAATTTTCCAAGTCAGCATAAAGCAGCTCACCTGGTTTGCGTTTCTATGATAAAAAGACGTAAAGAAGAGATTATTTTTACCTCTTTAGTTTACTACATTTGCAGTTTTGTTGTTGTTTTTGGAAAAATACAAAAATTGCAGTCAGGAATCATAATAAAAATTCTAAAAATGGTTTTGCCGTGACAGTTACATTGACAGTGTTGTAGCTGCCAAAACTACAACCATCGATTTTCATCGATCTTTGCCCTGGACCTTTTTGCCATTCTGAGACCCTTCATCGACTCAGGGGCACCCAACGAGAAAATTTTAGCAAAATACTTGAAATATCATTTTCTGTTTTCTTAGATTATTTCAGAGCTTTCTAAAGGCATATTTGTGTAAGCTAAAATAGACTGATCTGTTCGGCGTTTTTAGCTGAATATTTAATCTGCCAATAATTTTATTAAACAGAATCTTATCCGCCTAATTTCTGAGCTGCTGATGGCTCTCCGAAAATGCTAGCTGACCTTACTTACACTCTAAACAACATATTTCTCCCTCCGAAAACAATAGGAATTAATAAGTCCTCTTGTTACGAAAGTCTGAGGTGATGTTTTGCCAAAGAAATCTCTAGCTTTCACTGCAATTAAATCCGAAAATCGCAGGTGATTTTAGGCCTGCCGAACAGATATTTTCCGAAACGAACCGTTGGGTGCCCCTGTCGACTGTGAAAGGAGAATTGTTTTGGCATCCAACTCCATCGTGATCTTGGACATCTTCTCTGGAAGAAAAATGTTTGTGAGGGGGCATTTTATTGCTAAGATTCAGTAACGTTTATGTCGGCTGAGGAGCAGGAATCAGCCAGGAGTATTCACGCTACTCCCCTGCGATGACATGCTAAATGTTATTCGCAAGGCTTCTCACAGAATTCAGTTAGGTTGCCCCAAGAGCTGGCTGGTTATATGAAATAAAGCTTGTTCACTCAACAAACAACACAACGCGATGCTCTAACGACCCCTTCTTCGGGAATAAAACAGATCTTCAAATTCCAAATTTAAAACATCAATTGTAACATTGACTGGTGATGTATTATTTATTAAACAAATGTGTCTCCATAGTAGAAAGAAAGTTTCAAAATAAAATCTTGAAAAATATTGCTCAGTTCATACACTTAAGGTTCAATTTCTGGATCAACTCGGGTCAGTTGCATTGGGTGAGACCGTGAACAAACTATGAGAAAAGGGCGGATATGAGGTACGGTGTGTAAACATGTGACTAAAATCCACATCGGAAAATGAGAATTTTGAAATAAATGTTTGCTAAGCAAGTGCAACATCTTGAGCAAAATACCGAAAAGAAACAAATTTCAATGGCACTATTTCTCTGTCCCCTCTACGAGGTATAAGTACAATAAAAGTATTACTTACTTTGCTTTTTTGCCAACTTGACTTTGAAAAAAGCAGGGTTGCGATGAAAAATAATTGGTAACAAGTAAGAAGCAAGCAAATAAAAAAAACTGTCTTGTGATTTTCATTTGACGGCGAATTAAATTTCTGTTTTCTTTGTCTCAGGTTAATAACCATAATCTTGAGCAAGTGAAAATAAGAATCAAACTCAGGTTTGAAAATTTGCATGACAACGTCTACATCCTACTTACTGCTTAAATGCAACGTCAAACGCGTCAATTGCAGTGATAAAAAGAAACTAGAAGACAGCTAATTTCAGCGATAAAGATGCGAAAGTCTACCAAGTTTGGTGCGAATAAATTGTGACTGCAAACGAAAGATTCGGACTTTTTTTCAGGGACTCAGAGGTCATCATCATTATCATCATCATCATCATCATCATTATCATTCCCATCGTCATCGTCATCATCCTCACAGGCCTTCACGCCCAATGATGCATATATAGTACTAAGAAATATCAAAAGTTGCCAGAAAAGGCCATTAAATTAGCCATACTCACCTGCTGTGTCCCTTCGCAACCACATCGCAAAGGCAACGATAATAACTACAACCAGAGTTCCTCCCGCTAACGTTCCGATAATGATCCATGCAGAATTACCTAGAATACATGGAAAAAACCTTAAAGTTTGTTTTTTAGCCCAGATCAAGGGGGTTCCAGACTAAAGCTACACAAGTTGTAATTCTCGATCGTTCACATTCAAAGAATGTCCTCTGAAGCCAGTGCGATGAGTCATTTAATGAAAGCATAGTGTCATCGTTAAAGTAGCACGCCTTTCGCAACAATGATTTATAAAGTCGTTGTTTTTTGATGCTTTACTGGTCCAGTGAAAGCTAACAAGCACTCTTCTCCTATGGTAAAAAGCCTTTCCTGTGATGGCCTTCGTGCTGTGTCTTTGGAGAAGACAAGCACTTTGACTATCAATGGCCAAATAACAACAATTTGTTGAGGAGACTTGACAAAATCCTTGCGGAGGATGGGGAGCAAGGTACTTGAACAAGCTAATTCTGAACCAGCACTAGCGTAATGTAGTAGCAAAGACCCTTAGTTTTAAGTAGTATTTGCACGCGTCAGTGACCTAGGTATAAATAGTTTTAAACCTACCTACTGATGTTTTTCTTGCCTCGTTTTCTGGCGTCACACGTCTAGCAGGAGAGGAAGAGATTTGTTTCCTAGCAGCTGTATAAAAACAATGTTACATATGATGTAACAAACACGAATACCAATCAAGGTTTGGATACATTCTGACTAAAAAGACGTGATACATAAAACTACAGTATTCAAGAGTCACATACTTAAATGAGACTTACTTGTGCTTGCAATTCGAGCCAAAATAGTGAAGTTGGCAGAACCTTGGCTTTTTGTCGCAGTGCAAGTATGATTTTCTCCATGACTATCATTCACTTTTTGTAAAGGGAGATGTTTGTCAGTAGTAACAACTCTGCCAGCTGCATTCCTCCAAACATACTGTGGACTGGGATTTCCATGTGCATGACATGAAATAGAGGCAGACTCGCCAGCAGTTATTGTCCATGCGGTGTTTGTTGGTTTAGTAATTTTTGGAGGACCTGAATGATTAAAAATAATAATAAGAAGAAAGTCACGAGTGCTATCAGACACATATACTCTTGAGGTGGTCTTATACCCAAAAAGTGAATTTCTTTAGAAAAGAACTTTGCGGGAGACTTTTACCATCATTTTATAGGGATTCACGCCCTGACTTCAAACTGAGTCTTTTCAGGGTACATGACAAAATAGTTAATGATTAACCAGCCTTCTCAGTAAAAAAAATACGGGGTTCATTGTAAGCACGATATCTAACTAATGCACGGTTGGATAAGTATGAAATCAACTTAGATCTGTCCACAGATGAATTCTTCAGGGGCTAAACCTCGAAAATTAAGCAGCTTGGCCTCTTTCGAATTTATTTTTATTCTTTTTTTTCCAGAAAGTAAGGTAGAAGGAAATAAAAAAGAGGGCAAGGATTCACTTACTGAGAAGCAGTTCAAGATCGTGATCATTTTTTAGGTTTACGACCTAGGAAATTAAGTTCTTTAATCTTGCTGAAAATTTCAGAACACTAGGTTACAATGCCCCGGAGATATCGTGCTCAAAAGTTCATTCAGTTCGAGAAATTCTGTTATTGGAGAAAAACAGTCTTAAAGATAAGAGAACGGATTCTAGACAGCTTGTCCGTCGCTCATTATCCTAAAACTATTGTCAAATTCAATTTGCCACACTAACATCACCTTGCAACCTAACATCACCTTTTTTGAGTATAAGACCACCTTAAAACTCGAAGAACGCCAGTACACATGGGTGGGTAAAGGTTAGACTGCAGGACGACAAACGTCATCAATTGGGACGTCACTCAAACAATTTAATTGTATTAAACTCACTGCTAGGTAAAGAAGTTAACGCTCCGACGCACAAGCAAAGTCACACCTCACCGGAAATGCTTCGAAAATGCTCTTTGTCTGCCGTTGTCCTTTATAGTAAGATGTGTTCTCGTGACGTCGCCATTTGTTTCCTAATCCTTATTTCTGTCCTCGAGGTGTCATGCATTCTCGTCCCCAGAGCTACGCGGCTTTTTTTAAATTTACGTCTCTTGTAGCTCTGGTAACGGCCAAAAATTAATTTTTTTTGATTGGCTGATTCAAACTGTATGCGCAATAACGTTAACATTTTTTGGCTTCTACGCATAACGTTTTATTTCCGGTTGAATTAATCAGGACATTGATCAATTTCCACGCAAAGAATGTGGCTTAGGGCAGATTAAGCGACCAAATTTTGCTGTTTGGTTAAGCACGTAAGAATTCAAAGTGTTAGAGATTGTCGCTAAATACCAGCGATTCTTTCTCGCTACAGCATTTTCTACAAAATTACAACTTGTCCATAAATAAACTTACGTGTAACTGTCTCATCAACTTTTGTAATGACCTCTTGATGTCGATGTTTAAAAACTTGGGCGCCAAATTCTTCTGGAAATTTTCGATGGGGTAAAACGTAATACAATGTAGCATTTAGTAGCGAAACGATAAGTACACAGTTGACATTCTCACACATCAGAAACCAGACGAATGTAATAAAATAACTGTACAATTCAGTATAACGCAAATGCAATACCTTTATTCAGGCAAGATACAAATCCAAAACCCGTGAGCAAAATGCAGGGACAATCGTTCTTCTGAACAACTACGGCACGAAAGGCAGCTTTTTAAGTTTGTTCCTTTCAAAGCTCCAGATTTTCCGCTAATTGCAGGACATTTAGAGGGTTCCGAACAGCCCTTCCAGGACTCGATCGATAGGAATTCAAATTTCTCGGCTGTTGTCAATCTCGTCCCCAGAGCCCGCGTACATTTACGGTCAGCGGGATCGAAACGCCACGGACTCTGGGATAATCAAAAACCGGATGCCACTTTTTAGGCTTCCGGTTTTTTAAAGCGCATGCTCGACAGTTTACGAACTGAGCATGCGTTATGGGTCGTGTAAAGACAAAAAGGGCGCGAAATATTACGACGTCCCCTTGTTTTTGGCGCCATTGACATTCACGCGAGACTCGCGTGAAAATGAAAATTATCCCCGCTCGCATTCTCGCGAAGATGGCCCCACCGGTTTCTATGAATTTGTTTCACTTCGCGTTAGAAAATTCAGTTCAGAAAGGAGACCGGACCTCTAATGCAAAGAACGCCAATACGAGGCGCTGAAGACTGTTGTTGTTGATGGTAAAGATACCATTTGTGTACTGCCAGGTGAATAGGGAAGATCTCTCAGTGACTGGCTGCCTCCATACGTTTGTGACTGAACGTGTGTGTTTTTTAAACAACAGTGGTAAAGAGAAAATTAACTCTTTTATTGTAGTCGTATCCTCATTAAACTTTTTGATAGAAGAACAAATATCAAGCATGAACGTTTTCAAGGGTACTGAAAACGTAGCCATAGTCGAGGAGTTTGAAGTGCCGCCGCAAATTTTATTTCACATCTTACGGCCCTTTACAAAATTAACAAATTTTCAGCGACATCTTGAAAGAAAACGATAGTCGTGGACGAGGTTCTTTAGCGGTCGAATAGTGTGTAAGCTTATTTGAAAAGTCTAATTGAGCAAGAAATCAACCTTAAAAAAACTTGACCTTGTTTTTAGCGCGCGGCATATACGCGTAAAAATTAGCTTAAGGTGGCTCACTACAGTTTTCAGAAGAGAAAGATAAACTTTTTAAACCTCTAGTTCAAAGCCAACGGGAGTTTTCCTCTGGGTCATTCGTGGCTACAACTGTGAAAAGAAATGATATTAACCCTCATTATCCTGGAAAAGGAATATGAGAAGCTTAGAAAATATCAAATACAACAGACCGAGTGCTAGGAGGGGACTGGAAACTAGACTTTTTTAGGGCTTCTTTGTCAAAATCTAGCCGTACGACCCTACCTCAATTTTTCAGGATTTGGAAAGTGGCTATAAATAAACAACTATGCAAAAGAAAATGAAAATCTGTAAGGCAGAATTTTTGCTAATGAAGAAAATGTCGAATTTTCGCTTTTTTGAGAATTTCTAAAAATCCCTCTTGCAGATCTTGATAATATTTTGTCTACAGGTGAAACTTGCCACTATGAATTGATTTTTGAGTTTTTTACTGTGGGTTATACGGTCAGTTTTCGAGTAGATTGGGCTCAAAAAGTCGATTTGCGATTTTTTTGCGACCTCCTTCGTGAGCAAAACTGAGCATGCGTGCAACTTAAGCGCGCGCTGAAATCACGCAATATGGCGCGTGCGATAAACATAAGAATTTTTACAACAACTTCTTGTGGTTTTTTTCAAGGTTTTACAGATATTTTATACAGTTAGCGCTCACTAACTGCTTCAAGACTTCGTTCATTCATGATTAAGAATGTTAATAGTAGGCCACGAGCGATTTCTACTAGCCAGATCTCACAGGTGTTTTCAGCTTTTTCTCGATGATGGCGTAAAGTATTGCGCGCGCGAAAAATAAAATGGCGTCAGAGAGAATTTCTCAGCGCGCGCAATCGTGTCTTCGAAAAACTGTAGTAAGCTACCTTAAGGGCCCATTAAAGTATCTCGTTGCTATGATACGCGGTTGCCATGCACGTGCAATTTTACTTCCGGTCGTCCGCAAATTTTTCGCGCGCTTTCTGGCCTCCCGGCGCCGGCCCGTCGCCGGTTGAAGTCGCCGATAATTTTTTTTATTTCGTTGCGACAAACACAAAAAAACTTTTTTGTTTACTTTTTAAATTGATTTTAATTTTCTGCTTTACGTTTACAACATGTGAGTTGTGCCTTTATTTCTTAAACTGGGTGTTTCAGTTGAAAATGAGCTCGAACCTGTCCACGTACGCACGTAAACAGAAAGCGCAGCGATGGCTGCAAGTCGATGGGGAAATGCAGATCGCGAAAAGCCGACATTCAAAGATTTTCAGTGTCAGGTCGGGGATAGAAATGTCAGTGATGCGGAGGCAAACCGAAATAAGTACTGTTCCATCATCCCGAACCCATAAAGAAATCCCTGTGTCCGCGGCCGTGACTTCGACTGCTCCCAAACTACCTGACGTCGCTTGCTAGAAAACTGTAATCGATGTGCGAACCTGTGAACTGTCCTTCCGAACCTGAGCAACTCCAGTGTTTAGACAGCTCTTCAAGAAACGAAGCTCTCGAGGCCACTGACTTGCAGCCACTGTCGTAAGACAGCGTGGAGCAGCATACAGCAAGAAAGGAAGCTTGTAAATTGTCCTTGAAAGCAGCTCTATCGCGCGAATTTCATGCCCACATTGACAATGCTATTATTAAAGCACACGATAGAATACCTGACAAATAATGGTGAGCTCGATACATCTGATGGGCAACGTCTGCTAACAACATCACTTGAGAAATTAGCAAAAAGTAATTTAAGCGATCTAAAAGACTGTGACTGTAGAAAGGACTGAGAAATACGAATTTTGTTCGATAAAACAAAACACAGTTGAAGAGTTTGAGTTCGAGTGCAGTCTATGTGGACAGAAATTCAGCTTGAAGAGTGATACCTCTGTCGTGAAAGCCACAACTCGTCCAAGGTCTGCAATAAGTAACGTAATCGTTGCTCTTTCATTCCTTGTCAGTGGGCAGTATTTCATAGATTATCATAAAATTCTCTGGACTCTAAGTCTGGACCAAGTCAATTCGACTCGGTGGATCCACATTGTTGAATGGCTTGCGCCGTTCGTAAAACAGATCGCCAAGTGGAGCGTGAAAGAAGCGAGAACTGAAGCAATCCAACGGAAAAACCAATCATCATTACACATCCAGTTCGACGGCTTTTATCTGACTCGCGGCCATTATTCCAACAACAGCTCAGCTCAGCTCAGCTACCGTCCACGATGCCAAGAACGGGAAAATTATCGCCTTAGCGACCTAGCCATTTAACGCTTAGGCACCTGGCCATTGAAAAAAGTAGCGTCACTTTCGGTGCCGCGAAAAATGTACTTTTCTCGTCGAGAAGTAAACGTAGCTGCTGCATTTTAAAAGAATTCGAAAAAACATCTTTTTTCCTCGAAATTTAAGCATCCTTTTTGCGAAAAAACAGAAAACAAAAAAATTACACCCAAAAGAGTGGTCAAAGAAGCACATTTTTCATTCTTATTTGTTTATTTTTCTTCGTAAACCAAAACGCATGCTTAAATTTCCTCAAGACGGCTTATGAAATGGTACGGTACAAGAAATTATGGACAAAAAGGTAAGTCTTGAAGTAAAAACGCATTTTTCTGTTTCTGATCACGTGACGTGGGGCGTGGTCCGATGACGTCATAAACTGAACCATACTTGCCCTCAATGAATGTTGTCCAAATTTGGTCCAATGAAAGCATACATGTGTTGAGTTACAGCAAACTCATTTTTCCCTAGCAACGGCCTAAAAAGATACTGTAATGGGCCCTTAAGGTGATTCCATTCAATTGCATTGCGCATCCTTTCTGCGCGTCATTTTTTGCGTGATTAGCGCGCGCACGAGCGCGCGCATTGGGAACTTGATAGGTTTTCTATGGAAGCTGAGCTTTTCAGAGAAATAAGTGGTCGTTTTCTGAACTCGGTGACCCCACTTTTTTATTCCATTTATTTAAGCAAAATACGACTTTACATGAAAAATTCAAATTTGAAGAACTTTTCATTATTCAATTTTGAAATATTCCTGTTGATTCACTATTAAAGCCAGATTTTAGGCGTTTCACTGGAACCGTGCGGACGCTCGATTTGCCTGTTATTTCAAATTAGTTTCATTGTTACGGCAATTTTAAGACGTTTTACTGTAACATTGTACTTCTATCATAAGAATAATGCTTATATTTCATTGCTAGTAATAACTTTGTTGAAGTAATGGGTGTCTGTAGTACAAGGATAGGTTTTTTAATATTGCTGTCTAAAGATAGCAAAGTACCTATATACTACAGCCCCGTAGCGTGAAATCAGACACGGTGACCTCCTCTTTTCGTTTTATTTTTTTAATGTGCTAGGTGTAATTAGTAACTAGGTGTTGATTCACTATTAAAGCCAGATTTTAGGCGTTTCACTGGAACCGTGCGGACGCTCGATTTGCCTGTTATTTCAAATTAGTTTCATTGTTACGGCAATTTTAAGACGTTTTACTGTAACATTGTACTTCTATCATAAGAATAATGCTTATATTTCATTGCTAGTAATAACTTTGTTGAAGTAATGGGTGTCTGTAGTACAAGGATAGGTTTTTTAATATTGCTGTCTAAAGATAGCGAAGTACCTATATACTACAGCCCCGTAGCGTGAAATCAGACACGGTGACCCCCTCTTTTTGTTTTATTTTTTTAATGTGCTAGGTGTAATTAGTAACTGTGCAAAGTTTCAACAAATTCTCATAACAACTTCTTTTTCGATGGAATCACCTTAAATTTTTTTACAGAGTGCGATGATTATTTATTAAGGAAGACACAGAGCAAATCAACGGCGGTCTTGGACAAAGTAGAGCGGTCATTTATTTATGAAACGTACCTGAGCAGGCGTTGTGTTATGTTCGGGTAGGTACGTGGTGTAACTATCACATAGTGGTTTGACTTAATCCAATATAGGCACAAACATAGGAAGCAATATACATAGCTATACACAGCCATACACAGCCATACATGGCTATACACAGATATACATAGCCATACATAGCTATACACAGCTATACATAGCTATACATGGCTATACACAGTTATACATGGCTATACATGGCTATACATGGTTATACATGGCTGTACATGGCTGTACATGGCTATACACAGCTATACACAGCTATACACAGCCATACATGGCTATACACAGTTATACATAGCCATACATAGCTATACACAACTATACACGGCTATACATGTCTCTACACAGATATACATAGCCATACATAGCTATACACAGCTATACATGGCTATACACAGTTATACACAGCTATACATAACTATACATAGCTATACACAGCTATACACAGCTATACATGGCTATACACAGCTATACATGACTATACACAGCTATACATGGCTATACACAGCTATACACAGCTATACATGGCTATACACAGTTATACATAGCCATACATAGCTATACACAGCTATACACAGCTATACATGGCTATACATGGCTATACACAGCTATACATGGTTATACACAGCTATACACAGCTATACATGGCTATACACAGATATACATAGCCATACATAGCTATACACAGCTATACATGGCTACACACAGCTATACACAGCTATACATAACTATACATAGCTATACACAGCTATACACAGCTATACATGGCTATACACAGCTATACATGGCTATACACAGCTATACATGACTATACACAGCTATACGTGGCTATACACAGCTATACACAGCTATACATGGCTATACACAGATATACATAGCCATACATAGCTATACACAGCTATACACAGCTATACATGGCTATACACAGCTATACATGACTATACACAGCTATACATGGCTATACACAGCTATACACAGCTATACATGGCTATACATGGCTATACATGGCTATACACGGCTATACATGGCCATACATGGCTATACATGGCTATACACAGTTATACATAGACATACATAGCTATACACAGCTATACACAGCTATACATGGCTATACACAGATATACATAGCCATACATAGCTATACACAGCTATACATGGCTATACACAGCTATACATGGCTATACAGAGCTATACACAGCCATACATGGCTATACACAGATATACATAGCCATACATATCTATACACAACTATACACAGCTATACATGGCTATACACAGATATACATAGCCATACATAGCTATACACAACTATACACAGCTATACATGGCTATACACAGCTATACATGGCAATACACAGCTATACATAACTATACACAGCTATACACAGCTATACACAGCAATACACAGCTATACATGACTATACACAGCTATACATGGCTATAGACAGCTATACACAGCTATACATAACTATACATAGCTATACACAGCTATACACAGCTATACATGGCTCTACACAGCTATACATGACTATACACAGCTATACATGGCTATACACAGCTATACACAGCTATACATGGCTATACACAGATATACATAGCCATACATAGCTATACACAGCTATACACAGCTATACATAGCTATACATGGCTATACACAGCTATACATGGCTATACATGGCTATACATGGCTATACATGGCTGTACATGGCTATACACAGCTATACACAGCCATACATGGCTATACACAGATATACATAGCCATACATAGCTATACACAACTGTACACAGCTATACATGGCTATACATGGCTATACATGGCTATACACAGTTATACATAGACATAAATAGCTATACACAACTATACACAGCTATACATGGCCATACACAGATACACATAGCCATACATAGCTATACACAGCTTTACATAGCTATACATGGCTATACACAGCTATACATGGCTATACATGGCTGTACACGGCTATACATGGCTATACACAGCTATAAATGGCTATACATGGCTATACACAGTTATACATAGACATACATAGCTATACACAACTATCCACAGCTATACATGGCTATACACAGATACACATAGCCATACATAGCTATACACAGCTATACATAGCTATACATGGCTATACACAGCTATACATGGCTATACATGGCTATACATGGCTGTACATGGCTATACACAGCTATACACAGCCATACATGGCTATACACAGATATACATAGCCATACATAGCTATACTCAGCTTTACATTGCTATACATGGAAATACACAGCTATACATGGCAATACACAGCTATACATAACTATACACAGCTATACACAGCTATACACAGCAATACACAGCTATACATGACTATACACAGCTATACATGGCTATAGACAGCTAAACATGGCTATACATGGCTATAAACGGCTGTACACGGCTATACATGGCTATACACAGCTATACATGGCTATACATGACTATACACAGCTATACATGGCTATACACAGCTATACACAGCTATACATGGCTATACACAGCTAAACATGGCTATACATGGCTATACATGGCTGTACACGGCTATACATGGCTATACACAGCTATACATGGCTATACATGGCTATACACAGTTATACATAGACATACATAGCTATACACAACTATACACAGCTATACATGGCTATACACAGCTATACACAGCTATACACAGCTATACTGGCTATACACAGTTATACATGGCTATACACAGCTATACATAGCTATACATGGCTATACACAGATATACATAGCTATACATGGCTATACATGGATATACATAGCTATACACAGCTATACATGGCTATACATGGCTATATACAGTTATACATAGACATACATAGCTATACACAACTATACATAGCTATACATGGCTATACACAGATATACATAGCTATACACAGCTATACATGGCTATACATGGCTATATACAGTTATACATAGCCATAGATAGCTAAACACAGCTATACATGGCGATATACAGCTATACATAGCTATACATGGCTATTTATTGCTCTACATGGCTATACACAGCTATATATGGCTATACATGGGTATACACAGCTATACACAGCTATACATGGCTATACACAGTTATACATGGCTATACACAGCTATACATAGCTATACATGGCTATACACAGATATACATAGCTATACATGGCTATACATGGATATACATAGCTATACACAGCTATACATTGCTATACATGGCTATATACAGTTATACATAGACATACATAGCTATACACAACTATACATAGCTATACATGGCTATACACAGATATACATAGCTATACACAGCTATACATGGCTATACATGGCTATACACAGTTATACATAGACATACATAGCTATACACAACTATACATAGCTATACATGGCTATACACAGCTATACATGGCTATACATGGATATACATGGATATACATGACTATACACAGCTATACAGAGCTATACTTGGCTATTCACAGATATACATAGCCATAGATATCTATAGACAGCTATACACAGCTATACATGGCTATACATGGCTATACATGGCTGTACATGGCTATACACAGCTATACACAGCTATACATGGCTATACACAGATATACATAGCCATACATAGCTATACACAACTATACACAGCTATACATGGCTATACACAGATATACATAGCCATAGATAGCTAAACACAGCTATACATGGCCATATACAGCTATACATAGCTATACATGGCTATTTATTGCTCTACATGGCTATACACAGCTATATATGGCTATACATGGGTATACACAGCTATACACAGCTATACATGGCTATACACAGTTATACATGGCTATACACAGCTATACATAGCTATACATGGCTATACACAGATATACATAGCTATACATGGCTATACATGGATATACATAGCTATACACAGCTATACATGGCTATACATGGCTATATACAGTTATACATAGACATACATAGCTATACACAACTATACATAGCTATACAGGGCTATACACAGATATACATAGCTATACACAGCTATACATGGCTATACATGGCTATATACAGTTATACATAGACATACATAGCTATACACAACTATACATAGCTATACATGGCTATACACAGATATACATAGCTATACACAGCTATACATGGCTATACATGGCTATACACAGTTATACATAGACATACATAGCTATACACAACTATACATAGCTATACATGGCTATACACAGCTATACATGGCTATACATGGATATACATGGATATACATGACTATACACAGCTATACAGAGCTATACTTGGCTATTCAGAGATATACATAGCCATAGATATCTATAGACAGCTATACACAGCTATACATGGCTATACACAGATATACATAGCCATACATAGCTATGCACAGCTATACACAGGTATACATGACTATCTATACACAGATATACATAGCCATACATAGCTATACACAGCTATACATAACTATACACAGCTATACACAGCTATACACAGCTATACACAGCAATACACAGCCATACACGACTATACACAGCTATACATGGGTATACACAGCTATACATAACTATACACCGCCATACATGGCTATACACAGCTATACATAGCTATACACAGTCGTACATAGCTATACACAGCTATACATGCCTATACACAGCTATACATGGCTATACACAGCTATACATGGCTATACACAGATATACATAGACATACATAGCTATACACAGCTATACACAGCTATACATGGCTATACATGGCTATACACAGCTATACATGGCTATACACAGCTATACATGGCTATACACAGATATACATAGCCATACATAGCTATACACAGCTATACATAGCTATACCTGGCTATACACAGCTATACATGGCTATACATGGCTATACATGGCTGTACATGGCTATACACAGTTATACATGGCTATACACAGTTATACATGGCTATACACAGATATACATAGCCATACATAGCTATACATAGCTATACACAGCTATACATGGTTATACACAGCTGAACATGGCTATACATGGCTATACATGGCTATACACAGCTATACACAGTATGCACGGCTATACTGACACAGCTATACATATCTGCTTACAGCTATATATGGCTACACACAGCTATATATGGCTATACAAAGTCATATATGGCTATACACAGCTATACATGGCTATACATGGTGGGTGCTATCGAGGTTAACAAATCACAGGCAAAAACGATAAGCAAATCCACCGTACGTTTCTTCTACATCAGACTTCAGTTGTTTTTGTTGTTGTTATTGGTTAATAAAATTGTATTTTGCTGCTTCTTTGTGTCATGTCACCATATCAATCATAAAAAAAGTAATTTCATGGGTCCGCGTTTTGAAATTTTTAGGTGTCCTCATTTGGTTAATAAAAGTTTGACTGACGTATGTACATACCATTACCATACATTTGTTACTCTGAGTTCGAACCACTAATTTTAATGAAGACAGGTGAAGTCAGTGACGTGCACAAAGTGCAGAAAACCATTATTAGTCACAGAATTGGTACAAAGTGTTGCAACTTCTTGACAGTGTACCAAAATGACTCGGACTCGGACTCTTATTGAACGAATGGATTCCATTTGGACGTGCGTGTGTACTCTGATAATGAACACACAGATGACTTCAAAATGTGGTAAAAACACAGAAGTACGCTAGGAGCCGTGTGTACTGTAATAACAAACTCCTCTAGTTAAAAGAGAGAGGTTTTCGTAATTACGAAAACGAAGACCTCCTCTTTTTTAACTAGAGGAGTTTGTTTTTACAAATATTACACACGGCTCCTAGCAATTCGAATTTTTCATTGTGCGGACTTTTAAAAAGTCTACATCTGGTAATCATGGGGTTCTTGTTTTTGTTTTCTTCATTTGAAAATGAGTCATATAAAAAAACAAATTGAAGGCGAGTGAATCCACAACCCTTTACTTCCTGTGCGAATTACAGCGGTAAACGGAAGCTTAACCACACAGTTTTGTGTTACTTTCAAATGCCCGTTTAGATATCCTCTTGCCATTATATTACTCTGTCTGTTTTTCGTTTCCCTCTGGTTAAAAATGAGGGGGTTTCGTTTTCGTAATGGGTCTTCGTTTTCGAAAGGGGTCTTCGTTTTCGTAAGGGTCTTCGTTTTCGTAATGGATCTTCGATTTCGTAAGGGTCTTCGTTTTCGTAATGGGTCTTCGGGTCTTCGTTTTCGGGGTCTTCGTTTTCAAAACTAACGACGACAGTTGCTGCTGTGATTCCTATTGTTCAGCTCAGCTTGCCCCACCAAGCACTACGGCGTCTTTGATGTTGTTGTCGATTTTCAAAGTTTTTGCGAACTTGCGAAAAATTAGGGTCGCACTAGGAAAATTACGCTGTTGATAGATTTTAACCTGCAAAGCCAGTGAACTTTCGCAAAAATTTGCCAAGTGCGACCCATGGCTGATAAAATAATATCACCGGGTACATAAGTGAACGTTTGTTGTCGATAGATCTCAGGCAAGGAAGATCAACTTACCTTTGATTGACGTATCCACTACTCTCACAATTTCAGGAATTTCCTGCCCAGGCACTCAGGCCCACTTTGTGGATGAATCTGGGCAAGATTTGTTGCAGAGCAGATTTTGACTCGCCTTGTGAAAATATTCCAAGCGATTCCACCGTAATCGTTAAAACCACCTCTATATCTCGTCGCGGAAAAACCGTTTCGCGTCACTTAAATGGATTGACCGTAAAGGCCTGGGAAAAAGCCACACAGGAACTAGGCGAGGAAAAAGCCACCGGGACTCTACATTCAACCGACAGGTGCTCCTGGTTGGCAACAGCCTTCAAGGCACCTATGCATGCCTGCCCTATGTGGAAGTCTGATCAAAAGAGGGCGACGCGTTTGATATGTGGCCAGCTAAGGAGTTTGCGCAAGGCTGCAGCTATGTATAGCCAGGAGCCCACAAGGGTTGTGGGCTCCTGGTATAGCTGTGTATAGCTATGTATAGCTGTGTATGGCCATATGCAGCTGTGTATAATTGCATCATCATCATCATCATCATAATAATAATAATAATAATAATAATAATAATAGTAATAACAATGTATTTATTCATCGGATGAAAATAGGTATCAGATGTTACAATAGAAATTATTTAAAAAATTATTTATATGCGCAATAGTACAATATATAAATGAACTAAATTAGGAACTAACTAGGTTATACTTAAAAAGTAATCTATTAAAAAAGCTATCTTTACATTGTAAAACGTTCTGTACTTATAGGAAGGTCTTATACTGGATCTATTTCTACGGCGCTCCAATGAATCTTTATACCTAGGAAGCAGACTATGTGACGGATGGTCAATACGTTAAAGTTTGTCAAAAAGGCGGCGGTTACGACTTTCCAAGAGCTCAAAGATGCTTGTGGCATCTTTTTAAAAAGCTTTGCACAGCGGTGAGGTCAGAAGCACTAGCTGCAAAAACTGAAAGGCCATACAGTATTTTAGGGAGCACAATCGCATTAAAAACGCTGATCTAATTCGCCCTGTGTGTATCCTTCCTTACACAGGCCTGTAATTATAAATAAACATTTGCTGGCTCGTGAAGCTTTGCCTTAACATGCAAGCTAAACTAACAATTACTTTGTATTGTGACTCCCAGTATAGAGATACAACTATACTGCATAATATCATAATGGGCTCCTGGTTATACTGTATAACATTGGATAGGCTGTAGGGTTGCCTTTCTCATGCAAGAGTAATTGCATTTACTAGTGTTACAGTGCACACTATTTGCGTGAGTCCAATCCATAAATTTAATCAATGCAATGCCCGATACATCAGGTAAATCTCTAGAGATCGTAACTAAGATTGTAGAATCATCTGCATATTTAAATAAAGATATCTCTTCGTGTCCAACTATTTCCAAGTCATTCAGGAATAAGTTGAAAAGGTATGGGCCACTAATACTACCCTGAGTTGTACCTTTTTACCCCTGTATAGCTATGTATAGCTGTGAGTGTGGAAGCGAACGAAATGAGGGTGGTACATGCACTGTCTGTGAAGAATGTGCTGAAATTTTAGTTTGTGCTAGGGATCAGAGAAACTTACAGATGTTTTACTTAGAATTTTAAAGCCTTCATTATTCTGGATATCCTGACTAATAATTGCTTAAAAGCTGACTGAGCTAACACAAAATAACAAGCGGTGACCCGTCGTCACTTCATGATTCTAGATTAATTTTCTGAGCGAGCACTGACCAAAAAAGTTGTTTCAAACCGGTTAACTGGGGCAGCTAAATACACAGGGACCGTGCGGCCTATTTTAGAGTAGGGGGCTAATTGGTGATCGCTCGTGTAAAGCAGGTGGGGGGAAATCTCACGCAAAAACTTTCTCTTTTCAAGTAATTAGCAATGTTTCTAGAGCAGCCAAGTGTGATAAAAGTTGTCAGTTAAAACAGTCCCAAAATAATGCTCCTTGACAGGTTCTTTGGTCGGCTCTACTCGAAAGATGAAACCGGCAAGCTATGAACCTTATCGTATTCGCATTTTTAAAGATCTCAGCCATGAAAACATTTTCCTTTAAAAAAACTTGTACAAGCAGACCTGTAGAATATTAAATCACTACTGAGTTTAGTATCATGAAACGTACATTTCTACCAAAGTCAGTCCGTAGCGGCCTAATTAAGGACTGGACGCCTTATTTCTTATCGATAGAACTGAGGAAATGACATCTTTTGGCAACTATATATCCTAGACGAAACGTTTACATTTGTAGATTAGCTTGATAAAGTAACGGTCCTAATGTATAATGCCCGAACAACACAAGAACAAAAGTCAACTAAAGTCTAAACTCTTCAACAACAGGAAAGAGTCGATGACAGTACGCGCAGAGTTAATGGCCCGACAAGAGCGAGAGCGACAGTTTCAACTTCCATCGATTCAAGTGACTTGAAAAAGTCTGAACAGGTCCAGACTCTTCGAGATTCCCCAAGAGCGCGTGAGAATTTCAAATAATCAAGCCAAATGAAGGAAAGGCGATTTCAACACGGAGTTGTAGTATTCAGTTCCTGTTTGGTCTAAATTAAAAATTATATTTAACTGGTAAACCGAAAACTGATTAACTCTGAAACAAAGAAATTGTCCAACTTTTTCATTTATTTTTTAATGGCACCAAAAAAGGGAAAGGGGGTAAAAGCCCCCTCAGCCCACCCCTCGCGCGGTCCCTGATAGAAAGACCGCAAACAATAAATAAATTATTACAAAGAACAGCAGATTTCAAGAGAAGGGGTAGGGAAAACAAACGCAGTGTATAGCTGTGTATAGCCATATATAGCTGGGTATAGCCACGTATGGCTGTATATATCCATGTATAGCTGTTAATAGCTGTGTATAGCCATGTATGGATGTGTAGAGCCAAGTATACCTCTGTATAGCCATGTATAGCTGTTTATAGCTATGTATGTCTGTGTATAGCCATGTATAGCTGTGTACAGCCATGTATATCTGTGTATAGCTATGTATAGCTGTATATAGCGAGGTGTATAGTGTGTATAGTCATGTATAGCTGTGTATATCTCTGTATAGCTGTGTATATTCATTTATACCTCTGTATAGCCATTTATGGCTATGTGTAGTCGCGTATAGCAATGTATAGCTGTTTATAGCCATGTATAGCCATGTATAGCTGTGTATAGCTATGTATAGCTGTGTATAGTCACGTACAACCATGTATAGCTGTCTATATCTATGTATGGCCATGTATAGCTGTGTATAGCCATGTATAGCTGTGTATATCCATGTACAGCCATGTAGAGCTGTGTATGGCTATGTCTGGCAATGTATAGCCATGTATAGCTGTGTATAGCTGTGTATAGCCATGTATAGCTATGTATAGCTGTGTATAGCTATGTATGGCTATGTATATCTATGTATAGCCATGTATAGCTATGTATATCTGTGTATAGCCATGTATAGCCATGTATAATCATTTATAGCCATGTATAGCTGTGTATAGCCATGTATAGCTGTGTACAGCTGTGTTTAGCTATATATGGGTATGTATACCTGTGTATAGCCATGTATAGCTGTGTATGACTGTATACAGCCATGCATGCTCATGTATAGCCATGTATAGCCATGTATACCTGTGTATAGCCATGTATAGCTGTGTATAGCTGTGTATAGTCATGTATATCCATGTATAGCCATGTATAGCTGTGTATAGCCATGTGTAGCTGTGTATAGCTGTGTATAGCTATGTATGGCTATGTATATCTGTGTATAGCCATGTATATCTGTGTATGGCTGTGTATAGCCATGTATAGCTGTGTATAGCCATGTATAGCTATGTATAGCTGTGTACAGCTATGTATGTCTATGTATAACTGTGTATAGCCATGTATAGCTATGTATAGCTGTGTATAGCGGTGTATAGCTGTGTATAGCCATGTATAGCCATGTATAGCCATGTATAGTCATGTATAGCCATGTAAAGCTGTGTATAGCTGTGTATAGCCATGTATAGCTATGTATAGCTGTGTATAGCTATGTATGGCTATGTATATCTGTGTATAGCCATGTATAGCTATGTATAGCTATGTATAGCTATGTATACTGTGTATAGTCATGTATAGCCATATATAGTCATGTATAACCATTTATAGCCATGTATAGCTGTGTATAGCCATGTATAGCTGTGTTTAGCTATGTATGGCTATGTATATCTGTGTATAGCCATGTATAGCTGTGTATAGCTGTGTATAGTCATGTATAGCTATGTATAGCCATGTATAGCCATGTATAGCTGTGTATAGCCATGTATAGCTATGTATAGCTGTGTATAGCTATGTATGGCTATGTATATCTGTGTATAGCCATGTATAGCTATGTATAGCTATGTATAGCTATGTATACTGTGTATAGCCATGTATAGCCATATATAGTCATGTATAACCATTTATAGCCATGTATAGCTGTGTATAGCCATGTATAGCTGTGTTTAGCTATGTATGGCTATGTATATCTGTGTATAGCCATGTATAGCTGTGTATAGCTGTGTATAGTCATGTATAGCTATGTATAGCCATGTATAGCCATGTATAGCTGTGTATAGCCATGTATAGCTATGTATAGCTGTGTATAGCTATGTATGGCTATGTATATCTGTGTATAGCCATGTATAGCTGTGTATAGCTGTGTATAGTTATGTACAGCCATGTATAGCCATGTATGGCTGTGTAGAGCCATGTATAGCTATGTATAGCTGTGTATAGCTGTGTATACTATGTATGGCTATGTATATCTGTGTATAGCCATGTATAGCTGTGTATAGCGGTGTATAGTTATGTAGAGCCATGTATAGCCATGTATAGCTGTGTATAGCTGTGTATATCAATGTATAGCCATGTCTAGCCATGTATAGCCATGTCTAGCCATGTATACCATGTATAGCTGTGTATAGCGATGTATAGCTGTGTATAGCTGTGTATGGCAATGTATAGCCATGGATAGTCATGTATAGCCATGTATAGCCATGTATAGCCATGTATAGCTGTGTATAGCTGTGTATAGCCATGTATAGCTGTGTATATCAATGTATACCCATGTATAGCCATGTACAGCCATGTATAGCCATGTATAGCCATGTATAGCCATGTATAGCTGTGTATAGCTGTGTATAGCTGTGTATAGCTGTGTATATCAATGTATACCCATGTATAGCCATGTATAGCCATGTATAGCTGTGTATAGCCATGTATAGTCATGTATAGCTGTGTATAGCCATGTATAGCTGTGTATAGCTGTGTATAGCAATGTATGGCTATGTATATCTGTGTATAGGCATGTATAGCTGTGTATAGCTGTGTATAGTTATGTACAGCAATGTATAGCCATGTATGGCTGTGTATAGCCATGTATAGCTATGTATAGCTGTGTATAGCTGTGTATAGCTATGTATGGCTATGTATATCTGTGTATAGCCATGTATAGCTGTGTATATCTGTGTATAGTTATGTAGAGCCATGTATAGCCATGTATAGCCATGTATAGCCATGTATAGCTGATATAGCTGTGTATATCAATGTATAGCCATGTACAGCCATGTATACCCATGTATAGCTGTGTATAGCCATGTATAGCTGTGTATAGCTATGTATATCTGTGTATAGCCATGTATAGCTGTGTATAGCCATGTATAGCCATGTATAGCTGTGTATGTCTGTGTATAGCCATGTATAGCTGTGTATAGCCATGTATAGCTATGTATAGCTGTGTATAGCCATGTATAGCTATGTATAGCCGTGTATAGCTGTGTATAGCTATATATGTCTATGTATGGCTATGTATACCTGTGTATAGCCATGTATAGCTGTGTATAGCCATGTATAGCTATGTATAGCTGTGTATAGCCATGTATAGCTGTGTATAGTCATGTATAGCTATGTATAGCTGTGTATAGCTGTGTATAGCTATGCATAGCCGTGTATAGCTGTGTATAGCTATATATGTCTATGTATGGCTATGTATACCTGTGTATAGCCACGTATAGCTGTGTATAGCCATGTATAGCTATGTATAGCTGTGTATAGCCATGTATAGCTGTGTATAGCCATGTATAGCTATGTATAGCTGTGTATAGCCGTGTATAGCTGTGTATAGCTATATATGTCTATGTATGGCTATGTATACCTGTGTATAGCCATGTATAGCTGTGTATAGCCATGTATAGCTATGTATAGCTGTGTATAGCTGTGTATAGCCATGTATAGCTGTGTATAGCCATGTATAGCTATATATAGCTGTGTATAGCCGTGTATAGCTGTGTATAGCTATATATGTCTATGTATGGCTATGTATACCTGTGTATAGCCATTTATAGCTGTGTATAGCCATGTATAGCTATGTATAGCTGTGTATGGCTGTGTATAGCCATGTATAGCTGTGTATAGCTATGTATAGGTATGTATAGCTGTGTATAGCTGTGTATAGCTATATATGTCTATGTACATCTGTGTATAGCCATGTATAGCCATGTATAGCTATGTATAGCTGTGTATAGCTATGTATATTGCTTCCTATGTTTATGCCTATATTGGATTAAGTCAAACCACTATATGATAGTTACACCACGTATCTACGTATGTTCGCCTTTCGACCGCTGTGCTGGTGTTGTGTTTTCTCCACCATTACGTCGGTAAATATTTCACTACGGTATAAGTTTTGTACGGAAAGCTCGTTTGCCGAAATACTAAAACACTACATAGAATAAACACAAAAAAATGACTTAGGTACATTTTATTAACGAGTATCACAGGTCTATAAATAATTCAACTCAATGAATCAAGGCAAACTGAACAGCCACTTTTTAGTACAGCTAGAATCATTAAAAATCTATCACAATCAAGGATGAACGATTTCTTACACAGACAATCAAAGTTGAGAGTGAAAACAATTTAATACTAGAGAAAGACCTTTTACCTACACTCGACGAGGTTTATCAGTCTTGCCAGCTGCAAACTTTCAAAGCTTACAAATACGACAGCTACGATGTCTTGCAAAAGTAAACAGGATCGCTGTTCTCGTTGTTTTTGCCATTCTGTCCGGTCGCTACAACAGTTTTTGCACCACTTAATTCAAGAATCCAATCTACCATTCACTTTTCAGCTACAGTGAGATTATCGGGTCCAGTTCAACAAAATAAGCTTAAATTCTGTCTTCTGTTCCATCAAACTCGCACATGGCTCCGCGGAGTGAACAGATTTTTAAAACAAAGCCGCTTATTTTAACTTCTACGGCTGCACTGGAAAGACTGCCAGCTTCCATCCTCTTTAGACAATGTTGAGAACAATTTTCAAGCCATCAGTGTCCATGAACCATACTTTAGAGCTGGAAATTAGAGGAATTAATCCAAAAATTGTACTCCTTCTTCAACCGTCGCGTCGTTTATCTTGCAGCAGGTATTCATTCAGCTTTCTCAAGAACCGCTGCAACATATCACAAGGTTTTGGCGCCTTTTTCGTTTTAATCATGTGATCGACACCAGTTAGCTTTTTGCGTCTTCTCTAACATGAATTTGAATTTGACTGTATTTCGATTCTTTGTTAGTTTGCATCGCCCATTTTCAGATTTCTTTCCCATTGTCCGTCTCTGACGTGATCGAAAACGTCCAGCAAAAGCATTCTAAGTATTTTTATTCCCTGTTTTGACACTTCTACCTCGTAGACTTCCGGTAAAAAATAGTAGCCAATCAGATTTCGATTCGCCAGCATTTTGACATGATTATCCCAGAGGTCTTGCATCCTTGGTGCTGACCAAAAAGAATGCAGCCTCTGATCTGGGAACTCCACGGACTAGAATAGAGCAGGCGCAATAGCACCTTAACGAATTAGACATGCGCTAACAGATGTCGTGAATTTCACGACATCCGGTAATGCCTGATACCAGAGCCCTACGATCCCACCGCTGACAGAACAGATCGTAGGCTCTGGGAACGAGAATGGGTGTCATCGGTGTCATGCAATCAAACACACCTTAAAAACACACCACAATGACACAATAGGTTTCAGTGCGCATGCGCATTTTCAATATATTTAATACGTATTTAAGCGTTTGAACGCACAAACAGGTTTGCTTTCTGAGAGATTCAAAGTGACGCGTTACCCTTCGAACGCCTTCACCGGGTGCGAACGAAATCGCTCTCGCTCGTAGGACTGAAAGTTACAAGCATCAGCTTTTGAATTGAAACTCTACGTTCGCCTGTCTGTCCTCTAAGATTTCCCCCAAGTGAAGGTCCTCTGTAAATTTTTGGGAGGGTGTGTGCCGCTGGGACTTCGAGACCCTTGCAACCCTTTACACTAGACTCCAAATATCCCTATCCTATCCAAGACTCTCCCGGACTGTCAATCCATAATTTCCCGATAAGTGATACCCTATTCTAGACCAAAACTCTGTGTTTTCCATACCCTACCCCGGGCTAAACTAGTTTTAACATAACCATACCCTTCACTGCGACGCATACCCATACAGCTTTTATAAGGGTAATTTACTTTATATCAACTCAGTGACTCTCAATTGTTACGAAAAATAATATATTTTTGGTCTGTAGCGTTAGGGTCTCGAACATTTGAATGTTCTTAGTTGTTCTTCCTGTACATCACCAATTATAAAATTCCGAGGTGTACCTCAATTTATTGAGCAGTGCTTCAATAGCAATTCAGAGAAGTACAGAAGTTTATCGCGATAGTCCTGATAAAGATCCAAAAGCTACGATATGGAGTCATGGCGTCGAAAATGCTATAATCCAAGTGGCGTTCAGCTTTGCAGGGCCAATAAAAGCGTGGCAATTCCTGAAATCCCATTCAAATTTCTCATTTTCCGCCATCACTGTTATTTTTACTCACCATTCTCTCCTCCCACAGCGCTTAGGTCATCGATGAATGAACACGTGATTACTACATCGCTTTCTCATTGGGCGAGAGCGTAACTAGCCGCCGTCGATATCGGCATTGTTTTTCATTCTTCATGCAAAGTTGGTAACGATTAAAAACATGCATTGATAATAATTCTAGCGACGTTTCAATCGAAGGGATTTTGGAAGCCTTATTAAGCTCGCTTGACGACAAGCAAGATGTCCTTGTTGTATGTTGCTTTCGTGGTCCTGCTATCTTGCTGTGGGCTGCGGTATGTCGGTGAGTATTAATGAATTCGAAGAAGATAAGTACGCGGTTAGTGTACCGAATTCTACTAATGAAATAATTTTAATGTTTAAATACGCGATGGTTCTTCTGGTTTTCTAATATTTAGACTACAGTTGAGCAATAAACAGGCTCTTTTCAACCGGAAGTTAGGATTTACAGGTATTCCCTCGATTTAAAGTTGCGTTTATCGAGGGCGAATAAAGAGTTTTGTGGTGGATGTGGTTGTGTTCGCCTTGCATTTCTAGAGCTTCAATGAAACTCAGGGATACCACTTACACTGGAGCCGTTATCTAGTCCTGCTTCTAATTAGTTCATATTTAGAGAATTTATATTCTTGTTCTAGCGTTAACAGTTTCGCTAAAGCACAATACTGGGACGATACGTACTATTATTTTTATTGGTAAGTTATAAGAGTCTCTGACTGTAAATATCGAGAATCGGCGGACAAGCTCAGAAAATCGAAAATCCTGATAACTTGCCAGAAGAACTCTTTTGGGGAGCTATCTTCGAAAATATTACTTAAACCTTCTGGAATTCTATTGTTTTCGGAAAATTCGGAAAAACGGTTTTGCTTAATTTATTACGCAATAATCAGGCTTAAAATTAAACAAATTGAAAACGCTTGCTTTAAAACCGTTTGCAACGCAAGAAAACAATTTTAATTTTAAATGATAGCAATACCCTTATACTTTCTATCAATGGGAATTGCATGGAGTTTTGCTTTATTTTGGTGGTTTGGTGGTTCTTTGAAACAAAGGCATTTTACGCACTTCCGAAAAAGGCAAAAATTAGTAAACTTCAGAGGCTTAAAATAGGTCTTGGTATGTCTAATATCGAATTGATATAAACACTGTGATAAAGTTTGGCCCTACTTCTATTATGATATGAAATAAAAAATCTGGGCAATTCAGGCTCGCGCTGACAAAAACAAAAATTCGCGAACCAGTGTTGCCAAAATTTGCGTAATGAAATGAATGAAATAAAAAGTAGCAGTTTGGGTGAGCTCAATTTAGAGGATTTTATTCACTGAAGACACACAAAGAATAAACTCAAACATTTCTTCAATCTATTCTCGCATTGTTTTGGGCTTGTACTATTTCTACGTAAAACTAAAGAGAAGGAGAAGAAGTTTTAAAAGTTCTACACAAGCTGTTGCGTGACCTGTGTCACGTGAATATTTTTGTCAATTTGTCAACCTACTTATGGCAGTTTTTGAATGCGGTCTCCTACATTGGCCGCTGTTTTATGCATGGCTAGTTCTCCAGCGAATACGGTACGCATCCCTGTGTTTGGGGCATACTGTCATGTGCAGTTGATATTCTACTGGGACGAAAATTCCGACAGGCAAGTCTAGAATTAGTTTCGTATACATGACACCTTTCTCTTCGAGAGAAGAAAACTGCGACATTAAGTATGTTGCTGTGTACGTGACTCGATCGCTCCTTTCAAACGGCTACTAAGATTTTGGGCGACTTTTTGAAAGACACTATTTTGGCCAGGAAGCAAAAGTGCATCATTATTATTATGATTTATTCGTATTTGTCAAAACATGTGCTGTTTTTATCAATATTATTACACTTGTATAAATATGTTTTTAAAAATTAAACGCAAACCACGGACGTCCTGACAGCGGGATCGGTATTTATGAGTTCTTAATGCGGCTGTATATCTAAGAGATATCAATACACAGTTTGTTTGGTTTTACTTTGCAAGATCGCTGAGAACTCTTTCACAGTTTTGGAGGAAAAGATTTTCATTGAAGAATATTTTCACGTTTGCATGAACGTGCAGTGATCGGTAGCGTGACTTGATTATTTTGAGTGGTACTTTGTGTTCCTTACCTTACACAGTCATTTTAGCTCTCAATTTATACGTGTACGTCAACTTTAATGATTAATAAAAGAAACCGTTTGGATTTTCGAGAACATTAGTATTTTCCCAAAGAAACTGCAAATAACAAAGAAAGGCCACTGGTGCTGCAGAGTAAAGACATGTGACAAAATATGACAACCCACTACACTCTTAAGTTTCACCAACAATTTTCCAAATTTGTTCGTAATTCTTCAGAAAGATAAATGAAGATACCAGCGAATGCATCATCTAGTAGAAAGACCATCTAAAAATAGTTACGGTAAACGATTTGTCATATTTCAAGTCGTCCTTCCGTTACCGCTTTTTTTCCTATTATCCAAATTATGCAAATTTTGGCAACACTGGTTCGCGAATTTTTGTTTTTGTCAGCGCGAGCCTGAATTGCCCAGATTTTTTATTTCATATCATAATAGAAGTAGGGCCAATCTTTATCACAGTGTTTATTTCAATTCGATATTAGACATACCAAGACCTATTTTATGCCTCTGAAGTTTACTAATTTTTGCCTTTTTCGGAAGTGCGCAAAATGCCTTTGTTTCAAAGAACCACCAAACCACATAAATAAAGCAAAACTCCATACAATTCCCATTGATAGAAAGTAGAAGAGTATTGCTATCATTTAAAATTAAAATTGTTTTCTGGCGTTGCAAGTTGTTTACAAACAAGCGCATTCAATTTGTTTAATTTTAAACCTGATTTTTGTATAATTAATTTAGCAAAACCGTTTTTTCCGAATTTCTCGAAAACAATAGAATCACAGAAGGTTTAAGTAATATTTTCGAAGATAGCTCCCCAAAGGTGTTCTTCTGGCAAGTTATCAGGATTTTCGATTTTTTGAGCTTGTCCAACGATTCTCGATATTTACAGTCAGAGCCTCTTAAGAATCTCACGTACAAGCCTCGGAACCGATTTCAGCTTTACACAGTTCACGTGCATTTAGCATGAGCTAGTTCTGTGTCTGAATGCTTGTTTTTAATTGTATTTATGAGCCAAGCAAATTTTCGTTAAGTTTATGCTATGTGCAAGACCTGTAGTTTGGTGTATAATATTTGTTTAGTTTGTTGATTTTACTGATAGTCATAGGTTTGTTTCTGGAAATAGCTTATTGCAAAATATTCGACACTTTACATCGAGTAGGTACATGTATTATGTCCCTTAGTGAAAGTGGATTTCTTAGTTGGATTGTTTATGTCTTGGGTAAAAACATTTCGTTAGTTTAGTAGACAAAAGTACAGCTGTACCTCTGGCTGCAATATTACTTAGACATGTCATAGTTTGATACAGTATTCATATCAACCCGGAACAATGACACGCTAAACCCGAACAACTCCATAAAAACTAAACTCTTACTTGAAGATGTCTTAAGTCAGAAAAAGAACAATTGCTGACGTAGTTGGTCATTTTTTGTTCTGGTTCTAAGGTAGGGCAAAAGGTTTCAAAGTCAGATTTTAGCTGTTATGGTGAATGCTTTCTACCATTCACAAAATCACCCATCACTGCAGTAAAGTGTTAGCAAAACAAGATACTTCCATAAATTGTTGAAAACCTTATGTCGATAGAAACCACAGTGACACAGTTATTATATAGTCAAGGAGCCAAGAAGGGGTCATAAGATCTTCAATCATAAGGTCTTCAATAATTGAAGACCTTATGATTGAAGATCTTATTATTATTCTTATTAATCCCTGGTCAGGTAGATGCAAGTTTCCTACATGAATCTGCCTCAACCTGTCACTTGTATCTCTGTTTTCTCAGGATTTGTATTCACTTCTGAGTTCCCATGATGACTTGTAACAGGGTTTCCCTGCTAGCAGAGGCCCCTTTTCCTTTGTATTCGCTGAGCTGACGGACGGGATGAAAAGGGACCTCTGCCATGGGTCGAAACTCCCTTTGATCCAACCGCCGTCCATGGTCGTGGACGGCGGTTTCCGAAACGCATGCTCCCTGTATTGTTTGCTGACCGTGACTTGAGCCCACTGTATCTCGCGCATTCCTTTACAGTTATTCCGCTGTCATTTAGTGAGCCCGCATAGTAACATGCCGTCGTAGAAAGAGAACTAAACTCGTGAAGAGTTACAACGTTTACTTTCTCTCGTTTTTGTTAACATGGACGACGGAAAGATAAACAATCGAAAGAAGAAGCTCCAAGAAACACTCGACAAGTTAAGCAATGGAATTTAGAGCGAAGAAAACATCTGTCAAGGCGAAGGACAACCTTCCACCTCCAAATCCCTCCAAAGATTTTTCGAGCTGCGTACTTTTTGTGAAATGCTCCAGCACTTCTACGAGTCTACGGTAGAGTAAATTACACATTTGTAAATTTGTATCGAAATCGCTTTTAATTGAGGGATTCTTCATATTCCTTACAGTTTTCGTAAAAGTTTTGAAAAGCGTGCACAGTTCGCATCACCAAATGCTCTTCAAAATAACTTGTACATCGAGCGAAATCGCTTGCGCGTAGCTTCCCTCGAAGAAAGAATTGAACACGTTTGGTCTTCAGAAACAAGTAAAGGCGTGTTTTAATAAATGTATTATTTATAAAAGCTTACTGTCTCTTCTCCTGTGTACCTTCATTCATAAAATTTCGAAAAGTAGTAATCTGACCTAAACAGACACAAATGCTCTGTTGTGGTTTGATTTCACGCGCGAGACAGCATGAGAAATCTCTGGCGGAAATTTTCAAAATTTTGACTTTGAGATTGTATTTTTGGCTAATTCTTATTCGACAACTGGTGTATTTTATTTAAAAGTAAGAAATTTTAACTATTCTAGATCAAGTGAGTGTTGTTTTTTCGAACCTATAAATTGTCCTTTCGTACTGCACAGGGGTTGTTTATTACCAACTGCCAATTTAGTGAAGCGACCATAAAACACGCAGCCTTCAATGGGTTAAATTCTCTTTGATTCCTGGAGTTGTGGTCATGTTAAAAAAGCTTCCTTGTCCAGATAACTTGAAATTAATACCGTAGATTAGACAACAACTATCTATAGACGAACTGTCCACTTTTTTTAGGGTTTTGGTGAACTCGCCATTCACGACAACAAAACTGTGCAGGTGTTTTTTGGCGCGCTGGTTGAGAAAGGTGGGAGTCGTCAGCTGATCACGTGCTAAAAGCATCACGTGACGTTTCGGTCGCTAAGTAACCGTGGCGCATGCTCAACACAGTTCATTTTGACCCATGGCAGAGGTCCCTTTTCGTGCCACCCATCAGCTCAGCGAATACAAAGGAAAAGGGGCCTCTGCTAGCAGGGAATAACAGGGTTAAAACTTGGCGGTCGCACGGTCGCCCGTGGCGACTAAGAATTGTCCAGGGCCACTAAAGGTTAAGGTTTGATCGCCCGAAGGGCGACTACAATTTGAGAAGTACGAAAAGAATAACAATAACAATAAAATAAACTGTTTTTCCTTGGAGTACCTTTCTTTTCTTTCCTTTCTTTCCTCAACTCTTAGTTCATCAATTGTAGTTTTGTTGTTAAGTGCAAAATTCAAATCGTTCGTGATCGAGTTTTTAGATCGCTCCGATATGTAGACGCCGTTTTGATTTTGTTGACACGAGATGCGGTACGTTTTCAAACATAAATATCGGCAAAATCACTTAACAGCGCTCGATATAATAGGCTTACTTTTCACCTGAATTCAAAAGCATTCGATAGAAACTGAGAATCGTGATACTGTAGTTTATAGGCGTTGAGAAGATCGTTTTGTCCGTGTTAGGAAAAAATGGTCCAGTTTTTCTTTGGGAGTTTATGGACCAAGTAAGAACCTATAGATTCTGACCTATAGGGCAAGGAAGAACGAGGCGAATGATTCCCAACACAGACCGAACAAAGCTTTTATTATTATAACAATTTAACCAATTTCTCGACAATACACTGGCAAATGTGAGCTTTCAAGACAGTGTGAAGATCAAGCACATTTCTTTCGGCGTGTCAGTCGAACACCCTACTAGAAAACACGGGCCGAAACATCCGTGAGGCGTTTATTCGAGCAAAAATGGTTTAAAATTTTTTGTGTTAGCAGACAAAATTTGAGGGCCACTTTATTTTGGCCTGGGCCACTAAGAATTCAGGGATAGTGGCCCGAGTGGCGACCAAGCACTGAAGTTAATTTTTAGCCCTGTTGTAATAATCTGACAATCACTTAATACAGTACACTTACATGTAATGTACGCACACAAGTTGACACAATTTTTTTCACAGTAGTAGTTGAAACAAGTTGCTACTTTGCGCCTACTTTGGAGTTTATGTGGCCATTGAGTAGTACCGTTCTTTCTCTGGTAAACGCTGGGTTCAAATTATATTAAACACCCGGTCAACACGTTAAAAAATAAAATAATTAACGCCCCTCAGCATTTTTTTTAAGGGAACCGGCATTTATTTGAGGTCCAGGTTTTTATTTGAAACTGAAGCTTAATGGTTCCAATCGAAAATTAGTTATTGCAGTTTTGGAAAGGTTTAAGAACAACTACTAACAGTACTTCAGTTCAATTTATTGCGCTTATTCCAACTAAAGAAAGTTGACGTAATAAACTCTACATGCTACTGAGTGCCCAGTTCTCCTTCCTTGTTCGAATTTTATCGACTACAGAAAAAAGGGTGATACTTTATTCCTGTTTTACTTATATTGTGCTATATTTTGCTGTTATTTTAGAAAACCCAAAGTATTTAAGACTAAAAATTAAGGCTATAAAAATGATGAAAATATCATATATTAAAACAACAGAATCAAGATTTAAATGTATAGAAGAATATTATTGCAATCGAAAAAAGTTGTTTGCGTAACTGTGATAATCTTCTATACATTTAGATCTTTATTGTGCAGTTGAAGGCATTGAAAATTGGCCCTCGAGGAACAGAGGGTATTGTTAGGTAATGTGATGGATTATTAACATGTTATGGATTATTAACTTTGATCATGTGTTAGCAAATTTTGCTATCACATGTTCAAAGTACATTTGCACAGACTGCTGCCTGTAAATGAGCCAAGAGTCTGCCACAAATGTTTTGTGATTTGCATTTTGTTTTCTCAATATTGTAAGCCAAATTTTCAGTCTTTCTGGCTACTACACTGTGGGTATAGTGGTAAGATAAAAGGAACTGGTAATTTCTACAGTTTTTTGTAGTATAACACATGTTGTACTAAATTTGTTGGATGTGTGTGGTTTTAATTGAGCTAATAATTGCAGTACTTTCATGCTTCTTTTTAAAGACTAGAATTATTTCAGTGCACACTTTACAGTGTATGCGTGTTCTTTTTTCTTGGCAGGTTGTGCACCATCTTTTACCGGGACTCCAAATGATGGCAAAGTGGTTTATGTTCTGGACGGTGCCAGGTTTCAGGATCTAGTTTGGAGCTACAACTCTGATGGTTTGATACTGGAGAAAGTAGAGCTTTTATACTTCAGGCCAGATACTACAACTTTTGCACTTGTGGCAAGGAAGGTCCCCAACAAAAATCTTCAAATCTTTGCATCTAGTGGTTATTCTGAAAGAGTAGAATTCTATGAACCAGCAACTTTCAAGATATTGAACATTGATTCAAATGACAGTAGGATATTTCAGTGTAAACTTGCTTTTGAAAATGCTGATCCCCCTGAATATCCAAGCAATGCTGAACTAGTCGTGGTTGGTAAGTCTTCAGATCAATAGTTGTTTAAATATGAACAATATAATTCTACTTATGAGGAAAATAGTTTTTTTATATTGTGATTGTATTAGCAACCAAGAGATTATGTGGGCAGATCGCTGCATTCCTGTGGTTATATTTGTGAGCAGTTGTGTAGATTTGGTGCTATAACTGTGTTTTCAGGCCTTTCAGAGATATTTTCCTGATTTTTAGGTGGTGATGTATGAGATAACAAGGAGTTCGTGCTGTTACTGCCTGTTAGGGTAATTACTCGTGGTGTTTATCGCTGATTTCATGCTCAGTAGTATTCAATATGTTGCGGTAAAATTTAAGAGAAATAGCATTAAATCACTGCGAACAGCAATGTGTTCTTAGGATATTTTTGTCAGGGACATATCGTGATTTTACTTGTGTTGATTGTAAAGCAAACACAGATGATGAGAATAGTAAATTTCCGGTTTTGATAACATATTAATTTTGTGTGGTGCAATGTTTGATTTTGCTGATGTGACTAAAAATGGAATTCTGTGTTGGAAGATTCAATTCAGCTTTGCGTCTTCTGCCCATTGGTGATTGTTACATGTATTCAAGGGATACATAGGAAGAATAGTTTAAACAAGAGTAAACAGGAAACACGAATGGAATAATCTGTACTATTAAGCCCTGTATCAAGAGGAGATCAGAGAAGGCATTTTAATATTCTACTTTGATGTTTTTTTTTTGGTAATTAATCTTCATTAACACAAGAGACACTTATAACAATGTACAGGCAAAATAAGACTAAATTAAGATACAGGTCAACGCAACACTAACTAGTATACAATAGACGCTAGTACACCTAATTACACCTAAATTACTGTTAACATATGCATACCGTTACATCTGGATTTTGGTTAACATACATTTGGGCTGGACCTACTTGCAGAATTTCGCTTTGAAAAGTTAAGTTATGAACTTTAGATGGTGGTGATCTAAATAAATGGTGACCACTTTTTATTGAAAGACTCAGTTTTGTTAGATGATACTGCTATATATCTTTCAAGGTCTATCTTCTCTCACACTAGGGCAATAAAGTCCCCAAACTGGCATCTCGACTTGTTAAAGGCAGGAAAACCGAGCATGTTAGTTCGCGGATGCCAGAGCCCTGGCAGAGGTAGAAATGCCAGAATAATAAGTTTTGGATTTGAATTCTGCTAGCGGCCACAACAAAACAAACTCTCACTACAATTGAGAGTAACAACAAAGGAAGGTACAGTGTATTTGGAAGCAGACAATACGGAAACGGATCGCAAGACAAAGATCTTTAGCAAACAAGAGACATATGAACTTATACAATAACAGATATACAAGTGATACACTACGAGTCAAAAGGAAAGGTATACCAGGCCTAGTTGTTATGATTTGAAAATAACACGAGACGAAAAACAAGAAAGCGAAAGACAAGAGATAGATAGAGATAGATAGACCGCTTATTAATAAAATACACTTTGCAGTCAAATGACTGAATTACTTGAATAAATTATTTACAGTAAAAATATATGACGACAATTTAAAAAATATTACATGCAGTGGCTAATTATAAAACTGTCTCTGAACCTGTTTGTCTTGCAGACAGGGGCGGCAAAGGTGCGTGTCGATCTCAGATTATAATTCTGCTGAGATCGTGATGGCAGAAGGTGTCTGAGTTTATGGTTGCCCTGCACGTCAATGTCTTTGAAGAGTTCCTTACATAATGTGCCCCTTCTATCATATAGGGTTGGAAGGCCAGCTTTAACTAAACCTTCACTGTAACTACAATCTGGAAATATCATGCGTAATGCACGGCGCTGAATGCATTCAATTTCTTCAGAGAGATCTAATGGTAGATTACAATGAAAGACTTGGCATGCATATTCAAGGATTGATCTGATAACGCTACAATAGAATCTTACAAGGTCATTGTTAGCAATACCCGTGCGTTTAAGTTGTCTTAAGAGATAAAGTCTCTTGGCAGCCTTACTCGTGATTGAGTCAATATGCGCAGACCATTTGAGATCACTGCTTATGACAATGCCAAGAACTTTAGCGGCAAATCAAATAAAAACAAGAGCACAGACAAGATACGGGACAATGTGACTAGCAAGGACTTACCCAATTGTTTCTTTGGCAGTTTGACTGGTGGGTATAAAGGACAATGCTGGCCACCAAAATATACACGTAGCTGCATTTAATTTTAGTGAGTTAACTTTAGCAGATCTAAATGCCCATTAAACGTCCATACGGTGGGAAAGCTTCTTCTCAGGGCCGCGGCTATGCGACCAATCAATAATGAGTTTTTCTACCTTAAAGTAGCTGATGCGCTTCTCTTGTTTGGTAGTCTTCAGCACAGGGTATAAGTCTTAGCTAATGTCTTCAACTTCTTTTGGAAAATCATCTGAGATTCCCAGACTGTGGGCTTTCTTGAGATTTTTTATAAAGGTCTTAATAAACACCTTGTTGTGATAGTAAGGCAACTTGAAAATAATAGGCTGTGGCTTGGCCGTATTCTGGGTGTTAGAAGAGGCACAACGTGATAGCCCATGCACTCGGTCGAAACGGTCTTCCCGAGGAATCTTTAGGTCATTTCATAGAAATTTCTTCAGCAGTTCTTCTGTATCTTCGTTTGATTCATGCTCACGTTCTTTTATTCCGAATAATTTCAAGTTACCTCTGCGACTGTGACACTCGAGTTTTATGTGCCAGTGCTGTAATTGGGCGAGTTTGCATTTGACATGTTGAAGGGAAGCTTCAGTGGTATTTTGTTGTTCACAAACCTTATTCTGCAAAGCTTTCCCTTCTGTTATCTCAGTTTGGGAACTCTGAGGACTTTTTTGTATGCTTTTTTGTTCATCCTCGAGAGATTTAACTGGGCTCTTGAAGGTTTCAAGTTCAGGCATTTTAAGAGTCAATTTTAGCTTCTTGTCCATTTCGATGAGGCGAGAGTTTGTTAACTTGCACTTTTGGCAGTCAAGGCTGTCGTCCTCGAAGATTTCGTCCTTGTCTGTTTGTGAGCTTCCTTCTCATGTGGGGTTCGTTTTTCTTTCAGAATTTTGAGCTAGCAAGGTTTTTGTTTGTTCCTAGGCATAACTGAGTTACTTTAAAAGAAAAACGACCATATTTGGGGATTAAGAAAAGATTTTTAAACAGAGCAAAGCTGGAATACGTCGGGCATGTTCGGCCTCGTTACCAGTCCCATATTCTACTTTGATGTAACAAGAACACGCTATTGTTCAGAGTGGTAATTAAAGATTATCCACAGTTCAAGAGTAAAGTGTAAAATTAATGGAATTTGAAGTGCTAATTAAAGGTAGCATCCATGATATCAAGAAGTCTGCACAGTCAAGAGTCACCTTAGAGTGCTCCTTCGTACATAGCTTTATTCACCCTACAGGTCAAAAACAGAACAGTATAATTATTTAATTTTTGATGCATTATTTCTTATGAAAAATAATGAGTGGGTTATTAGAGCTGCATTTAGCTGGTTTTCGATGGTCTGGGCTAACAATTTTCCAAGCAGGACTTTGCAGATTCTTTAAATTTATCAGTCGTATGTACGCAAAATTGAATAAAATCTTTGCTCTATTGACTCTTATATAGCCTGTTCTTTTGTAACAAGTTCCTACTGTTATTTACGGTCATCTAGGCAAAATTCATAACATATCTCGGCTATGCCTATTGAAAATGTACGCCAGATACATGTAGTAGGTTCAAACTTAAGAGTAAGTGGTAAAGAAGAAGATTTTAATTATCAGCCCAACAAGAGACACAAGTAATGAAAAAACAAGATCTACATGTGTGTAAAATTTGTGAGAAGAGAGACAAGAGAAAGAAAGTTATAGAATCAGATCAAACTTCATTGTTGATAAACGAACAATTGTGCAGGGTTTTTTGACCAATTTTTTCGTGGAGTTTTTGGTCGAGCTTGACATTACCTCGACTGGTTGTGTTGTGTTGTGTGTTGTTGTCTGTTTCGTATTGCGTTGTGTTGTGATGTGATGTTATGTGTTGTGATCTGTCTCTTACTTGTTACTTTAGTTTGTTGGCTTAAATTTTCGTAGTTTTCCTGTTCCTTCGTTGCACGACTCAACGCAACAACTAGACGGACATACAAGGGTTCGACCAGCTCAACCAACTCGACGACTTAATAAGCAAAACTTCCACTGTGTATTCTCCGTGGAATTTTCGTAATCACGACTACTTTTTTACGTGTATGTGCCTTCAGTTGCCCTAGTTAAGTTAGTCAAAATTTCATCTCTTTCACTGACAAGTGCATTTTGGTGACCATGTCATATGCTAAAAATAATCGCTAGCCTTAAACGGGCACTGTAAACAATTTTTAGGATTCCTATAAAAAGCTACATGTAAAAGAGATATATTTCTTTAATTCTGTTAATGTTCTAGGAGCATTTCGTATACGAGAAAAGATATATGAAATATTCTTCTACCGAAGACTGGACCTGAAAATCACAGTGGCAGATCCCCTCTAAATATGGTGCAAGCTTTAACAAGGCACCCCTTTGCCCAAAAACTTAACAAATACTGTATAATTTATTCAAATGTAAAAAATTGGTCTACCTTTTGATAAGGCCAACAGAGTTTGAAGGGTTCAAAGTTAAATCTTTTGGAAGAATGTACTGATGAGTTGAAAACAAAATGGTGAAAGAGTTAAGAACATCTAAAACATTGCTAGTAGAGTCGGTGGAGTTTGTTGAGTTGGTCGTTTGCCGAGTTTGCAGTGTTCGGTGAAATCCGTCTGTTGACTTTGTCTAGTTGTCGAGATGCTTTGCCGGTTGGTCGAGTTTGTCTAGTTGGTTCGCATGGTGGGGTTCGTATTGTTGATTGACTTTTAGTAAGGCATGTTGTGTTTGTCGAGTTTTGTCGAGGTCTGGAACATTTTGTCTGCCAGTGAGTGAGGTTTGTTGAGTTTGTCTAGTTGGTAAGGGTCGTTGCATTTATCGAGTTGTGTCAAGGTGTCGAGATTTTGTCTGCCAGTGAGTGGAACAGTGAGTGTGGTTTATTGTCGAGTATGTCGAGTTGTGTGGTTCTTACTGTCTTAGAGAAAAAGAGCATTATTGAGTTTGCCTATTTGGTAAGGAGTTGCATTGAGTTGCGTCGAGGTGTGAAGTTTTAGTCTGCCTCAGCGCTTGACAATTAGTCGACTTTGTCGAGTTGGCTGCGTTCTTGGTTCGTACTGTCTTGAAATAAGTGTGGATTGTTAAATTTGTCTTTTTAATAAGGGTAGTTTTGTTTGTCGAGTTGTGTTGAGATGAGGAGAGTTTTTTCTGCCAGTGAGTGAGGGTTATGGGGTTTGTCGAGTTGGTCGCGTAGTGGGGTTCGCACCGTGTTAAAGTAAGTGAAAGATGTCGAGTTTATCTATTTGGTAAGGGTGTTTGAGTTTGTCTAGTTCTCTGGTGTAGAGATTGTCTGCCAGTGAGTGAGGTTGGTTGAGTATGTCTACTGATGTACAACTTTAACATAGACGGAATACTAGAAATGCTGAACTTGTCAACAACGCAACACAGCACAAGGCAACGCAACACAACGCAGCGCAACTCAACAGATACAAAACAATAGCGACAATGGATTGCAACGCAACGCAACAAAACAGACACAACACGACAGAACGCAATGCAACACAACATAATGGATTACAACGCAATGCAACAGAACAGAACTCACCTCAACACGACAAAACAGGAAAAAAAACCACGCACGTATGCTAAACAAACCAGTCGAGGTAACGTCGAGCTTGACCAAAAACTCCACAGAAAAAAAAAACGGTCAAAAAACGCTGCAGGTATATTAACGAAGAGAAACACAATTTTTTGGTGAAATAAAATGCAAAACTCTCCTTGCAGAAAAAAAATTTATAAGTAAACGTTTTTGAAATAAAAAAAACACAAACAAGCCAATAAGCATCAACAGCCGCAAGATCTCCAGTCTGTGGGACAGTGTTTTGTTGTTGTTGCCAAACTTCTTTTTTACTGCCAAAAGATTACATGCATATACAGATCGTACTAGTTTAAGACTTGTTTTTTAATTTGCTTTCATACATTTACCTACGGCCACTTGTGGAAAGTCAATTTCAGACAATTGTCAATTACACTGTATGGCTAGGGTAAAGGCACGTGGGGTTATTGAGCTTGGGTTTAAAAAATGGCCAAGGTTAAGGTCACTTGAAGTTAATTTTTAAGCTTGTGGATCAAAAATGGCTAGGGTTAAGGATGTTTGATGCTTTTGTGTATGAGAAAATGTTCTCAGTTTTGATTTTACCAAAATTTTGACTCCAAGATGTAAAAGTACCTGTGACATAGCCCTTTAAGCTCGTATTTTATTATGTTTATTATGAGTTCAATTTCTCACTTTTATTGTGCAATGTTTCCTGACCACTTTAACACTGGTTAATGCTTTCATATTGTGCTGCTCATTACATTGTGCAAGGTCGGTTTTTACTTTTGAGTGTGTGAATGAAATTTCAGAGTGTGACCATTTAAGGACGTTTGCGTGTAAATCTTCTACAACACAGATTTTTTTCATACTTTTGCTACAGTCAGACAATGAGTTACCTTTGTCAGAAATGCAAAAAAATTGGGGTCCCCGACTTCGTTTTCGAAATAAAGTGTGCGAAACACTACCTTAATCTACAGTAATCATTCTGTTTGCCTTCTGCCATAAAAATCGGGATAACACAAAGGTGAACTACATGTATACACTGTAAAAGGGACTAAACTCTGTCCACGTTCAATACCACGTGTCTGGCATTTGTTTTCTGCATGTGGAAGTTCGAATAAAACCAAACGTTTTATGCTAATTTCAAGTTATTTTCGTGATCATGCACTGTTTATCAACAAGTGAACACTGGTCTTTTTTGTGGTGTTTATAAGCTCCCTGTGGGTTGAGTGCAGCCGTAATTACCAACCTTTGTTATTCAGTAGACTGTACTCCTATTCACTAACAATCTAATTTTGGTGCTTGTAATTTCCTGGTTTTTTACAGTTCCTCCAACAATTACTACTCCAAGCTTGCAACCAACCAAACAGATCAAAGATGAAAATCAAACCGTGAGCTACTCGTGTACAGCTGAGGCCATACGCGTGCCTGCAACAATTGTGTGGGTGTTGAATGGACAGAATCTGACCCGCACCCCGCCTTACAATATCACAGTGTCATATAAGTCAACCGGGGACCCCAAGCTGTTCAGGACCATTAGTACCCTCACAATTAATCAACTCACTTGGAGGCAATATGGGAATTTTTCCTGCATTGCGTACAACGATGCTGGTCAAACAAGATGGAATACAGAACTTGAAGTTCGATGTAAGTAGTCATCACATTTCTTGCATTGGTGACAGTGGAGACATGTACAATGTAGTTGTTGAGGGAAGAGGGTTGGGGTGAGGCAGAAAAGAAGAAAAATTATAATATTTGCTTGGGTTTTGTGGATAGTAACTTTGGCTTTGGCCAAGTGCATTCTCAAAGTCACTTGCTCAGATGTCAGTGCTTTTAAAATTAAGTTTTAACCCTGCTAAGTTCTGTTTGTTATCTTTTGGTTTTGGCCAAGTCCATTCTGAAAGTCACTTGCACAGATGCTAGTGCTTTCAAAATTAATCTTTTTAACCCAGCTTTCCCTTCGTTTTCTTTTGTTATTTTTAATTTGTAAAACTGTTTGAAGAGGCAATTGAAAATTGAAAATACATAGAACATGTTGAAAAATCAATCTCCAAAAAATTAATCAAAATTAACCGTTACTGCACGGTGTGCACTGCGTGTCTCTATAAACACCCTAAATAAACGCGAATCATGCCTTCTCGAAAACTTCGCTCTGTTTAATTCATGTCATGGAAAAATCAAGAATCTTCAGAAATCAAATGATTTTGCTGTATTTGAACTTGAAAACAGTTATCTCCTTTTAGACGTCTTTTCGGTATTTGTACAATATTTCAAAATTATAATTTCTTGCCAAAAGCTCTCAAGTCTGTTTAGTTTTAGTCTTGCAACAGCGTAATGTCACACACTTGATTTTGCCTGACATCTGGTTTTAACTTGGGAAATTCAAAAGTGATTTAGGGGGAGGGTGGAATACACAGGAATTGATACGACAAAAGAAATGTTTCCAGATAGTCTTATTCAGACTACAAATTGAATCACCAATCCGTAGTGAAAAGGACTTCACTTCAGCCAATATGTTTATTAAATGAGAAGACTCGGCTATGAATTTTGGACAAAAAAAATTTTTCCCCAAATCTTGGGCTTCTAAACTCGGGGTGCGGCTTAGACGCCGGTGTTTACGGTAAGCAAAGAAACAACAAACAAAACAAAACAAAACCAAAAATACAAAAACAAGGCAATGAAAACTTTGAAACCTGTGGACCCAAGAAACGATTATTTACATGTATTGCCATTATACGTTGTAATTAATTTCCAATATCGTTGGACACAGTACTAGTGAAGCCTTGCCAATACCTTGCCTGTTACTAGGGCTTTGCAGAATAAATTATTATAAGGACTTAATGTATTGCTCTTCAAAAATTGGTCAAGACAGGAGTTAGAGAGTAAAATTACATGTCAAGTTTGCTAAAAAATTTTAAGTACAAACCAAGGGTTTAGCCAGGGGTGCCAGAACTGTCCTTTTCGTTCTTTAAAAGCTTATGAAACCATTTTATGGCCAACCTAGCGGATTACACTTTTATTTATGAAACTGAAAATAAAGTTGACTTTAAAACTCAACTCATGTTAAAACTCAGCTTAACAAAGAGTCGTAATGTTCAGGGCTCTTTGTCAGTTTTGGCTTGATCTTCCAAGTAGTGCAGGTGACAGTTGGTTGTGGGATATTTCTCCTAGCTTGCACTTGGAACACTGCTATGGGCGGTAGACCATCTGATGACAGGGCCTCAGATTTCAGCAGCGCAGACGTTAGTCTTCTACAGGTCTCACACCATATGCTCTCCCTACACAGACTGATTCCTTCTTTGGAAAACTGTGTATTCAAGAGTGTGCTCACACCATCGATCTTGCAATACAACTAAAGGGCTTGTAATGGACGCGTACAGGGAGACACTTAAGGATGGTGCCTCCTAATACAGAGGTATTTTTGCAAAGGTTATGTCTATGGGGAAATAATAGATCTTAACGAGGGTTACTGGAATCAAAAAGAAAAAATTAATGTCGGTAACCATGAATTTTGAGCGATAATTAAACAACCATAATTCTAAAAAATCTTTAAAATACAAAGAATGTGTGGCAGTTTCTTTCCAAATTTAAGCTCAAATATCTCTGAAAAATGTGTGGTTACCCCCAATTTTTTTGGGGGATTCTGATAGCCCTTGCAAAAATCTACTTTTTCCACATTGTCATAAACCGTGCAAAAATACCTTTGTGATAGTAGGCAAATTCCTTAAGAAACTTGACTATCTCAGACCAGACCTGGGATGCATTTTCATCCATTGGGCATTTTCTTGTTGTTTTTTCAGTTTTTTTTAAATGAAAGTTATCAGTTTTTGAACATTTAATCAGAACTGACTCACAGGTCTAAGTTCTAGGATATTTTGTCTAGTTTCCAATAATGTTGCACCTGGAATTCTCACACGCCTGATTTCCACACGCGCCTGAATAATTTCCAAACGCCTGTTTTACCATATTTTCACGATCAAAATCCGGGCGTCATATAAACACCGGGCTCAAATAAACGTTGGGCCAAATTTGAAATAAACGCCCCCGGCATTCGAGAGGCACTGGCATTTACTTGAAACTGAACCTTTACCTAACTGATTCTCATCGAAAATTAGTTATTAATAGTAATTTTAAAAAGATTCAAGAACCATTACAATACTTCAGTTCAATTTATTGCGCTCCTACTCTACTTGCTACTAAGCACCCAATTCTCCCTCCTTGTTTTGAATTTTATTGACTTTAGAACAAGATTGGTGACATTTTATTCCTGTTTTACTTATGATGTCCTATATTTTGCTGCAATTTTTGTGAACTTAAAGTATCTATAAGACCAAAAATTAAGGCTATAAAAAATTGATGAAAAATACCAGCCTCATTTTGGTAAACATTGGGTCCACGAGGACAACTTTTAAAGAAACTCCCCCAGTGTTAAATCAAGAAAATATGGTATTTCTGCAAATGGCAGGTTCTCAAGGCACATCAACCATGCCTTGCTCAACACAACACTGGTGGCTTGCAAATAATATTGAATCCTTCCCCATAAAATTAATTAGTCTAGCTGTGAGAAAAGTATCCTAAAATGCATTCACGTCATGGATTTTTGGTGTCTCAAAAAGTCATGCTCTGCAGTAAGATACAAAAAATACGCTCAATGTTTGGTACTTTAAACTATTGAAAGCTTTACTAATGCATTCTACAATCTGACAAAAGTTTTTTTTCCCTATTACTTCTTTCAGCTGAACATGTGACGATTTTTCCCCTTGCCAGACTGTGACACAATGTACATTTACATAATTTGTAACTAATGTTTTGCACAAGTCAGACTTGTGCTGCAAATAGTCCCATCATATGTAGTATGACTCTATTTTACTAGTTGAAGTATATTTCAGACAAAACTGCTGTGGTGAAACATAACACCACAAAAAAGGACGGACTGTGAGTAAACAAACATCAGTCGTAGCAAAGTGCATGCTATGCATTAAAAACTCACGATTATAGAGGAAAGTGAACTTGACAATTTCATGGATCTTGCAAAAAAACAAATGGATGCCTTTCTGTTAACCTTTGATACATGTATGTTTTAGTTTTAAATCATGGAAAAACTTCAGCTACCCGTGTGGTTTGTTACTCCTTTGAGTTAGTCCGGCATCTGTGATGAACTGTCATTCTCTCCGAGTTGCTGAAATAAATGCCATTATTATTCATATCGTTTTCTATCTTGTACAATTTCTTTCATTGCTTAAGTTATTTCAGATGTCTCAATCTTTCGATTTTTTTCCATTTTTGCAATCTCATCACAAAAACCTATCCTGTAACTTGTCCGGAACCCATTACGTGACAGACTGTGGAGAATGTTTCTTTAGGGAATTACCGCTAAGAGATTTAAAAATTTGTTTTCGATTCGTTAAGGGATGTGGATGCGATGGCTTAGTGATAATTCATTAGTGAAAAGTCAATCTAGAGATCCCAGGAGATAACGGTCAACTCAGTCCACACGTCAAGATGGCCCAAGGACGATACACCTAAAACCTGACAAAACCTAGTATTCAGACAAAATTTTATTCAGGGTGAGCTAGATACGACAAATACCCAGGGAAACAAGAAAAAAAATTGCAAGTTTTTGGCTATTCAGTCGGATGCACGAGCCTATCTTTTGTATTGGTTGACTAATTGATGTTGTGATTAGCGGGATTTTTAGAGCCTAAATACTCGGTGCTACATAATAAAAAGACCAAGACTAATTTTTATACCTGTTTTTAGAATGGCATTTTGTCTGTTTTTTGGTGTTTTACCAGTTTTGGTGTTTTTTGTATGTTTGGTGTTTTACCAGGGAGGGAAACTTTCTCGTAAAAAATGCACCAAGTTAAGAATTTTAATCGAATCTTGGTGATTTTCAGCGGGTCGCCATAACCTTGAAAATTAATTCACAAGTCTATGACAGGCCTCAATTTTAAAATTCACAAACACTTCAAATGCAAATTTCCATGCTTAATATGGGGGTTTCCTGGCGTGCTCATCAAACTGAGCGAAGTCTACGAGAAAGTACGATACACGTTTATTTCACGTGTTTACAAGACGTGTGGCCTAAACATGTTATACATTATATTTTTGGGGGGTTAAAAAACATATTTCAAGAAAAAAAATTTACCAAGTTTCTAAGAATACTATAGGGTATCTGAAAATTTATGAGGGAATTTTATTTTTCATCATGTGCCACCACTCGCTCAATGTTAGTGGACATTACCTCTTAAAAAGTTAAAAATACTAAACATTTATGATCATTAAGATCATCATAAAATTATGATGATGATCTTAGTGATCAAAAACGTTTAATATTTTAAACTTTTTATAGCATGTTTAGTAATACCTAACTTTTAAAAATTTTATTCGGTGAATATGTCTATTCTCCTTCTTTTGTTTCTTTCTTTCCATTTTTATTTCGCATTCCTTTCTTTTGTATTAGAACTCTTTCTTGCTTTTCCACTCCTTTCATTTCTGTTCATTTGAACTTTTCATTTCCTTTGATCTTTTCATGTCTTCACTTTTGTATTTAATTTTCCAGTTTTCTTGACTTCCCTTTACTCAGGACAGCACTGAACTTCACTTTTTGTTGTACACTTTGCTTTTTTGTTGTCAGATCGTCCAGTTGTTCAGTTTTCTGATGATCATCCTAAAAATCTCACCCTATCAAAGGGACAAAGAGCAACCTTCACTTGTAAAACAATCGGCAACCCACCAACCACAGGACATAAGTGGCAGTTCAATGGAACAACAAGGCAAAGCTGCAGTGGATGCATATCAACAACTTACACCAAAGATCAAGTTAATGAGCGGGATGCTGGGTGGTATTCATGTATTGGAACAAATTCATTGGGAGATGGACCTCCTGCGAGAGCACAGCTCTTAGTTAAACGTAAGTTACAACAAACACTATTTCAAATTAATTGGCACTTCAGGGGTTTCAATAAAATTTGAAGTAGGCAGCTGGTTTGAGTCGAGTAGCCGACTGTATCAACAAGGTTTGAAAGAAATCTTTCTTTAATTACTTCAACTGAGCGAATTTGCAGATGCTTTTCGTCGGTCATTGGTGTTTATTGAAAGCACTGGCACTTTTGCACTAAAAGCTGCTATTCATTATTGGCAATTATTGCCATTAGAACTAATCAGAGATAATATTTGTAGAGCTGCAGAGTTCCACTAATGTTTTTCACTTTAGAACAGTTCTGTTATAACCATTGAGATGTGTGCTACTCAGAAACAAAATAATGGTTGATAACGGCAGTCTCGTTTTTCACCAACATTAGCAAAGTCCACCAATGAAATCTCAGTATCGGAAATATAAACTTAGCTTCTTCCCAAATTTGAAACATTTGAATTGACCACAAGATTTAGCAGTAAATTTAATCTCCTCTTAACAAAGAAGATCTGTTGTAAAATCTTTGTAGGTCTTATTTCAGACTGAAACCCACACTTAAACTTCGCATGGCGCTCAGCTTTCAAAAACACTAGCATCTCCGACCCCCCCCCCCCTTTCAATGTTGCTGCTTGTTACTTTGTTGAATGTCATTACTAAATCCATAGCAACATTGAAAAGGGGGGGGGGGTAGATGTGTATTGACTAGGGTTTCCAAATGCTGTAAGATTAGGTTTACTTTCTGAGACGTCACCAGTTGCATAAATTTCCTACACCGTATTTACCCGCAGATAGGCCGCACCTTTTTTCCGGCAAAAATGGGACCAAAGAACCTTTGGGGTGTGGCTTATACATGGGTACAAGCGTTTTTGACACCTCACTAACCCATTGTCTCCTGTGTGTTTTTGCGTGTTTTGCATAAATTAAAACTTGTCAAGAGTTTCATTTCCCTGTTTGCATCTTTACAAAGTGCAAAAAACTTGGTAAGAGAATTTTCTCTCTGCACAGCACTGTGTAAATAAAATGTTAGGGAAAAGAAGTTTCAATTTATAGTTTGAATATTTTGCATTCGTGTGCATAGTGGAGAATAAACTTGACTTGATACGCATCAGCGATTGTCAATTTCAAACTTTGCTTTGCTTGTATTTTCAGCTTGATTTTGTTCTCATTCATTTTGTTCTAATGCCACCCTTATCAAATTTTCCTTTGGTAATGGGTTTTATTATGACAACTACTCAACCTCTGTTCGCAATTCACTAATTATTTTTTTCCACCAAAACAAATTTGGGGTGCAAAAACAAGTTTAGGGTGCAGCCTATACACGGGTGCGGCCTATACGTGGGTAAATACGGTTTTCACCCACTCACATAAAATTTTATTTAGAAAGTTGCATTCTAGGGATCCATTTGCACTAGTTTTAGACTTACTGAGATTCGGGTCATATCGAATAAGGAAGACAGATTTTGCAAAATCATGCTGGTCTTCTAGGTGTGTTATCTCCAAAACGAAGTCGGTACCCCCCCCCCCCATTTTTTTACATTTCTGACACTAGTATCTCATTACCTAGCTGCAGCAAAAGTTTCATGAAATAACCAGTGTTAGAAGTTTTCTTCACAAAGGTCCTTAACCCATTCACTCCTAAGAGTGCTTCAAATCAAAATTCAAGGCGAATCCCAAATTTCATTTTGTAAAATACTCATATATAAACATAAATATAAACAGTACCATGTGAAAGTACTGCTGACGAAGTTTCATTTGAATGGTCACACGACAGGATTTCATTCACAGACTCAGAAGTTAGAATCACTGTAATGTCCCCATAACTGACTCTGAGAGTGAAAGGGTCAAAAGACAGGCAAGTATCAAATTGCACTCACTTTTAAGACTGTAATGACTGGAAAAGTGGAAATTCCATTACTTTCCTTAAGGTAATTCTTGGGCGATAGCCACTGTTTGCACCAATCACGTTTTTATTACCATGTGATAATGAAACACTCCATTGTTGCCGTGAGCTTTTCTGTAACAAACCCATTGCAAAATGCGCCCATTTGACTGTGTAAGAGAACCACAACTGCCTCAACAAATGACCTTCTTGAAGGAACCTGTTCCAAATTTGCTTGATGGTGGCTTACAAGATAGACCTGTGTTAGAGCACTGGCATTTTAAATCTCCAACTTTGTTTACTGTTGCACGTTCGCTATCACTTACTATATTCTACTACCAACTCCATTTGAGGTCTATCCAGTGAATAATTTTTTGAAACAAACACAGCACATGAATTTCATGCAACACAGTGTGTTGGTGTAACTAGGCAACTGGTGCGTAGGGAACAAATTAAACTACTTTGCGTTTGCAGCTAGTTGGCAAAAATAATAACAAATAGTGTTTCCAAAAGGTAGATCTGATAATGTGCATTTATTTGAAGAAAGTGGCCAGTCAAAATGATGCCATTCTTTTTAACTGTACACAAAAAATCTATCACAAGTCATGAATTCTATGAGGTAAGACTTGTGTAAACAAATGCTTATCACTACAATATAGCCATGCCTAGAGTGGTAACTACAAGCAGAATAAAACCTTTTCACATCAATAGGGTAATCCTGAAAATTACATAAAGCTAAGCCTTTTTGTTTGCATAAGGCATTGCGCTATTTACCTGCCAGTCATCGTTCTCTAACAAGCCCCCTTTTCACTGGAAATTAGAGCCAATTACATCAATCAGTAAAACCCCAAAATACCTGATTTTGTTTGCCATTGTTAAACATGCATCAGTAGTTAAATAAAATACTGGTATTTTTAAATGGCTCACTACACTGGTAATGTGCACCAACTTTGGTTCATAAAGTTAATTCATTCATAACAAGCTATATGGAGGAAAAGCACTCAAGACAAGCAGTTGCAAAATTGTTGAGACACTCCAAAAAACTGGATTTCCATCTGAAAATGCACTCTTGAAAACAAATGGAAAACTTAAATACATTACTGACATCCCCCTCCCCCTTTCAATGTCGTTGCTTGTTACTTTGAATGTCATTACTAAATCCATAGCAGCATTGATAGGGGGGGGGGTAGATGTGTATTGACCATGAGAATGTCCAAAATGACTGCCAATATAGCGAGTGTCTCAAGTGTTTTTGCAATTGCTTGTAGCATTTAAAAGATCTAACTGGTTTTGAGTTGGATAAACAGCAAAGATAGCCAGAAACATCTATTTTGGAACAGTAGTATACTTACTAAATAGCGAAAACTGGTTTTGCATTGACATGTTGTACATGAATAATTGATTTTTAAACTGTGTAAGTCACATTTTGAATCTGTACAAGTCATCCATTTTTAGCAATCAGGATATTGGATAACTATCTTTTTTTAATTGGAGCCAACAGGCAATTATGTGGTGTATAGTTATTGGGGTTGCACTAAATTGCTGGTTAGCTAATAACATCTTCCTGTTATTTCTTTTTGCATAGATAAACCGACAATTGATGACTTCCCTAATAGTACATATACAGTCAATGAAACCAACAGTGTTACCATGGTGTGTGGGACTAAAGGTGTTCCAAAACCTAAAGTCACTTGGAGAAAGATCAGCGATAATAATGTTAAGATTGTTGGGTACGGGGAAAAGTTTACGATTGCAAACACAAAGGGGAGTGATGACGGAACGTACACTTGTACTGCGAGGAATGAGCTTGGATCAGATGCAAAAGAAGTTACACTCAATGTTCAAAGTAAGTAAGCAGTTTGAACTGTATACCTAGATTCAAAAATTTTTGAACTGCAAGGCTGCTGCCTAACGGGAGCCCAGGAGCCTGGGGCACCTAAGTTACAAGTGTGGGTGACCAAATTTCTGTACTGGAGCTTATGCAGGCAGCTAACATAAAATGTTAGCTAATTAACAAATTTTGTTAGCTTCCTGAGCAAGCATTGCTCCAGTTTCCATGTAGTTTACCAAACATTCTCATCCCAAAGGTCATAACAGAGAACATGATACATGCACACCTTGGTTAGACTGCAAGTAGTCTCTAATTTTGGTGATGGTGATTGTGGGACGGGTGAAACACGTGCACGCACGAAATTTTGAGGAGACACGGCGCTCCCCTCGCGTCACGTCTCCTCTAAATTTTGCGCACGCGTGTGTATTTTGCCCGCCTCACAATCACCATCGCCAAAATTAGAGACTACTTGCAATCTACACCTGGTTCAAACACTTTTTTCTATGGAACATGTACATCAAGCATACTCAGCCATAACAGGTGTTACAGGTTATGGCCCTTAATGGCAGCACTTCATTGGGGATATCAAAAATCTTTAATAGATGTGAGTCACTGATCATACTTATTTCTAACAGGATTTGTAAGCCTTTTTACTGAATGTCAGCAAAATATTCAATATTGGTATTAGAATCATTCGCTTGGCTCCCAACCTTAATGCTCAGGCTCCTTGTTTTTAAGCTTAGGAGCCCGAAGGGCTTCTCTTTCTAGACAGCTGCCTTGTTTTGAAGTGATTTATCACTCGAACAAAATTGAAGTGAACTTCAAACATCACTTCTTGATTGAATAAAACGACTAAGTACATAAATCCTCTCCTAAATCTTCCATTCTACCTCATTTATTTTGTGATCTAAAATAACTCCTGAAGAGACTTTTATTCAGACTGGAATGTTTTTACCCGAATAATTAAACAATGATATGGTTGGGTGTGCTTTTTTTTTAAAACTTTGGCCTTTTAGCCATTGTTTTTAAGGGGTTATAAGTTTAGACTTATAAATGTTAAAAAAAAATCATTCAAGGTGATGTCTAAAAAAAATGACGGAACACCCAAATGTTTTTTGTCCAGACTTTTATGTCTAGAAGAAAAAAGTGCTAAAACTTTTAAAGTTTAAGTAACGTACCGATCAGCTGACAAACAGCTACATGTACATGTACTTTTATGTCAAATGGCTGAATAAGTTTATTTGTAGTCGGGTGTTTCGTTGATGATTGGATTAATTAAAAATATGTATTCCTGGTTTACAAGGATTTTTTAGGAATATTTTTCCTTACTTAGCAGAATGTTTCCAGACCATATTTGGGATCTGTTGTTTTGCCAAACTGGTTCTACATTATTCATTCTACAAAGTGCAAAGCCAGGTAGAAAATTAAAAAGATGTTATTCATATTAAACAAAAAGGGCAAACTGTACTGCATGTAATGGCTTCGTAATTTAATGCTGAGGGAGAGGGGGTGAGGGCTTTTTGCATCATTGAGCTTGACAGAATTTCATTGACTTATTTTTTACTGAAATCCACTGGAATGTGATATGAAATGAAAGAAGTTCATGTGCGTGAATTCTGTGTAATGTAACTAAAATGTTGTTTGTTACAGCACGCCCGACTATATCCACATTCAGTCCTGAAGCCACAAATATCCCTGCTGCAATCGGCGAGGATGTGAAATTAACTTGTATTGTCATTGCCAAGCCACCAGCGAAGATGTCATGGAAAAGAGATCTCAATGGAAACGAACTCAGCCCTCAAAATGACAACAAAGTTAAAAGCATCCCCAAAACACAGTCGAACACCATTGAAATGACAGTGAATGTTGGTGCTGTTGATGAAGAATTTTACTGTGTAGCTGTAAACTTTCTAGGAAATGATACACAAAAGTATAGAATACGTGAAATAGGTAGGTGAACACAATTCGTTTACTATTATGCTGTTGCTTCCGAGTTCCTCTCATGAGTTACCCCGTATGACGTTATATCCCCGCCAAAATTCAAGCTTTTGTTTACAACATTGTTACTTTGAATTAATTCTCGTTTTTGCAACATTCAGCATTGCTCATTCACAATTCAACATTAATTCAACATTGCGCATTCACAAACCAACATCCATATTTCAAATTCAGTGTGCTTCGTTTAACATGCGACGTTCGTGTCTTCCAAGGTAACATTGAAACTCGGTGTGTATGTTGCGGTGCGGAATGCGACATGCTTTCAGCGCTATCCAATATTCTTGTTTCGACATCGAACTTCACGCTTGAGTGAGCTGACCTTGAGATGGCAAGCCGCTGTACAAAACATGAGCGCCAACACGCTTGTACCCAGTGACCTCTCTGTTAATTTGGAGAAGACCCTAGGTCGAGATTTGCCAGTCAAGGTGGCGATGTTCAGAAGAGTGTACGACGTCGTCCAGCAGACGATCGAAAGTCTAGACAACCCAACAATTACATCGTTCAAAATTGATGGAATATCTCTAAGGCTAGACTATCTAACTCGCACGCTAGTGAGAAACTGAGAGAAGAGGAATTGTTTATTCATATAAAAAGCGCATCGCAGTCTTTCGACTGAATTACGTGTTCTATTTACAGTGATATAAAATCTTTATACAATAAAAAGTAGAAAAATTTATAATATAACTATAACTAAAAGAAATAAACGTTGCATTAGAAAAATGAAATCGAATAAAATATATACTAAAAAGTTTTAAAAAGTTTTGCTATGGCTGATGATGAAACTGTTCTTAGGGAAATGGTCAAAACTATTGTACTCAGACAGGACCCACCATTCCGCAAAAACACAGGTGGTCTCTTCATGTACCCCCCCTCCCCTACCTTAAAAGATGGTTTCTTGTTTGTATAGCCCCCACTCTATCAGGAGCAGAAACTAAGAAAAAGGTTCAAACCTTGCTGTGCCATTTGTTCAGCAATGCAAGCTTCATGCACACCTAATATGAAAGTCTCAACTCAAATTTTGACGCCAATAAATTTTGCCCATTTGGCTACTCAGACAGGTGGTATCTTGCATAGCGCCCCTACCCCTACACAAGGTGGGTCCTCATCGAGTACACTTGTTACGACCACTTCCCTTATAGCGATTCGTTTTGCAGACAGGAGTATGAAAAACTCTCCTTGATCTCAGCTGCCTAATATGACTTCACTTTGGTGGCAGCAAATCGGCCAGCTTATGGTTTCCGTCCTGTACAATATTGCTGAAAAGGTCTAGACATGGTGATTCGCGTCTGGCAGATAGTGTAGGGATGCCAGCCCTTTCTAATGCTACACTGCACTTACAGTCCGACAGGAAAAATAATTCGCATAGCACGCTGTTAAATACGCTCTATTTCATCAGATAGATAACTAGGCAGACTGCGGTGGAAAACTTGGCATGCATACTGCAGGGCTCGAGACTAACTTTTCAGCTTAGTAGCCAAGTGGCTAGTAAGAGGTTTGATTTCTCTAGCCAAAATAAATTTTCACTAGCCAGACTTTTTTTGCAAAATCTCATACTGTGTTCAATATGTCTAAGTTTTAGCCCAGTTAAGTACTGTAAACATGCCTCTCTGTAATCTCAAGAGTGAAGAACTTGAATGTTGACTATTCTTTCCAACGGTTAAAGATCCTCACACGCGGAATACAAAGTACTAGGTGCCTTCAGGGCAAATTCCCAGGCACGATGTAGTTCACGCCTCTCTTTTCCGTTTCGGTCAGATCATGACGAATAACTCGAACAGTTAACCTTATATGAGCATGTCATCGTACGGAGAAACGTTGGGAAGACAAGACTAACATTGTACGAACGTTGCAAGCTACGGAGAAACGTCAAAAAGACAAGACTGATACAGCACTCAACTCACGTACGGAAAAACGTCTACAAGAGAATACTAGTAAATTGCAAGCGTATTTAAGTGCGGAGAAACATTGAACAGAAAAACTAATAAGGTTCGAGCTTACTAAGGTACGGAGAAACGTTGAGAAGTCATGTCAAACAGGTTGGTTGCAAATGCACTACAGTAGGGAGAAACACTGCCAACGTACCAAAATACAGAGACTAACAAAATTTGCAACTACAAACGTACGGAGAAAGGTTATTAGACAAAACCTATTCCGTAAGAGTATAGTGGGACAATAAATTACGGAGAAACGTAAATGAGACAACTAAAATCGCACCAACGTACAGATAAACGTTCAGAAGACAAGACTAATACCGTATGAACATACTAACGTACAGAGAAACACTAAGCAGTGTCGACTTATGGTACGAATGTACTAACACACTGAAAACCTTAGGAAGAGCAGAACAATGTCGTGCGAACGTGCTAACGTACAAACAAACGTTGAGAAGGCTAGACTAATAAATCGACAAACCTACTTACGTACGGAGAAACGTTGTGAAGACGTTACGTAAAGAGAAACGCTGGGAAGAGAAACTATTGTACGAACGTAGCAATTAATGGAAAAAAGTTGATAACAGAAGACTAAAGAATTGTGTGAAGCTACTAACGTGTAGACAAATATCATATGAACGCACTTATGGACCTTTCAAGGAAACGTTCTGAAGACGGCTTCGTTTGAACGTAGAAATGACGGAGAAAACGTTGCCATCTGATACAAGAGTTAGTAAGGAAAAACGTTGAGAGGACAAAACAAGTATCATACAAACACTATGATATCCTTCTACGGAATACGTTTTTAGTTTCTGCTCACTCAATTTGCTTTGGGATCCGATCATCAGAAGCAATATTTAGTTTGGTTTGGTTTGGTTTGGTTTGGTGCTTTAGTGCTTTGAAATTTTCACTAGCCAAAATGGCTAGTGAAAGTGCAAAACTTACTAGCCAAAACGGAATTTCTACTAGTCTGTGACTATTTGGCTACCGTTAGTCTCGAGCCCTGATAATACTCCAACACTGATCTAATAACACTGCAATAAAATTGCACTAGATCATCAGAACCTATTCCAGCTTTCTTAAGCTGCCTTAGAAGTTAGAGGCGTTTAGCTGCCTTTGTTGTATTCATTCCTACATGATCGTTACACTTGAGATCATTGATAATCGTAATGCCGAGAACCTTCGCCGTAGAGATTCTCTCAAACTCCGCCCCATCCAGTTCTACCTGAGGGTGAGATGGGGTGACAGGCCACACAATCACTACCGGCATGAGACCCTTCTATTTACTTTTAATATTTTAGCTCTAACGAGCTAATGTAGCCTCTTTTAAAATACTTTTGCACTGACAAATACGTGATTTTAAGAAAGGATGTGAACAGTAGCTGTTAAACCATATTTTAAATTCAATTTGCTTCGTTTACATGCAACGTTTGTGTCTTCCAATGCAACGTTGATGCTCGGTGTGTATGTTGTGGTGCGGAGTGCGACATGCTTTCAGCGCTATCCAATATTCTTGTTTCGACATCGAACTTCACGCTTGAGTGAGCTGACCTTGAGATGGTAAGCCGCTGTACAAAACATGAGCGCCATCACACTTGTACCCAGTGACCTCTCTGTTAATTGGAGAAGACCCTAGGTCGAGATTTGCCAGTCAAGGTGACGGTGTTCAGAAGAGCGTACGACGTCGTCCAGCAGACGATCGAAAGTCTAGACAACCCAGCAATTACATCGTTCGAAATTGATGGAATATCTCTCAGGCTAGACTATCTAACTCGCACGCTAGTGAGAAACTGCAAGGGGTGACGGGCCACACAGTCACTGCCGGCATGAAAGCATGTACTAAACGCTCGGTACTACTCTGAGTAATATATTTCCTGACTCTACCGATGTTACGGAGCGCCAGAGATGCATGACGACAGGCAACTGAAAGCTGATTCGAATCCCCTGATTCTCGTCAGTTGCTATATGGTCTGCCAGGGTTTTCACTTGGTCTTGCCTGTACAATCGGCAGTCGAAAGACTTGTTACAAAAGAAGGAAGCATATCAAGCTCCATATACACGAAACTCAGAGTTTCGAAGCGGGCTAATTGTCACACATTTGACTGAACACAATGTCAACAAACGGTGCCAAACCTCATACACGTTTTAATGAAAAAATGACACTTTATAAAACAAAGACAGTCATTGCAACAACAAATCAATTTTGGTTTGTGAATGCGGAAAACAAGAATGTTGGATTGCGATGCAAGCATATCGCACTATACACCGCAACACACACACTCGAATATCGTATGTAAACAAAGCACACTGAATTTGAAATATGGATGATGATTTGTGAATGTGCAATGTTGAATTATAGAAGTCGAATACTGGATTGCAAAAACGAGCATTAATTCAAAGCAACAATGTTGCAAACAAAAGCTTTAATGAAATTATGAATATACGAAATTCATATATTTGAACTGCGGAATGAAATACTTTTGCACTGACAAATACGTGATTTTAAGAAAGGATGTGAACAGTAGCTGTTAAACCATATTTTAAATTCAATTTGCTTCGTTTACATGCAACGTTTGTGTCTTCCAATGCAACGTTGATGCTCGGTGTGTATGTTGTGGTGCGGAGTGCGACATGCTTTCAGCGCTATCCAATATTCTTGTTTCGACATCGAACTTCACGCTTGAGTGAGCTGACCTTGAGATGGTAAGCGGCAAGCCTGATTTTTTCAGGCTTTCTTTTCGCAACTGCGTAAGTTGCGTTAATAACTGCGAGGATCTACTTTACATTTATTAAAAGCTTTAATTTTGGTGGGGGTATAACGCCATAACCCTGGCTGCCAGAGGCTTTTCTCTCGCGCTCAAACTCTCACGAACTTTAGTGTCTCACATTGTGCTTTTCTAAGGCGACACGAGAAGAACGCCACTTGTTGATCGGCCTCCAACAACTACCCTGCGAAAGCATGCAAGAGTAACCTCTGGTCACCAGGGTACTCGTGTTTTAACATGTGGCATCTAAATACCTATATGTAGCCTCTGACAACCTGTATTCTTCAGGGTTCTTCAGGGTTGTTACTTATTACTTTTGAAAAAGTAAAAATGTGGATTTTTTTTAATGTTCGAAAAATTAAAAGGAGGCAATTTTGATAGTATTGGCAAGGTTTCGTTCATGTAAGTCACCATGGTTCAGATTTGTAATAATTATATGGGGGAATTCTGTTGGTGGTTTCTTTCTTTGACAGACCCATCCTTTTCTAGCAGCATGTGTGGCTTTTGTTGGCCCTGGCCATATTGCGTACAGCCCTAATTAAGACTGGATTGTCAATGGTGCAGTGAGGCTAGTTTTCCCAAGACAAGAAACTTTATCTCGTGTATAAGTAGGTACAGGTGTAAAAATGCTGCTGCGGGTGGGGGGGGGGGGGGGGGAAGGGAGGAGTTGTAACTTCTAGTTACTTCATGTTACAGAAACCAGGCTAAGGTCTGGCTTTGTATTAGGGGCACTTTGCTTGCATTTTGACGTCTGTAACAAAGGGCGTGCAGGGTCGGGTGGGTTGTGGATGAACTGATTTTGTTTGTCCTGAAACACACCCTAGGTGACTTGTAATTGAATGCCACACACGTTTTCTTCGTAGGTACCCCAGATCCACCAACTGATGTTAAACTGGAAGGGTTTAAAGTGCCGGGAGCCAGAACCGTGAGCGTGAAAGTGAGTTGGACACCTGGATACAGTGGAGGTTTTCCACAATCGTTCTCAATACATTACCGCAAGAAAGGAAGCAATGGAGATTTTATAGGAGAATATGTTGGCACTCCACGTAATTACACGCACACTGTTAAAGGTTTAATCCCCAATACAGAGTACGAGTTTATGTTGCAAGCTGCTAATGAAAGAGGAAAAAGTCAGCCTTCAAAAATGGCTCAAGTTATGACACCAGGTAAAAAATGTCCTTGAAATAAAACCACGACTGACAGCAGTCTTTGTTATCAGTGCAGTCTTCGAAAAATACATGAGTTATGACACAACGTTAGGTGGCAACAACTTATTATGGTGGGCAGTGAGGTAGAAGAAAAAATGGAGAAGAAAGATTTCTAACCTTCAGTAAGGGACGACCTAAAGTGTCAAGCCTGTGGCTTGAGGTTGGCCTGTGGTAGTTTTGGGTGAGAACTCCTTTTGCAAATGCATGTATAAGCCTGTGCATAGTCAAAACAAAAATTAAGCTTTCCAGGAATGTAGCCATGCTAATTATTTTCTAACTAGAAGCAGTTTGCATTGTGAATTATAGAACAAAGGGTAGAATTATATGAAGATCATCGCAGTGAAGGTGTTTCAACTTAAGCAGTTGAAAAGAAGAAACCTGAAAAAAATTTCAGGCTTGAACGGGAATCGAATCCATGACCGCTGCGATACCGGTGCAGCGCTCTAACCAACTGAGCTATCAAGCCAACTGGGAGCTGGTCAATTGAGAGTTCGTATTTATCCCGTAGATGGAGAAATGAACATTTAATTAATATGTGAAATAACCATATATTTGAACTGCGGATAAAGATAGAATTATATGAAAATCATCGCAGTGAAGGTCATCCGCAGTTCAAATATATGGTTATTTCACATATTAATTAAATGTTCATTTCTCCATCTACGGGATAAATACGAACTCTCAATTGACCAGCTCCCAGTTGGCTTGATAGCTCAGTTGGTTAGAGCGCTGCACCGGTATCGCAGAGGTCATGGATTCGATTCCCGTTCAAGCCTGAAATTTTTTTTTCAGGTTTCTTCTTTTCAACTGCTTAAGTTGAAACAGCTTCACTGCGATGATCTTCATATAATTCTATCTTTATCCGCAGTTCAAATATATGGTTATTTCATATGTTAGTTAAATGTTCAGAATAAAGTGTATTAGGCAAGTTTCTTGCTGGCTACAAATCCTTCCCTGCAGGTGGGCCAAAGAGGCATTTACACATTGCTGTTGAACCACAAAAATGTGTCTGGGTCGCTTTGCTTGTTTTGTCCCAGAAACTAAAAAAAGCGTGGGTCCGGAGTGATTTAATAGAAACACGGTTAGGTTTGCATAGTTTTTACAGGTAAAGATATGTAATCCTTGCCACTTTTTTTAACGGTCAGAACCCAATTTTTTGTATTGTAAATGCATCTAATTTCCTTCTGTCATAATTGCTAACTTTTATTCCCTTTTTCGGTAATTTTAGAGTCATCAGAACCACAACTCAGAGGGACAGGTATGTTTCAAAGTCAGTTTCTCTCTGAAGAGCTGTCGACTTTTTATGTTTACGTAAGCCGTTCATACATCAGCTCTAACGTGCATCTAACACCATGTACACGTGTGAAGCCAATCGAATTGACGTAAAATTTATGTGACAGTGCAAATCCACCTTTAGTCATTACCCTTACAGTTACCCTTTGCAATTCTCACCACAGAATTAAAGTTACTGTTAATAGTTGCTAGTCAGGTCACGGATGTTGCCTTTGTTTTGTCAATTTCCAGCGCAAGCAACAAGAAGCTCGGATGACCCCACAGTTATAATCGTGACGTGGACTGTGATAGATAAGAAAGTGACAAGGCTCAGTCTTGAAATTCAGGAGGGAGGGGCGGGAGGGGATAGCGGCTGGAAGCATGTTCCTGGGGCTAGTGACATGAATACGTCTAAAACAGAGTTTAAAGTGGAAAATCTCAAGGCTGAGGAGACATACCTGTTTAGAATGGATATGAGGCGACCAGGGGAAGAGTTAGATCCTTGCAACGCTTGCTATGTAATAAGTAACAAAGGTAAGTGAGAACATCTTTCAACTTGTTGTTTCTGATATGTTATCATTAAAAACAGCACCATACTACTGGTATTCAGAAAATATACACTGTAGTCCCTCCCCCCGAAAAAAACGTTAACATGCAGGTTTTTCAGTCTGTAATTCCTAAGAGAATTTATCCCCCCCCCGGAATTCCCCGCTCCCTACATAAAATGTAAGACACCCCTGCTGAAATCAAACTAAGGTCTCATAGCAACACTGTAAACGACGTCTTTAAAACGAAAAGCTTTAAAGCAGTTTTTGTGTTGACCTAGTTTAGTGCACAACTTTCTTGATTATCCACCCGTACTTACGAGAACCAATGAACATCTTTACTTTGTTTCTCGAGTATCTTGTCTCACATGGCTGGTATTTAACAATTATCCTGCGAAATCGCGCGGAATATCACCTGATACTTAGCCGACGAGGCCGTAGGCCGAGTTGGCTAAATCAGGGGATATTCCGCAAGATTGAGCAGGATAATTGTTTTATTATTCGACAAATTCCCATCGACTACCATTTTCAGAACGAGAAAAACTACGGCTCTATGATGAAAACGCTAAAAGCTAGCAACACATCAGCTTAATAAAAATCAAATCAGAATTTCAAGAAATCGAAGTTTACTGCCGTTCACTTAAAAGACTTATTTACAAACTCATGTTTGGAAATGACAAGACAAAGTAAAAAAAAAACATTGCTACCTTACCGAGAATAAGTCCTCTTCCTGTGAATTAAAATCTTTTCAACTTTAGTCTTTACAACTTTCCGTGAGCAAGTGTGCTGCTTCGTTCGCAATAGCATTTTCTTGGTTGAGTTCTCACTATGAAAATTCCAAGTCAACCTCTGGATATCTTTGTGAGCTGAAGCAAATACTTGCTGACTTTTTGAGAGCGTTTCCGGAGAACACTGCTAAAACTGCTTCGCGTTTCAAAATGGCCACCAAACAAGCAATGCATGAAAGAAAATCTGCAGTGCACTTCCAAATATGGTCATTTACGTATATCGCAGGATATCTGTCATGTACGGATGACAGATATTGAGGGCTTCCTTACCATATATGGGCATAGTGACAATTTGTTGAATAATAAATCCAGTTAGCTGTCCACAAGTAACAACCACCCTAAGAAAGCTGCAGCCCTTTAGGCCTGGCAACAGTAACGGAGGAAATTCCTCTTAGAACTCTACAGCGCATATACTCACCAAGAATGAACTTAGACTAATAAAGGACAACAAATTGTCCATTAAATTAATTTATAACCAATTAATAACCAGAGTAAGAGGTCATGACCGATGTCTCAGAAGCCTATCTTATATATTTTTGTTTTATCTACAACATACTGATAAGTATATTAAGCTCTTTCTTTCTTTCTCTTTCTTATTCCTCGTACCCCATTATTGTGCTTTTCACATAATATAAAAATACCTATGATTTGCTTCTGTCTATTAGTGGTTGCCGCTCCAGTAACGGGGAAGCGAGAAAATGAGGGGCTTCAAAACTGGATGATTGCTGTTATTGCTGCTGTGGCTGGAGTTCTTCTGATTGCCATTGTTGTACTTGTTCTTTGCTGCTTCAAGCGCCGCAAGAAGCCTCAGGGAGGTAGGCATATATAGTAGTTGTGGTGATGATGATGATGATGATATCATCATCTTCATCATCATCAAACCATTTATTTATATATTTATTTATTTATTTATTTATTTCAACAATATTTAGACAGAGGTGCCCAGTTCAGCGAGGCTGGTTTGAATGGGGCTCTGTTTAACATAAATTTACATACAAATAAAATATTACAAAACACAAAACTAGATTTAAAAAGCTTTTTAAGGGCAGACTTAAACCTTGTTAATTCCTGAACCCTCCCCAATTTCAACGGGAGGCTTTTCCATATTTTAGTTCCGCTAACCGTGAAGGAGCCCTGATACTTAGATGTTTTCGCAAAAGGCGGACGCAGCAAATCTCTATGGCGCGTATTATAATCGTGAAATTCGCGTGAATGGTGAAATTCCTTAAGCAAATAGGGTGGAGCCAAGTTATGTAAACATTTCAAAACTAGCATGCATTTCAGATAGTCCCGGCGGGACTGGAGTGAGGGCCAACTAAATACCTGCGCAACCTGTGGCTGAGAGACTTTGTTTCCCTCAATAATGCTGGCGGCACGTCTGTGTAGTTTACCTAAATAGACGTGCCGCCAGCATTATTGAGGGAAACAAAGTCTCTACAGCGCCTGATCCTAGAGTCCTCAGGCGCTTACCAACTTAAATTGAAAAATAATCATCACACCAAAAACAATCATTGCTACAGATAAAAACAAGAATCAATCTTATCCCTGGCAATACAATCATTCTGCTGACACAGCCTATTTTACACACTTCACACATGGTTTGTTTACATTGGCATTATTTTGTTTTCTCCTTACCATAGATTGACCAAACACTAAAAGTTACAAACGTGAAGATAACATAAATTGACAGACTGTCATTGTCACAAAATAAATCGCAAAGCAGTATAAAATGCCTTTACTGTAAAGTGAAAATGAAACTGTCCTATAGGACAGTTTCATTATAGAGCTGATGATAAGTGTCGAAGGTAATTTGCGTTTGCTCGGGTTTTGGATAATGTTGTTCTGTGATTGGTTAAAAAATGTCGCTCTACTTTCTCAACCATTCAGAGGTAAAACGAAAACCAATTGTGACTTTGCCGCCCGCGTTTTCCCGCGCTTGGCGCTGGTTACAGGTATTTGCTTCGAGTTCTGATTGCTTCATTGGTAGTTTGTGTTTGTTGTGATTGGCTAGGGTAATTACTATGGTTTTGGTTTTACGACACGCAGTTGAATACCGCTCTAGGTGTAATGACTAACTTTTATTTCTCGTTTGATTCCTTTGCAGCTGGCAATGTAAACATGTCTCAGACGTCAAGGTAAATGGATATACATGTTTTACATGCTATAACTTTTGAAAAAGATTATAATTAAACTGGAGAAGGGGAAGGTCTCTTGACATTTTCCATTGCCACTGGATTTGACATGCTACAGATTTCTTGTGAGCCAAGCTTCTCACTCTATTAGGGACCGTCGACATATTCATAAGTTCCACGCTTAACGTTCACTGGACGTTTAGGTCAGACCCCCTACCCCCTCCTCCTTAACGTCCACACGGAATTTCGTAATTCCATGTTTTTCTAGAGCCGAAAGCAGCGACGAAATTTATTCCGGTGACGAGAAGATGCAGAATTTTGTATTGTAACTGGAATGAATGCCGCATCGAAAAGACAGTGAAAGTATTTAGTGATTGGGAAGGTGTAAAATTCGGTTGAAACTTTTTAAATTAACCACTGTAGCAGTTGTTGGTTTTGTAAAATCTAGCGAACGCGTATTACTTCTGCGCCATCTTTCTAAGTGACAAACTACGTAGATCACAGCAGCATCGAGTTTGTTCTCATTTTCTACTTCAGTACGTTTTTCTCTTCATGTTCTGTTATCAACATGAGTAAAATGTTTCTTTTAACACGTTATTTTAGTTTTGTCCTAGATTCCCCATTCTCACGTCCAAATCTCGACTCTCCCTAACCCCCTCCCCCCCCCCTAACGTCCAGTGGACGTTAGGTGGGGAACTGTGAATATGTCGACGGCCCCTTATTGTTCAAAATTTTGTCTTTGACTAGTAAGTACATTGATGTCATTGGTCAGGTACTAGATTACAAAGACGAAAAATTTTTAGGATACCGTAGTCGGTTAGAGCTCGGCGTGTCAAGTTTGGTAGTTCAAATTTGGTGGCTTGTGCTGCCGTGTTTCCTCAGACAAGAGATTATATTCCACATTGTCTCTATTCAGCTGCATGAAAAATTACTGGAGAGCCATCAAAGGAACCTTAACAAATCTTGGGCCGAGGCCTTTCGTCCTATCTAGAGGGTGGTAACATACTATAAAACTAGCCTAGGTGAATTTTCTTTACGTTTTCTTTTTTCACGTGTAAATTATCTCAAAACAGCCCTTTAGCAAGAGGTAATAAAGCTATTATTGTTGTTGTAGTTCTTTTTTCCGGCCTTTGGAAGGTACAGATAAGCGCAAACGTCTGGGAAACCTCTGGCTTCAATGCGAGTTAACCTTTTATCTGGTACAACCGTACAGTGGTTTACCAATTGTTTTTGTTTCGTCCACAGCTATGTAGTCGGCGGCCCAGAGGTTTCCCGTTCCTTGGACACCAGGCCGCGTAGCTATGGCATGGAGTCTGTTGAAGATGATCCATTTATTGAGGCTCATTTTGCCTCCATGCAGTCCATGAACTCAGCTGATGGGAAGAAGAAGAAGAAACCTAACACTGGTGTTAACTACGGTTACTTATCACAAGGTATGTAAGCTTAAACCCTTACTTCAGGGTTGTCCCTAACAGCCGGCAGCCAGCAGAATTAACCGGCTGCTTGGGTCGTTTGTGCCGGCTATTTGTTTCTTTACTGGCGCAGATATACGAAAATGAAACTTATTTCCCATTGCAGTTTATTGACTTAAAAATAATCTGGTTGGCACAAAGATACACGATTATTAGTTCATTACGTTGAGTTCTGCAAATTACATGTAGAAAACCACTGAAGGCATGAGTTTATACAAATAAAATTGAAAAGTTACAATTACTTTTGGAAATGTCATTATTGGAAATTTGTGCTCAGAATCAAAGAACTTCTGTTTCTGGGGACTTGGGTCTGGGGGCATGTATAAGGGATCGCCTTCAGCGCTCGATAATCACTATCCGGCTATTTAGAAATTTTTGTCAGCTACTTGAAAAGTTGTGGACAACCCTGTTACTTACTTTGCTAAAAGCTTCACTCTGAGGGTGTAGTAAAAACAAGCAAAGTGCATATAAATTATAGACGAGGAAATAATCTTTTGAGCCGCTAATAGACTCGGTAAGCTAGTAGAAGTCACAGGTACGAAGGAAACAATGTTCGGCAACTTAACCATCTTCTTGTAACTGTTCTCAATATCAAGTTTTAATCAAACCGGTTTTTTAACCCTTTAAACCCGAGCCTTACTGGTCTCCATACATTATATTGAGTGCAAATTGGGAGAACGTGTTTAAACTCCCCACCTACCCCTCCCCTTACTCAACATTTTGCCCTAAGTGATAATAATTCAATAATGTTGGGTTGGGGGGGGGGGGGGGAGGTAGGTGGGGAGTTTCCCCCAGAAACGCTCAAACATTGACATTGGTCTTCATTTCTTTAATTCTCATGACCTGTGTGTGTTATATTGCACTGATATGATAAGGAGAAATTTGATGCTGATCACTCTTGGGGCTTAAAGGGTTATTGTCCTTTTTGAGTAAAACCAAACGATAAAGCAGGGCCTTTTCCAAATGCAGAGAAGACCAATCAAAGACAAACGTCGGGCTGGATTTAGAAATCAGGGGGTGCTGCTAGTCAGCTGAAGATCTCTTACTTCTGTTTGCTTGTTTTTAATTCAGATTCTGTTCAGCCAAATCAGCCTGAAATGCTCCTGAACCCAGGTTCCCGCCTCCCAAGAAATCATCCCGTGGCACAAAGCACTGGCGATCTTGACGCCCACTCAGCATACCCAGCCAGAGGACCTCAGAGAGACTTTAGCACTCTCCCCCCTTACCACGAACCGCCCTCATTTGAGGAAGCTATGCGCCAGTCTGGACGAAAACCTAAGACCGCAAAATCAACAGGAGACCTTGCAGGTCCTGGGCCGGCCAGACACTCAGGCCGCAGACCAAGGCACTCGCCCTCCGATGAGCCCACAGATTCCAGCGACGGGGAGCTGCGGTATACTCCTCAAAGGACTGCACCCCCTCCCCCTAGAGTCAGGTAAGTACAACTGCTGTTGGGTTTAGAATTATTTCTAGATTTCCCTTTTAGAAGCCGCCAAAAACAGCCCTTGAATCTTTTCTTAATATGAGCGATCTCTTTTTGCTTTCCCGACCCGTTTGAGTAAATTGGTTGTTCGCGTTCTTTCAAAAACAACCTTTTCTGAAAGCGAATAAAGGTGTTCGTTTCTAAAGAAACTGTGATGCTCTCTCGGTGGGGAAGTAAAACACAAAACATTGGATTTATCAACTGAGTTAGTAAGGTGGATTGCCACCGTAAAGAAATTTAAATATTTCGTTGGCCAATTTTGTTTAACAATTCTGTCGATAAATCCAAATCTATGATAGCAAAAGAATGAAAAAAAAATTATCACTTCGTCCTTGTTCATTATAGCTTTACGAGCCATGACCTTTAAAGGAGTCAAATCTCTACAGTTAATTTATCGTTTATGTATTCTTACCAGGCAATCACGTGGGGACCCTGGTTACGCAGAGGTGGACCAGGGACGTGTTTTGGGACCAAGGGTGTTACCTCAGGGTCCTCCAACAACCAGCGCCCCAAGAAACGGGCCCCTTGACCCAACGGTACCTTACGCTGTACCTCCAAAGAAAAAGTCCAAAAAACCCCGGAGCGAGCCAAGTGAACCAGGGATTGGTAAGTTAGTATGAATGTGGATTTATAAAATAAATCACGTGCATGAACTGCGGATGAAACATAGGAATGGTAAATGTGATCCTCGAAGCAGTTGAAAAAGAACCTGAAAAGAAACGTCAGCCTTGATGGACGGTGAGGTTAAAGATTACTTTACAGATGTGCAGGGGCCTATACAAAATGCATTTGCGCATCTTGGACAAACCTACGTTTTTTAAGTTTGTAGTTCCTAGCGTGTCTCTTTCTTCCCTAGTCATAACCATCCTTATTTCTCTTTGGTTTATTGGCACCTCTGTGAATTTGCTTGCCTTTGCGAACTATTGTTTTAAAATTTTCTTTCCCAAAATAAAAGTTAATCCGCGGCAATCTTCTTTATTTTGAAAATTCTTGTTTCTTTATGGGTTTTGTTCCTTTGATGTTTCTTTACCATACTAAACTATTATTTTGAGGTTTGCTCCCCTAAGAAAATCTATGCTTCCCTTTTCTAAATTTGAAAGCGCGAAGTTCCTCGTTCGAAATCCGTCCCAAGTTTCTCCTTGAATTTTTTTTTTGTCTTTTTTTTGGTGGCTTATCATCTCTTCTTTGACTTTTTTCTACCATAGTAAAGGTTCCCCCTATCTTTTCTAAACTGAAAGCACAATGTCCATCGTTCGTAATGCGTGTCTATCTTTCTCAATCTTTACCATCCCTGTTTCTTTATTGTTTTTTTATCATCTCTTTGGCATTTTTCTTTCCCGGTAAGCTGAAGCTATTATTTTAAGGTTTCTCTCCCTTAAATAAAGGTTTTCCTTCCTTTCCTTATATAAAAGCGCAAAATTCGTTGCTTCGTAAACGGTCTCAATTTTAACCGTCCTGCTCATTTGTAGTTAATCATTACAACATCTTTGACGACGTTCCACCGTAGTAAATTATTACTTCGATTTTTCCTTTGATGTTAAGAAAATTATGTTCTTTAGAAAAATAACTTAGTCTAAACAATGTCTTTACTTAACCTCTTCACAATCAGATCATTTAGGCTGGGTGTCAGTAAAACGCGGGGTCGGGGTCCATTGTTCTTTTGTTTCGTTTTCTGTTATCTTGCCCTAACCAAAACATAAAACCGAAAACGAAACAAAAGAACAATGGACCCCGACCCCGACCCCGACCCCGACCCCGACCCCGCGTTTTACTGACACCCATTTAGGCTCCTAATAAGCTGGTTAAAGAGTTAAAATTCCTGGTCACTAAAGAATGTGGTGAAAATTAACGAGTAACATTGACTTTAAATAGTCCTGTACGTCTAAGTAAAAAATTCGTACTCTAAAATACTAGTCAAAAGTACCCTTTTGGTAAGTAATTAACCGGCGTAGCAATCGTTTCCAGCTTTTCCGCATGTTCGAAGCACTTCCCCTCCCCTCCCCACTCCTTTCATTCTTTTTGCCCTCGCATCAAGTTTCGTACGACCAATTAAAAAACGAAAAAATACTTCGAATGTGCGGAAAAGCCTTAAGTGGAAACTCTTACTGGGAAGGCTGGTTATTACCGTCAAGGGTACTTGTTCCTCAGTGTGAAAATTAAAAATTGAATTTATTAACCTGCTGTTGTTCAACAGACCGACTTCATCCGCCTCCGTCGATGTACGGGCCTCCTTTCTGGAAAGATTCCTATAAAGGATGTTAGTATAAACTCTAAATCTTAAATCTGTTAAAATAATTTGAACTGAATTCACTAACTCTCGTGTAGTAGTATAATAGTCACCAATTTTGAGTTTTGTAGTAGAATTCGATCATCAGACTGTCATATTGAACAATAAAGCTATTGATACCTGGAGACAGCGAAAACGTGTGTAGAAGGCAGTCGAGGGGATAGGATGGGGCGTAGTGGCGGGGGAGGGGAATGCCCTCGAGGGATAATAGGGTATTATTCACAGTCTAACTAAATTTCCAAGAACTGTTAACTTGTTAATTTTTTTAACCCTGTTACCACTTACCACTAACATGACATCGTTCAACTAATTTTTGTATAACTTTTTTTTGTCACTGTATTCTTAAACGAAATTTTTTTCATTAAATAAAACATCTTTAAAAGAAATGTTCATCATTTTCTTGGTAATGACAAGAAATCTCTCACGAATTCCTTCACTTTGTGAGAAACAATTTTAAATCACGAAATGAATTCGGCTCTAACAATAAGAAAATCGGTCTCTAACAATAGGGAAAGTGTTATTATTAACTGACTTATAACGATTAAATAACATTAGTTATTTAAACTTGCCACACACTGGCCGATTTTTCGTCAGCAGACAAAATACCGGCTAATCGTTAGGGCAAAAGCTGGCGTCATTTGCACCCCATGGCATTAGAAAAGGCATTATGTTTTGCGTTTAAAGGGAAATTTTCGACACTTGTCTGTATTTACCGTTAAAAATTATGACAGGAACTGCACACGCTTCGTACCTTTGACCGCTGGGAAGCTTCTGGGTGCATCTGGGTGACAACCACTGTAAAATATTTGAATTTCACGTAAATGACCCTTCTCCGGGTGAGGAAATGTGGCGGCTTATTAAAAATTCAAAGTAAACCTTACTCGTTTATTAGTTCCGGTTTACTGATTTTTTTTGTTCGTACAGGGCCACCCCCACAGTACACCCCAGAGGACAGGTCGCCCGAAGAGCCCATGCATCATCCGGGAGATTTAGACCTCAATGATCCGTCCACCCTCCCTCCTAGTGAGAGACCCCCAGACCTCCCCCCTCCTATGGCCATGTTGCCAAGTAACCGAAGAATGCCCAGTTATGAGGACGATCTAAGTAAGTTTTGTTTTTCTCTCACTGGGGTCATTTCATACAAATGCACTCACATTTTTCGTTTCTATCGAGTAATTACCGTCGTTTTCATCTACGCGTGGTCACGTCACGACAAAAGAAGACCCAATTTGATATCAAAGTGGCTAAGTCCGACGTCAGTCACCCTTCTGGCGACTCTTGCGGATACCTGAGGATACCTGAGCCCGGATACCTAAGCCTGAGGCAAATAATTGTTTTAGTATAATGTTGAGATGTGGACATCAAAAGTAAAAAATGGGGCTAAAACTAGACAAACAACACACGAAAAAAAAAAGTAACTTAGCTTAGCAGCCGTGCCTTGAAATGTTATATTCACCGGGAAGCGCGGTGAATATAGCATTAAAATTATACTAAAAGCAGTGACTCCTGGGATGCTTTCGAGCGAGAAAGTTAACACGCGTGTGGTGTCTACGCGCGCGTTACGATTCCACGCACCAACGTGCTTTCGCTTGACTATGCCAGGGGCCGCTCGTAGTCTATTGTATTTTTTGTTTTTGTTTTTTTCTTTTTTGTTTGTTTGTTTGTTAGTGCTGTTTTGTATTGTTTAGTTTTGTTTAGTTTTGTTTGTTTGTTTGTTTTTTTTATTTTGGAACTGATACATTTTGTTGGGTTGACCTTACTGTAACTAATTTTCATCTAAACTAAAACACGTAGTATCGTTGTTTCATAATTCTTAAATGGCAAGCGTTCATACTGACTAAATCTTTGCAGATGATGGGCTTCCAGAACCACCGGAGTTTTTACGTGATGTAGTGTATCCACCGGACGGTAGGGAACCGCTGCACGATATAGGCGGCCCTGCACCTTATCATCCGCCTCCGTCATCAAGCCGACAAAGACAGGTATGGGATGAGATTTTAAAGGGAGCGGAATTGTCCTCACTTCCGAGCTTGTTTGTAGGGAGTGTACAAAATCGGAAATTTCGGTTTGATTGTAAATGATTAAGGCTATTTTGGTGGCTTGACCGGAAAATTTCCAAAATAATATTCTACCAATCAAACTCTTTCCAGACTCTCTCTGTAAAGTAGAGTAAATTTTGTAAATGGTGCACGCCAATCTGTTCGGGACCATCCGGTTTCCTTTTGTAAATGATAAACCACTATGGGCTCCTTTGTGGAAAATAGGGCTCAAAAACAGACGAGCGGGTAGAGGGACTGGGCTCGGATAGCCAATTCTGATTGGCTCATACCATGAGTTAGCTAGCTCCTCTCGCAGTTGAGAGGGGAAATTTATCAGGCATTCTTCCTTTCCTTCTCCCCGAAAAAAGCGGCAAACCGGCTAACAGGTAAATCTCAGGATTGTTTTCCTTCTTTTTCTGTGAAAAAAAGGAAAGGAAAAACGAAAGCCTGGTCTGCGTTTGATTTGCATCTTAACATTGTGAAGTCCCGTCCCCCAGTTGTTGTAAAGCACATTTTAGCTTTTGTAAATCTCATTACTGTGTGTTACGTTTGGTCACACAGGACGTAAACCTAGGTTTGTATCCAGAGTAACCTATTAAATATGCCGCAACTGATTTTGTGATTTCTTGCCTCCTTTCCACAGCCTTACGTCAATATCCACGGCCAGCTTGTGAGACCCCCCTCGCGAGGATCCGACGATTTCCGAAGACCCGATTCTTTACGATCGTCACGAGACGCCCTCGCCCCAGAACCGGAAATGCCACCACGCCAGCGAGGGTCTGAGTCCGATGACAGAGGAGCACCGGAAATAAATTACGTTAGCTATTTGGTATGATAACACGTGACCGACAAGACCAGAAGCTGTCAGCACTGAAGATACCAGACCTCACAGTGCAAAGACTTACCGAGGCGAGAAGGCGAGAAATAGGAGAAGCAATATTTGCTTTATATAAGCTTGCTACTTTTTCTGCTCGGATAAAATGAAATAGAAAACAATCTGACCTTCTTCCCACCCCCCCCCCCCCCTCTTTCTGTGCTACCTTTTTCCCGAGCTGAGAGATCCTAATAACTGCTTTTTTAGATTATAGCAGTTGAAGTCGAACCCTATCTTTAGGATACTTCCATTAGCCCAAATTTTGGACAAAGTTCTGAATATTCCTTCTACCCGTCTCGCTTGAGTTTGCGGTAGCGGTAGCTTTGTATTCTAGTTTGTTGAAATTGTAGTCGATTACTATCTCACGAACACCTCCTGGCATGTTTTGTTGTTGTTGTTGTTGTTGTTGCTGTTTTTTTGGGGGGAGGGGGGGAAGGTGGGTGGGGCTTAAGAATGAACAGCACTACTGGATAGTACAGCTCAGTATCGTTCAACTAAGTGGTCACACTTGAACAGTTCATCCAGAGACTCAAATGTTAGAACAGCGTTGCGGGGCATAATGAACAGCACCACAGGAAAGTACGGCTCAGTAGCTTTCATTTGAATGGTCACACTTTAGGATTTCATCCACAAACCCAAAGCTTATAACCACCTTGCCCAGCGTAATAAATAGCACTACAGTAAAAAACTGCTCAGTAGCTTTCATTTGAATGGTCACACTTTAGGATTTCATCCTCAAACTCAAAAGTTAGAACCATCCTGTACAGCGTAATAAACAGCACCACAGGAAAGTATTGATCAGTATTTTGAATGCCGTTACACTTAAAGATTTCATCCACAGACTCAAAAGTTTAAACCACCTCGCTCGTACGAATCTTGTCTCCTCTCTAATGGACGGTTCAGTTGGACCCGGAAATTACCAAGATTTCTAGAAACGCTATCTTTGTAACGCTGATAACCATACATAATACGGACATTAGGTCTGATCTGAGAAGTTCGACGCAGTTTGTTTTATAAAACTATACACCTCTGCTATTTTATTTTAGCGAAACGGATTTTTTATTTCAGCGGCAAAAAGAAAAATGCCCTGTTCGTTTTGTCTGAAAAGGTACTCGCTAAATATCCCAAAATCTTAGCTCGACGAGTTGGTCTAGATGTACCGACTAATACACTTCTGGAATTCAATGAGATATCTTTGCTCTTAGATGTTTAACGGTTTATAGCTTAATGTAAATATATTTTAAGCTATTCATTTTTCTGGCCTTTAAAAAGTGTACAGCAGTGGTACCATATTAAGCAACTCTGATATCATGTAGAATTACTCCCATTCCTTGAAATATTCACTTAAATGTTAGTTATTATTTACTTAATGAAATTAATACCAGTCAGCTAGCCGATTTTGTCGATTGTATAAAGCTCGGTCACTATAAAAATAGTTAGAAATATAGATTTTTTATGGTTGTTCGCGTGATCTATTATACTATAGAGAGATTTAGCTTCACGGTTATGACAAAAGAGAACGCCTTATCACGATCACGATTTACTCGCCTATTTCTAGCCTATTCCAGGCGTTCAGATAATGGAGCGCGAGCGAAAAATATAGCGAGCGAAATCGCTCGCGCTCCACTATCTGAACGGCTGGAACAGGCTAGCCTTTTTTCAGGTTTCCTCTTCGTCGTTTGTCGCGGGAGCGCATCCCATTTTATAATCATCCAGTATTCTAAAGCCCAATTTTGTTTTATTTTATTTTTATGTAAGAAAGAGAAAAAGGTAAGCGTGATAGTGAATTGTCTCTCCATTGTATCGTCTTCCCTGATGCAACTTGATTCCCAGCGTAGACCTGGGAACGAGTCTGGCTGCTCTGTCCCAGTACGTAGCTCTCTATAATAAAATGAGAGAAATATGGGAACGAGACTCGCAACCTTTTTTGAGGTTTCGTGTAAATACAGAATTGTTCTTGTAGTAATGGCTATAAAATAAAATATTTTGCTAAACATGCAAGAAGAATAAAGCTTAGGTTTTGGTCTATTTGAAGTGTCTCTTCTACTGTCTACAACTGAAAGGTGAGAGTCGGTCATCGCAGTCATCTCAATTACAGTAAGGCATCTGGGATGGGAGATCGATAGCACAGGCTTACCATGCTCTGTTTGTGTGGTGGGCTGTGCATTTGTGATGGCTGCATCGGTTTATCGTACCAGCAAAACCAAAGCGAAATTAGGCCTTTTCAAACTGAGAAAAATGAAGTAAAAACTCCTAAAATTCCTGCCATGCGTTTTGATTTGTTTCATTTGCCTAGCTTTTGGCAATTTAAGGCTCGCGAAAGCGGTGTTTTCAAAATGAAGGTCAGACTCACTCAAAAGTAGAGAAATTTCATTTTCCTCATTTTAAAAAGGTCTCAATTTCGGCTTAAGTTTTGGTATTTTAATAAACCGATACCTCCCTTATAACTGCACAGCCCACCACAAAAACAGAGGACGGGTAAGCCTGTGGAGATAACAGGCACCTTTAAATCGGAGTAAGACTGAATGAGTGCGAGGACGATCTGTGAATTTCTAACCAGAGACTTTTGTTCCCACAAGTGGCGCACCAGTTGATAAGAAGGCTTCAGGTAGGAGTTTGGCCAGCCTGCAGACTGGAACTGAGAAGTCGTACTCGCAGTCAAATATAAAGGTCCCTTGTGATTTTGTTGTCAGTGTTTGTTTTGCTGAATTCAAGACCGATACTGGCCTGACCTTCGCAGATGGCTCGCGACCTAATTCCAATCAGTACAAAGAGATGAGTTAGCAAGACTGCTAATTTTATGGTCACTGACAGAAGCGTCAGTGTAATTTTATGACAGTACGTTGGATTGTTTGAAACAGACTGCTTATTCTCCAGCAACTTTTTTCCCAACTATTTTTCTACGATTCAGCAGCTCTCGTGAGAGGTTTTGTAGCAATGGTTAAGAGAATAAAAAAACACAGTGGCTCAAACAAAAAAAGCAAGCCAAAACCACTTACCCACAAGCTACCATATATGGAAAAAGGCGCAATAGACACTAGACTGCTCCCAGCCTAAAATTAAATTTGACAAGAGACGAGCCCACGCACCATCTTGCCGCTTATTCAGCAACTAGTCTCGCCAGGGTAAACAATTAATATACAGTAACCACGAAGTACAGATGTTATCAATTAACTGTAAGGCGTAACCGTTTGCGCAAGCACACGAAAACATGGAAGGTGCGCCGGAAAGGTTTGGACAAGGAAAACTCTGAAAAAGCAGAATTGAGGCAACCGGAAGTAACTTTGAGGCTGTTTACCAGTGCCCAAGAAAACGAGTTTTATAGCTGCAGATGAATAGTGAAGAGAACGGGGCAAATGGCGTGACCGAAATCTGCCGCTTTTTTGGGGTAAAAGTGTGACTTATCACTGAAAGGTCTGGCTTGAATCTAAGCAAATAATACTATTCTTGTCAGTGCTAATATCGAATATGAACGATTTTATGGAGTCGTGACTCTGATTCCTTCTACGATACTGCAACCAAAAGTACATCACATCTAAGCAGATATTTTAGCGGTTTGTGATGAACCAAACTAATGGAGTATAATGCTCGAGAAAAAAACTAGGGGGTACCCCTTCTTCTTGCCGGGGAAATGGGAGGCGGCATTTCGATGATCAGCCCGTATAGCATAGATATCGCTGACGTCACCTATTGATGTCAAACAAGCTGGCAAAGATCTATTGGCTGCTCAAACAAAGCACTCTTTCGTTCTTGTGGTTGGCACACTAGAAGAACACAATGAGTGTTTGTATGCAACTATCTTGATATTATAAACATCCAGGAGCCTGGAACAACTTTATTTGGTAACTGACAAGTTTCAAATATGAATTCCAGTATCAGTGGTTTTGCTTCTGTTTTGCTACTTGAGTATCGTGTAAAGGCAAATATAGAAAGTGCGGTTACCGATTGGATGAAGCATTCGACAGTACATATCAATATCAGTCTAAAGTGTTGATATGAAATGATTGTCCAAAGACCAAAAATAATCTGATCAACTTTGCTTTTTTGTCTCTTCCATCCATCCGGAGAAAACGAAACTACCGAACACAAATCCTTTCCTTGAGGAGGGTAGGGAATAGCTGGATTTTTGGAATTGGACCGGACGAAAGTGTAAGCTGAACGAGGGAAAAAGATATTAGAATTTGTTAAAAAGATCCGATTCATATCAATGCGTGAGCGGCTTTGTCGACACTTCAGTTGCCAACAGTTTATATTACATGTGTACATATTTCAACTTCATATCTCAATTATCATAACCTTCAATTCCCTAAATTGTGCCTGAATCCCCCCATACTGTTCTCTCCTCTTCTCTCTTCTTTTAATATGAACTTTCTCAAGATTATCAAAAATTATAAAAGATTCATAGAGCCCCTCACTACAATGATAGCATTTTTTTATTGCATGAAACCTCAGACCTCAAAAGGATGAAAAAAGGAAGATGTTAAAACTCCGAAAAACAAATATAAGGCCACTTGTAAACAGGGCACTGATATCTCACAAGGATCGCTAGTGTTCAAGTATTGCTCTCCGGAAATGGCTATAAAGTTACATTCACTGAGGCTTTTCAGTTTAGGTTTTCCAGTCATTCGCTTTTAGATTTGACAGACTAAACTGTTCAAAATTTGGGGCTTATCTCTTGCCTAACTTATCTAAGCGGGGCAAGGTTTTTCAAGGTTGTTCACCAAACCGGAAGTTCTCATCACCGGAAGTTAGCGGGATGTCACAACTCACACCCCGTCCTCCCACAGACGTGACGTCAAAAACTCCTGTCATCTTTCAACAAGCGGTGGGTGCCAAGCGTTATACCAGGAAAAATTTCTGTGCAATCGATGCAATGTGAGTTGGTTCTAAATACCAAATTTGCAAAATTCAGGCATATTCAAGTGCAAAGCAGCTTCTAGATTCTGTTTTCCCAAGTTTACGTAACGTGGTAAGTGGAACGAAGGAGAAATCGTCTCCAATTTACTAAGCACAAATCACTGCCTGACCTTCCACATCGATCGAAGCTTTGCATAAATTGTGAGTGATTGTTCTTTTGCTTAATTTCGTTAAGAGGCTTCATCAAACAGCACGATCAAACTGAAACGTTTCTTTGTTGAAGCATTTCTTCCTCTGTTCGTTTTCTAGGTTTAGACGCGTTCGTTTCATTTGCCTAGCTTGTTGACCCGGACCTCTCTTCTTTGACAAAACTGATTTGACCGAGTTTTGAAATGGATTCTTCACGCTGGATTACCGCTGCAGTTTGTTTATTATTCTCGACAACTTTTCAAAGTGTGGAGGCCCGTAAGTACTAACGAATGTTTTTAAAAGTTGTTGAGCAAATTAATAAGAGTAAAACAGCTTTAGCTTTATTTATTAAGCTAAATAAAGCTGCTTTCAACGAAACGACACAAGAAAATCATCCGATCTTTGATCTCCCTCTATGCACGATCTGTGGATTTAATCCACTACAAGTAGTTCATGCATAAATTCATGTTTAAGAGTTTAGCACTTGAGGTTTCACAGCCTTTCAGTCTGTTTCAGACCATTTTACATAATTTGCAACACCTCCCCCCCCCTTTTTTATGTTAAAGCTCATATGTAGATGAGTTACCTTATTACAGATACTTTTCATGGCCTCAAATTTTCACCTTTTTCATAATAATATTTAAATAAAAATTGCAAAAACTGGAAGTTGCAAAAAACCAAAAGACACTTTTTTCTTATGAAAGTGTGACTGTCACAGTGATTTTGCCCTATATAGGTGTTGAATAAAATTGCCTTGGAGTAGCAGAGCCAGCGACTGCCCCTTTCTATTTTTTACCCAAAATTAACCAACCTCTAGAAGTAACAGGCCCTCAGAAGTAGCAAATACCATACAGAACAAGGCTGCAAGATCTGAAAGAAATGAACTTCATTCCAAGGGGGCGGGGGGAGGGGCAGAGGTACTTGACCCATATTTGGGTATAGGTGAGCCACTGAGGGTTTGAAACCCTGACCCTGTTTAGGACAAAAAAATCCTAAAATACACACCCTGTTTAGGTCAACAAGCTCAGTTTTATTACACTGTTTAGGACAAAGGACAAAATGCTCGCAGTCTTGTTCTAAAGTCTTGTTCTAACGTTTGGCAGGAATTAAAGGATACCGATACCAATAGCATTTATCTTATCCTGAAAATGAAATGAGTACCTTGTTTATGTCATGTTGTGTTGTTTTCTTAGATGAGAAACTTTATGCCACATTGTCTCTCTTCACCCAGGTATATGGGTACTGGTGACATACTGCTGGAAGTAACCCTACAAAAGACTAAAATGTTGTCTGGGAAAGCAGTAATACTTCTTTCAATGCTAACAACAGTTTATCTTTTAATCCTTCGTTAGGTTTTTACACAAATTTTAATGTTATAGTAGTTTTTTTTGTATTTTATCATGTATATAGTTTTGTATATAGCTTTGTAATTTACTCTCTATTTATTGTAACTAGTTTTATTGTAATGTTTAGTGGAGGGCCTCTAGTTTCTTAGTGCTGCTATAATGAGCCACCCTCTTTAAATAAAGATTTTACTTAGTACTTACATCATGCTGGGTATCCTGTGATGGACTAGCATCCCATTCAGGGGGGAGTAGTAATATTCCTAGTCACTTTATGCTGGGTATCCTGTGATGGACTAGCATCCCATCCAGGGGGGAGTAGTAATACTCCTAGTCACTTTATACTTGGTACCCTGTGATGGACAAGCATCCCATCCAGTGGAGAGTAGTAATACTCCTAGTCACTTTATACTTGGTACCCTGTGATGGACTAGCATCCCATCCAGGGGGGAGTAGTAATACTTCTAGTCACTTTATGTGGTATCCTGTGATGGACTAGCATCCCATTCAGGGGGGAGTAGTAATATTCCTAGTCACTTTATGTGGTATCCTGTGATAGACTAGCATCCCATCCAGGGGGGAGTAGTAATATTCCTAGTCACTTTATGTGGTATCCTGTGATAGACTAGCATCCCATCTAGGGGGGAGTAGTAATATTCCTAGTCACTTTATGTTGGGTATCCTGTGATGGACTAGCATCCCATCCTGGGTGGAAGTGGTAATACTCCAAGTCACTTTATTTGTGGGGGCGCGGTGGTGTAGTGGTTAGTGTGTTGGACTTCAAATATGAAGGTCGTTAGTTGGACACCCAGCCCCTGCCATCGTGATGTCTCTTTAGACAAGAAACTTTACCCCACATTGTCTCTCTCCACCCAGGTGTATAAATGAGTACCGGCAACATACTGCTGGCGGTAACCCTGCAATGGACTAGCATCCCATCGAGGGGGAGTAGCAATACTCTCAGTTGCTTCATGCTACAGAAACTGGGATAAGCTCAGGCCGTTTGGCCCTCCTTGGCTGGTGTGCGACTTCACCTACTTTACTGGTATCCTGTGATGGACTAGCATCCCACCAGGGTGGGATTAGTAATAATCCTAGTCACTTTATGTTGGTAGCCTGTGAAGGATACCAGCATAAAGTGTCTAGGTGCTTCATGCTACAGCATACCTAGCTGCTTCATGCTACAGAAACTGGATAAATTTTAAGTGCTGGCCGTGTGTGCTGTTTGTGGCTGGTATCCAGCTTAAACTCTGCTGTTAGCTTGTTTACAATTGATTATCAAGTACAATTGACCTCTTGATGTATTTTTCAGAGCTTGGATCAGGGTCAGCACCTTCCTTTACATTAACACCCAAGAATATAACAGAGAAGATCCATACAACTGTGGTCTTCAAATGCCAAGCAACTGGAGTCCCATCACCAACTATAAAATGGGTGAAATATACAGACGGCAGTGAGACTGAGATTAGAACCAGCGGAAGATTCATTGTGGGTTCTGTCTTCAGATATCTTTACATCTTGGGGGTACAATGGTCTGACGCAGGGCGATATGGATGTATAGCACAGAATGAGCATGGAAGAACAGTAGCTGATGCATATCTTACCATATTAACAGGTTCATGAAATATTCAATTGCATGCAAGTAGTGGACTCCTTTTGAAAGTGCTGAGGACTCCAAACTCCTGCCTTAAAACTCTTCTGTCCAAAGTCAGTTGTACAAAGCACAGCTAATGTTAATCATAACTCAGTGAAAATTAGTTTTTTAATCAGCGAAAGGTCGGTAAATTTATTTTTCCTGGTGGGTGGCATCCCTGTTTTCTTTGGTTTAATGATTACCATGGTTAAAGGCAATGTACATGTCCCTGAGTCAAAACCAGAATGTTATGAATCTCTCTTGAGACTTGATTTGAGCTTAATATATGACTTAGGGTGTGGCATACTGGTATCCATGTAGCTGATGGCATTAATAGAGTTAAATTTTCTTTCTGTTATCTAGAAAGTGCTCCAACATGGCACATCAAACCACACAATGTGACTTTGTACCATGGACAAAGATACACCCTGCCCTGCAGAACATTTGGTTACCCCATACCAAGTCATTTCTGGACAAAGAATGGTGCTGCCATTGTTGACTTAGGTGTTTATTCAGGAATTACTGATCTGTACTTCTATAGTGCAAAAACAAGCCACAGCGGGTTGTACACTTGTACAGCGACTAATGTTTATGGAACTATTTCTCAGTCAGTCTATGTGGAAGTGGTTTCAGGTATGGTGTTTTGGCTTCTGGGTACAGTAGGTCTCAGTAATTGGCCACTGATCGATTAACATTTATGGCTATCATAAGGTGAAGCAACTACTTGTTTGAATAGAGACTGAATAAAATGGCTTAGGGGAAACATGCTTTTCAAAATAGAAATGTTAATTTGTATCTACTGGATTCCTCTATTTACTCTTACTATTTACTACAAGCTAAACATTTGATGCTGTTTTGCATACGTCAGCAAACATTATTTTATAATTAATATTAATTTACATTAATTGGGGAATTGCATAAAAATCTGCATTAAAAGTTTTGGACCATTAGGTAGTTTGGGGAGTCAGCTTTAACCATACATACAGTATCTGTTTTGCTTTAGTTTTGACGCATGAAATATGGGCTTCTCTTACATCTTCCCATCACTTTGTAACCTACAGTACCCAGGGTAGTTAATCTCATTTATTAATTTCAAATGCATTTTATTTTATTAGACCCAACAATTGTTATTCAGCCAGAAAATGCCTCCACGGTTCCTGGAGCATCTCTCACCTTGTCATGTGGAGTGGTCGGCAGTGAAAATCTGATGAATGTTAAATGGATGAAGAATAACAAGGACTTAACAGCCAGTTCTCTGATCTCATTCTCAGAACAGACCTGGCAGAATGTACAGATTTATTCCTTGAAAATATTGAAAGTGAAAAAGGGTCACCTTGGAAATTATCATTGTGTTGTGACCAATACTAAAGGAACTGTAACAAGCAATGTGGTGAAGGTTTCTTTTACCCGTAAGTTGTGCTTCTTTCTTTCATGTACAGACTCCTAGGCATAGTACTGTTCAATAGCTTTTCTTTAAAAAGTCACATGATTTCATCCACAGACTCTAAAGTTAGAACCACCTTGAACAGCGTAACAAACAGCACCACAGGAAAGTACTGCTCAGTGGCTTTCATTTGACTAGTCACACTTCAGGATTTCATCCACAGACATGACAGTTTGAACCACCTTGTACAGCATAATAGAAGTACTGCTCAGTAGCTTTCATTTGAATGGTCATACTTTAGGATTTCATCCACAGACTAAAACATTAGAACCACCTTGTACAGCATAATAAATAGCACCACAGGAATGTACTGCTCAGTAGCTTTCTTTTGAATGGTCACACTTAAGGATTTTATTGACAGATTCAAAAGTTAGAAAGTACTGCTCAGTAGCCTTCATTTGATTGACCACACTTTAGGATTATGTCCACCACGTGGACTCTAAAGTAAGAACCCTCAGTAGCTTTTATTGAAATGATCACAAGTTTGGATTTAATCCACAGTCTCAAAAGTTAGGTTTGGCTGTTGTCATGAAAAAGTAAAGCATTTGAACCCAGTATTTCAAGTGAAAATTTATAAGCACCCCTCTTTGTGTGTCTTTCCTCTCTAGTTAATTAACCTGTTCCCCGCTACTCTCCAATTGACTACTAATCCCTTTCTGTACTTAGTTCCCCCCACCACCCCGCCCTCCTTCCTTTTCCAACCAAACAAATAGTTAGAACACTAACAGTACTTTGTCCCTGTAGGTTCAGTTATCCCACTGATAGTTGAGGTGCCTACGCCAATGGTAATCACAACAGAAGGTTCTGATGTGGAGTTAATGTGCATTTTTATTGGGACTCCAACTCCACAAGTTACATGGTACAAAGATGGACAAGAACTCAGCAACAAGGGATTTCAAGTCACTGTAGTTCTTAATAATAGATGTGAAGCCATATTGAAACTAAGCAGCGTCACACCGTCAGTTGCTGGGAATTATGTTTGCAAAGGAACTAGCATTGCAAGGAACATTGAGGGAAATATTAGATTGACTGTGGAAGGTAATTCTAATTCTGCATATTTTTATGAATTATTAAGTGTGCCATCTTCACCAGCTATTCTGGCTGGGTCTTGTTCTCTGGATCATTCTCTGGATCTGTCAACTGACAGTGGACAGCTCTTGGCACTGTTGTAAACGCCCTGTAAATCTTCCCCATTTTCCATTTCAAGAACCCCTCTGGGGCCGCATGTGCACATGGTACATGTACAACTATTATTAAGGCCTAAGTGAAAAAGTCAAGTGTGCATATGGGTACACTTGAGCAGTTTTCTTTGCATATGATGGCAAATAATGAACTCAGCTGTCCTAGTGTTTTAAGACCCAGAAGAAAGCAGTAATGCTGAAATGCCAGTGTCATTATCTGACAATCTATATATATATATAGCGCTTATAGCCAATTTTTCAATATTTTTTTCTAGTTCAGGGTGCCACACAGTATATATATTATTACCATGTGACATACTTCTCCATGATTCATCTCGGGCTGGGAATTTTCACCATCAGTTTATTATGAGTGTCCTTGCTATGCAATCTCCATTGATGACAATGAGAAAACACCTCCCTCAAGCAAACATACCCCCCCCCCCCACCCCCACTCCATAGCAGAAAGGCTCAGATTCACCAGAATTCTTTACCACCTTGGAAAGCTCGCTTACTTGTGGGATAAAAACTAGGGAGAACACTGAATGCGTATCTTTTTTTTTGCAGGGGGGAATGCCCCATATGTCACACCAGCAAATCAGCTTATAGAAGCCCCAAAAGACTCTAACATCACTTTACAATTTCTTGTCACGACAATGGCAGCCCCGGATATAATATGGTATAAAGACGGTGTACAGCTAGAAGATGCAGGATCCACAAGACGACTTTCGAATGGAACATATAAAGCTGAACTTTTAATAACATCTGTTCAATACAGTGACAGTGGATTTTACAAATGTGCAGTGCAAAACCAGTTTGGAGTCAGTTCTGGAAATGTGACTCTAACAGCCAAAGGTGAGTCGAGATTCAAACCATTAGGCTATCATTCTTATCATGGCTTTGTTTTAGACAGACATTGTTGCAGTCTCCAAACAAGTTTTAAACTAGGTCACAGGAGCCTAAAATGTAGGCATATTTTTGGGGGCAAGTGAATGGTATAGTTGCCATTGTGGGGTGGGAATTAGCCTAAGATTTTGCAAATCCAACGTGGTGGCTACAATTAACCAAGATTCTGGCACTCACGCGCCCCTGGAAAATGCTGCATTGCAGGCTAACGTCACGGCGTTTTTCTAAACTTACCATCCAGGTAGTCCTGAGGCACCAACTAATGTTACAGTCAAGCGCACATCCCTTGACACTGTGCTAGTCTCCTGGGTCCCTGGACACAATGGAGGAGCTGTCTGTACATTCACTGTGCAGTTTAAGGAAAGTGGTTCAAACAGATGGATCTCTGCTGCAACAGGGATCAATGCTACAAGCGCTGAGTTAAGTAACAGCGAGGCCTGGGGCGGCTGGTTTGACTTCAGTGTGACAGCTGTCAATCAGTTTGGCTCAAGTGAATCCAGCAGGGTGTCAGTTGAATTAAGAGGTATGAAGATCTTGTAGTTTAGAAGTGAGGCTAGGATGTAGATGTAAAGAGCAGAAGGCCTCGTTTGTAAGAATTCAATTATTGCCATTATTTTGTGGTCTTTAAGAACAAGTCGTAACTGATCAAGCACGCACATCAAAGAAATGGCAATTTCAGCATTTTGTTTTGGAGGAAGTTTTAAAAAAGTTATGGGCATTTTTAACATAAAAACTTGCAATTCATTCTCTCTGTAGTTAATTAAATTTTCATTCTTTTGCTGTAATTTATATTTTGAAATTCCATGCTCATGGAAATAAGCTGAAAACAAGGAAATCCCTAGGGGCATTAAATCCGGCCTTAGTACCCACCTGATCCCTCCAGGGTAAAAACAAAAAAAAAACATGACGTGACAAAACGACGTGAGGCAGAAGTTAAGGGCGAGAGCTTGGCCTAGCAAAACCAGCCGGTCTGGGGTGAGTTCCTCATATAAAAGGAAAAAAACAGGTGTTACTAGACCCAGTTGTTGACGGCCGGCTAATTAGAAAGGTTAGCTCCAGTAGTATTGGGCCAGTCAGTTACAAAGCGGTTTTAATGTAAACCAAGGCCTCTGTGTTGTTTGTTAAAATGCTTTTGTACCATTGATCTTTAAATAGAGTTTAAAAACTGCAAAGTCAAATTGCAGAGAACGAATACATGAACCCATATCGTTAAGCGATGAAACTAAATTCAAAATTATTGCTGACTTGTGTCAGGGTCTGGAAGGGTATTCTCGGGATCCGGGATTTGACCAAAATATGGTGCGGGATTCGGGAAAACGAAAAATATCTTGACGAGATTCGGGATTTGACTGCTACCAGGGAAGCGGGATTGACCAAAATTTGGGCATGGGATGCGGGATTTCGTTGCCTGTCTGTCGGGAATTCGGGGAATCGTCTCGACCTCCCCAAAAAAAACGTTATAGCGGCAAAAGCGAATCAACCAGGTGAGCGCAAAATGTCAATCGAAAGGGCCAATCTACATCTTAAACGTTTATTAGCTTTTGCAGAAATTAGTCTTTTTTAATGTATTTTTAAGAAAAAAAGAAACGAAAGTCGGGATAGCGATGAAAAAAGTGCGGGATGCGGGATTCTCGTGAAAAAGGAGCGGGAATGCGGGATCAGGACCCCCCTTCCAGACCCTGTTGTGTCAGCTTAACCCTTTAACCCCAAATAGTGATCAGTATCAAATTTCGCCTCATCAGATCAGTATACTATAACACATACAACTCTTGAGAATTAAGAAAGTGATTACTACAGATGTATTGTTTTGGTTTAAAGCAGTTCTCCCAGCTAGTACTCAAGAAAATGTATGGACCAATAAGGAGAATAATGCTGCTCTGAACAACTTAGGCCCATTGTGATATACTCAGTGATTTGTTCGCTTTTTCTCAGGAAAAACTAATAGCCCACAACAACGTGCAGACAAGAAAACATCAACAGGTGCAATAGTAGGTGGAGTAATTGGAGGAGTGCTGTTTGTTGTTTTGGTCATTGCTGTGGTGGTGGTTTTGTGCCGTCTAAAGAAGAAGAAGAAGTCCCCACCCAGACCTCTTCCTTCTGTTATGTACGCTGTTGTGGTAGGTACCTTCAATATGTTCCATGTAAAATTCCTGCCAGTCTGGTTGAACTTGTGGTTCCACACAAATCAAGCACAGACAAGCACAACATATGTCTCTCTCAAATTCATCAGCTTAGACCGCGCGGGTTCATATATCCTGGATCGCGGACCATAAATACGGACTGTGTTGCAGTCTATTCACAAGTCGATACCAACCTAGTTCCGTAAAATTGCTCAATTCATCAATCAAGGTCAGCTTAGTAGATGAATTGCGAAACGTAACCCAATTTGTGAAGAATTCGGGCAAATACCCTTTATAGGCCGCACTGCAAGTCACGTATTGCCAAAGAAAGAGATCACTGGCTGCATTTACTAAATTACAATTAGCGTGCGTAGCAGGCGTAAACGGGAAGGGGGGTGGGGTAGGAGGAGCAAGAAAGAAGTGGGGAAATGAGGGATCTAGCCCCCAGTGCCCTATTTTTTCCCACTCTCTCGCTCCCCGACCCCTTTCCCGTTTACGCCTGCCACGCAGGCTAAATTACAATCAAACTTCGCTCTAAAACATGCAATGTCTCTTCTCAGGATGAAGAAAATAACGCTTACGACACCACCTTCGTGGACGGTACAGGGACACCACAGGAGAGGTCTGACACATACTCTTACGTCACCATCAAGCCTGATGCAGCTTCAGCCATGGCTTCAGGGGGTGGTGGTGAATACGCCTCTATACACCGGCCTAAACAATGGGAGGTCCCCAAGAGAAATGTGCGCCTTGAAAAGACGCTGGGCTCGGGTCGTTTTGGTAAAGTAATGAAGGGATTGCTGAAGACCAAACAGGGTACCCAAGTTGTCGCTGTTAAGATGCTTAAAGGTTGGTTTTGTTGTGCATCTCACATATAAATGAGTAACCTTGTGGAATCAGCCATGCTGTCACTGATAACGCCCTGAACATATGTAATTGGTCATGATTAAAGACGTTAACAGGATTGCTTACAGAAAAACTGAACCTGCAAAGCTTGCAATCTAATCTTAAGGAATTGCTTAATTGTAAAGTCATTTACTAAACCGTTTTCATCTGTATAATGAACTCAAGACACTGATTTCGCGTTTATTAGCATTTGAGAATTCCCCAAATAACTAACGTGTTGGAACCGGTCATTTTGTAAGGCATTGTTAAGCGCGTTGACTGCACTATCTTCAAGTACCTACCTGCATGATCAATCACATCAACCGTTGTCACTAGCTTTCACTAAAATACGTTCTTCTTTGTAACAGAAAATGCAGATCAACAGCAGAAAAAAGAGTTTTTAGACGAACTGGAGCTGATGAAGACCATGGCCCCTCATCCTAATATAGTGGGTTTAGTCGCCTGCTGTACCAAGTCAGGTCAGTCAAACGGGAATATTAACTTTCTGACAGTATCACTTGAGAAAATGAAAAATGGAAGGCACCAAAGGAAAGTGCTGCTCAGTAGCTTTCATTTGAATGATCACACTTCAGGATTTCATCCACAGACTCATAAGTTAGAACCACCTTGTACAGCGTAATAGTCAGTACGACAGGAAAAGTATTGTTCAATAGCTTTCAGTTCAATTGTCACGCTTTAGGTTTTTCTCCGAAGACTTTAAAGTTAGAACTACCTTGTACAGCATAATAAACAGCACCACAGGAAAGTACTGCTCAGTAGCTTATATTTGAATAATCACACTTCAGGATTTCATCCACAGACTCATAAGTTAGAACCGCCTTGTACAGCATAATAAACAGCACCACAGGAAAGAGTTACTGAGTAGCTTTCATTTGCCAATTACGGTAAAACGTGCAACTGGTGCCAAGTGCGAACAGCGCCGTGCGCGTAAAAACCGCGGACAAACCAAGTTTGCTCTGATAGGTTACGGCACATGGTGCGATGTTTTTAATAATTACAGAGGCCAGCAGACGAAATAACAAATAGGACACTTTGTACTACTTTAAACAGTCGATCACTATGCGCTTTATTTCCTTCAGATCAACCGTTCATCATTGTTGAGTTCTGCTCCATGGGGAACTTGAGAGATTTTCTCCGTTCCAGTCACGGCAGTGTTGTGTACGCGAACATGGCGGGGAACAGTCTGACGTTAACATGCCGTGACCTGTTGTCATTTGCTTGGCAGTGCGCGCGGGGAATGAGTTACCTTGCTAGTCTAAAGGTGAGTTGGGACATTCAAAGATGAAAAAAATCGCAAAATTTGTTTTAAAATTTTGAAAAACAAATATCACGTCAGGGACGTACTGTTCAATAGCTTTTATTTGAACTGCCACGCATTAGGACCTCATACACAGATTCAGAAGTTAGAATCACCTTGGTCAGCATAGTAAACAGTACCATAGGAGAGTACTACTCAGTAGCTTTCATTTGAATGGTCGCACTGTAGGATTTCATCCACAGACTCAAAAGTTAGAACCACCTTGTACAGCATAATAAACAGCACCACAGTAAAGTACTGCTCAAAGGCTTTCATTTGAATGGTCGCTTTATAAGATTTCGTCCACCTTGGACCACCTTGTACAGCATAATAAACAACACCACTGTAAAATTACTGCTCGGTAATGGTCAAACTTTAGGGTTTCATCTACCTCTGTTCTTTTCTTTTTCCAGCTCGTTCACAGAGATTTGGCCGCTAGAAACATTCTGGTCGACGAAGGACACGTTTGTAAGATCGCAGACTTTGGCTTGGCCCGAGATATCTATGAAAAGAAGCAGTATTTGAAATTGGGAGAGGTAAGTAGATTGTTGATACGTTCTCAATATTGAAACTAATTTCACTGTTATGTGCAGGGATAGTTTGCAACATGATTCGCGAGCTATGACTTGCGGTCAAGATTCGAAGAAGTCGTCATCACAGCATTGAAAAGGGGAAGGGAAGAGCGTTATTTGCAACTTTCTTGTACGGTTATTTGAAAATGGTCTGAAATGGAGATTTCAGTATCTGTAGGCAACTTTGTTATTTTAGATTTTCTGTGCATTTTCTGTGCATTTCTTTAAAGTGGAATGCACACTTCCAGCTTCTTTCATTTGGAAAAATTAGTCCCTTAGGCTGCTCATGCGTTTTCGTTTGAAAAGGTATGCTTTAAGGTAGGCGGTTTTACTTACCGTACGGACAATGACGACCAAAACACTAACGAAAGCGATGTCTTTAGAAAACGCATTGGTGTGTGGATGAGTGAGAACGTTAACGCCTTTATTGATCGTTTTAGTAAAGTGGACGATAATAAACTAGTATGGCCAGGTGAAGACGATGCGAAAAGTCTAGTGTGGGCGAAAATATTTTTCTACTTTTTTGGTTAAATTAAAAGAGAAACTTCGAAAACACATCAGTGTGGTATACCAGAACCACAGAAATCACTCCGGCCAATCCCTTCAGAGGTAAACAACACGGTGAAACAATCAGAACAATGACGAAGTAAACACAAACAACAGGCGCCAAGCACGGGAAAACACGTGCAAAAGAGAACGTGGCACGAGGTTCTTAATCGGTCACAGAGCGTAGTGACGCAAAACCAGGGGTAGATTTATTTATAGTATGCGTTTGTAGCTCTCGCTTAAGCATTTGCGGATTTTTTGTATTTTTTGTGGCTAAAAAAAAATTTTTCTAATGTGGCAGCTATGCGGGTATGCGGCAATAAATCCACCCCAAAACAAACGCGAACGCTGTCATCAATTAACTGAAAACGGCTCTTTAATTGTACCGCAATGTAAACACAGTTTCTGTATTTGTTCAAATTTGTCTCTTGATGTTTTCAGGCTGAGTTGCCTCTTCGTTGGATGGCAGTGGAATCAATTTTCCAAGGCGTGACGACCACTGAAAGTGACGTGTGAGTAACGAAAGTGTTTGTGCAAAGTTGATCTTTTTATGTACTAGACTACGAACAATCTCTCTTTCCGCTCAGGGTTAGTCGAGCAAAAAGAACACGCGACAGTGCGTGAAATTGTTTGCCACGTAGAAACGTGACGCGCGCGTGATGAGCCACTGGTGTACTCACTGTACAAGCGGCTTTTCACGTGTGCATCATGTTTGTGCGAGAAGGACGATTCTCACGCTCCCTCGAGTTTTCTTTTCGTTGGGCTTTCCCTGAGCGGGTGAAGAGACTGCTCGTCGTCTACTTCTTGTGTTGCCTTACTTAAAATTGTGTTGAGGCGTAGTCACTGGTGTAGTGATGAGCGCGTCTTACTATCCATCGGGAGATCGGAGAGTCGATAGTTCCAACCCCAGGTACCAGAGGTTTCTCTCGCGTGCTCTCGTGGAGCAGTCCCCTGAGTGTTCGAGTGTGCGAGCCTTTATCAGGTGGGGGGGACAGGGGGGTTTAAACCTCCCGCTTCCCGTACCCTTTAATCCCGGTTTCCGCCCTGTATTTTTTGGCTCCCGCCCCTTCGCAATTTTTCGATTGCGAAATATTGCGCAATGTTGCGTAATTTTTCCCTTTTTCTCCCGCTTTCCGCCCCCTCTTCTCCCGCCTCCCGTACACCTCCCGCCCCCTTTCTCCCGGTCTCCCGCCCCCTGTCCCCCCCCCCCACTTATCATCCAGGGTAGCTGGTTCCAGACGTGGTCAGCGTGTTGTGCTGTTTCCTTAGACAAGAAACCTTTCTCCACATTCTCTCTCTCCACCCAGGTGTATTAATGGGTACCAGTGAACCATCAGCAGTTTATGACTATGCGAGAAAAGCAGATCTTAGCAAGGGCTATTAGAATCCAAGAGGAAATTGGGGGTAACCACGCATTTTTCAGGGATAATTGAGCTTAAATTTGGAAAGAAAATGCCATACATTCTTTGTATTTCAAAGTTTTCTTTTAGAATTATGAGTGCTTAATTATCTCGGAAAATGCGTGGGTACCCACATTTTTCTTTTAGATTCCAGTAACCCTTTCTAAGGTCTTCCTATTCCTCAGTCATAACCTTTGCAAAAAGACCTCTGTATTCAGGACGCGCGGTTGTGGGTGGGGAGGGGGGGGGTGGTGTAGTGGTTAGCGCCTTGGACTTCAGATCTCAAGGTCGGTGGTTCCACACCCAGATCCTGCCATCGTGTTGTTTCCTTAGACAAGAAACTTTACCCCACATTTGTCTCTCTCCACCCAGGTGTATAAATGGGTACCGGAGACCTACTGCTCGGGGTAATTCGGCGATGGACTAGCATCCCGTCCAGGGGGAGTAGCAATGCTCTCAGTTGCTTCATGCTACGGAAACCGGGATAAGCTCCGGCCGTGAGGGACACCTTGACCCGAGTGCGACGTTTATTCAGGACGCGCACCATTCTTAAACTTAACTAATTTTTAATGTATTTGTTTTCTTTCAGATGGTCATATGGCGTTCTCTTATGGGAGGTAGTCACGTTAGGTAAGGGCAGAATCTTAAAAGTCAATGAGTATCGCTTTGTTGACCAAGTCGTTACTGCTAAAAGTGATCACTCTTTCTGATCCTAGCTTCTTTTTATTTCAGGTGCTAATCCGTACCCAGGCATGAGTAGAGATGACGTGATCGATCAGCTTCGTGTGGGTCACAGGATGCCCAAACCACCCTTCTGTTCTGATGAACTGTGAGTATTCCAGCTGGCACATAGAATGATGTTAAAATACACTCGAAGCTCTACTAACGGCTATTCCCCGTAACAACCCTCTCTCTCTTCAACGGTCATGTTTCTTCTCCCCACTGCCAGTCCTTTTATTCAAATGTTCTTACTGAAACTCAAAACGGCCGTCTTTCTCTCTACGATAGACAGTTGATTCTGTCCAAAGGTGGCCGTATTAGAGAAGTTCATGATGTTCAGCCATTAGACTACGAGACGGAGTTTTCTTTGTGCTAATGGTCAACAAGGCGCAGCCGACTTGTCTGTTGCCGATAGGAAACGCGGGTAGCTTAAAATTATTGATTTAAAAGTGATAAAACGTTCTTACGAGGAACGCCTTCGTCATGCGAGCTCTTTACTTTTATTTTCCATTATCGTTATTTGTTTGGTCTCTTGTAGATACTCCATCATGTGGCAGTGTTGGCAACAGGACCCCAAATCCAGACCAACATTCCTAGAGTTAGGAAAAATTCTGCACAGACTTATGACAGCACAGACGGTTAGTACACGAGTTTTATTTAATTTGTACTTCATTCAACAGAGAATTTTTCAAAAACTAGTTTTAATCTCATCGAAAAAATCGTTCTGGAACAACGACAAGTAGAGGGAAAGTTTGTTGGAGCTTTCGGAACTCATCCGAGTGCCTTTGTCGGTGATGTGATTACTGATGTGCAGCCTCGTTCGGGTGATGAGGCTGAGGGATGGCTCCTTAGATCGAGGCAGGGAGTAGCCCTGGAAACCTCTCTCCTCCGCAGAGGCCTCCTACAGTCGCGCCTTGGGAAAAATATACCCGCGGCGCGCGGAGGCTGGGAAGAGGAAAAATTAAAGCGCGTAGGGAACGCTGGCATCGTTCCCCGCGCTCCCGTTTTCTCCCTCCAGCGCTCCCGCTCCCGTTTCTTTCCCTGGTGTTTACAAACAGGAGCCTCTGCGGAGGAGAGAGCCTGGAAACCACATCATTGAGAAAGGGACTCGGCTCAGACGAACTTCCTTTAATTATTGATGTTTAAGAATAATTTCTTCCATGATGATTTCCCAACAAAGGAATCTCCACGCTGTTATGTTTTAGCCTGGTCTACCACGAAAAAATCTATTTTAGATTATTCACTTAGCCAGTTGTATTTCTCCGCTTTTAGCTGTCTATTGATCTGAACAATTATGATCGAAGCTACATCAACGCCACAGAAGAACAGTAGAGACATCGAAGGGTACCTGAATAAAAGAGGATAGTAACAATAAAAAGAAGGCTCTTCTTAAGTACAATGTAATTTTTATAGTGTAAATAGCATATTATCAATCGTATGCATGTATAGCTCAATTTTGTAAATATTTTTAAAGGGTCAAATTTTCAAAGCCCGCTTTTTAACTAATAAAATGAAACGAGGTGTACGAAATTTATATCCAGTTTTACTAAAAAGAGAAAAGTTGTCCCGTTGTTGTTGTTGTTGTTGTTGTTTTTTTTCTTTTTTCGTTTCTTTTCTTTTCCCCGCCCCCCGAGGGGGTCTCTGCATGTTTTTGTTAGTTGTTAGCGCTGAGGCCCTGGCCAACTGGAGACGCAAGTTATCGCAAGTTTGGAAATGCGATCTTGTAGAGACAGAGTTCCGATGGTGGCCAAACGGCATGGCAGATGGATGCAAACTCCACGCAAGTGGCAAAAAAGCCATTCAGTCATTACTTTTACTTTGAAGTAGCTTTTACGATTAAGAGTAAGGTGTTATGTCTTATTTACAATTAACCGAACCTGGAACATCAGTTCCATTTTAGTTATAGTAGTTAACTTTAAAACTGTACCGGGAAAACAAACTCATTATGTGGTATTTAATTTGTTGCTAAGTTGCTCCTTTGGTTCTATAAAACCTTTTCAAAGAAATAAAGTTTTTAATGTTAATTTAATATAGGATAATTGCTAGTCAACTTTCACTATTGATTTGCACAACATTTCAATAGAACAGTTGAATATAATTAGCACCGAGATAAACTTTAAAGATAAGGAGAATTGTATAGAATGAGAATGTGGAGTGCTTTACAAGTAAGATCTAACCCGAAGGCAAAACGTGTAGAAGAAAAGTTCCTTGGTAAGGAAATACAACATGCGAAGTTACTTTGCCTGATCCCTTGTGTCGCCGAGCTGGGTAGCCTCAAGTATGTCAAGTCTTGACTAGGCTGCTAATTTGACACACTTTTATTTGAAGGGAAAGGGTTTGTCCAGTCAGTTTTAGTAATCTGATGAACTTTTTCATCGCGAGTTTTTGTAACGTGACTTGAAAACGGGGAACTGAAATCTATCTTATATTTTTTTTTCTTCCTTGTTCTGACTCTTCGTGAGGGCTACGTCATTTCGCCTTTTAAGAGCCATTTTCTGAGAATATCGAGAATCGAAAGACACTCACAAAAAATCGAATTTTTTTTTATTTTGCCAAAACATCCCTTTGGGTAAGCTAATTCAAGAAAAAATAATCCAAAGTTCCAACGAGTTATTTAACGGACGAAAATTTAAAAAGTTCGAAAAATGCATAAAATGGCGGTTTTAGGGTCTCTAAACGGCTCAAATTCTCGCTCAACTCTAGGAAGCCGGTGAGAGCGTAAAAAAGATTCTTTTAAAACGAAACAAACCACGAACATTATTTAACCTTTCTACTTTAAAACTGTGTAATAAATTTACCAATGTTTGGTTTCGAGCATTTTCAAGCGGCGTTTTTATCGAGCCGCTCTTAACCTTGTTTCTCACAAAGTAAAATGAAGGCCAACTTCGGCCGCTTAAAACGGCACCTGGTATGTATCGTTCAATGATTAAGACTACACAGAAAGAAAGCTCTGTTATTGTACCTTTCACCAGGAAAGTTACAGCTTTGGGAATCAAATACTTCCCCGTCAGTAAATTTTTACTGTTTAGTGATCTGAGCGGGTAGAATTATATGCAAATTACAGATTTAATTCCTGGAATACTGCTAACAATTACAAAGGTCGCTTAAGATAGGCTCACCATAAGTTACACATGCAAGCACAATGTTTTTCCTGATCTTTGAAAGAAAGTTCTGCTTTCTTGAGTCTTGCGGAGTCTTATTATGCTAAAACAAAGCAGATTTTTAACGGCATTTCAACAAGACAGGAATCCACTCATTCAACTTAACCAAGATAACATCGAAAACACAGAGAAACGACGTACTATGCCCCCTACCTTGCCAACCGAAAACGCAACAATACAACAGAAAAACATTCCAAACTGTAAACAAACGAATTTTCAGTTTCCTGATTGAGCGAAGATATTTAAAAACAACTCATCGCCTAGAGGAATACGCGGAAAGACAGGTGACCTCTGCACTGATCCGCACGTGTCACACCACACTAACAGAGAGAGTCACGTATTCGATTTTTGTTGTGTGATTTGAGATAAAAACTTGGTGGAAAGTTAAAAAGAAAAAAAAACTTGCAACAGATAGCTAGTAGTTTGTTGGATTACATGTTAGCACAAGCTCCACAAAGGAGTTTTTACGGCGCGGTAATTTCGCAATGTATGTGCTGTTGTAATTTTACTACTAATTTAATTACAGCTCATGAAATAAAATAAATATTGCAGTAAGTTACATTCACAGTGTGTAAGTACACATACATACGGCGTTGTGTAGTTATGGCGTTGTGTAGTTTTTCCACTCTTCTGGAGAGGGTTACTGCCTGTGGATTAAGCAGTTGTTACCCAGGCCACGTTGAAGTTGTTTCCCTAAAAGAATGCACAAGACATATCTCGCGGCATCTTCAATTGCACGGACTAAGTGCAGCTAAAGCGGTAGGAAATGTTATTGTTGTACTTAGCCTTAACTCGCTCAACTGTAGCACAATATTCTTCGACGATAGCACGATGTGATTATTGAACGTCCCCTGATGTAATCTTCCTGGGCAGCAGTTTGAGCGAGCGAGACGCGGAAGACACGCGGCTCGCCCACACGATACCCACACGATACCCTTTCTCGCTTTGCTATTTGGTTTTTGCGTCATGAGGTTGGAAGCCTAGAGTTCAAAGTATATTTATCTTTGATTTCTGGTTATTTAGGCACTTTTTCAGTAGAAGAGTCTTAAGCTTTCAACGCCATGACGCAAAAACCAAAAACGGGCTAGCTAAAATGGCAAAGCGAGAAAAGGTATTATATGGGCGAGTTCTCGCACGGGCCTGCGTGGCTTCTGCGTCTCGCTCGCTCGAACTGCTACCAAGGAAGATTGCATTGAAATGTAATTTTCGGCGTCTGAAATTACATCGTGCTATCGTCATGCTAAACACGGCACCACCAGCCCCCTCCCCCCGCCCGGAAGGGAGGGTTACTCCCTTATGTGGACTATACTCGGGTTTGCCGCTAGACAGGATACGGTTTTTGGTCTCTGTCCCTAAGCATGGTATATAATTTTTATGCCCGTCTTCCCCAACCGGGTATGGTCAGTACGATCGACATTCCATTTCGTTTTTCTGTCCTAAAAAGGGCCAGGGTGTCAAACCCGCAGCGTCACCCCTACACCCAAACATTGGTCAAAATAAAAATAAATAAATACACTTTATTTCAGTAGGGTGCATAATTACAGTCATACTGTAGTCTCTCTTATGGCCCTACGTCCAAGTCGAATTGGAATTTGGAAATGTTGGTTTTTATGGAGGGAGGAAAACCCTTGGAGCAAGGACGAGAACGAACAACAAACTCAACCCACATATGACACCGGGACCGGGAATCGAACCCGGGCCACATTGGTGGAAGGCGAGTGCTCTCACCACTGCGCCATCCCTGCCACCCTCACCCGCCCCCGGGCGCCCGTGGGCACGGGAGTGGCGCGACTCTGCAGGGACGCCGAGTGCTGAGTGGAACACAGTAATTCTAGAACAAAATGCAATGACATTACCTGCACGAGCTAACAACAACTTGAATTCACTGTCAACCGCTTTATCTGCACTTAGTCCGTGCAATTGAAGATGCCGCGAGATGTGTCTTGTGCATTCTTTTAGGGAAACAACTTCAACGTGGCCTGGGTAACAACTGCTTAATACACAGACAGTAACCCTCTCCAGAAGAGTGGAAAAACTACACGACGCCATATATTAGTACTTAGACACTGTGAAATGTAACTTACTGCAATATTTATTTTATTTCATGAGCTGTAATTAAATTAGTAGTAAAATTACAACAGCACGTACGTTGCGAAATTACCGCGCCGTAAAAACTCCTTTGTGGAGCTTGTGCTAACATGTAATCCAACAAACTACTAGCTGTTGCAAGTTTTTTTTTTCTTTTTAACTTTCCACCAAGTTTTTATCTCAAATCACACAACAAAAATCGAATACGTGACTCTCTCTGTTAGTGTGGTGTGACACGTGCGGGTCAGTGCAGAGGTCACCTGTCTTTCCGCGTATTCCTCTAGGCGATGAGTTGTTTTTAAATATCTTCGCTCAATCAGGAAACTGAAAATTCGTTTGTCTACAGTTTGGAATGTTTTTCTGTTGTATTGTTGCGTTTTCGGTTGGCAAGGTAGGGGGCATAGTACGTCGTTTCTCTGTGTTTTCGATGTTATCTTGGTTAAGTTGAATGAGTGGATTCCTGTCTTGTTGAAATGCCGTTAAAAATCTGCTTTGTTTTAGCATAATAAGACTCCGCAAGACTCAAGAAAGCAGAACTTTCTTTCAAAGATCAGGAAAAACATTCTGCGTGCATGTGTAACTAATGGTGAGCCTATCTTAAGCGACCTTTGTAATTGTTAGCATTATTCCAGGAATTAAATCTGTAATTTGCATATAATTCTACCCGCTCAGATCACTAAACAGTAAAAATTTACTGACGGGGAAGTATTTGATTCCCAAAGCTGTAACTTTCCTGGTGAAAAGTACAGTGACAGAGCTTTCTTTCTGTGTAGTCTTAATCATTGAACGATACATACCAGATTCCGTTTTAAGCGGCCGAAGTTGGCCTTCATTTTACCTTGTGAGAAACAAGGTTAAGAGCGGCTCGATAAAAACGCCGCTTGAAAATGTTCGAAACCAAACATTGGCAAATTTATTACACAGTTTTAAAGTAGAAAGGTTAAATAATGTTCGTGGTTTGTTTCGTTTTAAAAGAATCTTTTTTACGCTCTCACCGGCTTCCTAAAGTTGAGCGAGAATTTGAGCCGTTTAGAGACCCTAAAACCGCTATTTTATGCATTTTTCGAACTTTTTAAATTTCGTCCGTTAATTAACTCGTTGGAACTTTGGATTATTTTTTCTTGAATTAGCTTACCCAAAGGGATGTTTTGGCAAAATAAAAAAAAATTCGATTTTTTGTGAGTGTCTTTCGATTCTCGATATTCTCAGAAAATGGCTCTTAAAGCCTCCATATATCAACTGAAACGGAAATTTAAAAAGAAACAGGTTATACGTGGCATGCTAACCTGGAAGCGTCAATATATCCTCAATTAGTATAATTTTAATGCTATAGTCACCGCGCTCCGAGGTGAATATAACGTTTCAAGGCGCCGCTGCTAAGCTAAGTTACTTTTTTTTCGTGTGTTGTTTGTCAAGTTTTAGCTCGTTTTTCAAGTTTTTTTTTTTTACTTTTTGCTGTCCACATGTCAAAATTATACTATAACAATTTTTGGCCTCAGGCTTAGTAAATATTGGCGAATATTTACCTCGCCTACGGTTTGGTAAATATTCGCCAATATTTTCTCACCTTCGGCGAATAATTGTTAAATGTAAATGGTGGATACCACCTTAAAAAGCGGAGATACAATAGGCATGGACCTACTGAGCATTTCAACAACATAAGTTGTCAAAAGTTTTTAATGGAAACGTTCCCCATTAAAAAACAAGAAAAGCCCCAGGGACATTAGACCCCGCCGTTTTCCCCTTCCCCTTAGGGTGCAAAATACATTACGGTCACTCATGGTACGAGGCCAAGTGGTGTAAATTTATGAAGTTGGTGATTTATTTTACCTTTGACGTGTTTGCCACCACCCCCCCCCCCCTCCCCACGTCTTTTCTGCACCCTTCTCCTTGTGATGACATGAATCCCTAATAGCGTGAACACTTCTCCCCTCCCTCATTTCTTGGTCATTCACCTGTTCCAGCGCTCGCGAAAAAAGAACGTGATGAAATAGTTTGACCATAGCGTGACTCAGTTACGCCACGTTTTTTTTTTTTTTTAAACGAACTGACATCTCAGCGTAAGGGCACGGAAATGAGATTTATTGACAAAGAAAAATAATCCTAAAATCTAAAGGGAACGGTTATCTACCGAGTAACGTACAAGTCTACTTTTAGGCCATGATTCGATGAATGGTTTGGCGAAAGCAAGGGACTTCCCCGAATCGGCTTCTGTGTTTCAGTGATGTAATGTTTACGTCCCACAGTTCATGACAGCTTCAAAGCTCGTTAGCACCTTCGTCCTTGCTCTCATTGAAGAGAAGTCAACTCCATTGAATTTCTTGTACTTTTCTACACAACTTTCCCTAAAGATTTTGGTGAAGCAAAGCAAAACTGCCAAAAAAATGCTTGCATTTCAATGTTGAATTATTCAACTTGGTGAAAGCAAAGGACATCCCCGAATGGGCTTCTGTGTTTCAGTGATGTAATGTATACGTGCCAGGGCAAGTTAGGCGAATTCATGCCCGTTTCTCAGCTCGCTAGCACCTTCATTCTTGCTTTCATCGAAAGGATTTTTATGCAATTAAATCGCCAGTAATTTTCTACACCAACTTTCATGAAAATTCTGGCGAATAAACGCTAAACGAACGAAGATTACCGGCAAGTATTGTTTTGACCGAGCGGACGTCTGGGGCAAGTGACCACCAAAAAAAACAAGAAAAGCCCCAGGGGCATTGGACTCCGCCGTTTTTCCCTTCCCCTCAGGGTGCAAAATACATTACGATCACGCAAGATACGAGCCTAAGTGGTTTAAGCTTTTGAAGTTGGTGGTCTTCTCTGCACCCTTCTCCCTGTGATAACATGAATCCTTGATAGTATGAACCCTTTCCCATCCCTTATTCCTTGGTCATCCGCCTTTCCTAGCCTTTGCAAAGAAGAACGCGACGAAGTATTTTGACCACAGGGTGACTCAGTTACGTCAAGTTTTTTTTTTAATAAACGAACTGACACGTCAGCGTAATTCTAAATAACACTGAGGGCACGGAAATTTAAATAGAATTGTTGATAAAGAAACTTATTCTACAATCTAAAGGAAACTGGTAGCTATGGAAAAAAAATGTAAAAGTCTATTTTACGCCGTAATTCGATGAGTGATTTGGCGCAAGCAAGTTACTTCCCCGAATCGGCTTCTGTGTTTCAATGACGTAACGTTTATGTGCTACGGCACGTAGCATGAATTACTGGCTTTCAAAGCTCGCTCTCGTCGAATGGAAGTCAACTCCACTGAATTTCTTGTACTTTTCTACACAACTTTCCCTAAAGATTTTGGTGAAGCAAAGCAAAACTGCCAAGAAAATGCTTGCATTTCACTGTTGAAGTCGATGAAAGCAAGAACGAAGGTGCTAGCGAGCCTTGAAGCTGGCATGAATTCGCCTAACTTGCCCTGGCACGTAAACATTACATCATTGAAACACAGAAGCCGATTCGGGGAAGTCCCTTGCTTTCGCCAAGTTGAATAATTCAACAGTCAAATGGCAGCATTTTTTTGTCAGTATTGCTTTGCTTTGCCAAAATCTTTAAGGAAAGTTGTGTAGAAAGGTACAAGGAATTCAATGGACTTAACTTTTCTTCAACGAGAGCAAGGACGAATGTACTAGCGAGCTTTAGTTTGAAAGCTGGCATGAACTCGCGATCGCTATGAACTTAGTAATATTATGATGTGAAGTGTATGTATGAGTGCCAAGAAGTGAGCAATACTGTCCTCCATAATTTCCCCCAGGCCAAAGGCCTTAAAAGAAGAAATTAGAAATGAGAACCAAGATAAAAGAAAAATCTTTGACCCCGGCGGGATTTGAACCCACGACCTCCTGATTAGAATACCGTCGCTCTACCAACTGAGCTACGAGGCCAGGTTGAGTCACGCTATGATCAAAATATTTCATCACGCTCTTCATCACGCACGCTAAAACAGGGTGATTAGGCAGGTCATGTCTTGATTTATATTATCATTGCAAACACGTAAAACATACGATAAATCACCAACTTTTAAAATTTACACCACTTCGGCTTGTATGTTACGTGGCCGTAATATATTTTGGACCCTAAGGGCAGAGAGAACAACGGCGGGGTTAATGCCCCTGGGGCTTTTCTTGTTACCCCGCCGTCAGGACGGGGTCTAGTAATACCAGTTTTTTTTTTTGGATGATCACTTGCCCCAGACCTCCGCTCGGTCAAAGTAATACTTGCCGGTAATCTTCGTTTGTTTAGCGTTTATTCGCCAGAATTTTCGTGAAAGTTGGTGTAGAAAATTACCGGCGATTTAATGGCATAAAAACCCCTTCGATGAAAGCAACAATGAAGGTGCTAGCGAGCTTTGAAGCTGGCATGAATTCTAATAACTTGCCCTGACAAGTAAACATTACATCACTGAAACACAGAAGCCGATTCGGGGAAGTCCCTTACTTTCGCCAAGTTGAATAATTCAACTGTGAAATGCAAGCATTTTTTGGCATTTTTGCTTTGCTTCGCCAAAATCTTTAAGGGAAGTTGTGTAGAAAGGTACAAGGAATTCAATGGACTTAACTTTTCTACGACGAGAGCAAGGACGAATGTACTAGCGCGCTTTAGTTTGAAAGCTGGCATGAACTCGCAATCGCTATGAACTAGTAATATTATGACGTCAAGTGTATGTATGAGTGCCAAGAAGTGAGCAATATTGCCCTCCGTAATTTCCCCCAGGCCACAGGCCTTAAGAGGCAATGTCCACTAAGCCCGAGCGAAATCGAAAATATGTGGCACGTGATGAAAAATCAAAATTCTCCGTTTTTCGCCCAGAGATACCTTATGGTAGCTCTAGAAACGTGGTGGCATTTTTTGTTGAGAAACTATTTTTAAACCTCCAAAAAATTTAAAAACCGTTACCGCACTACGTGTCTCTACAAACACCCCGAATAAACGCGAATCATACCTTCTCGTAAACTTCGCTCTGTTTAATTCGCGTCATGGAACAATCCTGTTTTGAGCTTATAAATTTGCTGTTGAAGAGTTTGCAAGTAATTTGAGTCAAATTATTCTTTTGTGGATCAATTTTCAAGGTCATGGCAGGCTGCTGAAAACCACTAAAATTCGCTTGCTTTGAATTCTCAATTTGGCACAGTTTTTCAAGAGAAAGTTTCCCTCCCCGGTAGAACACCGAATCACTTGAAATTCAGAATTCTTGAAAGAGGAAATGCCGTTCTTAAACCCGGTTTAAAAATTAGTTTCGGGCTCTTTATCAGCGCCGAGTACAAACGCTCTCAAAATCCCGATAATTACAACATTAACACGTCAACAATTGGCACATACCTACGACCAAATAACCGAAAATGTGGACATTTCTTCTATTTTGGTCGGTATTCGGTTGTAATCCACAGCAGAAAGGTAATGTCTAGCTCACCTGAATATGGTATTGTCTAAATATCAGGTTCTGTGCGTACTCTTTCATAATAACCATCTTGGCGTCCGGGGTCAACAACATCACTGAAGCATCGCGTATTGGCAATCAACACAAATGACTTATTTCCATCCCGCCTCCTTTTGTTAAAATGAAGAACCTTCAGGAATAAAATGATTTTGCCTTATTTGAACTTCAAAAGAGTTTTCTCCTATAAGACGTCTTTTCTTGATCTGTATTCGTTGTAAAATTTCGAAACGATAATTCCTTGCCGAAAGCTTACAAGCCTGTTTAGTTTGAGTCACGCAACAAAATGTCACGCACTTGGTTTTACCTGACGCGGGTTTGACTTGGAGGGGGAAATGCACAGGAAACAAAACAAAACAAAAAAAACAACAAGCAAGCAAGCAAAAAACAAACAAACAAAAACAAAGCAATGAGAACTTTGAAAACCTGTGGACCCAAGGACCGATTACGGTCAACTGCCGCTTATAAGCCCTGGGCTTATACAACTTTGTAAGGGTTGTGGGTGGGCTTATAAACGGAGGGGCTTATATCTGGGGGGGCTTCTAAGTTTCGAAATGAGCCACAGCAGTGTTGATCGAAATACGTTTTTAATTTACCAGTTTTCAATTAACCTTTGAAACGTCACAATAAATCGAATTCGTTTCAATTTTAATTTAACAACAAAACCAAAACTGTAACAACACGAACTGTAACCGGAACGCAACAAAACAGAAGCTCAGAGTTCATCTTCGCAGTGTTCTGTGAGAGTACTTAATATTAAGGAAACAGGGAAAACTAGAGGGCGACTTATATCCGGTGGAGCTTATACCGGATGTATTTTTTTGTTTACAGGTAGATGGGCCTATAACTGGGGGGTTGGGCTTATAAGTGGCAGTTAACGGTATTTATGTACGTATCAGTATCATTAGAGGCAGTGAAGCCTTGCCAAAACCTTGCCTGTTGCTAGGGCTTTGAAAAAGAAATTATTATTAGGTCTCTATGCATTGGTCTTCAAAAATTGTTCAAGACAGGAGTGAGAATGTAAAATGTATGTTGAGTTTACTCAAGACCAGGGGGTGTGGCCAGGGGTGCCGGAACCGTCCTTGTTGTTCTTTATAAGCTTATGAAACCATTTTATGGCAAACTTAGCGGATAACAATTTTATACATGAAACTCAAAATTAAGTTGAGTTTGAAACTCAACTCATGTTGAAACTCATCATGACAAGGAGTCCTAATGTTTAGGGCTCTTTGTCGCTTTCCGCCTGATCTTCTGAGCAGTGCAGGTGACGAAGGTGGAGAACCATCCTTGTGACGAATGGCTAACGCTCGAAACGTCAGCTTTCAATCACTTCACGGTGGCTCAATTTACCTTATCAACTCAGTTGATAAATACAAAGTTTTGTGTTTCGCTTCCCCACCCATGCAGCACCACAGTTTCTCTAGAAACTAACCCCCTTTTTTGTCAAGAGACAGTTGGTTGTGCGATTTTTCTGCGTCTTCTCACGGCTGAGGAGAACGAGCTCGGTTTCGCTTAGAGCACTGCTATGGACGGTAGACTATCAGATGACAGGGCCTTAGATTTCAGCGCAGTTATTGGTCTTATAGGTCCCACGCCATATGCTCTTCATACACGGACGGATTCTTTCTTTAGAAAACTGTATATTCACACCATCGATCTTCCAAGCGGTAACTAAACGGCTTGCAATGGACGCGCACCGGATGACACTTAAGGATGGTTCTCCACCGGGATCTTGATATCGTGTCTGGAGTTTAGGCGGACAAATGTATCCGACTTAGTCTCCACCGGCCTTGCGGTCGCAGGCTCCCCTCCTTCCATGGGGAGGGAAGGGAGCCAAGAGTTTGAACACCACGCCCAGCTCTGCTCCTAGTACTTCTGCGCAAACTATGGTGGCCCTGCAGGTCCTACAGTGGTAGCAGCCAGCGCTGTCTTGCCGGAAGCTGACTGTCTTCAGGGCTGGTATGGTAGTGTTAATCTGCTTAATGACGTCTGCCATCACAGCGAGGAATGCACGAAAGTATGAGAAAAAAGTGTACTTACCAGAGCCCACTGGAGGGAAGACACCGATGTGTTGCAAAATAGCTTTGGACTCCGACTTGCCATTTCCACGGTCTGCTTTTCTCACTTTCCCGTTCGAGGCATACTTAGACAGCCCTGGTAGAACTCAACATGACCAACGTTGATTAGTTCCCTCTGCGCTATTCCCAGACAAGAGCGATGGGCTGGGCAAATGGTCCATGTTAAGAATACTAATTAAAAATACTTTTGCGCGTGATAAAAGAAAATCAACGAAGCCCAACTTCTGAGTGGATATCGCTGATTCCAACACTGCAGGTGTGACCCGAAAAGTCTTTTTTGCAACTGGAACAGCAACTGCTTGTTCATATCGCTTGTAAGAGGCGCAAACGCCTGCAGCTAGTTTCGGAAAAGAATAAGTGACCTCTATTCGCAGCCAAGGGAGATAATGGTTTGATTGGCTATTGTACTCGGTGATAGGGGTCCTGTCTGCGAGAACTCCAAAGAACCTATCCTTTTACAATGGTGCGATATAGAGGAAGCGCTCTACAACTGCTGCGTGTTAAATCTGGCGTTTTCCTTTTTTTCTTTTTTTTTTAACGAAAATTATCAGTTTTTGAACATTTACTCAAAGCCGATCCGCACTTAAGACATTTTGCCTAGTTTCCAATAATGCCGCACCTGAAATTCTCACACGCCTGATTTCCAACAAGAAAATTATTTCAGCAAATGGCAGCTTCTCGAGGCGCCTTCTTCGACGCAACACTGCTGGCTTGCAAGTAATATTGAGATCCTTCACCGTGAAATTAATTAGACTTGAAAAGTTGAACTCTTGAAATTTGCTATTTTAGACTATCGGAAGCTAATACTTTCTGCTTCCAGTGAACACGTGACAATTTTTTTTCTCTCGCCAGAGCGTCACAAAATGTACATCTATGTAATCTGCAACTTCCTTTTCACAGGTCGGAATTGCGTAGTGAATAGTCCCGTCATATGTAGTATCACTCTATTTTACTAGTCGAAAGATATTTCAGGCATAACTTCGGCGGTGTAATATGACACCAAACAGGAGGACGGAATGTAAGTAAACAAACACAGTTGTAGCCAAGTGCTACGGATTGAAAACTTACGATTATAGAGAAAAGTGAACTTAAAATTTTCAGGAAACAAATGGATGCCTTCTCTGTTAGCCTTCGATATGCTTTAGTTTAAATCATGGAAAAAAATTCAGCTATCTCTGCGGTTTGTTTTTACATTGAGGCAATCCGGCATCTGGGATGAAAACGGGAAAGGATCATTCCGGTCGAGTTGCTGAAACAAACGCCATCACTATTTACATCGCCTTCTATCTTGTGTAATTTTTTTCATAGCTTAAGTTATTTCAGACGTCCTAATCTTTCGATTTTTTTCCCATTTTTGCAATCATCACCAAAACCTATCCTGTGACTTGACCAGAACCCGTTGCGTGACAGACAAATTTAGTTAAATCAGACCATAATAACAGTGCGGTTTCTGAGATGAATGTTGAGATCACTGCAAAGTTATTTAGTTTCTTGAGGGAATTAACACTGGGAGATTTTAAAAATTCATTTGCCATTCGTTAAGGGATGCGAATGTTTTGGCGGAGTCGTTATTCATTAGTTGAAAGTCAATCTGGAGATACCAGGAGATAACGGTCGATTCCACGCGTCAAGATGGCCCTTGGACAGTACACCTAAAACTTGACAAAACCTGGCATTTAGACAAAATCTTATTCAAGGTAAGCTAGATATGACCTTTATCCTGTACTTTTCATCCAAATACCAAAGGATACAAGGAAAAAATTCCAAGTTTTCGGCTATTCGGTCGGAGGCACGCGCCTATTGTTTGTACTGGTTGACAGGTTAATGTTGTGATTATCGGGATTTTGAGAGCGTTTGTACTCGGCGCTGATAAAAAGCCCGAAACTAATTTTTAAACCTGATTTTCAAGTGATTTGGTGTTTTACCGGGGAGGAAAACTTTCTCTTGAAAAACTGTGACAAATTGAGAATTCAAAGCAAGCGAATTTTAGTGATTTTCAGCGGCTCGCCATGACCTTGAAAATTAATTCACAGATCTAAAACAGGACTCAATTACTTCCTACACACTTTAAAAGCAAACTTCCACGCTTAAAATGGGGGTTTTCTGGGGTGCAAATCAAACAGAGCGAAGTTTACGAGAAGGTATGATACACGTTTATTTCGCGTGTTTACAGGACACGTGTGGCGTAAACATGTTAAATTTTTTTTTCGGGCTTAAAAAAAAATTTCAAGAAAAAAATGCCACCACGTTTCTTAGATTGCTATAGGGTATCCGTGGAAAATTTATGAGGGAATTTTATTTTTCATCATGTGCCGCCACTCGCTCGATGTTAGTGGACATCCCCTCTTAAAAGAAGAAATTAGAAATGAGAACCAAGATAAAAGAAAAATCTTTGACCCCGGCGGGATTTGAACCCACGACCTCCTGATTAGAACACCGTCGCTCTACCAACTGAGCTACGAGGCCAGGCTAAGTCACGCTATGATCAAAATATTTCATCACGCTCTTCGTCACGCATGCTAAAACAACAACAACAAGCTTTATTTGCATGACTACATAGAAATTTGGTAGTATTGCAAAAGCTACTTAAATTTAATTACATATTATTTCATTAACTAAGATAATTAGTAAAGTAGAAAATAACATAACATAACAATAAAACAGGTACCCTCAGAGCAGAGGCCCTTCGATCTTCCTAGATAAGTCGGGAAGAGGAAGGGACCTCTGCCAGCCGCCTCAACTTTCCCTGTTGAGCATGCGCTAAATTTAAATGTAACCGAGCCTTGTCGGCCTCGCTTCAATTAACATGTTTACTGAATGACAGCCGCGTCCACAACAAACTATTCTGACTTCGGTCGTAACAGAAGAGAGTTGAGGAAAGTTTTAATTAAATCGTAAGGCTGAGAATAATTTTGTTCGAATTTATATCACAGGTTCAAAACTTATCAGCCTCGAAATATTTTTGCTGATCAAGAAACTGCGATTTGTCGACTGTCAACATGATGTTACAGTCCAGTGATTTCCAATTTAATAGCGGGTCACGGAAGATTCGCAAAGAAATCTTGGTCTTCGAGATTTATTTTATTTTGTCCTTCTTTTTGTCCCTGTCACTCAGAAGTATTTTCGTGTTGAGTCTCTTTCGTCCTCAACATTCGCTGCTTTCATTCAACAAAACGTATTTGTGTCGAGTTTGTTTCGTATTCAAACTTCTCGGCCGTCATGCGGTAAATTATATTTTGTACTGAGACCGTTTCGTCTTGAAAATTACCGGCCGCCAGTCGGCAAATAATTGTTTCTCTTGCCGTTTTCTTGTCTCGCCGTTGACCAAAATAAATGTCATTTCGCCACAAAAATAAGCGTTGAAGTGCACATTTGCGTAACCCTTCGCATCGATTCCCGCTCAAACCAGAAGTAAAATTTTTTGGTCCGAAAGCAACGGCAACCCAGATTCTTTTGTTTCAGTTGATAAATTAGCGATTTGCCATGGCCGGTTGGCAAACAGACAAAAGAATCTTTACCACACAGAAAATTAAGCAAGGCCTTTGACTGGTGTTGTGTGAGATTCGGCTTATTCCATGAGTATTCACTCTTCCCAGTGCTCTTTTCACGGCTTTAAGACATCCTTCGAAAGAGAACCGAACGTACCGTGGCCGCCGTTTAGTCAGCAATTTCTAACAAAGCACATGCGCACTCAGTAAAAACTGGAAAAACTGGTTTCAAACCGGACTGACTCATCCGTTTCGGTGGATGAGAAAGTCGAGGCGGCTGGCAGAGGTCCCTTCCTCTTCCCGACTTATCTAGGAAGATCGAAGGGCCTCTGCTCGCAGGGTATAAAACAGTGTGATTAGGCAGGTCATGTCTTGATCTATATTATCATTGCAAACACGTAAAAAATACGATAAGTCACCAACTTTTAAAATTTACACCACTTCGGCTTGTCTCTTACGTGGCCGTAATATATTTTGGACCCCAAGGGCAGAGAGAACAACGGGGTTAATGCCCCTGGAGCTTTTTACTCCACCGTCAGGACGGGGTCCAGTAATACCCATTTTTTGGGGGGGTGGTCACTTGCCCCAGACCTCGGCTCGGTCAAAACAATACTTGCCGTTAATCTTCGTTCGTTTAGTGTTTATTCACCAGAATTTTCATGAAAGTTGGTGTAGAAAATTACTGGCGATTTATTGGCATAAGAACCCCTTCGATGAAAGCAAGAATGAATGTGCTAGGGAGCTTTGAAGCTGTCATGAATTCGCCTAACTTGCCCTGGCACATAAACATTACATCACTGAAACACAGCAGCCGATTCGGGGAAGTCCCTTGCTTTCGCCAAATCATTCATCGAGTCATGGCCTAAAAGTAGACTTGTAAGTTTCTTTTTTCGGTAGATAACCGTTCCCTTTAGATTTTAGGATTATTTTTCTTTATCAATAAATCTCATTTCCGTGCCCTTACGCTGAGATGTCAGTTCGTTTTAAAAAAACGTGACGTATTTGAGTCACGCTATGGTCAAACTATTTCATCACGTTCTTTTTCCGCGAGTGCTGGAACAGGTGAATGACAAAGAAAGGAGGGATGGGAAAGTGTTCATACTATTAGGGGTTCATGTTATCGCAAGGAGAAGGGTGCAGAAAAGACGTGGGGAGTGGGGGGGGATGGCAGCAAACACGTCAAAGGTACGATAAATCACCAACTTCATAAATTTACACCACTTGGCCTCGTACCTCGAGTGAGCGTAATGTATCTTGCACCCTGAGGGGAAGGGGAAAACGGCGGAGTCTAATGCCCCTGGGGCTTTTCTTGTTTTCTTTTGTTGGTGGTCACTTGCCCCAGACCTCCGCTCGGTCAAAACAATACTTGCCGGTAATCTTCGTTCGTTAAGCGTTCATTCGCCAAAAGTTTCATGAAAGTTGGTGTAGAAAATTACTGGCGATTTAATGGCATACAAACCCGTTCGATGAAAGCAAGAACAAAGGTGCTAGCGAGCTGGCATGAATTCGCCTAACTTGCCCTGGCACGTAAACATTACATCACCGAAACACAGAAGCCGATTCGGGGAAGTCCCTTGCTTTCACCAAGTTGAATAATTCGACAGTGAATGCAAGCATTTTTGGGAAGTTTTGCTTTGCTTCGCCAAAATCTTTAGGGAAAGTTGTGAAGAAAATTACAAGAAATTCAATGGAGTTGACTTGTCTTCGTTGAGAGCAAGGACGAAGGTGCTAGCGAGCTTTGAAAGCCAATGATTCATGCTACGTGCCGTAGCATATAAACATTACGTCATTGAAAGATGGAAGCCGATTCAGAGAAGTAACTTGCTTGCACCAAATCACTCATCGAATCACGGCCTAAAATAGACTTTTACGCTTTTTTTCCATAGCTAATAGTTTCCTTTAGATTTTAGAATAAGTTTCTTTATCAAGAAATCTATTAAAATTTCCGTGCCCTTGCTATTTAGAATGACGCTGACATGTCCCTGAGTTCGTTTATTTAAAAAACGTGACGTAACTGAGTCACGCTATGGTCAAAATATTTCGTCACGTCCTTCTTCGCGAAAGCTAAGACAAGTGAATGACCAAGGAATGAGGGATGGGGTTCAGACTGTCAGGGAGAAGGGTGCGGAGAAGACATAACGGGGAATGGCAGCAAACACGTCAAAGGTACGATAAAACACCAACTTTTAAATTTACACGACTTGTGCTGGTATGTTGAGTGACCGTAGTATAATTTGCTCCCTGGGAGGCGGAGAAAAACGGCGGGGTCCAATGCCCCTGGGGCGTTTCTTGTTCATATATGAAAAATCCGCCATTTTCTTGATTGTTGTGAAGTCTGATTTGTATCTTCTTCCATCGCTGCCGTTGGCGATCCGAAAGCACTAGTGTCAGTATAGTGTGAATTTTAACTTGACATTTAAGTGCCGTCGTATCGATTTCGTTGCATATTTCCGAATTCTGAAGTGTTTTCGAGGTGGAGAAGGAGATCTTTAAATTGGATGCCTTGTAGGGTTCAGGAAAGCTGAGACGAAGGCCGAGTCTTCCGCTCTCTGCCAAAGTTCTACGGCTTAAGGAGTCCGTGTATCAGTAGCGGAGAGAAAGAAAAACATCTATGGGTAAAGCATTTTGGGTGACACTGGCTCTTTAAGCCCTTTATAACAATGACCAAGACCAGAAAAAAATGTACACTTAAAAATAAACGGCAATAAAACATCCAATTATTTCTAAATTAGGTTGTCTCAACAATGATGTATAAAAACAAACATTATGTCCAGACATGACGTTATTTTTGTCGAGACATGTTACCCAGTTACGGACATTTTCCGTGATTAGTCAGTGGGTATTAGAGGGTTAAAAAAATTCCAATAACGGATGTTTTGAATAAACAATTAAGAATAAAAATTAGCGATAGTAGTTTCGAATGACGTTTCGATGACTCACTCATCATTTTCAAATTCGTATAACTAAAAGTCAGATTCTTGTAAGTTCCTTATATAATAAAATGCGTGTTGAAGTCTTGTTGCATGTGATTAAAAATAAAATGTGCAATGTAAAGGGTGTTAATTAGGTAAATAGTTTTGCCTTGATTGAGTCAGATTGAGCGTTCAGTTTAAGTTTCTTGTCTTTGATAAAGAGCATTTCGTAAATTAAGCATTCCAGCTTTCCGCAGCAATTCACCATTCTTAATGTTTTTTTATTGTTTTAGGTTTATCAAGGCAAAACTATTTACCTAATTAACACCCTTTACATTGCACATTGTATTTTTAATCACCTGGAAGAAGACTTCAACACGCATTTTATTATATAAGGAACTAACAAGAATCTGACTTTTAGTTATACGAATTTGAAAATGATGAGTGAGTCATCCAAACGTCATTCGAGACTACTATCGCTAATTTTTATTCTTAAAAAAAAGAGGATTCAATTATCCTCTCTTGGTTAAAAGCAGAAACTCTAGCTGTGTTCGTCCTTCCATACCTCGCCATCGAAACGTCAACACCTCAAGAAGTCTTTTTCTTCATTTAAGGACAAAAGTTTTTCAGATAAGGTACAAATTCGCGCCTTTGTTTCGCATACTTATTTTCATTATTTTCTTTGTTTGCAAGTAAATATCTTAGCATTTACCGTTTAATTATCTTATTGTTTCGCAATTGTATATATGCTGAAATTTTATGTCCGAACTCGAACTTGAAAATGACAGTAGAACGGTCGAAACGTTGTTCTTTTTTATCGTTCATTTTTATAACTAAATGAATTCTACCGCAATTTGAGAGGGACAGTTTTGAGACGCAGCTGGAGGGCCGTATCATCCTCATGCTTTTAACTTTGCTTGAGGGGTAGCATGAGTTGTGTTTTAATTGCCATTTCACATTATGTTTGATGAAGTAAAATTATCGAGATAGTTTTACCCCTTGTTTCAGTTTAATTGTTTTAACTTTGAACACTTCGTCTCGGACTTAAATTGACATGTTTTCCTTAATGACCTAATCTTTGTGTTTTTCCAACTTCCTATTAATCAAGCTAAGTAAACGTGGACTTTCATATTCACTTTTGCTTTTAAATAGCTCTTACGATTAAGAGGAAGGCGCTGTCTCTTATTAATATTTTACAATTGGCCGAACCTTGAACGTCAGTACCATTTTAGTTACAGTAGTTAACTTTAAAACTGTACCGGGAAAACAAACTCATCATATGGTATTTTTACTTGTTGCTAAGTTGCTCCTTTGGTGTTATAAAAGCTTTCCGAACAAATTGAGTTTTCAATTTTAATTATAGGATAATAGGCTTCTTTCGATATATTAAAATTCAGCTTGGTAGCGAGGCCTAGAGCACACAAACAAAAGAAATGAATAAACATGCTTGTAAAATTTCTTTTATTTGTGTCCTCTAGGCCTCGCTACCAAGCTGAATTTTAATATATCGAAAGAAGCCTATTGCTCGTCAACTTTCAATATTGATTTGCACGACATTTGAATATAATTAACACTGAGATTAACCCTTTTAAAATAACGAGCATTGTATAGAATGAGAATGTGGAGTGCTTTGCAAGTAAGATCTAACCCCAAGGCAAAAAGTATAGAAGAAAGAAGTTCCTTGGTGTAAGTAAGGAAATACAACATTCGAAGTTACTTTGCCTGATCCCTTGTCTCGCCAAGCTGGACTAGCCCTTGAGCTAATCTCCCAAGAAAAGAATTTCTCACTAACGAGAATCTGGGGACTTCTCAAGTGAATTAAGGAAAGGTTCTCGGCAGATTTGGAGGGGGGTGGTCTACTTTAGAATGAGTTCAAGATCTTTGTACTTTCTATGAACGATGACGTTTTAATTTTGGAGAGGAACTGGGACCAGGGAATAAACAGTAAATAGTTACGTAGCAGTTAAAGATTTCTAAGACCCGGTTTAATTCTAAGTCCTTTTTTCACAAAGTGGAGATTTAGACGAAAGATGGGCAGTTATAAATTTGACTATATATGTTGTATTGGACCATTGCAAATTTTGCATGAATAAATGCGTGGTCGATTATGTAACCGCACCAAACACTGTAAATTATGCGAAAACTTGATTTGCTTTCTTGCTACACCTTTATAAGCCATTTAGTCGTGAATAAAAACGCCACTACAGAAATGTAGAAAAAAAGTGTAATTTCATGAGAAGCCATTCTTCAACCCAAGTGAGTTCTCTCATTTATTCTACTGCCTCTTCTCTTCAACGCTTAACTGATATACTTTTTATATATATAGTAGTCTCCTACGCAGCCGTTCTTAGGGATGAGCTTCGCGTGACGAACCTAAAAACGGCTGCGTAGGAGACTGTAAGCCTGTAAATTGTACCTGAGTTTTGTTTTCTGTACCGCCGTTGCAAATTTGCCTCTAGATGCCTTATGCTTATGGATAGTGGGTTGCAACAACATCACAACAAATAAGTAAACATAATATGCTGATTAAAGGAACTATGTCACGGTATTTTCATTCATTTTTCTGATCTGACAAAATTATTTTCTTTTTGAAGGGAACCTCAAGATAATAGTTTCCTAAGGTAGAAAAACAGCAAAAAAGCAATAGTAAACCCAAACTAAACAAGGATGGTAACGACTGAGGGAGATTAAGACGGATTACGCATGACGAACTTGAAAAAGATGAAGTTATGAATATATGAAATTCATATATTTGAACTGCGGAATGAAGAAATAAATGTAAAGAAGATCCTCGCAGTTATTAACACAACTTATGCAGTTGCGAAAAGAAAGCCTGAAAAAATCAGGCTTGCCGGGATTCGAACCCTGACCTCTGCGATACCGGTGCAGCGCTCTAACCAATTGAGCTAACAAGCCAACTGGGAGCTGGTTATTAAAATGGTTCGTAATATACCCGGGAAAGATGAAGATGAAGTTATGAATATATGATGATGAAGTTATGAATATATGAAATTCATTCATTTATTTCTTCATTCCGCAGTTCAAATATATGAATTTCATATATTCATAACTTCATCTTCATCTTTCCCGCGTATATTACGAACCAATTTAATGACCAGCTCCCAGTTGGCTTGTTAACTCAATTGGTTAGAGCGCTGCACCGGTATCGCAGAGGTCAGGGTTAGAATCCCGGCAAGCCTGATTTTTTCAGGCTTTCTTTTCGCAACTGCATAAGTTGCGTTAATAACTGCGAGGATCTTCTTTACATTTATTTGAACTTGAAAAACCCTGCCAATGTTTTCAAGATGCGGGTATCCGTGACGTAAATACGATAAAAAAAGCAATGCTGATTCAATGGTAGGGAAAGTGAGTGTATATTTTAACCAATATTTCAAAAGGCACAGCCTTTCTTCTTCAGGGTCTTACAGAGAATGACTCTAAGGACAAAAACGTTACAATTTAAACTAAGGGTATACAATATGATACTACAATAACAACATATAACGGCTTACATCACAACGTTAAAAAAACTGGAGTAAAAACTGAAAACGTCACGATTTCAAATTTATAGTTAAAGAAGCTAATATTACAACGTTAAAACACTGGCGTCAAAACTTAAGACGTTGTGAGTCAAGCAAGTCACAATGCGAACCATGCGACATTAAATAAAATTGATAATAGAATAAAATGTATAATAAAACATAAATATAGCAATACTACAGAGAATCCTGAGAATCCACCAATGCGGCCTGCTTTCAATCCCAGTCATTCTCGGTCAGCTTGGAGGCTAATTTGATCGCAGTCGTCTCCAGCGTTCTTCATCGGTCATTACCTAGGTACAGTGGACCAAAGAGGTGAAATATTTCTTTCCAGACTTGCACTGATTGCAAAAACGGTGAAAATATAATTTTTAGATCTTAATCTTTTCAACCTGATCTCAAATATTGTGTCATCACACATGAGTTCCATGCCGTTTCTCAAATATTAAGCACATGCAGTCCTTGCTCTTACAAGGTCGAAATGACATATCTATAGAAAAACCTTGGACTGAACAGCACTTGAAACAAATAAACCAGTCAAAAGGGTCTTTCGGCGACGCTCGTGTCATTTTGTAGCTAAGATGCAAGATAAAATGCAAGAAAAGATATTGAGGCTTAAAGTATTCCACTTTAACCGTGGAAAACCTAGCCATAATGAAACAAGGCTTCAAATTCAAATGCAGGCTACTAGGTCACCAATCGAGAAAAGGCGCAAACCATCCAAGCCGACTGAATGCGACGATTTCATTGTAGTCTCAGTTTCGGGCCATTTTTCACAGCTGTCAATCAAGAGGCTGAACAGAGAAAGCGGTAAAATGTTGCCGTTTTTATTTTAGAGAAAAAGGTGAAAAGCTAAAAAAAATCGAGAAAGTTCTGGCTTTGACTCTTTTCGCAATTAGTCAAATGAAACAATGACTTGAGAAAATTTACTTAGGCAATATCCGAGACAAATTCTCAAAATACTCCACCGTTTCTTTAAAAAATGGCACTTATTTTAGGTTTTATAAACGCAAGTAAAAGCAATAAAAAAAGTATCATATTTTTGTTTTGCGTGTAAATCACAAATCAGGAGGTGATTTTTATGGAGTTATTTATGTACTCTCTAGATCCAGGTTTCTTAAAAAGTAGAATTGCCGGAAGCGATAACTGATTATAAACACAGCAAAATTATACTTTAGGGAAATCATGCTTTACCTTGGGCGGTGTAATAATTGTTATACCCACCAGGAAGATCGAAGCTCAGAGAACCAGAAAATCGTGTCACGGTTTATGGAATCTTATTTAGTCCATATTTACATTGAATGTTAGCCTTTAAATTTTCATGAGTCAAAACTTTTTTTCCCAACACATGAAAATGTATCACGAGTCAAGCGCTCGTAAAACAAGAAATGCTAGGGAATTTACAGGCGGCGCAGAGTCTGTCAGGTTCCTTTCCCTGGTGTGATAAAAACTCCAAAGAAAACACAAGCTTCAATAAACACTACCTTTCTCAACCACATGTCCTCAAAAACAGTGAAGAAACATTACAACACCAACATTTAATTAACTTTGATATTCCGCAAAACTCAAAACAACAAAAATTACCCTCCTTTCTACAATTACTTTTTTCGCAACCAGAACTACTTCAAGCAAAGAACTAAAACTGACTTACCGCCGTTCACTAAACTCCTTTACACAATTACCGAGCACATCCTCCATCTAATCAATGTCATTTTAAAAAACAAATTAACCATGTTTCCCGTCTACAACACCTCTTACAAATGACAGTCAGCTCTCCCATAGATCACTAAATCTATCTGTTTACGTCATAGCTGCAAATGAAAAATTCACCTTCAAACTCTTCAACAAAGCTAATGCGACGAAAGAAATGTCGTGCATATGACAGATTTGCTTTGAAAAATGTCCAATATTTGAGGCATTGATGTCAAATGTCTTGGACAAATGTCAGTGAACAATTTGATTCAAACCTGTCCGTCTTTGTATGATTATTTTAAAAAGTGTTTCTCGTCAGCCCAGTGTCAAACATACAACTTTTTACACAAACAAAACCCATCTAATTCCTTTTAGTACCGTATTTCATCCATTAAACGCATCCAAGTTCAGTAAAATCTACAATGAGTTAAAAAAACGAGATATGATGCTCTGTTTACTTTAATACCACGCGTATCTAAAAGGAGAATACAATATAGAGCACTCAAACATGACCTTTTTCTCACACGATGATGTGATATTTTTACATTATATATATGTAATATGTTTACATTATATAGATGTAATATATTTACAAATATGTTTTTTTCTCACACGGTGATGTAATATGTTTACATTCATTTAATTTAAGTGTGTGGAGAGAATTCATGATTACACGTGTTGTAACCTTTTCTTAACCAACTTGACTGAGCATAATTTAAAAAACCGGCCTTTTCCCCAGAATCAAGCAATTTTTACAAAATTTCTTCGTTTGTGACCTCTCAAAAATACTTTCATGACTGAAACCACCCTCTCGTCAAGTTAACACCAAATACACTTACGTAATCTTGAACGAGTAATTCAAAGATATTACTATTATTATATATTATTATTATATTATTATTATTATTATTATTAAAAGCTTATCTACCAAATGTGAAAATCTTCAAATCTTTCCCTTGCTCTACGATCACTTACATAGTCGAATCACGCGAACGTTCCGAAGACAAAATGGAATTTTCCGCTGATTTGGCCAACTTCAACTACGATAAACCCCCACCACTGGATGGTTCTGCGGAAGACTCTGCCTCAACAGAGCCGAGTAAATCACTTGACGAATCCAGCCCACTAGAAAACAGTGGAAACAGTTGTGGCGCTCAACATACTGAACCCTCTAACTCTTGCCAAATACACGTGTCACTCCTGGTCTGGTTGGTTTAAAGAAGAGCATTGAGGAAGGTAAGAAAGCTAACGATAATGTTCCAGTTGACATGAATAAAACTCTTTCGTCGGGAGTTCAAGATCAGGGGCCAAATTGGTGCACCCGGGGCTGAAGACAAACTGTCCTTTATCAGTCTTATCAGGCAGATTGAGTCAGCAACTACAAAGAGCTACAACGAGAGTGAAATAATTGATGCTTTCATACGAGCAATAAGCCCTGGGATGGCATTGCGGTTATATTTACAGTCTACCCCAGAGCTTACACTGGCCAGACTCAGGCAAATTCTGCGTTCCCATTTTAGGGAGAGCGACGACACTGAATTACACCAACAACTTGCTTCTCTAAGCCAGCCCCTCTAAGGAGGATCCCCAAATGTTCCTAATGAAAGCTTTGGAGCTGCTTCAAAAGATTTTGTTTGCTTCCTAGGAAGCTGATGTCTGAATCAAGTGTGATGGTCAAATAGTGCAGAGTTTATTCCTTTATTGCATTGAAACAGGACTTCAAGATGATGTTGTAAGGGTTAAAATGCGCCCTTTGCTTACCAAGCTGTCTGTTTCTGCAATGTTTAATTCTTCAGTTTATGTCTGGTAAAAGACAACAAAACCAAGCTGTAATCAAGTCACTACCCCAGCCGCTGGTGAACAAATGGCAACTGCACCTAGAGAAAAAGGAAAAGGGCTCGTTGATTAGGTTTCTGAAAAACGAGCTCAAGTTGCATTGCTACGGGAGGTCATCAGCAATCTGACTGCCAGCCAGCAGCCCCTCATCCCACCTCGGCAAAAGCAGAGAGTACTTGCGCTCATGTTAAGAATGCAGGAGGAGTGCCAACCCCAGACAATGTGACCACTAATTCCGCTGTGGAAGCTCAGAACATTATGCAAGGGGATGTCGCAAGAATTTCCAGGCGCAACAGTCGGCAAACCGGTCAAGGCTGCAACCACGCGACAGGGAGTAGCAGGGCACACAGATCAAAACCTGTCTCATTGCCATTGCAACAACTGCTAAGCTATTGACTTAGAAAGTAAGTTTCGAGAGTGTGGAGGCTGCCACGCAATAAAATACCGTTCAAGGGCTTGTCAACAGTCAAAGTGGCAGGAACATAAACCCTTATGTGAGGCAATGTAGGTCGCGAGATGAGAGTTCCCCCTGTGGCAATGGCGACAGTGCAGATAAGCATGTTGATGAAAGTCGTTTAACCCCTAAGCTGCAGTCTACCTTGACAAAACTAATGGGTAAAAGATGCATGGTAGACTGTTATCTGAACAATGTTGAAACTAGTGCATTATGAAACACGGAGGCCCAAGTTTCCATCATTTCTAGTAAATGGCTAGCACAGACTTTACCAGAAGAAATAGTGCAACACATTGGGAACTTGTTGGAGGAAACAAATTGAGCTATTTACGCACTATTATTTAAGCACTATTTAAGCCCTATTTACGTTCCTTGTCGTGCAAATAAAGGGTGCATTGAACGGCCTACTCCTGTAACATTTGAACCTGATGAGGATGCCCAATGGCCGCCAGGGCTAGTACCTCAAGACACGTTACTCTGTTTCACAAGGTACCTCAGCCAAAGTCCGCATCCCTGTGTTCAATTCTTCTAACAACGATATAGACCATTGTTCTGCACAGCACACAACTCTTGGAAGACTCCAGATATGGTGCGGTCAGTCACTCCATTAGAAGAAAGACACCAAGAGCCCTAGATGAAACACAAAGTATGGAAACCAGCCAAGGTAAACATCCTAATGACCAGACCGCACCCCAGTAAAGTGAACTTGACCACCTGGCAGAAACTGAAGACAACGGGTGAATCCCGGAAGTCGTCGATCTGAGTGGACTGTCTGCCCACCAGAAAGAAATAGCAGTTGAATTGCTACGAGAGGAGGCGGCAGCATTTCTGCAAGTGATGATGATATCGGCTACATTGAAGATTTGGAAATGCCCATCACACCATCTGACAACAAGCCGGTGTAGAAGACATACAATGCAATTCCACGCTCCTTGTACTCTGAAGTAAAAGCATTTGTGGAAGATCTTCTGAATCGAACTGGATTAGGAAGTCTACGTCATCATACTCTTTCCCAGTGGTGTGCGTACACAAAAAAGATTGAGAACTCAGATTGTGTGTAGACTTCAGAGAACTGAATAGCAGAACCATACCAGATGGCCACCTCCTGCCCCGCGTCTTTGGAAAACTTGGGGGGGTGGGTAACAGTTGGTTTTCTACTCTCGATCAAGGGAAAGCGTACCACCAAGGTACTATTAGTCCTGACAGTCGCCATCTTACAGTCTTCATTACGCCATGGGGAGTTTACGAGTGGATCCGAATACCGTTCGGGTTAACTAACTCCCCAGCTTGTTTCCAACGTTCCATGGAGAGGTGTCTAGAGGGGCTACATGATGAGATTTGCATACCCTATTTAGACGATAATCATCGCCTTCAGTCGTTCATTCAAAGAACATTATCAATATCTCAGAAAGGTAGTGCGACCACTCCAATCTAAAGGAGTGAAGTTAAAGCCTCGGAAATGCAAGCTGTGTTAGCGACAAGTGCACTACTTGGGACGCATTGTATCGGAACAGGGATACAGACCAGACCCAGCTAATGTGGTCGACCAGAATGTCAGGGTGATGTTCGAAAGCTGTTAGGCCAGATGGGATATCATTGTCGTTGTATACCAGACTTTGCGCGTGTTGCTAAACCACTTCTTGACCTGCTAAAGGATGGTAACGAAAATGTTAAAAAGACTCGATCTACGCGAAGGAGCAAGCCTAAGGGTCAGTTGTCATCTAATACACCTGGCAATTGGACTAAACAACATCAGCAAGCGCTAGAACACCTCATCACCTGTTTGGTACAATAATCCATCTTGGCCTATCCAGACTACGACAAACGATTAATTCTTCATACAGATGCCTCAGCTAATTGGCTAGGTGCTGTTCTTTACCAACGACAAAATGGCAATATGCGCTTTATTGGCTATGGACCCAGGACTGTGAATTCAGCCGAGAAAGGTTACCATTAACTTGCTGGCAAACTCGAGTTCCTAGCTCTAACGTGGGCAATCTGTGAACAATTTCGCGATTGTCTCTTCTATTCCCATTAGTTTACGGGCTACACAGACAGCAACTCCTTGACATATACATTGACATCAGCCCGCCTCAATACCACTGGACACCACTGGGTGGCTGAACCCGCCGACTTCCAGTTCTACATCAAATACAGGCCTGGAAAAGCAAATGATGACGCTACTGCCCTCTTCAGAATACAACGGGACATGGACAGTTTTATGGACCAATGTAGAGGAGTTACTTCTCAAGAAACGATAAGGTCTTATGTCAATATGATGGAATCTCGGCTAAAGGGTGATGTCACAGGGATATCCTCGGTGACCATGAACATTGAGCTTGTTGACCAGGATATCCAGAATGCAGAAGTGTTCAGTCTCACTGGCGTGAAAAGAGTAAGTTGTGAGCAACTACGATATGACCAACGAGCGGATCGAGATGTTGGAAGAGTAGTAGCCTGCAAGATGAAAGAACAAAGACCCACAAAATTGGAACGAAGAGGAGAAACAGAAGGAACAAGAGTCCTTATGCGGGAATGGGACCGACTCACTTTGAGTGAAGACCAGATCCTACGAAAAAGGAAAGGAGACAAACTTCAGTTTGTGTTACTACAAAAGTATCACTGTATAGTCCTGAAACAACTCCACAACGAAATGGGTCACCTGGGTGCCGGTTAAGTGTTCCAACTTGCCCAGGATAGATTTTTCTGGCCACGAATGCAACGGGATATAGAACTTTACTGTACGAAAGGCTGCAGTTGATTGAAACAGAGGAGGCCCAACTGTGCTGATCGAGCATCCCTACATCATCTTACTTCCTAAGCTCCATTTGAACTAACATCGATCGATTTTTGGCATTTAGAACCCAGTAGTGGAGGATATGAATATGTGCTTGTCGTAATTGATCATTTTACGAGATATGCACAGACATATTGTACCAAGAGCAAGTCAGCCCGTACAGCTGCAGAGAAATTGTTTAATGACTTTATCCCCCGCTTTGGGATCCCTAGCCGGATTCACCACGACCAAGGCCGACAATTTGAAAACACGCTATTTCATACCACTGTGAAATACTGTGGAACAACTTGCACTCGCACAACCTAATATCATCCTCAGGGGAACAGCTAGGCAGAGCGATTCAACCAAGCCCTCCTTGTCATGCAAGAAATCAATGAATCCCAAATTGAAACAGTGACATCGGAGAAATTATTGGGAGTTTATATTGACCGAACGCTGAGCTGGTCCACGCATATCGATTACATCTGTAGGAAGTTATCCCAACGACTGGGTACCCTGCGACGTATTCGACACAACCTGACATATGAGGCCGGCCTCGCCTTCTACAATTGCCTTATACTGTCACTAATGGACTATTGCTGCGTAGTATGGGGCAACACATCAAAAGAGAATCTTCATAGGATTCATCGCTTACAGAAAAAGCTGCTTGACTGATCTTAGATCGGGAATCCAAAGCTCCCTCGTTACCCTTGTTTCAGGAACTCGGGTGGCTTCCATTTCATGATAGAATTAAATTTGTGCGTGCTACTATTGTCTTCAAGGCTTTAAAAGGTCTCTCCCCAAGTTATATATCCGACTTGATATTACCTTTCAATAAAGTACGCAAAATCAATACACGTGGATCCACGAGAAACCTGAAACTCCCTAAAGCCAGCACTAACTCAGGCAAACGCACTTTTGGTTTCCTCGTTCTAGTGAATGGAACTTGCTACCGGATAATGTTAAAACCTCATTATTGATATATATTTAACTAACATTAGTATTAGGTTATTATTATTTATTTTTCTTTATTTTAGTAGGGTCTGGATTAAAACTACTCTGTGTAATTCTAGTATACCCAGTCTAAATTGTTGTTGTTGTTGTTGTTGATGCTACACACGCTGCCGACATCACCGTCTCGATGGAAGGACTATATTAAAAAGACGGTGCATGCCTGCAACAGTACGAGAAATGAGACAACAGGGTACACACCCTTCTTCTTGTTATTTGGTCGCCACCCAAGAATTACTGTGGACCTAGTGTTCGGCTTGGATCAGTCCTTTACGCCTACCAGCCATCCAGAGTATGCAAAAAAGTAGAAAGCTGTCATGAACTAGGCTCACCAACTAGTACGGCAGCGTTTGCAGCAACTGGCTGCTAAGAATAAGGACTGGTATGATTGCAGAACTAATGCAGCTGTACTTGAACCTGGTGACAGAATCCTAGTCCGCAACCTCTGTGAAAGGGTTGGAAGGGGGTGGGAAGACCGTGTACATGTAATGATAATAAAACTGGGCAACCTCACCAGTGAACTACGAGGGTCGTAAAAGGACGATTACAGAACTGCGAGGGTCGTGGGACGGTTCACAGGATCCTACTGCTGCCTTGCAACTTTTTACTGCTGCCTGCTGTCAGCCCCCACTGCTGTCCATTCACGTACAGAACCTACTCCTTTCAGCAAAACGGCAACCCAAATGATGGCTCCAGCGATGCAAGCGACAGTGACAGTGAGGCTGAAATCGACCCAGATCTGTCTGGGGCACATTTCACAGGAAAAGGACAGATATGCCGATTGGGCAGGCCCTTTCTAGTCCGGCAGATGAAACACCACCTGGACAGCAACGACCCCAGCGACAGAGCCGACCGCCAAGACGTACTCCTTACAAAAGCATGGGCCAGCTGTCATTGTTTGCTTGTATAGCTTTCAACTAGCAGAACCCTATGACCTTGTCACCGTGGAGAACAGTTCTGATCACCTGTCCGTATCCAGTTGCCTCGTCACATCCCAGTTGGCCTGGTTCAGCTTACTGGCCGACCCCTTGGTGTTTGACACGATTCATGTTACCAAGTTGGATGCCTGACACAGTACCCATGATGAATCAGTGAAAGCTTTCTCCGTTGACATTTCATACTTTGTAACTTGCAAACCACTTAGTATATTAAATGTCGTGGAGGGCATTTTTGTTTAAGAGGGGGAGTATACGTAAGATATACAGAACTGTTCCCCCACCCCACACACACACACACACACATGCACACACATGGGAAGACTTGTCGAGATGCACGCATGTGTATGGTGAAATGAGAGGGCAAGTGAGTTCGTTCGAGCGTTTTTGCCTCTTGTAATATCGCGGACAAAAGAATTAACGTCCTGAGTGTTAAATTTTCAAAAAGCATACTCCTCTACCCTCGGAATTTATTAAGTACTTATGTATTTATTTTATCTGTTTCATTCAAATCAATCGCTTGGAAGTTTCTTTCAGAGATTCCGGATTCTGTTTCGGATTCTGTTTCCGGATTGCGGATTGCGGATTGCGGATTCCGGATTCCGTGTTTTAGGGCTGCCGCCCTTTAGTATCTCAAGTGAATTTATTAGCAATCCTCTTTGCTTCTCTTTCCACTCTAATTAACCTGCTCCCCATTAGTCTCCAACTGACTAGTAAACCCTGTATTAAACCCTGTATTAAGTCCCCCCCACTCCTCCACCAAGTTTGACCTACTCTATAAATATATATATACTCACAAGGCTTGCAACTTCAAGAACCTCAAATTTCCGACTGGCTTGGGATTTCGCAAAAGTTAATACACTTAACCTCGTGCCTTTCTCAAAAGAATCCGGGTTTCCGAAAGAACAGTCTTTGTAGTTTGATTTGGCCTGATTTTCACCCATTCAAGTCGGAGACTGACCCTTAAAATCCAGCACAAACTTTCGAACCTGATGGAAAATCTGTTTCTGACTATGATCTGCACAAGTTGCCTACTCAAAGGCATCTCAGGAATGCAGTTTTCGATGCAAATTTGAACTCGCGAGTCCCAAGCGGCTTGTTTGGCATACAAGAAACACGTGCAAATTGTAGGAAATTGTAAAATTTATTTCACCATTTTAATTTATTTTCATCATCACATTGTTGCGCTGCGATGCTTGGCAGCACGCGCGTCAAACTTTTTTTGCAATACTACTTCCTTTACAAACATAATTCCCGGCAACTGACCGCGTGATGTTACTTAGTTTTAGAATGGTTTCAAATCTATTATTCACAGCTACTTGAAATCCCTTGTTATTACGTTTCTGCCCGTCTTTGTACCACGTAACTTGTGGAGTAGGAGCTCCAATAAAAACGCACATTAACCCCACATCAGAACCTTCTTTGGTGATTACCATTGGCTTAGGCACCTTGACTATCAGTGGGATAACTGAACCTATTAGTACAAAGTACTGTAAGTGCTCTAACTATTCAACTGTTTTTAAGCGTTTTTATTTGACTTTCACCCGTTCAAAAAGCCTTAATTATCGTATTCAGAAAATCCTTTGTACACAACCGAAACGGCCATTAATATACAGCTAGCACAGGTCCGCAACGCAAACAGAGGATGGTAAGCCTGTGGTGTGCCATCTTCAGCAGCTATGCTGGCTGGGTCTCGTTCTTTGGTAGATTAATGTTGGACTGGTCAACTGACAACCCACAGCTCTTGGCATTCTTGTAAACAACCTGTAAACCTCCCCATTTTCCACTCAAAGAACCCCTCTAGACCACATGTGCCCATGATACAAATATTGTTAAGGCTAGAGTGAAATTATTATTATTATTATTATTATTATTATTATTATTATTATTATTATCATAATTATAACTATAAAACGATAAGTGTGCATGTAGGTGCAAATGAGCAGTTGTATTTACTGTCCTAGTGTTTTTAAGACCCAGAAGAAGGCAGTTATGCCGAAACGTTGGTGTTATTATCTGACAATCGGTAGCGCTTATAACCAGTTCCTCAACATTTTCTGGTTCAGGGTGCCACACAGTACGCATATTATTACCATGTGTCATACTTCTCCATACATTTATCATGGGCTGGGAATTTTCACCACTGATTGTGTTATGAATTTTATGAATGATTGCAATTACTATTGATGATTATGAGAAAACACCTCCCTCAAGCAAACTTACCGCCCCCCCCCCCTCCCCTCTGCCCCCACTCCGTAGCAGAATGGCTCAATTCATCAGAATTCTTTACTTCCTTGGAAAGCGCACTTACTTGCTGGACATAAAAACTAGGTGGGAATTGTAGGTGGGAATTCCCTATATGTCACAGCAGCAAATCAGCTCAAAGAAGCCGCAAAAGACTCTAACGTCACTTTACACTTTCTTGTCACAATCCAACATGGTTGCTACAATTAACCGAGATTCTGGCATTCGCACGCCCCTGGAAAATGCCTGCATTGCAAGCTAACGTCACAACCTTTTTGTAAACTTACCGTCCAGGTAGTCCTGAACCACCAACTAATGTTACAGTCAAGCACACATCCCTTGACACTGTGCTAGTCTCCTGGGTCCCTGGACACAATGGAGGAGCCGCCTGTACATTCACTGTGCAGTTTAAGGAAAGTGGTTCAAACAGATGGATTTCTGCTGTAACAGGGATCAATACTACAAGCGCTGAGTTACGTAACAGAGAGGCCTGGGGGGGTTGGTTTGATTTCAGAGTAACAGCTGTCAATCAGTTTGGCTCAAGTGAATCCAGCAGGGTGTCAGTTGAATTAACAGGTATGAAGATGGTGTAGTTAAGAAGTTAAATGAATAAATGGGAATTAGCAGTGGCACATCCACAAGGCAGCTATTAGTCCTCTGTATCCAGATTGAATTGGAATTTAGAACTGTTGGTTTTTGAGGAGAGGGAAACCGGAGTACCTGGTGAAAAAACCATCGGAGCAAGGACGAGAACCAATAAGAAACTCAACCCAGGTCTGACGCCGAGTCCGGGAATCGAACCCGGGCCACATTGGTGGAAGGTGAGTGCTCTCACCACTGCGCCATTCCTGCATCCCTGACGTTAGGTCCGGATGTGAATATTGAGAGCTGAAGGCTTCATTTGAAAGAATTCAGCCCTAGTTATAGCTATTATTTTGTGGTCTATACGTATAATTTGTAACGGATCAAGCACACACATCAGAGAAATGGCTTTTCAGCATTTTGCTTTGGTGGGAGTTTAAAACATGTTGTGAGCATTCTTAACATAAAAACTTGCAATTCATTCTCTCTGTTGTTAATTAAATGTCATTCTTTTGCCGGCCTTCATAACTCAACTGATCCCCTCAGTGTCTAAAAAAACAATAGCAACACTCAAAACATGAGGTCGCATGATGTAAGGCGGAAGTTAAGGGCGAGAGTTCGGCATAGCAAAACCAGCCGGTCTGGGGCGAGTTCCTCATAGAAAGGTGGGTAAAAACGGGTGTTACTAGACCCAATCGTCGCTATAATTATTGTCGACGGCCGGCTAATAAGAATGTTAGGTGGACAAGTACACGAACACATATCGTTAAGTGATGACACTGATCTCGTGGATGCTGGCATAATATTTTATTTGTTGGCTTTTCCTCAGGAAAAACTAATGGCTCAAAACAAGGTGCAGACAAGAAATCATCAACAGCTGCAGTAGTGGGTGGAGTGCTGTTTTTTATTTTGGTCATTGCAGTGGCAGTGGTTTTGTTCCGTTTTAAGAAGAAGAAGTCTCCACCTGAACCTCTTTCTGCTGTTATATACGCTGTTGTGGTATGCACCATCATTTTGTTGCATGTAAACTTCCTGTCAATCTGGTTGAACTTGTGCTACCAGACAAATTAACCACGGACAAGCACAACAAATTCATCAGATTAGACCGCGCGAGGTCTTGTCCTGGATTGCAGATCATAAATATGGACTGTGTTGCAGTCCAGCCTAGATCTATAAAATCGGCAAATAATTGCTCAATTAATCAACCAAGGTCTGCTTAATTGATAAATTGCAGAAATTAACGAAATTCGTGACGAATTCGGGCAAATACCTTTTATAGACCGCACGACAAGTCACATATTGCCAAAGAAAGGGGTCACTAGCCGCATTTACTAAATTGCAATCAAACTCCTCTCTAAGAACGTGCAATCTCTGTTGTCAGGATGAAGAAAATAACACTTACGATACCCCTTTCGTGAACGGCACGGAAACACCACAGGAGAGATCTGACGCATGTTCTTACGAAACCATCAAACCTGATGCAGCTTCAGCCATAGCGGCAGGGGGTGGTGATGAATATGCCTTTATTCACGGGCCTAAACAATGGGACAATGGGCGTGCTAAAGACGTTGAATGCACTATTTTCAAGGGCACACCTGCCTTGCCTACACCTCACACTTTAATATAACAAACAAATCTTGTGGTATTAGCCATTGTCACCAGTTCTGGTTATTCCCCCCTTTATTTAGCGTTCGCTAAAATATACTCTCTGTAACAGAAAATGCGGATGAACAGCAGAAAAAAGAGTTTCTAGCCGAACTGGAGCTAATGAAGACCATCGCCCCTCATCCTAATATAGTGGGTTTAGTCGCCTGCTGTATCAAGTCAGGTCAGTCAAACGGAAACAGTAACTTTCCTTTCTTGCTTTCTAATAGTATCACTTGAGAAAATGAAAAATGAAAGGCACCAATGGAAAGTACTGCTCAGTAGCTTTCATTTGAATGTTCACATTTAAGGTCTTTCTCTTAAGACTCATAACTTAGAACCACCTTGTACAGCATAATAAACAGTACCAAAGGAAAGTACTGTTCAGTAGCTTTCATTTCAATGGTCACACTTTAGGATTTCATCCACAGACTCATAACTTAGAACCACCTTGTACAGCATAATAAACAACACCACGGGAAAGAATTGCTGAGTACCTTTCATTTGCCAATAACGGTAAACCATGCAACTGGTGCCAAGTGCGAGGAAACATCTAAACAGCGATGTGCGCGTGAAAACCGTGGTAAATCAAGTTTGCTCCTATAGGTTACTGCACATGGTGCGATGTTTTTAATAAATTGCAGAGATCAGCAGACGAAATAACGAACAAAACACTTTGTATTAGTTTAAACAGTCAATCACAACATGCTCTCTTTCAGATCAAATGTTTATCATTGTTGATTTCTGCTCCCTGGCAAACTTGAGAGATTTTTCTCCGTTCCAGTCACGGCGGTGTTGTGTACACGAACATGGCGGGGAACAGTCTGACGTTAACATGCCGTGACCTTTTGTCATTTGCATGGCAGTGCGCGCGGGGAATGAGTTACCTTGCCAGTCTAAACGTGAGTTGGAAAAAAGATCGCACATTTTGTTTTAAATAAATTGAAAAACAAATATGGCCTCAGGAACGTACTGTTCAATAGCTGTTATTTGAACGGTCACACTGTATGATTTCATCCGCAGACTCAAACGTTTGAACCACCTTGTGTAGCGCAATAAACAGCACCATAGGAAAGTACTGCTCAGTTGCTTTCACTTGAGTGGTCACACTTTAGGAATTCATTTACGTCTGTTCTTTTCTTTTTCCAGATCGTTCACAGAGATTTGGGGGCCACAAACATTCTGGTCGACGAAGGACACGTTTGTAAGATCGCAGACTTTGGCTTGGCCCGAGATATCCACGAAAAGAAGCAGTATTTGAAATTGGGAGAGGTAAGTAGGTTGTTGTCACGTTGTCAAATTGAACTGAACTAATTTCACTGTTATGTACCGTGATAGTTTGCAATATGTTTTGCCAGGTAAGATTCGCGGTCAAGATTCGAAGAAGCCGGTTCCACAGCATGGAAAGGGTGTGTGTGTGTGTGTGTGTGTGTGTGTGTGTGTGTGTGTGTGATGGGGGAGGGGAGGGGGGCATTGTTTGCACTTGGAAAAGGAAAGGAAAGAGCGTTGTTTGCAACTTTCCTGTACGGTATTTGGAAATGGTTTCAATGTCATCTGTAGGGGTGTATGTTATTTTAGTTTTTCTGTGCATTTCCTTTCATTTCTTTAAAAGTGGTTACCCACTGGTAGCGTCTGCTTTTTTGGAAAAAATTGGGCACTACGGTGCTCGCGCGTTTTCGTTTGAAAAGGCATGCTTTGTGGTGGGCAGTTTTGCATAACGTACAGGTAACAACGATCGAAAACTCCGATGAAAACGAAGTCTCAGGAAAACGCATCGGTGTGTGGATGAGTAAGAATGTTAACACCTTTATCGAATTGACGCTAATCCTGGGTTGGCTTAACACTGCTTTGAGCTACTGGACCTTGAGTGATAACGCAAAACCGAGGGAAGATTTATTTGCAGTATGCGTGTGTAGCTCTCGCTTAAGCAAGTGCGATTTTTTTTTTCATCCAAATCCAAAAAAAAAACAGCAACAAATTTTTAACGGGGTAAGGCGACAGCTGTGCGGGTATGTGGCAAATAAATCCACGCCAAAGCTCTTTAATGTAAACACAGCTTCTGCATGTGTTCAAATTTGTCTCTTGACGTTTTTAGGCTGAGTTACCTCTTCGTTGGATGGCAGTAGAATCAATTTTCCAAGGCGTGGCAACCATTGAAAGTGACGTGTAAGTAATGAAAGGGTTTTTGCAAAGTTGATCTACGAGCAGTCTCTCTTTCCGCTCAGGGATAGTCGAACAAAAAGAACATGTGAGCGAGCGTGAAATTCGTCTCCCGCGTGGAAACGTGACGCGCGCGTGATGAGCCACTATTGTACTAGCGGCTTGTCACACGTACGTCACGATAGCACGTGGCGAAGGATTTTGGCGCTTCCTCGCGTGTCCTTTTGCTCGACTATTACTGAGCGGAAACAGAGACTGCTCGCAGAAAAAGTGTGTTGATGCGTGGGGATCGGAGAGTGGATGGTTCCTACCCTGGGTACCAGAGATCTCTCGCGCGTGCTTTCGTGGAGCAGTCCACTGAGTGTTCGGGCGCGCAAGCCTCTAGCACCCAGGGTAGTTGGTTCCAGGCGTGGTCTCTACAGCGTGTCGTGTCGCTTCCTTGGACAAGAAACTTTACTCCACATTGTCTCTCTTGACCCGAGTGTATAAATGGGTGCCAGCGAACCATCAGGGGATCTTTTTAATGAATTTTAATGAGAGAAACATAAACATTTCCTTTTCGTTATATTTGTAATGCGCAAAAGATCATGTATGTATGCTAATTTGCGCAATATTAAGTAACAAATATTATTATTATTATTATTATTATTATTATTATTATTATTATTATTATTATTAAGAAAACCGGCTGAGGGATAACCTTTTGACGAATTAGCATCCCTTCAAGGGAACAGAGGGTGGGGGAGCTTTTCAGTCAAACCAGTGTTTAGTGCTGATCATGTGGCCTGAATGCCTTAAATTTAACATATTTTTCATGTATTTGTTTTCTTTCAGATGGTCCTATGGCGTTCTTCTATGGGAGATAGTCACGTTAGGTAAGGGCGGAATCTTTAAAGTTAATAAATACTGCTTTGTTGACCAAGTCGTTACTGCTAAGAATGATCACTGTTTCTGATGGAAGCTTCCTTTTTATTTCAGGTGCTAATCCGTACCCAGGCATGAGTGGAAATGACGTGATCGATCAGCTTCGTGTGGGTTACAGGATGCCCAAACCACCCTTCTGTTCTGATGAACTGTGAGTATCCCAGCTAGCACTCGACGGCTCTACCAACAGTCATTCCCTGTGACGGCCCTCTCTCTTCAACGATCATTTTTCTTGTCCCGAAAACCAGTCCCTTCATTTAAATGTCCTTATTGAAACTCAAAACGGCCGTCTTTCTCTCTACAATAGACAGTAAATTCTGCCCGAAGGTGGCCATTAGACTACGAGACCGAGTTTTCTTTGTGCTAATGGTCAACAAGGCACAGCCGACTTGCCTGTTGCCTATAGGAAACGGGGGCAAATTCAAAGTATTGAGCTAAAAGTGGTAAAACGTTCTTACGAGGAACACCTTCGTCGTGCGAATTCTTTATTTTTCTATCATCTTCATTTGTTTGGTCTCTTGTAGATACTCCATCATGTGGCAGTGTTGGCAACAGGACCCCAAATCCAGACCAACATTCCTAGAGTTAGGAAAAACTCTGCACAGACTTATGACCGCATAGACGGTTAGTATACGAGTTTTATTTGTACTTCATTAAACAGAAAATTTTTCCAAAATAGTAGCCTGTTCTTACCAAAATGGTACAACATTAAGATAGAGATACAGTAAATACAATAGTTTGTTTCTTTAGTTCGGTTGTTTCTTGTTAGCTTGTTATTATTACAATGCTTTAAGTTCTAAACTTCAATAATTAAAGTAGCTCTTTTCACTTTATACCAAGACAATGTTGTATTTAAAAAGTACTCGTCATTACTCGTACCCTCTCCCCCACTCGATTTGGTGCGAAGTGTGACGTCACCGACACATTCAGTGACGTTATGACATTTCGCGTCAAGTCGAATGAGCGGGAAAGAGAACGCCTGGGCAAAGATTGATGAAAATTTGATTCAAACACAACTCAAACAGTTCTTTTCCTGCCTAAACTACGATCAGGTGTTTTTTCTGTCATACACAGTTACAGGCGTCCCCGCTTCTTTTTCCTTGCATGAACCTCGCGCGCGTCATCTACAACCTATAATTTCTCAGACACCTTTTAAGCAATCGGTCGACCTACATTATGGGCTTTCTGATTTTGTATCATCCTTTTCCATTACATTTGGGGCCTGCCGTTTATTGACATCCGCCTTTAAAAATGTGTGATTTCAGCGTAATTAGTCTTGACGTATGGTGTGGGTTTTTTGATTGGAGGCAGTGGATTCTGAGAGGTAGTTACTGTAAGCGTCTCTTGTCTGCTGAAATTTTCCAAGTCAGCATAAAGCACCTCACCTGGTTTGCGTTTCTATGATAAAAAGACGTAAAGAAGAGATTATTTTTATCTCTTTAGTTTACTACTACATTTGCAGTTTTGTTGTTGTTTTTGGAAAAATACAAAAATTGCAGTCAGGAATCATAATAAAAATTCTAAAAATGGTTTTGCCGTGACGGTTACATTGACAGTGTTGTAGCTGCCAAAACTACAATCATCGATATTCATCGATCTTTGCCCTGTACCTTTTTGCCATTCTGAGACCCTTCATCGACTGTGAAAGGAGAATTGTTTTGGCATCCAACTCCATCGTGATCTTGGACATCTTCTCTGGAAGAAAAATGTTTGTGAGGGGGCATTTTATTGCTAAGATTCAGTAACGTTAATGTCGGCCAAGGAACAGGAATCAGCCAGGAGTATTTACGCTGCTCCCCTGCGATGACATGCTAAATGTTACTCGGAAGGCTTCTCACAGAATTCAGTAAGGTTTCCCCAATAGCTGGCTGGTTATATGAAATAAAGCTTGTTCACTCAACAAACAACACAACGCGATGCTCTAACGACCCCTTCTTCGGGGATAAAACAGATCTTCAAATTCCAAATTTAAAACATCAATTGTAATATTGACTGGTGATGTATTATTTATTAAACAAATGTGTCTCCATAGTAGAAAGAAAGTTTCAAAATAAAATCTTGAAAAATATTGCTCAGTTCATACACTTAAGGTTCAATTTCTGGATCAACTCGGGTCAGTTGCATTGGGTGAGACCGTGAACAAACTATGAGAAAAGGGAGGATATGAGGTACGGTGTGTAAACATGTGACTAAAATCCACATAGGAAAATGAGAATTTTGAAATAAATGTTTGCTAAGCAAGTGCAACATCTTGAGCAAAATACCGAAAAGAAACAAATTTCAATGGCACTATTTCTCTGTCCCCTCTACGAGGTATAAGTACAATAAAAGTATTACTTACTTTGCTTTTTTGCCAACTTGACGTTGAAAAAAGCAGGGTTGCGATGAAAAATAATTGGTAACAAGTAAGAAGCAAGCAAATAAAAAAAAAAGTCTTGTGATTTTCATTTGACTGCGAATTAAATTTCTGTTTTCTTTGTCTCAGGTTAATAACCATAATCTTGAGCAAGTGAAAATAAGAATCAAACTCAGGTTTGAAAATTTGCATGACAACGTCTACATCCTACTTACTGCTTAAATGCAACGTCAAACGCGTCAATTGCAGTGATAAAAAGAAACTAGAAGACAGCTAATTTCAGCGATAAAGATGCGAAAGTCTACCAAGTTTGGTGCGAATAAATTGTGACTGCAAACGAAAGATTCGGACATTTTTTCAGGGAGTCAGAGGGCATCATCATTATCATCATCATCATCATCATCATTATCATTACCATCATCATCGTCATCATCCTCACAGGCCTTCACGCCCAATGATGCATATATAGTACTAAGAAATATCAAAAGTTGCCAGAAAAGGCCATTAAATTAGCCATACTCACCTGCTGTGTCCCTTCGCAACCACACCGCAAAGGCAACGATAATAACTACAACCAGAGTTCCTCCCGCTAACGTTCCGATAATGATCCATGCAGAATCACCTAGAATACATGGAAAAAACCTTAAAGTTTGTTTTTTAGCCCAGATCAAGGGGTTTCCAGACTAAAGCTACACAAGTTGTAATTCTCGATCGCTCACATTCAAAGAATGTCCTCTGAAGCCAGTGCGATGAGTCATTTAATGAAAGCATAGTGTCATCGTTAAAGTAGCACGCCTTTCGCAACAATGATTTATAAAGTCGTTGTTTTTTATGCTTTACTGGTCCAGTGAAAGCTAACAGGCACTCTTCTCCTATGGTAAAAAGCCTTTCCTGTGATAGCCTTCGTGCTGTGTCTTTGGAGAAGACAGGCACTTTGACTATCAATGGCCAAATAACAACAATTTGTTGAGGAGACTTGACAAAATCCTTGCGGAGGATGGGGAGCAAGGTACTTGAACAAGCTAATTCTGAACCAGCACTAGCGTAATGTAGTAGCAAAGACCCTTAGTTTTAAGTAGTATTTGCACGCTTCAGTGACCTAGGCATAAATAGTTTTAAACCTACCTACTGATGTTTTTCTTGCCTCGTTTTCTGGCGTCACACGTCTAGCAGGAGAGTAAGAGATTTGTTTCCTAGCAGCTGTATAAAAACAATGTTACATATGATGTAACAAACACGAATACCAATCAAGGTTTGGATACATTCTGACTAAAAAGACGTGATACATAAAACTACAGTATTCAAGAGTCACGTACTTAAATGAGACTTACTTGTGCTTGCAATTCGAGCCAAAATAGTGAAGTTGGCAGAACCTTGGCTGTTTGTCGCAGTGCAAGTATGATTTCCTCCATGACTATCATTCACTCTTTGTAAACGGAGATGTTTGTCAGTAGTAACAACTCTGCCAGCTGCATTCCTCCAAACATACTGTGGACTGGGATTTCCATGTGCATGACATGAAATAGAGGCAGACTCGCCAGCAGTTATTGTCCATGTGGTGTTTGTTGGTTTAGTAATTTTTGGAGGACCTGAATGATTAAAAATAATAATAAGAAGAAAGTCATGAGTGCTGTCAGACACATATACTCTTGAGGTGGTCTTATACCCACAAAGTGAATTTCTTTAGAAAAGGACTTTGCGGGAGACTTTTACCAAGTTACAGCACGTCCAGAATGCCGCCGCTCGCCTCATTACCCTCTCAAGAAAACACGAACACATCACACCTATTTTGTTAAATCTCCACTGGCTTCCTGTTAATTATCGCATCATCTTTAAAATTCTACTCATCACGTACAAGGCTCTAAACGATCTGGCACCTACATACGTTCGCGATCTTCTTACTCCTTACACTCCACCTCGTCAGCTACGTTCATCTTCAAAAGACCTTCTTTCAATTCCGCATTTCAATTTGAAAACATATGGCGCAAGATCTTTCTCCGTGGTAGCTCCTACACTCTGGAATACTCTGCCTTCTGACATCAAGAGCAGCTCCTCAGTGTCCCTTTTTAAACATAAACTTAAAACCTTCCTTTTTAAAAAAGCATTTTTATAACTTTTTAGCAACTTTTTTTATTAGTCTTAAGATTTTAAGCATTTTTTTTGTAACTTTTTTATCTATTTTTATATTTATTTTTTTTTAATAGTGTTTTTAATATTTTTAACGTTACTTCTGTAAAGGGCTTTTGAACTTTTAGGATATTGGCGCTATATAAATATTTTATTATTATTATTATTATTATTATTATTATTATTATTATTATTATTATTATTATCCTTTTATAGGGATTCACGCCCTGACTTCAAACTGAGTCTTTTCAGGGCACATGACAAAATAGTTAATGATTAACCAGCCTTCTCAGTAAAAAAAAATAGGGGGTTCATTGTAAGCACGATATCTAACTAATGCACGGTTGGATAAGTATGAAATCAACTTAGATCTGTCCACAGATGAATTCTTCAGGGGCTAAACCTCGAAAATTAAGCAGCTTGGCCACTTTCGAATTTATTTTTATTCTTTTTTTTCCAGAAAGTAAGGTAGAAGGAAATAAAAAAGAGGGCAAGGATTCATTTACTGAGAAGCAGTTCAAGATCGTGATCATTTTTTAGGTTTACGACCTAGGAAATTAAGTCCTTTAATCTTGCTGAAAATTTCAGAACACTAGGCTTCAATGCCCCGGAGATATCGTGCTCAAGAGTTCATTCAGTTCGAGAAATTCTGTTATTGGAGAAAAACAGTCTTAAAGATAAGAGAACGGATTCTAGACAGCTTGTCCGTCGCTCATTATCCTAAAACTATTGTCAAATTCAAGTTGCCACACTAAAATACAAGCTGAACGGTAATTTGATGCAAAAACCATCGTTTCTGTAAGATTTGGGACATTGTTGTCGGTTAAAACTCGGACCTCAGGACTCTCTCCTCAGTCAGGTGTTTCTCCACAGTAGTACCAGATGTCATTTTACAGAGAGGCGGGGGGGGGGGGTAATGTTCTTATTGAGGCTTGTTTGTGCGCATTTAATAAATGTAAACAATTGTTGCTATGGCCGTTGCTATGGAAAAAGTCGCATACTGCTGATTGGATTTCTTAAATCTCGCTGCTTTAATGCTGGAAATCGAGTGAGATTATTTCAAGACAGCATTCCCAAGTGTTTAAAGTTTACAATTTTGCCATTTTAAAAAAAGTGACTTTTGCAACCTAACATCACCTTTTTTGAGTATAAGACCACCTTAAAACTCGAAGAACGCCAGTACACATGGGTGGCTAAAGGTTAGACTACAGGACGACAAACGTCATCAATTGGGACGTCACTCAAACAATTCAATTGTAATGCATCAGTCAATTCCAGCAGTGCCCATCCCCCCATTTTTTTTAAAACAAATGGCAAATTCCCGGGGGTGGGGATAAACAAGTCCGTCAAATGCCCCGGGTTGGGACCAAAAAAGAAGGTAAATGCCCCACCCCCGGGTTCATCTAGAAAACAACACTGCTCAAGATTTAATAAATCATAACAAGAAAGTTTCACTCATCATTAGGGACGAACCATTATTTTTTTTGGAGGGAGGGGATGAAAAATCCTGAAAAAAATTGTTTGCAAAATCAAAAAAGCCCACATAAATTGTTTGCAGACATGAAAAGGAGAAAATAAAAAGTTTGCAGACTAGTTGATCCATAGTTTGATTTAATAAGTAAATTTAGTCCTATTTGTTAAAATGCAAGATAACAGTGCAACAAAATGATTTGCAAAATCTGGATTCATCAACTGGTTTGACATGGTAAATTAGCCACCACAAACTAATTCAAAAGTTGACATTTTGAGTGTCAGCCATTCATTAGAGTAAATGAGCTGTTTAACACTCAAACATCAGTCTTGTCATTTCTTTCCGGTGGCTAGTTTACCAAATCGACCTGGTTGATAATTAACCCCAATTTCTCTTTTTTACTTTTCCACCAACAAATTATCACAGTTTCTTAAAATCAGTAACTAACCCCTTTATTAAAAATAATCTCTTCTGAGGACTTGAAAGCATTAAATGTTAAAGTTAGGTTATTGTATTAATCGTTTCTATATCAAGAACTATTTGTAATTGGATAGCTGTAATCGGACAACTACGTTGCGCACACGTCAATCAGGTGCACTAAAATGGGTTCTTTTTATAGCTGTTTCTCCACTGCTTGCAAAACTGATAGTTAAAAATGTATCCCTGAAGGGCACATAGATTTTCTAATCTCGCATTTTGTTATAGATAGGATTAACTGGACTTGGTATTGTACAATTCAGGGGTAATCGTGCTTGTAATTTCAAATCGTCCTCGCGCTACGCGCTCGGCTCATTTAAAGTAGCTCGCCCAATAACTCCCTGAATTGTGCTCCACTGAGTCCAATTACCATTACTAATCAAGAACTCTTCGAAGTGCAATGAAACTCTAACTAAGAGAAAAGGTTAACTTAAATTCCTGAGTTGCATATATTCACTAATAGTCACACTGGCTTTTCAACAGGGTCCTAGGCCGTTTTGATGATGACATTTAATAAATCATCACTTAAACAGCAAGCAGTCTCCTGTTTTCCACTTGCATGAAGAAGGCAAATTGGGTCCAGTCTTGTATAAACTACAAAATAAAGTGCAAGTTTAAAGTGTATATGACACGAAATTTTTTTCTTCGGTTTTTGAGAGTCTGGTGTGTATAAAAAACGATACTTAACTTAAAATCTGCTTAAAATATTTAAAAACCTCTTTTTTCGCGGGCAAAAGACCCCATTTTTCACTTCAAAACTGTCCCGGGGACTGGGACCGAATTTACCGCATAGTGACGTCAGTCGACTTGATTGCGTTCCCGCGAACGCAGTGTTTTTTGTTACAAATCGTTGACATTGTTCAGCAGCATCGGGGATCTTTTCGAAACTTCCAAGACCTACAGTGAGAAAGAACAAGTAGGAGAAAAAATAGAGCTGTTTTAGGTCTTATCAGACCAGACAACGTCGAACATTTGCGCTGTCTTCGCTTCTTTCGTACTGTGGTGAGGATGTTAATCTCAAAGTCGAAGATTTATCCTGACTGTACATCAGTGGAAGCATGGAAGCACCTCAGTTGTGAGATTTTTTTCTTGAGTTCTTTTAGGGTTTATTGAGAACATCAAAGCCCTTGCGTTCACATAAACAGCTTACTGTTTCCATCAACCTAAGGAGAACCGAAAGTGCCGATTGTTTTGATGTTTTGATACCACAGGAGGGAAGCGCACCACATCAAACTCTTCTAAAACTAACAGTTAATTATAAATAAACCAACAGGAATTGACAATTGACGAGTACATTACAAATCAACAGTGGGTCTCCATGTTGACTCCTCAAACAATTTTCCTATGAACAGTGGAAATCAACAACAACCTTCATCAATAATAATCATTATCTTTATCAATAATAACGGGTCGATTACCAAAGCATATGTATCACTCAGACGCAGTGATGAGGATCCATACATCCCTTGTAGATATTATTTACAGCAGGTCACTCCCCCCACCCCCTCCCCCCCCCCCACACACACACAATACAGGTTCCTGACACAGGGCTGGCCCCGCAAGCTTACTCCGCTTAAGCCTGATTCTGATGGAGAGAGGTGGAAGCCCTGTATGGAGCACGTAAATTAATACTATAGTTCCTAATAACTGGAGACAGAGTTAAAGCTTGGGGCATTTGTGGCATCCTTAACAACATTGTAAATCACCAGTCAATTTTTACTTAGGAATAATTATTGTGTTTGTAACATCATGTCATAGTGTACCTGTTTCGTCACAGCCAACAAAGAGTGGCAGTACAACAACAACAACAACAACAGCAATTTATCTAAGTTTTCCTTTATGGGAAGTTTCTAAAATATTAAATTAAATACAATGAAATGTATCGTTCTTGTTGACAATAGGTCACAATCATTGCAACAGAAGGAATGTCCTTCTGTCATCATCGCTTGATCTTCAGTTTTGATAGTTGATATTTATTGATTTATCAGAACCACCACCAAACATAACGCAACAAGAGATAATGATCCCCTGTTTACTTCATCTGACCAAAAAGCAGGGGGGGGGGGGTCTGAATGCCCTGTGTCAGTATCAACAACCACCCAAACTAGATCTCTCGAGGCATGGCTGGATCTAGCTTAGTTACAGCTGTTGGTATTAACAGGGATTTTTGTTGTTGGCAAGCTGATGTAAATCAGGTCAGGTCAGGTCATGGTCATCAGTGAAAAGGCAGGGAATTTATTTCAGCCTGATTGGTAAAAAACCTTGATATGTAGACATAGGATTAAACATACTCCTAGAAAATGTTTGTCTTCATAAAAAAATATAACCGAGTGAGACATTTTCCCGGAATTCTTTCAGTGACCTCTTGATTTTCTTTCTATTTTCACTCTCTAACAACGAGGCATTTACAGACTCCTCACAGGAAGAGTCAAACAAAATCCTGAACTCTTGTCTTGTTAAAAAGGTGATTTATTTAAGTTAAAATCCTTCATCCAGTGCAGTCAGGTTAAGACAGTGTATGTACAGTCCAGTGTAAAAATGTTATGAGTAGGGGATTGGCTTTGAAATTATATTGATATCATAATGTCTTACTAAAGTCCAGAGAAGAATAACAAATTTCATTTAAGACCGTACTGGTAGCTCTGTTCTCCTGTACAATCGAAAGTCAGACCACGCTATCGTACCTGTCCTGCTTTGCGAATGAAAAGCATCCCTGGGCTTTGCAGTAAAACTTCTTTGCTTATCGAGACAGATCCTTATAAAACAATGCTCGTTCGTAACCATATCTTCAAGTTAAAAATATAGCAAACATCAAAATCTCGAGTAGCCTGAGTGCTTCGATCTTGCATCTCCTTCAACACAATTATTTCGATTCCCTTGTCCCAAAATGCTGGATCCGAGGGATACTGAGTACTTTCCCTCCATATCGTCAAAAGGAATACGCAAACCACTGCTTATTAGGCGCTCCAGCTACAAGAAACCTTTCCCAACTCTGCCAAGTTCCTTCGACTTTGACGCCATGTTAGTTTTGTTATCAAGGCGATTGACGTCACATTAGCTAATCACGTGATATTTTGGCCGCGCGAGACGGCGACACTTGTGAAGTCAAGTTTGCGCTATTTTCATCGCGAAAAAAATACGTTTGAAAAGTTTGATGCCAGTTTAAAGCTTAGAATTGTTATTTATACACAATTCACAATCAAAAACCGAAGAAAAAATTTTCGTGTCATATACACTTTAAGCAAGCGCTGTTTCATTTGGCTCCTCAATCCTCTCTAGCATCTGGGGAGAAAAGGCCGCTGGTGCAGTTCTATAGTATTACTTGCAACTACGTTCACATTTTAATGTTCCAGGATACTTTGATGTGAGATTTTCAATTTTTTTTACGAAACAAAACAAGCCATGGTGCAGTTATACTTTTATAAGTTAGAGACATAGAGACACGGCATTCATGGAAAGCAGGTTTAGGCAGTAATGCTTAGATTAGTATTTTTACTGCATAAGATTACCTGATGAATTTTAACCGTATAGAAATAAATGTAATAATAATAATAATAATAGTAATAATAACAAACACAAAAAAAATTGTTTGCAGGAAGATGCAACCGGAAAAAATTGTTTGCACAGACAACAACACAGAAAAAAATTGTTTGTCTTGAAAAAATTTTCATCCCCCCCCCCCCCTTCCAAAAAAATAATGGTCCGTCCCTTAAGACCATTAAGGCTGGTTTCCATTTCATCGCTATGATTGCTGCAATCGCTGGAAGAAACGTTCAGCAATCGTTGTGATCATATGGGTACCGCACTTCAGCGATCGTAGCGCTCACATCATTTCACAACGATCGCTGAAGAGTGGTTTCTATATGATTGCAACGATTACTGAGCGTTTTTTTTTTCAGCGATCACAGAGATCGTAGCAACCGTGCGGAAACCAGCCTTTATTTTCAATATTTTTCGGTTGTTTACCCGTGCGTCTATCCTCGATCCCGTTGTTCATTTGCTTTAATGCCACTTATCAGTAACACGCCAAATTGTGTACATGACAGTTCCTTTTCGTTCAATTATTCATTGATTTAGGTGATTTTGACCTGCACAATTCATGTGTTTATTTTTAAAATATACTAAGAAATGCTTAAATATATTAAGTTATCGAGGAACTGAAAACACATTATCCGTAGTGATCATCTTGGATAGCTTTAAAATCCATATATTACATCTGAGACCAAAACCTGACAAAGATGTCAAATGCCCCAGGGTCGTCCCGGGGGTAGGCAAATGCCCGACCACCGGGCAGGGATAAAATTTCAAATGTCCCACCCCCGGGAATGAAACATGAGCAAATGCCCAACTAATGCCCGGGGGGGATGGGCACCGCTGGAATTGACTGATGCATAACTCACTGCTAGGTAAAGAAGTTAACGCTCCGACGCACAAGCAAAGTCACACCTCACCGGAAATGCTTCGAAAATGCTCTTTGTCTGCCGTAAGATGTATTATAGTAAGATGTGTTCTCGTGAAGTCGCCATTTGTTTCCTAATCCTTATTTCTGTCCTCGAGGTGTCATGCATTCTCGTCCCCAGGGCTACGCGGCTTTTTTTAAATTTACGTCTCTTGTAGATCCCACCGCTGACAGAACAGATCGTAGGCTCTGGGAACGAGAATGGGTGTCATGCAATCAAACACACCACAATAGGTTTCAGTGCGCATGCGCATTTTCAATATATTTAAAACGTATTTAAGCGTTTGAACGCACAAACAGGTTTGCTTTCTGAGAGATTCAAAGTGACGTTTTAAGCGTTACCCTTCGAACGCCTTCACCGGGTGCGAACGAAATCGCTCTCGCTCGTAGGACTGAAAGTTACAAGCATCAGCTTTTGAATTGAAACTCTACGTTCGCCTGTCTATCCTCTAAGATTTCCCCCAAGTGAGGGTCCTCTGTAAACTTTCGGGAGGGTGTGTGCCGGTGTCACAGCGGATTTGGCCCCCCCGCGGATTTGGACCCCCCGGTCCAAATCCGCTAGCGGATATGGACCCCCTCTCGCGGATTTGGGCCCCCCTGAAAACAAGTGTTCTATTGAGTAAAATTGGTAATATTGTTTTTTGGAGCTGTTAAAGAGGCAACATAAAAATATTGAAGCAGTTTTTCTTTTCAAATAATCTTTAATACTTAGGGTAAAAGAGAACCTACAACGCTAGTTTGTATCGATAAATTTTAAAAACTAAACTTTCTTGAAGATATCTGACAATATTTTCTACCATAACTGACTTAAAGCAAATTTATAAAGCCGCGCTAAGAAAAACAATAGTATTTGACATCAGCTTGCCGCGGTAATTGGAGGGACGGAGTAGCAAGCGTACTTTAAAAAGGGCGCACAATGCGATTCTCAACCAAAAGGTGTTACTTTAAAACCTCTTTTGTTAAACCGCCCGTTCAAACTAGAGGTGTTACTTTAAAACCTCCTTTGTTAAACCGCCCATTCAAACTATGTTAAATTCAGTATCCTGGAAAACTAATAACAACGCGTATGAAAGAAACATAGGGGGTCCACATCCGCGAGGGGGGTCCAAATCCGCTAGTGGATTGGATCCCCCGGGGGTCCATATTCGCTAGCGGATTTGGACCCGGGGGTCCAAATCCGCTAGCGAATTTGGACCGGGGGGTCCAAATTTGGAGGGGTCCAAATCTGCTAGGACACCGGGACTTCGAGACCCTTGCAACCCTTTACACTAGACTCCAAATATCCATATCCTATCCAAGACTCTCCCGGACTGTCAATCCATAATTTCCCGATAAGTGATACCCTATTCTAGACCAAAACTCTGTGTTTTCCATACCCTACCCCGGGCTAAACTGGTTAATAACCATACCCTTCACTGCGACGCATACCCATACAGCTTTTATAAGGGTAATTTACTTTATATCAACTCAGTGACTCTCAATTGTTACGAAAAATAATATATTTTTGGTCTGTAGCGTTAGGGTCTCGAGCATTTGAATGTTCTTGTTCTTCCTGTACATCACCAATTATAAAATTCCGAGGTGTACCTCAATTTATTTGGCCTCTGGGCTTTACATAGAGCAGTGCTTCAATAGCAATTCAGAGAAGTACAGAAGTTTATCGCGATAGTCCTGATAAAGATCCAAAAGCTACGATATGGAGTCATGGCGTCGAAAATGCTATCATCCAAGTGGCGTTCAGCTTTGCAGGGTCAATAAAAGCGTGGCAATTCCTGAAATTCCATTCAAATTTCTCATTTTCCGCCATCACTGTTATTTTTACTCACCATTCTCTCCTCCCACAGCGCTTAGGTCATCGATGAATGAACACGTGATTACTACATCGCTTTCTCATTGGGTGAGAGCGTAACTAGCCGCCGTTGATATCGGCAGTGTTTTTCATTCTTCATGCAAAGTTCGTACGATTAAAAACATGCATTGATAATAATTCTAGCGACGTTTCAATCGAAGGGATTTTGGAAGCCTTATTAAGCTCGCTTGACGACAAGCAAGATGTCCTTGTTGTATGTTGCTTTCGTGGTCCTGTTATCTTGCTGTGGGCTGCAGTATGTCGGTGAGTATAATGATTTCGAAGACGATAAGTCCGCAGTTAGTGTACCGAATTCTGCTAATGAAATAATTTTAATGTTTAAATACGCGATGGTTTTCCTCTGATTTTCCATTATTTAGACTAAAGTTGAGCAATGAACAGGCTCTTTTCAATCAACAACAGCAACAACAATTTATTGGTATTCCCATATAAAATGGTATTACCTAGGATAACAATATAAGGATTTACATACTCTAACAAAAAAATATATATATATATCTAAATAGGATTACAAGTTTCTCTTATACGGAAGTTTGGATTTATGGGAATTGCCGCGATGTACAGTTGCGTCTATCGAGGGCGAATAATAAAGAGTCTTGTGTTGGATGTGGTTGTGTTCGCCTCGCATTTCTACCTGAGTTCAATGAAACTTGGGGATACCACTCACACTGGAGCCGTTATCTAGTCCTGCTTCTAATTAGTTCATATTTAGAGAATTTATATTCTTGTTCTAGCGTTAAAAGTTTCGCTAAAGCACAATACTGGGACTTGAGATCTGGCGATACGTACTATTATTTTAGATTAAGAATCTCACGTAAGTTCTTTTATATTTTAAGCCTTGGAACCGATTCCAGCTTTACACAGTTCACGTGCATTTAGCATGAAGTGTCTGACCACGTTAAACTGTGTTCCGATTTATTTAGTATTTCTGCTGTTCTTCGCTGGTATCTCTGATTTTAAGGACAATGATCCCTCTTCTAACAACATAAAGTTTCTGTCAAGAGATTTACAACATCCTGGTTTGCGGCATTTTGACTATTTCGCTCGGATTGTTCAACAAGCAATCTCATCAACAAAGAAGGTACCACGCCGGCCGATTTCTGTATGGTGCAAGCATGGTCACTTTTGCCATTTAATCCGGAAGAAGAACATCACTGTCGATATGGATGTCGAGAAAAACCCTGGTCCTGCCATTGCTTTAAACTCCAGCCTCTCAAGTTTGGTGGATAGTCGCATGGTAAATTTTAACAGTCGCTACGAATCGTCGCCATTGTCCTTGTCTTCGCACCTTCAGATGCGATTAAACTGCTATGCAAATCCGCAACAACGTTTTGTTTATTCCAGGGATGAGTTATTCTCTATTCGTTTCGAATCTGCCAGATCGAAACCATGTCCACGAATTTTAAAAAAATTAAAAATGAATTCATTGCTGCGGTATCGTGGAAAACGAGCTGAAAGATCTAAAGAGTTTCAGTGTGACAATAGAGCAATACGAGTTCTTAACCGACCTCGCTATACGCCGACCTTTCGACGTGCAAGGATGCGAACTCTCACATCTCTTACATTTTGTGATTCTCCACGACCTCCCTCAATCTCTCACTCGAAACCGACTACAGTCAGCTTTGCTCTTTTCAATGCCCGATCAGTGAGAAACAAATGGCTACCGATAAAGGATTACATCGTTGACAACGATATTGATATTTTTGCTCTCACTGAAACTTGGCTCCATCCTGATGATCGCGATGATCGCAAATAATCGGGGATTTAACTCCTGATGGATATTCGTTTCACCATGTGCCCAGACAACTCGGTAATGGTGGCGGTGTGGGTATTCTTATTAAGAATGGACTTTATGTGAAGGAATCAACTGGAAGAACTCGTGATTTTACTTCCTTTGAGTTCATTGACTTGCTAATCGCGTCTGCTTCCTCTCGAGAAACTCGTCTCCTGGTTATTTATCGCCCTCCTTCTTGCAATTGTCCAATGTTTCTTGATGATTTTGGCCCCTTAATGGAGCAATATATAACAGACTCCGCACACCTTCTAGTTGCTGGTGATTTTAATTATCGTATTGATGATGCTGGTGACAAAGCCTCATCTGATTTTTGCAGCCTTCTGGGATCACTAAATTTAAAGCATGTGGATAAGTCAACACACAGTGCTGGTCACACTTTAGACCTTTTAATCACGAGAGATGAGCCTTTAGCCCTTAACATTTCAGTTTGTGATCCTGCCTTATCTGATCATTTTGTTGTTCATTGTGATATATCGATAGCTTAACCTAACTTTGAAAGAAAAGAAATTAAATTTCGCAAGCTGAAGACCATAGACACTGAAATGTTTTGTGATGAACTTGCCAATTCATCACTTTTGTTGCATCCACCAGATGATCTTCATCAGCTAGTTGCTCTCTACAACTCTGCATTGGTTTCTACCCTGAACAAACATGCTCCGATTAAAAGGCGTGTCATCACTATTCGCCCTGCTGCTCCTTGGTATACGGAGGAAATCAAATTTGAAAAAAGAAAGCGAAGGAGATTAGAGAGGCAATGGCGTGTGACTAGGTCAGCTTCTGATCGTGAGAATTTTGTTCGACAGTGTCACGCTGTAAACAATATGTTGTCATCATCAAGATTGAATTATTACTCTAGATTGGTCACTGAAAACCAATGTGATTTGAGAAAACTGTTTTCGACTTTTTCGAAATTGCTTCACCAGCACCCAGAAACCAGGTTTCCGCAACATGAAAGTACCGCATCGTTAGCACAGGAGTTTATTACGTACTTTGACAATAAAATCAGAAGAATTCGTGAAGACCTTGACCGATCTACACCTGACAATGTTCTTGAGTTCAGAGACGTTGCTGCTGAATGTCAATTTACTACCTTTGCAAGTGTCTCATCGACTGAACTTACGGCAATTGTTGGATCTATGTATTTAAAGTCTTGTGATCTAGATCCTATTCCTGGTTGTATCATGAAGGACTGCTTTACCACTGTTCGACCAGTGATAACCAAGATTGTCAACCTTTCAATGGAATCTGGTAAACTTCCTACTGATCTCAGAGTGGTCAGCGTCAAACCACTGCTCAAGAAGCAATATTTAAGCCCGGATGAATTCAAGAATTTTAGGCCAATTTCGAACTTAAGTTTTCTGTCTAAAGTTATCGAGAAATGTGTTGCCGAGCAGCTTATTGCTTATTTAGATGCCAATAATCTTAATGTCATTTATCAGTCAGCCTACAGAAAACTACACAGTACTGAGACGGCTTTAATCCGTGTTCATAATGATATTGCTATGGCGTTAGATCACAAAAGATCAGTGATTTTGTTACTCCTTGATCTTTCGGCGGCATTTGACACTGTTGATCACTGTATTTTACTTTCGCGCCTTTCTTCTCGATTTGGAATTGGTGGTACGGCATTAGAATGGTTTCGGTCGTACTTGAGTGACCGCACTCAATTTGTGAATGTCAATGGTTCGACGTCCGAGCGTCATGTTCTGCAGTTTGGTGTACCCCAGGGATCCGTCCTTGGTCCGCTACTATACGCCTTGTACACCTCTCCACTGAGTGATATCGCCAATAAACAGGAGTTAAGCTTTCATTTTTATGCTGATGACACGCAGCTATATATTACTTTTGAGACGTGATCCCTCAATGAAATTGAGCAAGAGTAAGTTGGAAGCCTGTGTACAAGAAATTGATACCTGGATGCTTTTGAATAAGTTCAAATTAAACAGAGAGAAAACTGAGCTTCTTTTGATATCATCTTTACACCGTGCTCGACCTCCTTTGTTACATCTTGATGTCTGTGATGAGAGAGTGCTGACTTCACCAAAAGCAGGCAACATTGGAGTTATTTTCGACGAATATTTGAGTATGGTTCCTCAGGTGACAGCAATGTGCAAATCAGCATTCTATCATCTCCGTAAAATAAGCCTCATTCGTAAACATCTTACCTTCGATGCAGCCCAGCTTCTTGTTCACGCTCTCATTACATCAAAGCTTGACTACTGTAATTCGTTACTATATGGTTTACCCAAGCACGTGACTAAACAGCTCCAACGTGTGCAGAATGCAGCTGCTCGAATTGTTTCTCTCTCACCCAAGTTCTGTCATATTACACCTGTTCTTATGAGTCTCCACTGGCTCCCAATTGATCTCCGAATTGAATTTAAGATACTTTTCATTACCTACAAGACTCTCCATGGCCTTGCGCCTGTTTACATTGAGGACGTTATCTAAGATCTGCAAAGAAAAATTTACTCGCCGTGCCTGGTTTCAAACTAAATAGTTATGGCCGCCGTGCTTTCTCTGTTGCTGCGCCGTTGCTTTGGAACAGTCTTCCATAACATGTTAGGGATGCAGAATCGCTAGACATTTTTAAAAGACAGCTGAAAACAGTTCTTTTTAAGTGTGCCTTTTTAAATTGATAATTTTATTGTAAATAGCGCCTTTGGACCGTTGGGAAAGGGCGCTTTAGAAATGTTGTTATTATTATTATTATTATTATTATTATTATAATCGTATTTATGAGCTAAGCAAATTTTCCTTAAGTTTATGCTATGTGCAAGACCTGCAGTTTGGTGCATAATATTTGTTTGGTTTGTTGATTTTACTGATAGTCATAGGTTTGTTTATGCAAATAGCTTATTGCAAATATTCGATGTATTATGTCTCGTGGCTATCGTAACTGACATCCACCAACCTTAGTGAAAGTGGATTTCTTAGTTGAATTATTTATGTCTTGGGTAAAAACATTTCGTTAGTTTAGTAGACAAAAGTACAGCTGTACCTCTGGCTGCAATATTACTTAGCCATGTCCTAGTTTGATACAGTATTCATGTGGTTGTCATTTGATGTGATGCTCCTTTGGCTGTATCAACCCGAAACAATGTCATGGTAAACCCAAACAACTCCATAAAAACTGAAATCTTACTTTTAGATGTCTTTAGTCAGAACCAGAACAATTGCTGATGTAGTTGGTCATCTAAGGTAAGACAAAATGTCTCAAAGTCAGATTTTAGCTTTTGCGGTGAATACTGTCTGCTGTCTGCTGTCTATCATTCACAAAATCATCCCTCACTGCAGTAAATTAAAGGGGTAGTGAAAATCAAAATGCTGCCTTAAGGAGGCTCGCAACAGTTTTTTTGGCCTTGGAGTGTATCCTTTGAAGTCAAAATTTCGCAAAGAAGGTAAACTTCGATTTCCTTAATACTACACCACCTTTTAAACATATGATCAAAGTTTATTTTCTTGCTGGTTTTCTAGCAACAGCTGTCACCATAGCAACGGTAATGGACAACCCCTCATTTTAAATAATGTCGAATATCTCGAAAACTGGTCAGACACTTTATGACGAAACTTGAACTATTTGAACTACTCAACTACACAACTTGTATGCGAAATTAGGGAAAAATCTGTAAGAGCGTTTTCGAGTAAATCATGATTCAATTTTTACGGGCTGATTTTGGTCATTCCTGCAATTTTCTCCAATATTTCAAGAAAGATAAAACTTAACACTTTCTCTTTTCAGTTGAAGGATCTTTCATGATATCAAAACATTCTTAATGTACATTGAGCTTTCTAGGTGGCTGCGATTTTAAGATATTTATATTTAAAAACTGCTAAAATGCAGCACAAATCAGCCAAAAAGTTCGTAATTTGTATAAATAGAAATATTTCTAAATCGCCCTTACAGTTTTCTCTCTTAAACTGATTGCCGTTAGAATAATAATTCTTTTTGATGTTCCAATGAGTTTTAGGCTGAATAAACATTTCTGTTATTAGATAAGAAAGCTGAATCTCGGTCAAGTTTCAGTCGTTATTAACTTTCAACGAGCAACAGTTTTATTTTGTTTTTCCTGGTCTATTTCATGGTTATTCACGTGCAATGAATGTTTATACACGTTGCGCTTGCGTCCTCTCGTGCATTTATAATTCTTTCTCATAATAATAAAAAATTTTCGTCTTCTGCGCTTCTTCCTGGAGACTCTTTTCCATTATTCTTTAAATACTGACTGACGTTTTAGCATTTTTAATTACGGATTTAATTACACTGGGGCTGAAAAATGAAGAGAAACAAGCTCAGAAGACGAATATATTTTTTTTATTATGAGAAGGGATTATAGGCACACGAGAGGACACAAGAGCAGCGTGTATAAATATTCATTGCACGTGAATAACCGTGAAATAGACCAGGAAAAAGAAAATAAAACTGTTGCTCGTTGAAAGTTAATAACGACTGAAACTTGACCGAGATTCAGCCTTCTTATCTAATAACAGAAATGTTTATTCAGCATAAAACTCACTGAAACATGAAAAAGAATTATTATTCTAACGGCAATCAATTTAAGAGAAAAATCTGTAAGGGCAGTTTAGAAATATTTCCATTTATGCAAATTATGAACTTTTTGGCTGATTTGTGCTGCATTTTAGCAGTTTTTAAATATAAATATCTTAAAATCGCAGCCACCTAGAAAGCTCAATGTACATTAAAAATGTTTTGATATCACAAAAGATCCTTCAACTGAAAAGAGAAAGTGTTAAGTTTTATCTTTCTTGAAATATTGGAGAAATTGCAGGAATGACCAAAATCAACCCGTAAAAAATAAATCATGGTTTACATGAAAACGCTCTTACAGATTTTTCCCTAATTTCGCATACAAAATGTGTAGGTTGAGTAGTTCAAATAGTTCAAGTTTTGTCACAGAGTGTCTGTCTAGTTTTCGAGATATTCGATATTATTTAAAATGGGGGATTGTCCATTACCGTTGCTATGGTGACAGCTGTTGAGTAGTAATGCACGCTCGTTTGGCCATATACGCATAAATTAAAACCCCCTATTGTTTGAACATCTTGGAACACGTGGTTCTAACCCTAGATTCATTAGCATATTAACCCTAACCGCCATCTTGGAACACGTGGTCCTAACCCTAGATTCATTAGCATATTAACCCTAACTCCCATACTCCTTTGCGATCCCTAGATCCACCATTTTGAATTCATTAACCCTAACTCCCATGCTCCTTAGCAACCCTAACCCTAGATTCATTAGCATATTAACCCTAACACCCCTGCTCCTTTGTGAACCTAATAAGAAATAAAAGAAGTTTGCGCCGGCCGGGATTCGAACCCAGAGTAATTGAAAGAGTACCCATCCCTTTGCCCCTGTGTTTGCGAAACCTAAGTCTTTTGCAAAACACTGTTTGCGAAAGGACCTAGAATCCTATCCTATTTACAATCCTGTTTGTTAACCTAAAAGAACCACTACGTTAAAACTTTGTGAAAGCGAACTAAGCAATTTCTTAGAAACGTTCAGAAATGTTCAAGCAACAAAGTATCCGTATGGATAAGTCTCAAAGTTCACTGGGTTGATGACCCGTTTGTTGAAAACAAGTTTGTAAAATTTCGCTTCCATTCGTGTTTCCAGTTTGAATTTCTTGGCATCCCGCACAATCCTGTGAGATTGGATGACCTGATGTTCCCGCGGTTTCTGCAACGGTTTCTTGATTTCAGCTAACAAGTTGTCCCACATCACTTGGTAGTTCAATTGTTGTTGACCCTCACTGTTCAGTCTAAATCCTTTGACATGGCATTCAAACTTGGCTTTCTTGGTAATGTAACCATAGTTTTTAGGTCCTGCTGACACGAATTCTGTGATCCAATCATCACTTTTAAGTTCTGAAGTAAAGTCTCTTAGATTGTCTCCAAGAACAGGTTGTGCTTCTGAGGGATTCTCCGTATCTTCAAGGTAAAGAACCGAGTCAGTGTCAAAATAGAGCACCCGCTTGTAAAGCAACTCTAGAGCTTCATATAACCGCAAACGAGCCCAACTGGTGGTAAAGCAAGCCACAAAAATGTTTAAATTGGGATTAACAGGAATATCTTCTTGACGGTACTTAAAGTAAACTTCCACTAACTCCTCCGATTTGACGGCAATGTGACTAATTTCTACAGCATCACTGGCGATAAACTGATGAAACTCCGCTGGATCGTTGAATGTTCTGACTTCTGTTTTGCTTACATTCTGACTGAATTTACCCCACATGGAATTGAGGGCAATCTTGGCTACAGCTCGAAGACCTGGGTTGTACTTGATGTTATCATAGTTCAATAGGATCCCTTCTTTCTGATGATAATCTCGAATATACTGCTGCTTCTTGTCTTCGTCATTTCCTACCCATTCAGGCCAAATGCTGGCTTCTTGTTTGAGTTTCAGCCAATTGTTCACATAGTGTTCGAACAGCCCCTCCACTCGTTCGTTAAAGTGCCACACTTCATAAATGTACTGCACTTCATAACCCATTTCCACTGCTTTGTCAAGTTCCGGTGTGCACCAGGTTCCAATCAGACATCGTTCTTCCGGGGTGTGGTGACATGTGGCTGATCGCTGGAGGACTGGCTTTTCCATCTCCTCTTCAAGACATTTGGCGCAAAGTGGGAAGGTCAGCAATCCGTTGTGGTGGTATGGTAAAACAGGGTGATAAAGTTCGTGAGGTGGTAAGATTTTGCACTTGACAAATCCGAAATAGCGACTGATACCCACAGTTCCAGGTTGAGAAATGAAAGTTGGATGGCCTTTAGGGTAGCAAGCCGTTTTGTTTACCCACGGGTATAAACTGGTGTAGTCAATGTAGTGGATTTTCTCGGTGGGGTTGACTTGGTGGTACAGCGTTTGTTCTTCCACCACAGAACGCACCTCTAGGGTTAAGCGGGTCGGTAAACTCCAAACGTTTGACAAATTCTTGGATGTCAGGGTTGGTTGCTTTCATCTGTCGCCACTCGCACTCCCATATCTCCACTACTTGAAATCCCTTGCTCTTGATTTTCTGGACTCGATGTTTGGTGAGTTCGTGCACATCGTAGAAAGTCCTACCATCGAGCCGTTGATGCTTTTCATCTCGGATGGGGTAACATTTGGGGCAACCATGCCAGAAGCATCCGTTGAATTCATACACTGTTTTTGTGTCAGGATCATAACCATCGACTTTGAAATTGGTTTCAGGAATGGTAAATTCACCACAGTTCTCTCCGGTTTGAAGATAATTACGATAGCTGGGGTGATCATGATCCGGGTAGGCCATTGACATTAAGTCATGCGCTTCCAAATCCTCGGGGCTGAGATTCTCAAGGGCTATTTGGCGCAGCTGATTTTCTTACCATGGCTGCTAGGGATTGATTCATGTTCAATTTCCACCCATAGGTTGGTTCTGAAGCGATGCTATCTCTGATCATGTGATTTTCTCTTAAATCCCGGTTACACGCAGCAGCGATGGTAATACAATCAAACGGGTTGAAAGTAGAATAATTGCTCCAAACATCCTTAAAGGTAAGACAACTTTCCTTTAACAGTCTGACATCTGATTTGCAGTAAGCAATGAGTTCCTCAGCAAAATTGAACACAACTTGGTTCGCACGCTGTTGATCATGCCATGTTTCAAATGCTTTTCGTCCTTCCACTGACATGGTTTCTGGTAAGTAATAGTCCTTTGCTGGTACGGGTCCGACATAATCTTGATTTTCCATACGATTAAACAAATGCGGGAAATATCCCTTCTTCAACTCCGTAATACCAAAAGTTTTGGGAAACGCTGATAATGGCATGGCGATGAAACTCATGGAGTCAATAAATCGGATAGAATCATGCCGCACGTAGAGTAGTTTTGCACCATTACGTATTTGCTGAATGACTTGGTTGGATCCATAATAATCATGCACAATGAAATAGCCATCATATCCAGAGAAATTGTGTGCTATGACAGTCACTTGTCGAGAATCGTCCTCTGTGAGTTCTTCCAGCCACTCCAGAAAATGTAAAACACAGTTTGATCCTTCAAAGATGTAAGGTTCGTCCGTTTCATCCGTTTCTGCGATAAGTAAGTTGGCCTCATGCTCTCCACCGGTCTGCATGGCCTCGATGTCAAAAAATACATGAATCGGTGCTTTCTTCTCTTCTTCTTCTTCCACATCATCTTCAATAAAATCCTCCATGCGTTGGCGTTTGGAAGGTTTCGCTGCCACGGTGCGTTTACGTTTCTTCTTCTCAGCTTTGATGAAACATTTGTGTTCCTTTAAGTTCACATAATCCCCGCAAGCGGGGCAAGTTCCATGACCACACTTATGTCGTTGGATGTCTTCCGGTTTGGTTTCTAGTTTGAAGCAAGTTTTGCATCGCCGCACGGTTTGACACACCGCTTGGTTAGGGTTGGTTTTCATTTTCCTATCTTTGGTAAGATGAGCTTGAAAGCAGGTTTCTCCAAAGAATTCCCGGAAACAGTGATGACATTTTCGGGTGGCTTTGAGGCCTCGAGGTAGCGCTTCTAAGAAATCCTGGCAGTCCAATTGACGACAAGCTCCACAGAAGGTCGTGTTCTTCTCACACTTGTGTTCTCCTTGATGATCAAAGGGTTTGAAGGAATGTGCACAAGTGTAGCTGGAACCGAAGAATCCAGGCAAACTCGTAATCACATCGTAATGTTCCTGGGCATAGAGTAAGATGATTTCCGGTTTTCCTCCTCCACTGAAAGCTTTACAACCAAAATCACGCTCCGCATCGACCAAAATGAGACGATACTCAGTCAAATGTTCCTGGAATTTTACAAGTTCGTCGTATCCACAAGGTCCTTGCGGTACACCCGCTTCACGGTGAAGGTTGAAGGCTAGCATTTTCTGCATTTTTCCACCTTGCTTAATAGTCTTCCATGCTGGGTGGTTATCCACTTTGGCTTTTGCCGTCACAATGGCCCGAGCACAACATAAATCATCCTTGTTGTTGATCCTGATGACACTCTTCTTGGTTTCCTTCAGTTTATCCAGCGTTTTATGACCCGGTTTGTTCTTTCTTTTTCTACCCGATCCTTGCGGGCCACGACGGACACGTGTAATCGTGACTTGAAACGAATCATTCATTTCAAAGTTCTCGTTGGAGTTGAGAGCGTTTCCAAGGCGAGTAAACACAGCATCCACTCGATCACCTCCAGTGCGCCATTCACCAGCCGTGACACCCCATCCTTGAAAATTCGTGCTGAATCGATCCGAAGCAATGGTGAAATAGAGTTGATCCAAATCATGCATATCCGTTTCAAGAACCTGATCCATAGCATCCCGTAAACCACGCTCCAAAGCAGACGATAATTGAGGTTGATCGATGAAATTTCCGGTTTGACGCATGGTGGTCTGAAAAATTCTTTCACGCACTCCCATACGATTAGAAATGCGATGCTTAAAAGGCTCCAAGACAAAATCAATCCGTCCTTCCACGTTAGGATCAATAGCACCACCCGATTGTTGAATGAGATGAGATTGGAACTCCCGATTTCTTTCGAAGCTATCCACCACTTGATTACAGACCACATCTTCCTCCATTTCCTCCATGGCTTCCACACACTTAGCATCTTCCACATCCAACATGATGGAATCATAATCAGCCCACATGATGAAACTAGAGAGATCTGAACGGTTTAGGATGCTACAACGAACAGAGAATTTTTGTCAACCACTGGCTGATATACCCTCTATGCAAATTCAGACCAGTTCAGACAAGCGCAGTGTCACAAAGGTTGAAACCACTTTAAACCGTTTCAAACCGGTTACAACAATAGATGATGCCATCTCTCTAGAGATTGTAACCGCGGTTACAACAACGGGCAAGTTTAGACAAGTTGAGTCCCAAATGAATTAAGTTTCAGTATAAAGTGAGTTCAACTTTTCAACATGTCAGTGAAAAAGTTGCAGAAAGAGTTGGCGTTTTTGAAGGATACTCGATTGGAAACATTTGCGAAGCAGCTGGAAAGAGAAGATCAACCGGTGGTGTACCCACAATTGACCTGTGACTGGTTTATTCAAGGATTGGACTTTTGCTGTTCCACATGGAAGCACGAATTCAAGCGCCCTCTCCCACCAAAGAAAACCTGAGATGTTGTGTATGTCAAACTGATGATGTTGTGGAAAAAACAGCTTTTTGTCAGAAACCCGCTCATGCTGAATGTTGTCCTGCACCAATTCATCTCTACAAAGCTTTGCGACCTATTGGATTGATTTTGGATTTGGATGGCTATCGTGTGAGTCAACAACCGTTTCTCGTTCGTGAAATGGGATGGTGTACCCTACAAGGACAAGCGGACAGTGTCCATTTTACCCACCCGCTGCGTTATACACAGTTATCAACCAAAGATAAACGTACTGTGAACCATGTCTATTATCATGTGCATGGACTTCGATTTCAAGCTACAGGACAAGAAAAAGCCCTCCCGCAAGATCATGTGGAAACATTGATTCAAACTTTGTATGAAACCTATTGCAACCAAGATCAAAGTGTGGTAGCTTACAAAGGAGGCACCCTCGAAAGAGATGTTCTCAACAAACTTCAATTGCCTCATGTGGATCTAGAACGGTTTTATTGCCCTAAAGCGGATCAATTGGTGTCAAGTGGATTTGATCCTGGATCATCTTGTGGCCATCATCGTACAGCTCAGAACAAAAAACTTATCCATTGCCCCAAACAAGAAACTTATTTATTTTATCAATGGTTGACGGAACATGCTGAAAATGTAATTAAATAGACACAATAAATGTTGTTTTAACATGATTTATTTAAGCTTTGAGTCTTTTTTTCGCTTGCATGATTTTTTAAACAACTTTCTATGGAATCGTTTTCTTGCCAGGCAAACGATCAATGGCTTTAATCATTTTAGTATCCGCTTTCCATTTTTCTTCCAAATTCTTAGCCCGACTGTAATCAATGTCATGTTGTTTCGCAATCTTGTCGAGTCGATTAATTCCTGGATCTCCACGCTTGAGTCTTTTTTCCAATTTGGTGCCAGGTCCAAGGTATTGATAGCCGGGCCAATGAAATTCAATTCCTGTTTTCGACAAGGCTTTTTGAATATCAATCACACCCCCTTTCAATCGCTGTCTTCGTACTCTAATTGGCGCCTTAACTTTCTGCCTGCTCCCCAATCTTCCCATCCTGGTTGAGGTTGTAGTTTTTCTACTTCTGTCTGTCTTTTTCGTTTCTTGGGTTTTGGGTTCGTATCAGGACCAGTGGGTAATATTCTGCGAGGTTTGGAAGCTTTCCGAGTAGAAATGGTGGGTTTAGGGGTAGCAGGGGTGCCTTTTATCATTTTCTTGACCCATTGGTCCACCGGACCTGTCACTAAATCATCTTCGGGTAGAGCACCGGGTCCCGAATCCTTTTGGTCAGTTTGGCTAATTCTTGACCCATGGGTTTAATGTTGGCATTGACAATGGGTGCAGGTAATCCTGATTTCAACCATAGATGTTTTTTCGCTACTAAGGTAGCTGCTTTGTTGAGTTGAGAATTTTCAGTCAATTCTCCTTTATAATATTCAATCAATTGCTCCAAGTCTTTTTTGGGGACCATGTAAACTTCTTCCATGATGAAAATGAACAAGTTGTTAACACTTTGCTTCTATTTAAGCACAAACAGAGACAATCGTATAACCCTTGAAAGAACTGATTGCCTCGTTGTTCTAGTAACAAGTTTCGGCGTCTTTTCAATGAATGACTTCGTCGACTTAAACCACGCAGTGTTTCTTTATGTGGTCGAAGTTTAGCCATGATCTCGGGTGTCACAGGTATTCTGTTTTTTAAAAGATTCAAAGCTAGTTCACTGACAGCATTGATTTGATCCGCATTGGCATGTTGTAAATAATCCTGTCGTTTCATGCGGTTGGCTTGTTGTAACACGGATTGTAAAAACGGGAGTTGACGATAAAGTCGTTTCATCGTCGTTGTTGATAATGTCGAATGTTGTCTATGATCCCTTTTAAAGCTTGACTACCCAATTTTTCGAACGCAGTAGAAAAAGTTGGAGCGGGTCCAGCTAAAAAGAAACTGGCACCCTTTGCTATTTTATCCACCAAACGAGGTTTGCGTCGAATTAAAGCACCTCCGCGCTGTTTTCGTTTGCTTGCTCTTCTTTTTCTAACCATGTTGTGGTTGGAACCGTTGGTGTAGGGTTTTTATAGCTATCCACTTCACAGGGTTGAAAGGTTTGTTGATACTTTTGCACACAAGATTTAGGTAAAGGAGGTGTTAAATCCACAATAATATCATCCAAGGTTGACATTTTGATCACAAATCCTTCTAAACCATCGGGTGGTAAACCCCTTACATAACTTCGAAGTTCGATCAAGGCTTTGGCATAAGTGGTATAAGCAACGCGATTCATCATTAACTTGACACGATACTGTTTAAATTCGTTCCATCCTTTGACAAAGGTTCCGATGGCAGCTAAACAAGCTACTAAAAGACTGTTTTTTAACACAGGACCTACAATCATACCAGTGGCTACTAACAACAAGGCCATGGCATTCAATAAAGTATACACCCATTTGAATTTAGTCCATTGATGTTTGTAACACCACCATTGTCGATGGTAAAAACCGAACAACACATTCAATCGTGGATCCAAGTTCGAGTTTGGAGGCACTAAAAACACCATGAGGCGGCTTTTTGTTTCAAAGTCCACATCAATTCACGAAAATAAGTTTCGTTGTAGTCTCGAATGATATGATCAATCGATTGTTGTTGTTGAATCATTTTATAGACTTTTTGCATCATAGCATAATCCAAATCATCCTCTCGCATGTTTTGTAAATGATCACCCGATACTTTTTCCCAACACTTCCAACAGGGTTTGTCACTCATACACATTTTCATATTTGTCCCCTTTTTTGACCAAACGCATCACCGTTCCCTTTTTCGGGTGAGTCCAAAACTTTTTGCTTGTAATGCCTGTAGGTCCTACCAACGCTTGTTTGACAATATCCCCTTTCCAAAACCGTTCAAAGACATGTTTGTTGGAAGGAATGGTCTTTTTGGTGAGGTATTCTGCTGCTTTAGCGACCGTGAGTGGTGAAATACCATCACCTTTCTGATACGTTCGTGTCCATCCTTGATCTTTTAACACATTCGCATACAATCGATGTTGATCGGATGAAGCCGGGTGTAAATCCATGAGCATGTAACCAAATGGTTCGCTGGTAATATGATGAAAAGTCTCCAAACACTCTTTCCAATCCATAGGAAAACATTGAAGTAACACATTTCTGACGCCTAACTGATCCCTCGGATTTTTGAAGGCCACAATGTAATGTGCATTGCGAGAAATACTTTTGGCATATTTGCCTACAGGAAACATGCCTTGACACAAGTACAACACCGTGACATTTTGATGATGAGAATGTTTGGTAAACAAATCCAACACCCGTTTATGCCCACTCCCTTCATCCATGAGATCATCCAACACCAAAATCCCCTGCCCTTGTGGAAACCATTGGATCAAATCTTGATACTCAGGGATCCCTTCATGAAATTCGATGCCTTGTGCTTGCATGGATTGAAATCGAGGTTGCCAAGCGCCATAACAATAATGAATGGCTAGTGGGGGTGTTTCAAACAAATCGAGATTCTCTGTAAGTAAGTTTTCGGTAAACACGGTTTTTCCACATCCTGAAGGACCCACTACTAAAATAGAGGAAGGGGTATGAAACTGAAACGACATCTCAAAGAAAATGACCACGTTTTCTCAGTTACACTTTTATTTATCACATCGAGATTGACAAGTTTGATGACCCTCTTTGAGCCCCACTTTTTCATTGATTTCTTCTTTTAGAAATTCACCCACCAGGTGATCATTGTTAACACGATCATAGTCAGAAAAATGTTGAACAAAATCTTGTAAAGTGCCTCCACGGGCTTTGAGTTTTAAATACATGAGAGCATAATGTCCACAGGCTTTACTATGAAGTCCTTGAAGCGAACTTCCATTGGAAACAACATATTTCCAATGTTTCATGACCCAATCTTGAAGGGGTTTGGCTTGCTGATAGACTTCTAACGGTAAAGCATAACTATCCATCACTTCACACAGATTATTTTGAGTCCATAAGGCAATCCAATGTTGCCCAGGTTGATCATGTGGATCCGTGTTGACAATGTAAGCTCTGGGTCGGGTTTTGACAGGGTGTTTAGGTAAGCCATCACAAGGTAGGGTTCCAACATACTTCCATTTGAGATTGGGATCGTTTTCAGCTAAATAGGTTAATTGTTGATCGGTTAAGGCCACAAACTCCATGTTTAGTGTTGGCACACGTCATATAACACAGCCCCGTTTGGATCAATTTCAATCAGATTTTCAAACTCTCCGTAGACCAGCACAGTGATATTGTTAGCTGGAGCTGTTCGGAACTCCAATTTAAGCTGTAGATCTCCAGACTGTTTTGGGTTGAGGTTTTTACTATCAGCACAACCATTGGCTACATTGTCATACAGGAAAAGGGTGCATCCTTTGTCTTGTCCCCAGCCCTGGCGACAGGATGACCATGGTACCATTGTTTTTCATTGCCAACCACGTTTGACCATGGTTGACAGTGTTGTGGCAATGGTGTCTGACCATGGTCTCTGAATAAGAGATGACCATGGTACATTGTCAACCATGGTCAAATGAGCACTTATCATAATTTTTTTTTATTTGGAGCAAACCTCAAACTAAGATATCATCTTATTCTATTTGGTACTAAACAAAGGTAATAAAAAATCAAAAGATCATGCTTTAGCCTTAACATGACATCAGACCAGACATTTTCCCCCAGCAATTTATGGTAAACCATGTTCAACCATGGTTTAGTTTTTGAACTATTTAATTTCTGAAAACTTATTGACACTGTGGTATGATTAAGGAAAATGTACAAATGGTGGATGAAAACTATAAAAATTGCTTTTCTACAGCTGTAGCAGTGAAAATACTGATATTTGATTTCGCCAGGAAGCCATCATAAATCATGTTCAACCATGTTTTGCTAATTCAATATTAACCAAATTATTTCACAACATTATACCAACACAACTGGACAGTAAACCATCTTTAATATTTATTTGACAAGTAGCTAAGACTAAGGTGTACACGTGAAATGCTTTGGTGATGAGAAGAACGTAGTAACCGTATTAAAGTGATTTAAAAATCATGTCAATCCACAGTTTTCTTAAAACTAACAAAAGACCTTGTGTAAGGTTGAATTGAATTAAAACAAAACAAAACAAAAAAGTCAACACTAGTTTGTGAGTAAACATACAATAACTTTGAAAACCGGCTAGTTTGACACTGGCAAATCTCGATGGATTACAAAAGCCATCATCCTCAGATCCTGAACAATTCTGATTCATGTGACCATGGTTAACTATGTTGGACCATCTTTCACATTTTCATTCAAATATTCTACTGAAATTGATTCGGTTTTGCCAGTAGAATACGCTATACATTTTTATCCAATTCAATATTAATTGTTTGTAAATCTGGCTTTACCTTTCTAGTATGCTCGAGCTTCATCCTATTTTAATAGAGTCATACTTCAGTCGAAAGAGGTGGCAATGTGGCAGCGCAGTGAAGTTCGTTCTCACAATGGGATTCCATATTTTCCTTACTTTACAAGAATATAGATGTAATTTTTTCTTGTCATCTATAGATCTCTTTAAATGGTTCCTCTTTGTTTTCTAGTAAAGCATAAACCCTTTAAACAGGGAAGAAAAGACTGATATGTAATCAGCAGTAATCAACATGTAACTGTTACGGTCAAGCGCATTTTCAGTAGAAGGATGCGAAGGAGCTGGTGACTAGATAAGCCTGCGTGGTCAGCGAGTGGTCAGCGGCCTTTCACATGAGGGATCGTTCGATTTCGCCATTGCAGATCAACGGTCAGTTTCTTCACGTTTTCTTGGAGAAAATCATTTAAAATGACTCATAAAACGGTGAATATGGATCACTTACATTTTAAAAACGAGGTAAGTTTTAATAACAGATGATAACTTTTGAAAATGATGACTTTTGATAGGTAAGATCAACTTAAATACACGAACGCTGTGAAGCGCGTTAAGCTGAAGCTCGCTGAAGTCTTAATATTCTTGGTTTGTATTTTAACCCACTTTGTGTGATGAAGTGTTTGTATTTTAGACCTCTCTTTAAATATTTTGAAGTTCTTAGAGTGCACAGTGATATGATTTTATTCTTGATGAATGAAAAAAAGCTGGATGTGTTATCAGACGTTATGTGTTATTTGTGTCACGCAGGCCATGGTGAGCTTACCAGCTTATGGATAATTTTAACTGGCACAAATACAACTATAATATGAAAACATTTTAAGCTACTGTAAAATGAATATCACTTGTGTGACTAGAGAGGAGGTATTAAACAAATGCTAACCGTTAGAAAAAATGATACTGGTTTTAAGTGGTTTTAACAACACATTTGTTTTTGTTTTATTGTAGTTTAATGGCCTCTGATTGATGTGGATGCAATTGTTTTTGGAAGTGCACTATTACCAAACAAAATTTACTGGCAGTTAATGAGCTAAGTGTGGAACAGTGAAAACAGAATTATAAAATTGTAATTGTCAGTTGTAAGAACATGTTCTTTTGGAACAAGGTTACAAAATTAATTGTACACTGGGTAGCAGAGGCTTTTCTTACATGTTTTGGTGGCTGATAGACAGCTCCACTTAGCCTCTGACATCCAGGAGTATGTTATTGAGAGTTTTAATGTCATCTGTAGACTGTAGAGGCTTGCTGCGTAGCATTTTCAGTCAAACCCAGCAGTGCCCAGGCAGCCCCCCAGGCATGAGTGGGGATTTTGTTCATATAAATTATAAATCCCGTGGATGGGACATTCAAGAGTTATGTTATTCTAGAATCTACCCCAGGGATGGAAATTCATCTTCAAAGAATCTTGGCTTTGTTTTCAGTAACGAGCTATCTAGGAAAGAGAGTGAATTTATGACTGGATCAATAAAGACATGCCTTACCCTTATAGATTATTATTATTACTTTTACTACTAATTTTATTGTCATTGTTATTGTTGTTGTTGTTAGTCGTTGTTATGTTTCATGAATCTTTAAAAAAAATTTCAGACTTCATTAAGTGAAAATAGCATTTTTACATGATTTGCAAAAGTGCAGACTTGCATGTAACAAAATTATTACTGGAATAATACTGAGATGTGGCATTTTTGGAACTTTTACAGGAACCCTAAATTTATTTTGGTATTACACAGTTGAACAACCCCAGGGTAATTTTTTAAATTTTCTAACTGTAACACCAGGTGTTGTGAATCATCCCACTTTAATTGGGCTACCATTTGCAAATGATACAATCCAATCACAGCCCTGTGGAGGAAACATGGGCACTGCTGGTGGTTATAAAGTGAGGATTTGGACTAGTGCAGTTTTAATTAAGGGGCTGAAAGTCTTGCAAACTGTTTTGGTTGATTGATCTGTGTAAGACATACTTCTCATGTCCACATACATTGAATTACTGTAGGTGTTCTGTCTTGTTAGATGTCATGTATGGATACTAATTAATTAAAGCATTAAAAAAATCCGAGCTCAGCATGTAGCAATAATTATTGACTTCCTCAAGACTTTATCAATCAATGAATGTTCTACAACTTTTGTTCGCTCTTCTCCTCCCTGCATTTTTGTAACAGTTTTCACAGCATGCCCCAGGTGTTGACAATGTAAGAAAGTTTTATGGGATGGATTTGTCATCTGCTCGTATCCAGTGCTTTGTTTTCCATCTAAGTATATGCTTGACCATGTTAAATGAAAATGGTTCGTTAAGATCTGACTGGGTTATTTCATGGTTTCTTTTTACCAGAAAACATGGTTGATCATGTTCTGTCATGGTTTGCCCCCCCCCCCCTCCCCCAGCAAAAAAAAACATAGTTGACCATGATATGTCATGTTTGGTGTATCCCACGGTACATGGTTGACCATGCCATACCATGGTTTATATTATGAAAACAGAACACGGTTGACCATGTTATACCATGTTTCTTTTAAACCTGAAACATGGTTGATTATGTCTTTTCATGGTTTCAGTTTTGAGTAATTTACCATGGTAGACCATGGCTAAACATGTTATACAACCATGATTATACATGGTTGACCATGTCTTTTTCATGTCTATTTGCAACTTATCTTGACCATGGTCAACCGTGGTCGAATTTGTGCCATTTAACGTTCATGGTTAACCATGGTCAAACCATGGTTCTACCATTGACAGATCATGGTAGACCATGGTTGCTGACCACGATCAACCGTGGTAAAAACATGGTTGACCATGGTTTGACTGTGGTCCTGACACAGGGGAATCCTCCTGTTCTACCATGTTCCCTTCCATTTTACACCAGGCCCCACTGGCTTGGAGATACCTGAAGAAACCTAGCAGATCTTTGGTGGCATCATTTCCTACCAGCTCTAGGGTTTCATAAGGGTATTCTTCTCCTTTGACAATCTGCTTGATGGAGGTCAAATCAAATTTCTGGAAACAAAACGGGTCTCGAGTGACAGCTCCATTAAATGCCCTGCTGTCCAACAATCCTACAATCATTTGATCAGGCACACGGTTTTGGAACAAATCTCGAATTTCGAAGCGGGTCAAGCTGTTTTCCATGCTGAAGGTACGAATTTCACTTCGAACCGTTGGGTAAACAGCTACAGCGCCTTGATTGTGTCTTTGGGACACAAGGTTCATGTAGATGGTTTCATTCAGTCTGAGTTGACACAGATGAAAGCGAATCTTCACATCTTCTTCCTTCAGTCGACCTGCTTTTCCCACTCCATTTAGAAACAGGCTAGGGCTGTTAAAATGAAATTTCATCTTGATTTCCACTCCAGGCACCATGGCTTTGCCAGTGTGAAACACTTCCGGATGGGGTTTAAACACCAGAGAACGGGTCACTCCACCGTCATATTCGGCTGTTTCGGCTGTCATAGCGGTTAGCATGGCTTTGTGGTTCGCTGATAAGTTTTGATAGTCATTATGTCCAGCACCCGAATTGGAGGTAGTATCTGTGTTGTTGGCTGTCCATTCAGTTGGAGAATCGATGGCATTAAACCATCCTGCTGGTCTCAACACAGTTTTACCATCTTTTCTGTCATAGTTGATCAAGGTTTCCAAGTAAGCTTTGTAGTGATAAGTGTCCGATTGAGGACTGATCAAAGTACCATTCAAGTGAAGATCAATCTGTTTAATGATCGAGTGGGCCAAATTGTTGACAGGCCACAATTTTTCGTTGGCTACCAAATTCCCATTGTCACTCTTTTTTAAACGCAACTCCATGGTAAAGTAACTCCGGTCCAAATCCACAAAACTGTCCAACTTGGGGACGATAAATTCCATTGGGTTAATACCCGTGGTGGTGGGTTGAATCGTCACCATACGGTAAGCATGAATGCTATAATCCGACGGGGGTTTTTCAAAAAGCTGGAGAGCGGAGTTAACCACCGTTGAACGTGCCATGTTGACTGTGAAGAACTCACTTGGTAGTTCGCTTTATATATTTGCCAACACGGATTGGGGTCTTGAAGGAACCGGTTCCATTTTCTCACACACCAAAAATATCTCGCGCTTTTTTGACTTGTTTAGGAAACAACGCAGTGGCTACTTGAACTGCTTCTTTGACTTTAGGTTGTCTTACAACTTTTTTAGCTTGTTTGGTAATTTCTTTTTTCAACACTTCTTCCGCTTTTCGTTTGACATCCCGTTTTAGTCCGCTTTGAATGCCACCCAAGGTATTACTAGGTAGTTTCAAGGGATTGCGAGTGCTTTTAAGTGGCATTCTCGCTAAAAGCGGTCCACTCGATTGCGCGACCCAAAATAGTTTTCCTTTATTTTTTGTTTGTGAAAAGGGTTTGGTACACATGCATCAAAACCACTTTATTTATTTTCCAATCTTTATTTTCGCTTTGCTACAAGCCAAAAACCAATTTTGCCCGCAACGGGGTTTCGGCGGTGATCAAAAGGCTGAAATTTATGGATTTTGAGATGCGCGCTACGGCCAACTAAATGCAGGTTACGAAATTTTGCTTTGACCTAGAATCTAAGATACACCAACCAAGTTCACAGACAAAATGTGGAAAAGTTGATAAAGTTTTGAGCACGTCAGGTGAAGTTAAAGACAACCTACTCTGAAGCCTACAATAAGATCCCAAAAATGGACCAAATACAACAAACAATTTCGTATCGTTTGCGGCCTAAATTGGGTTAAAAAACAACATCACAGCAAAGTTCTTACCTTATTTAATCAATTTGTAAGCTCAAACGTGCGGGTATCTCCCTGGATCACAAGCGAAAACAGGTTAGAACTCCGCCATTGACAGCGTGTTAACGTTAATATCGCTCGTGTCAAAGGTCACTTACATCACCCTAGAACTTGGCAAAAATACTTTATTCGGGGATCCTAACCCGTTGCTGTCCACCAAAATAAATGTCTATAGCTTCCTTTAATGCTCGTACATCCAATTTTGATCCAGAACAGGATGAAAGTTGCGTTAAGTTGATAAATATTCATGGCGGGTGACGCTCAACAAAGTAAACAACGTCGGGTATCGTAGTTGATCCAGATTTCTGCTCCGGTAAGGAATACAAAACATTTTCAAGATCCCTAGAAGAAGAAAAGAAGTTATGTAGTTGAACTCTAACAATGAATTTAGGCTGTTCAACACCTCCTACAACTTGGACGCGGTCGAGGCAGAAAAATATAATTTGAAAAGTTGCAACGAAAATCGTGCTAGTTGTCCAGACTCACCGGGGAACTGGCCCGCCAGAAGGTGAAATGAGATTATTTTCGCCTAAGTCGCCTGAGTTTCCGTTTTAGCCTTGGGTCTAGTCGTTCGGTAACGGACTGTAGGAATCTTCTTTTCAGTATAAAGAGAAATTGTGAAGTTCGCAGTAGTTGAAATTACTCATCTCAGAAGACTTGGGACGACCCCGACGTTTGCCTACGTCACAATTTGTCACACAATCTTATCAATGTCGCGCGACTAATTTAGTAGCAAGCGAAAAGAGAAATTAAAAAAAAAATCCTTTGCGATTTAGGCCCTGTGCACTTAATGATAATTTATGGAAAGTGGTGAACAGGTTTCATCTAGCAAGTGAGAGAAAAAAGTGCGAGCGTGACGGGGTGCATTGGCGTTCACTGAAAACATGTAAAGGATATTACATGGCGGCGCGAAGATAGGAATTTTATTTTCGAGTGGTAAAACATTGTCTTTTACCACGAGAAAATAAAATTCATATATTCAAGCCACCATGTAATATTCTTTCTATTATATGGAGAAGAGTATCTTTGCACAAGAGTAAGAGAATAAGAGAGTGTAAGAGCGGAAATGACGTCATCGATATCCTCACTAGTGAGGATATGGAAAAGACGCCACTTGAGTCCCAGATGTAGTTTCGTGTGAACTTTACGAGTGGTCTACTTTGCACTAAAACACTCTTGTTTATATCATATAGAGAAATACGTCACAGCCGGCACGGTAAAAAGTCGGAATAATGAATAAGAAATATCAAATATAGTAGGAAACGTGAGTTGTTCTCAAACTGAGCAGTTGACAGAGAAAACATTTCTACACTTACGACTAGTTACGTAAAATAAATCAATCATTAAATAAATATTCATTCCAATGCCGAGGAATCACTGGACTGGGGAACACTACCAAACTAAGATATCCTCAGTGCCACTTCCAATATTGGACGAGGTGGGGGTGTTGAAAGAGAGAATATAAAAAAAATCAACGACTGTGAGCCAACAATTGTATAGTTGTGGCTGCACGTTTATTCAATCCAGAAAATAATGACAATATATGAAAAGATAGACGCTTTCTTGATATCTTTATCACTCCGTGACTCGCTTGACCAGACTGCGTTTTCTAACTGTCACAGAAAGTTGATGAGCATTAGGTCTTCACCACACTGGCCAGGGCAATAAAACCGAGTCACAAAGATGCTGAAGGTTCCAATGAAGACGCTCTGTTTGAATGCTAGGAGCCAGGATGCTTTTGTGAGTTCTCCACATCAGAGGGACCTCAAGACCACATCCACTTTGGGCAGCATGACAAGGCAGGAACCGTCAGAGGGTTTGTATGAAAAACGTGACTGGGCATCCACGTTCTCATCACTGGCACTAGAATCCAAGCTATCAGCAGGGGGAGGCTCCACCCTTAGGCTCAAACCCTTACCCTTTAATATACCAGTTTTTAACCCAAATTGCACCCTTTTCATAACCTAGAGTAAGAATGTAGCCCTTTCTTATACACATGTTTATATCCCAAGGATAAGCCAAAAAAGTAGAATATATATCTCATTGTCGCAACGTTTGTATCTGGGCTTTCAGTCGCCCTGAGTCGGTTACTAAAGGCCCTCAACTTTCGTGTGTTCTGCGTCATTTTTGCCAGAATTTGGCACTTTTTTATATACTTAATAGCTGCTTTCTCTTTTACTTAGCAGCGCACTTTGCTGACCTTTAATATACTTAATATACTAAGATAACGATTTTTCCAATCTTTCACTACATTGCAGGCTCAAAAAGTCACCCTTTTCGGGCGGAGCCTCCCCGTATACTCCACTATAGGAAGTGCCCTCCCCCCCTCCCCCCAATTGGAAAATGTTTGTGAAGTAACAATCGAATCGTGCGACATGGACTGGCACTTCAGAGACCAAGAGGAAAGGATCGAGGATTTCGGAGAGGGTAAAAGAATACCCTACAACGCGATTTGATATTGGCGAGGAAAGACTACGAATAGCTGATTCAGTCAGGAGTCAGGAGTCAGGAGTCAGGGTTATGGGTTCCTGATTCAGTACAGGTGTCAGGGGACATGAGAAAGGCCATATTTGACATTTCCTATTCATATTTCCAACTTACGACTGTACCGTGCGTTGTGACGTATTTCTGTTTATGATATAAGCAAGAGTGTTTTAGTGGAAAGTAGACCACTCGTAAAGTTCACACGAAACTACATCTGGGACTCGAGTGGCGTATTTCCATATCCTCACTAGTGAGGATATCAATGACGTCATTTTCTGCTCTTACACTCTCTTATTCTCTTACTCTTGTGCATACTCTTCTCTATATAATAGAAAGAATATTACATGGTGGCTTGAATATATGAATTTTATTTTCTCGTGGTAAAAGACAATATTTTACCACTCGAAAATAAAATTCCTATCTTCGCGCCGCCGTGTAATATCCTCTACATGTTTTCAGTGAACGCCAATGCACCCCGTCACGCTCGCACTTTTTTCTCTCACTTGCTAGATGAAACCTGTTCACCACTTTCCATAAATTATCATTAAGTGCACAGGGCCTAAATTGCAAAGGATTTTTTTTTAATTTCTCTTTTCGCTTGCTACTAAATTAGTCGCGCGACATTGATAAGATTGTGTGACAAATTGTGACGTAGGCAAACGTCGGGGTCGTCCCAAGTCTTCTGAGATGAGTAATTCCAACTACTGCGAACTTCACAATTTCTCTTTATACTGAAAAGAAGATTCCTACAGTCCGTTACCGAACGACTAGACCCAAGGCTAAAACGGAAACTCAGGCGACTTAGGCGAAAATAATCTCATTTCACCTTCTGGCGGGCCAGTTCCCCGGTGAGTCTGGACAACTAGCACGATTTTCGTTGCAACTTTTCAAATTATATTTTTCTGCCTCGACCGCGTCCAAGTTGTAGGAGGTGTTGAGCAGCCCAAATTCATTGTTAGAGTTCAACTACATAACTTCTTTTCTTCTTCTAGGGATCTTGAAAATGTTTTGTATTCCTTACCGGAGCAGAAATCTGGATCAACTACGATACCCGACGTTGTTTACTTTGTTGAGCGTCACCCGCCATGAATATTTATCAGCTTTACGCAACTTTCATCCTGTTCTGGATCAAAATTGGATGTACGAGCATTAAAGGAAGCTATAGACATTTATTTTGGTGGACAGCAATGGGTTAGGATCTTCGAATAAGGTATTTTTGCCAAGTTCTAGGGTGATGTAAGTGACCTTTGACACGAGCGATATTAACGTTAACACGCTGTCAATGGCGGAGTTCTAACCTGTTTTCGCTTGTGATCCAGGGAGATACCCGCACGTTTGAGCTTACAAATTGATTAAATAAGGTAAGAACTTTGCTGTGATGTTGTTTTTTAACCCAATTTAGGCCGCAAACGATACGAAATTGTTTGCTGTATTTGGTCCATTTTTGGGATCTCATTATAGGCTTCAGAGTAGGTTGTCTTTAACTTCACCTGACGTGCTCAAAACTTTATCAACTTTTTCCACATCTTGTCTGTGAACTTGGTCGGTGTCTCTTAGATACTAGGTCAAAGCAAAATTACGTAAGCTACATTTAGTTGGCCGTAGCGCGCATCTCAAAATCCATAAATTTCAGCCTTTTGGTCACCGCCGAAACCCCGTTGCGGGCAAAATTGGTTTTTGGCTTGTAGCAAAGCGAAAATAAAGATTGGAAAATAAATAAAGTGGTTTTGATACATGTGTACCAAACCCTTTTCACAAACAAAAAATAAAGGAAAACTATTTTTGGTCGCGAAATCGAGTGGACCGCTTTTAGCGAGAATGCCACTTAACTCCTTTCCATCCACCCTTGACCATCTCTTTGAGCACACCAGCCCCTTCTTGGTCATACGATTCATCGGTGCGAAATCGTGTCAAACTTCCTCCACGCATGACGATTACTTTTTGATTTTTCGTTGTGATTGTCTCTTTTTATACCTCTTTTCCTGGGCATCTAACCATTTTTTCGTTTGGTGCCCAACAACACCTCCAAGGGCTGCTAAAGTGGCGGTTTTTCCGGCTGCTGCTAAAGCAGGAATCACCGCAGCTAAAGGTAAAACACCTCCTTGCTGTGTTCTCTTTCTTCGTCGAAGGGGTGACATGGTTTGATTTATTTTCTAAATAGACTCTTCCTTTTTAAAGTGGAGGGTCACAATCGAATGTCCTGGTCCAAATTTGACTAAATCTTCTCCTTCCCCCACCGTTTCAGCAATTTGAAGTTCTATGATTTCCACCACTTGATTTCGAACCGGTAAATACTGAATGTGTAAGGGTTCAAAATACACTGTTCCTCTTCCTTCTTGGTGGTATTTGATTTCGCGTAACAAATCGGCCACACGATTGCCAACCATAGAACTGCCGCCTACATCGGAGTAGATGTGAAGCGATCGGGTGGGTTCTTTTACCACCGAACGAAACGCCACATTCAGGTTGGTAAATTTCCAACTGACTCGCATACTTAGAAAAAACCAAGTAACTCCAAAATTATCGGTTTGATATCTCATATACAAAAGGTTTTCATCTTTATCTCGAAAATCGGACAATCCTTTTGAAGGCACTGTGTTTTCATGGTACATCATTTGTAGGTTCACACCTGCTTCCCACTGGCTCCGCCAGTCCGTTCGGATCCAACCCATTTTTTCACCGAACACCGAATTAAAGGCAAAATGGGGTAGGGGGTCAGTCACACCAGGAAATCGAATTCGCACTACCTGGGAATTGTCCAACACTAAATCATCGTTCTCCCATTTAAACAAAGCACAGGTGTGCTTGTTTCCATGTTTTTCCACAGTTTCGTAATCTCGTTTAAAGTCTTGGGTTTGTTGCTGTTGTATCCATCGCAAAGAAGCTTTCATAAAACTAACTCCGTCCACGATAGAATCATCCTCCTTCAACTCGTCCAACGTCATATTGCGAAATTTGTAAATAAAGGTAGCATTAGGTTTTTTTCTGACACAGGAGGTTCGAAACACGGGTCGGTTGTAGGGTACAATGTGACTCAAGTTGACGCCGGTATCAGGAATAGAAATGGAACTCAAACCCACTTGCCATCCTTCTCCAGGTAATCGAAGGGGTTCAGGTAAACGGATTTTGTACCAATTGGCTTGATTGTTGGGAAATTCTTTTCGATTGGCATGACTGGGTAAAGTCACATACATGGTTTACACGATATCTTGACTGGAGATCCAGCTATTGTACTTGTCAGGCCACCCTTTCCTCTTGACTAACAGTTGATTTTTTCGTCGCTTAAGTACTTTTTCCACACGGAACACATCAGTGACATGGACTTTTTGTAAATCTTCTTCGTAAAAAGTGCCTTCTACAGGGGTTTCATCCCACTCACGAATTTTATAAACAGGTAAAGGACCAGGCAACACACGATCCACCACAAACACTTCTTCGGTCCAACCAGGTAAATAAGCTTTTTGAAAGGTGCGATAGATTTTGTTTAGTCGAACACGATCTCCTTTTTTGAAGGTGGGTTTTCGTTTCTTCCTTTTCTTGGCATACAATCTTTTCCACACCGCTTTTTCATTCTTCCAGTTGACTTGCTTTGGTGCCATACCAATACTTCGGTGTGGTGTTGCATTGTAACCTTCAACCAAGTCAGGTAAAATATCCACAAATTCTAAGGTGTTAGCAGCCGTAAAATAACGATACAAGCGTTGTTTTAAAGTTCGATTAAACCGTTCTACCACACTGGCTTTAGCATCCCCATGGGTTGAAAAATGAGTAATTCCTTTTTCTTGGAGCCAACTTTTCACGGGTCGATTGTAAAATTCTTTGCCTTTATCGGTTTGTAAGCGGTTGGGTTGTCGCTTTTCTTTCACAATGGTGGTTAGGGCTTTCACGATACTGGTTCCTGTTTTGTCTTTTAAAGGTTGAACCCAAGCATATTTGGACAACACATCAATCACGGTTAAGAGATAACGCACCCCTTGGTTGTATTTGGCTAGGAATTGGACTTCAATTAAATCCGCCACCCATTGATCGTCTAAACCTCCCACCACCACGGGTAATGTAGGAAATCGTCTTCGTCTGGGTTTGTGTAAGGTGTAAGCTAAATCTTTTTTCAACAGATTTTGAGCTGTTTTGACTGGAATTTTATACGCTTTGGCAAATCGTTGAATCCCTCCTAAACTGCCTGTGGCTGCTGGATTGTGATAGCGTTTTAACAAGGCATCTGCTACTGACACTTTTTTCCCTTTCTTTCGAGGTGCCATAATGTATTCTCCAAAAGAAGTAAGGATGGAATGGAGGAGGGATGGGCCTTTTGTATCTTTTGAAACCAATTTAACGCGTTAGGATAGGATTTCAACCAAATGATAAACACGACCCAACGGTACAAATTTACTTCCACGTGGGTATCGCGAAACACTTCGAGCGGATTTTCATCTTCAAAATAAGGTGGAATAGGAATTTTGTCACCCTCTTGTAAGTCATATAAACATTGACAAAGGTACTGATGACTTTTGTATTGTAACCAACCCCGTAAAGTGTCCAACGCATACAACAAACAGCCAGCCATGGTTCAATTTAACTAATGTTTATTACACATAGCATCACTATTTTATACATTTAAAAAAGACCTAATGAATCCTCATGAACAGCGTCTTGTCTTTTTAGATAGTCAGCAAAGTTCTCACTGTACTTGGGTGGAGGTGGTGCTGGTGGGTTTCTTTCTGGATCCCCGATGGTGGGTCCTGCATCATAGATATCAGTCCAATGCGGTGCACAACAAAATAGGTCATAACCTAGTTTCTCACCATCTTGTCCCCAGTACGGTTTTGGACTATAGGATGGTTGAAGAGTGGCTGCATCTTTAGTAAACCATTGCTCCTTACGATAGTGTCTGTTTTCCTGGTTAGCTGGTGGGATGGATTCTGGTGCTGGTGGATCTTCTGTTAGCCAGGGATACACATTCAGAGGAACTTTTTTGTCCTTGATCGGTTGATCAGCCCATCGGAAGAACTTGCACCGGTTGTAGGGTTTGCTGCGACAGTTGAGGTACAATCGGCCAGGGTTGGCTGTAGACCGGCTTTGACGCAGAGCGGGTAGATATCCACAGAAACACAGCAGGCTTCCCCATCGGTCACAAATGTCTGGGTGAACATTCCTGTAAACTTCTGTCATGTAGGCTTCAGCTTCATTTTGACCGCAAAAGAGGAGGCAAGGTTGTGTAGGACATTTCAGAAGCTTCCATCCTTTAGCATTTGGAACATTGGTCAAACGTTCCAAATGGAGTGGGCAAACCATGTAATCCACTTTACTTGGTGATACCATCGGCTCATGGTCTGAAAGTTCTAGATCCTCCAACAAGGTTTGAATCTCTCCTTCCTCCAGTTGTGGTTCTAAAGAAGCTTGTTTCAAATCTTCTGGTTTTGGTTCTGTTTCAGCTCGGATCTCTTCCACCAAGGCATAGACTTTTGGATCATAGGGTCCGATTTTTCTCTTCTTCTCCGGTTGAGTTTCATCTTCAAAAGTTACTTGTTTCTGCTCAGTTTTTCTACCTCTCTTCTTTGTCGGTGCATCGTCAGGTTTCATTTCGCTGATGATCTTCTTTTTTGGATTTTGAAACTCAGGGCTTTGAAAAATGGTAGCCATTCTCACCATTCGTTTCAACCCATCTTCAGGTGATGGTGGTGGATCCTGCATTTTCTCTTCAGGTTGGTCCAACTGTTTGGGTTTTTTCTACTTTTTTCCAGATTTTCGTTTGCGAGAAATTTCCTTCACCAAGGATTTCTCTTGACCAACTTCAACAGACATGGACATGACTTGATTCTGTATAACCGGGTTGTCTGTGGGACTCTTTTTATACAAGTTCAAGACGGTGACGTCATGTCCCAACGAAGACCTTGTCCAAGCTCGTCCCATCGTTTTAATCTGTCTTATCCAAGCTTGCCTCATGACATCATATCCCAAGAGGGATTTCTCTTATTGTTAAAGTCTGTCCTTGCCTGAACTTGCCCGAACTTGTCCAACTCCAAATAGATAATAGGTTCGATAAGTTTCTTCAAGTAAGCACTGTGGAGAGTAGATCCATTGTTGAATTCTCAGATCCATGTCGATTTTGTAAGTAGGAAGCAAATACTGGAGAAGCTTTCTAAAATCCTGGTGGATATCAAATTGTGTCGAAGTGGTCAACACCGTGACATAAAGGATAATCTTTAGCTGATCCTCTTGAACATCTTGGATTTGTTCAAGCAGTTGAGTAATATGATGAGGTTGGAAGTGAAAAGGAAACTGTTTTAACTCCATGATGTTCAAACTGAAAGATTCACAAATAGTCTAGGGATTCACAAATAGTCTAGTTGAGTTTTCTAAAAGTGTGACCTTTGGATTTACTATTGTTCATATTTAGACTGGTCTGAGCTTACCCAATGACGTCATCCATTGTCTCAGGCGGATTTGCCCAAACTTGCCCTATTGTCATGCAGGTTATATAAATCGTGAAGTTAAGTTGAAACATCATTTCACCATGGATCAAGACATGGAACTCATACAACTTTCCATGGGTGATAAACATGTGCTTTATTCCAACGGAGATTTTGGTGCCAACCGAATTGCTGAAGAAATGGCTAAAGAATATGGGATGCAAAACGATGTGATTGCTAAATTCAACTCACCAGCTGCTGTGGAACTGATGATGCAAGCCAATTCAGCCATTACTAAAGCGGTAGTTGCTTTGGGTCGAGAAGTACCTTCCCATTTCTATATCTACTCCTTGCTGCAAAGAAATTACCACATCGCTCGCAAGGCTCACACTGTGTTTGCCTTTGGACAACTGGATTTGAATCGCAAAGAAGTCAAAGGAGGCACCGGATGGACAGTGCAACTCGCCTTGGATCGAAGTAAGGAAGTGTTTGTGTATGATATCAGAACCGAAACATGGTTTCGTTCAGAAACCATCTACGGTATCGATCCGGTGTCAAACTTGTTGAAGTTGGAAACCAAGTTTCTACCATGGGGCAACACCAAACTACCAACGCTTCATCAAAGCAGCGCGGTGATAGGACTGAGGATTGTCGGGCCCAAAACACAACAAAAAATCAAGAACTTATTTCATCGAACCTTTTGCACACCTGAGAACATTGAAGAAGTCAGAAAGGAACTGGAAGAGTTTCAACTATGAAGCCTTGTATTAATAGGTTGGACACTATCGTTGAACAGTATGAAATAGAGTGTAGTCTTGCTAAGAATCCTCAAGACTTAAGAAAAGCTACTGAGAGGATGGTTAAAGCCATCGATGATTTACCAGGCAAGAAAACCAAAGTAGAACGTTTAGTTAAAAAACTTATACAGTTTAAACAGTGAAGAGGATACTCTTCATACAATCTATCATGGTTTTCTGACTTTTGGGATACAATCTATTTAACTCAAGGTTTAATGCGCATGCGTAAAACATTGGGTGATGCACATGCGTTGACATCCCACAAGGGTAAGAATCAGTCCCATATGTCATATATAAGAGATTGGGACCGGGGTAGGGTTGGGGCAAAGGGATGGGTACTAAAATTTCACTTACTCTTTCAACAGATGCGTCGGTGGCCTCATGATAAGGCATCGAGTTTCCAATCGGACACTTATCAAATTACTCCGGGTTCGAATCCCGGCCGGCGCAAACTTCTTTTATTTCTTCTTAGGTTCACAACGGAGCATGGGTGTTAGGGTTAATATGCTAATGAATCTAGGGTTAGGGTTGCTAAGGAGCATGGGAGTTAGGGTTAATATGCTAATGAATCTAGGGTTAGGGTTGCTAAGGAGCATGGGAGTTAGGGTTAGGACCACGTGTTCCAAGATGGCGGTTAGGGTTAATATGCTAATGAATCTAGGGTTAGGACCACGTGTTCCAAGATGGCAGTTAGGGTTAATATGCTAATGAATCTAGGGTTAGAACCACGTGTTCCAAGATGTTCAAACAATAGGGGGTTTTAATTTATGCGTATATGGCCAAACGAGCGTGCATTACTACTCTGTTGCTAGGAAACCAGTGAGAAAATAAACTTTGATCATATGTTGAAAAGGTGGTGTAGTATCAAGGAAATCGAAGTTTACCTTCTATGCGAAATTTTGACTTCAAAAGATACACCCCAAGGCCAAAAAAACTGTTGCGAGCCTCCTTAAGGTGTTTCGATACAGTTTTTTGGGAACCATACCTAACTTTTTGAATCGGCTCTTAGACAGTCTTCTCCTTGCCAGATCATCGTGAAATTTGCAATACTTGTTGGTTTTGGATTGAACTTTAGTGTGGTTTACATTTTGTGAAAATCGATATTTCCATGACAACGATAAACAAAAATCCTCGAAAACAGTAAAATTCAAATTTTGCGCGATCCAGATTTCACTTTGAAAAGCAAATACCAACATCTTAAACTGTGATGTATGGCAGACAAAATATACAAGAACAAAAAAATTCTGTATGTTTGTTTTGAAGTAAATCGCAAATCATTTTCAACCTTAGTTTTTGCATAGTAATAGTAGATGCACCGAAAAATAATCAATGCTTTGATGGAATGGCTAGAAAATACTGTTAAAATGTGTCTTTTACTTACTATTTTACGCCTAGAAAATTTTGTTGTAAGTGGTGTTCGCGATCTCGAGAACGAATTGTTTTTCAAAGATCATTCGCGTAATAATTTTGTGGTAATCTTTGAATTTGAGCGCTTTTGCGAAAATCTTAAGAACGGCTCGATAGATTCTTTTAAAACATTAAACAAACGTGCTTCACGATGTGACCCATTTTAGTTTAGAGTCTTATTAACATTGATTCACTGGAACACTTTTAGATTTAACGTTAAAGAGAACGTATGAACAAACGGAAAAGCTTGCGTTACAAATTCACCGTTGGCAAGTAAATGCTAATATATTCAAAGTAATGCGTTATTCATTGCTTCGTGATTTTTATCCGGTTTGTTCTTTGTTCTTTGTCCCTGTAGATTACAACGAAAAGTAAAAATCACGGAGGAATGCATTGCACATTACTTTGAATATATTAGCATTTACTTGCCAACTGTGAATATGTAACGCAAGCTTTTCCGTCGGTTCATATTTCCTCTTTAACGTTAAATCTAAACGTGTTCCAGTGAATCAATGTTAATAAGACTCAATACTAAAACTGGTCACATCTTCAAGCACGCGTATTTAATGTTTTAAAAAAATCTATCGAGCCGTTCTTAAGATTTTCGCAAAAGCGCTCAAATTCAAAAATTACCACAAAATTATTACGCGAATGATCTTAGAAAAACAATTCGTTCTCAAGATCGCGAACACCACTTTCAACAAAACTTTCTAGGCGTAAAATAGTAGGTAAAAGACACATTTTAACAGTATTTTCTAGCCATTTCATCAAAGCATTGGTTATTTTTCGGTGCATTTGCTATTACTATGCAAAAAATAAGGTTGAAAATGTTTTTGCGATTTACTTCAAGGCAAACATACAGAATTTTTTTGTTCTTGTATATTTTGTTTGCCATACAACATAGTTTAAGATGTTGGTATTTGCTTTTCAAAGTGAAATCTGGATCGCACAAAATTTGAATTTTACTGTTTTTAAGGATTTTTGTTTATCGTTGTCTTGGAAATATCGATTTTCACAAAATGCAAACCACACTAAAGTTCAATCCAAAACCAACAAGTATTACAAATTTCACGTTGATCTGACAAGGAGAAGACTGCCTAAGAGCCGATTAAAAAAGTTAGGTATGGTTCCAAAAAAACTGTATCGAAACACCTTAAATTGTTCAAAATATCATGTCGATAGAAACCACAACCACACGATATCCTCAGTGGCACAGTTATTATATAATCAAGAAGCCAAAGTGGGGTCATGAGATCTTCAATTATTGTTCTTATTAATCCCTGGTTAAATGGATTTGCAGGTAGATGCAAGTTTCTTATGTGCCTCAACCAGTGGCTTGTAACTCTGTTTGCTCATGATTTTGTATTCACTTCCGAGTTCCCATGACTTGTAGTGATTTGAAAGTCACTGCGGTTAAGTTGAAATATGCACGCAAGTTGTCACAATTTTTTTCACCAGTAAGCTACCCATAGTAGTTGATACAAGTTGATCCCATTGTTGAATTCTTTGGTTTTGCCTTTTTGCCCTAGGTTTCCTTGAAATCAATGTTTTTTTTACAACTTGCACCCACTTCACAGCTAATCTGGCCATGCAGTAGTATTTCGTATACATGTACAGGTTGGCATTTCAAACTCTCTGTGGTCCACATTTTTGGTCTGGCCAGAGCCATTCCAAAGAAAAATTAATGCAGATCTGTAAGCAAATTTTGCACAAGTCCCTAGAGAGATCATTTAACAGGCAATTTTAAATGCAGATGCACCACTGTCAAATTTGTTCCAGGCAAAAGCTGAACAAAATTGACAGAAATAATGTATATCTGAAAATAATTTATTATATATTAGAACTTCAGAATAAAGATTTAAATGTATAAAAGATCATTGCAACTGCAAAAGTTGTTTATATAACTGCTTTAATCTTCTGTACATTTTAAATCTTTATTCTGCAGTTGAAAGCATTAAAAATTGCCCGAAAGAACAGAGAGCATTATTAGGTAATGCAGTGGATTATGTGCTACCACTGACCGCAAATGAGCCAACAATCTGCCACAAATGTTTCGGGATTTGTGTTTTGTTTTCACATTGTAAGCCAAATTTTCAGTCTTTCTGACTTTTACACTAACAGTATAGTGGTAGGTTAGAAAAAAAGGAACCCGTAATTTCTACAGCTTTTGTAGTATCGCACAAGTTTTACTGATTATTTTGCTGGATTTGTTTGATTTTTAGTTCGTGAGCTTTTAACTGTAGTTGTGCTAGCTTCAAGCTTCTTTTCTGAGGACTAGTCAGAATTAATTCAATGCACACTTTATAGTGTATGTGTTTTCTGTTTTCTTGGCAGATTGTAAACCATCTTTCACTGCCACCCCAAACAGTACCAATGACGTTTATGTTTTAGATGGTGCCAGTTTTAAAGATCTAATTTGGAACTACAACTCTGATGGTTCTACACTGGAAAAAGTGGAACTTTTGTACCTCAATCCAGATTCTACAACTACAATTGTGGCGAAGAAGCTTCCCAGCAGCCAACAGCTTCAAATCTTCGGATCCAGTGGTTATTCTGGAAGAGTAGAAATCCGTGGAAGTGCAACTTTCAGAATATTGAACATTATTCCAAGTGACAGTAGGACATTTCAGTGTAGAGTTACTTTCACAAATGCTGATCCCCCTGAAATCCAAAACAATGCTGAACTGTTTGTGGTTGGTAAGTCTTGAAATGAATATTTGTTTACATGAAAAATATAATAATTATTCTACTTGTGAGCAAGTAGTAAAAGTAGTTTTTAACCGATGACATCATTGTGACGTCAACGGTTGATGCTGTAGACCTAAAAAAACGCGGCGCCGCACGAGGCACGAGGTACGATGTACGATATACGTTATCTGTCTTACATGTATGTGAGGCCGGGGGTACTCTGTGAGATGCCGGGTAGGGGTGTGCTACTGGGACACTGAAACCCTTACGTTATGAGCGAGACATTCCCATACACTTTGTAGATGGGAGTATGACCCCCGGGCTTTGAAGTGTTTACTTCCAGAGGAATGGGGTACTGGTTAGGCTGCGTGGAGGTAGCAGGATTGTTTGTGCAAAGTTTGAGCAGAAACAGCAGCACAACAAGGAGCAAATCAAAACCATTATCACCTCCAATACGAAGACTAACACGCAACAGCTCCACGCAAGACTCGTTTCACACTTTATAGACACAAAAATTGGTTATCGTTTTCAGATAAAAAATGCATAAATTTACTCATTCCCCGCTTCCTTAGTCAGTGTTCTCCCCAGTTTTCAGGGCAACAGGTAAATCAGTTTTCCAGACGCAGAAACGTACGGAGAAATGTCAAGAAATCCTTTCACAATTCAATCCAATAGTATATCTATATCAAATCTTTTGGATATTTGTAATCCAGGCCTCAGCATGTGGTTCTAACCACTAACAAGCGGTGCTACAAGCGGTAAATTTTACCGGTTACCACCTGATAAGGAGAACACTGCTTAGTTATGTTTCTCCCTTTGAGTGACCCACAAGCGCCGAAAATGAACTTATGACAGTCTCATGAAAGTCTCGTGACTCGCCATTGAACTTTGTCTCATCACATGTTTGTACGTGACAAACGTGACAACACCACTTGTTTACACAAAACAGTAACCTGATCTCACGTAGTTTGCTTCTGTTTTCCTTTATTACAGGTAATTTCCAAGCGGAATTATTAGCTTTCGTAGGAGAATATTTAGTCTTCCAACTAGTCACATGTAATTTGGTTCTGTCTGGTTTCCTTGTTTTAATATCCAAGCGGAATTATTAGCTTGCAAAATAATATTAAAGCACTACAAGCCGAGAACGTACATGAACGTTTTTGTAAACTAAATTTGGTATATCAAATTTCAACCCGCTTATGCAAATTAACCGTGTTTACAAAGCATTGCTTACCACTAAAAACACACAGAATATAAACGACCGAAAGCTTTTCCAGCCAAAAATGTTATTTGAATAAACAATGTATTTACTTTTGGCAGCAAAAAATTTCAATTTTCTTGCTTGCGTGCACACAGGCATATAAATTATTAATTTTTGCGGACACTTGACGTCTATTCAATGGTGACCGGTTCATCAATGTCTTGAATTTTATCTCCGTTCTGCCATCAAAAATACCGGCACAGATATCTGGCAACGGATTTCAAAACCGAAATCCAAAATATATTCCGTACAATAACGTGAAAAAATAAATCAAGTTCACGTGATCACGTGTTTCAACTGCGTGATCTGTCCACGTGTTATGATCATGTTCCAAAAAATGTCACAGTACCAACAAAATAATTTCGCATGACACATGCGTCACACTACAAGCATAAATAATCCGTGACAATCAAAAGTAGCCTGTCTTGAGGGGAGGGGGTGGCTGTTCACAGGCTAAATCAAAAGAGGAGCGGCTTTGCGAACAAAATTACAAAAATTATAGAAATCTGGATCAAACGTTCAGTTAAACAATTTTAAAAAGCAAATCAACATTTAAATTAAAAACAACATTTACCGTACTGTAGCGTTTACCCAGGTCTTTTAAAATCTATTTGAAGTCCGTGGTTCAGCTTACATTTTAGAGCAAACTTTACAGACTTCAGGTCAGGGTCTCTTGCAAATCGAAAGAATCTCAATGTGAAATGGCTTTTCCTTGCTTTAAAGAGCTCCATGTCTTCTTTTGAGAGGCAGATTATTCCTCGGCTTGATTTATTTCCATTTTGAGCTCCTAAATGGAAGTATCTTAATTTTAAGAAAAGAAAAATGCATTTTGAAAATCTAGGACAGATCTCATGTGGTAGACCAAAAATTGGCCTTTCCCCAACCTCGTCCCCAGGGTCTTCTTGGTTTTGAAAGAGCCTAAGGACGCGGTTGGGCGTTTCCCCTACTCCTTAAAACCCACAAATATATGTCCAAAAGAGAGTTTCTGATTGGTTTATGTCTCCTAAACAGTTGACAGCACTAGAAGGCAGAAAAATGCATAGTAGGGGAGGTAGGAGATAAAGTGTCCTCCACGCGGAACATACGTGAAGCACGGCTGGTTTTGGCTGTGCGGCCACAACAAAACAAAATCTCACTACGATTGAGAGTAACAACAAAGGAAGGTACAGTGTATTTGGAAGCGGACAATACGGAAACGGGTTGTAAGACAAAGATCTTTAGCAAACAAGAGACATATGAACTTAGACAATAACAGATATACAAGTGATACACTACGAGTCAAAAGGAAAGCTATAACATGCCTAGTTGTTATGATTTTGTTTAGTGGAAAACTACTTGAAAATAACACGAGACGAAAAACAAGAAAGCAAAAGACAAGTGGCAAATCAAATTAAAACAAGAGTGCAGACAAGATACGGGACAATGTGACTAGCAAGGACTTACGCAATTGTTTCTTCGGCAATTTGACTGGTGGGTATGAAGGACAATGCTGGCCACCAAAATATACACGTAGCTGCGTTTAATTTTAGTGAGGTAACTTTAGCGGATCTAAATGTCCATTAAACGTCCATACGGCGGGAAAGCTTCTTTTCAGGGCCGCGGCTATGCGACCGATCAATAAATGAGTTTTTCTACCTTAAAACAGGTGACGCGCTTCTCTTGTTTGGCAGTCTTCAGCACAGGGTATAAGTCTTTGCTAATGTCTTCGACTTCTTTTGGAAAATCATCTGAGATTCCCAGACTGTGGCCTTTCTTGAGATTTTTTATAAAGGTCTTAATAAACACCTTGTTGTTATAGTAAGGCAACTTGAAAATAATAGACGATGGCTTGGCCGTATTCTGGGCGTTAGAAGATGCACAACGTGATAGCCCATGCACTCGGTCGAAACGGTCTTCCCGAGGAATCTTTAGGTCATTTCATAGAAATTTTTTCAGCAGTTCTTCTGTATCTTCGTTTGATTCATGCTCGCGTCCTTTTATTCCGAAGAATTTCAAGTCACCTCTGCGGCTGACACTCGAGTTTTATGTGCCGATGCTGTAATTGGGCGAGTTTGCATTTGACATGTTGAAGGGAAGCTTCAATGGTATTTTGTTGTTCACAAACCTTATTCTGCAAAGCTTTACCTTCTGTTATCTCAGTTTGGGAACTCTCAGGACTTTTGTGTATGCTCTTTTGTTCATCTTCGAGAGATTTTAATTTAACTCGGCTGTTGAAGGTTTCAAGTTCAGGCATTTTAAGAGTCAATTTTAGCTTCTTGTCCATTTCGATGAGGCGAGAGTTTGTTAACTTGCACCTTTGGCAGTCAAGGCTGTCGTCCTCGAAGATTTCGTCCTTGTCTGGTTGTGAGCTTCCTTCTCGAGTGGGGTTCGTTTTTCTTTCAGAATTTTGAGCTAGCAAGGTTTTTGTTTGTTCCTAGGCATAACTGAGTTACTTTTAAAGAAAAACGACCATATTTGGGGGCAAAGAAAACATTTTTAAACAGAGCAAAGCTGGAATACGCCCGGCATGTTCGGCCTCGTTACCAGTCCCATATTCTACTTTGATGTAACAAGAACACGCTATTGTTCAGAGTGGTAATTGAAGATTATCCACCGTTCGAGAGTAAAGTGTAAAATTAATGGAATTTGAAGTGCTAATTAAAGGTAGCATCCATGATATCAAGAAGTCTAAACAGTCAAGAGTCACCTTAGAGTGCTCAATGTACATAGCTTTACTCACCCTACAGGTCAAAAACAGAACAGTATAATTATTTTTATTTAATTTTTGATGCATTATTTCTTATGAAAAATTATGAGTGGATTATTAGAGCTGCATTTAGCTGGTTTTCGATGGTCTGTGCTAACAATGTGGTTTTTCCAAGCAGAACTTTGCAGATTCTTGAAAAATTTATCAGTCGTATGTACGCAAAATTGAATAAAATCTATGCTACATTGACTCTTATATAGCCTGTTGTTTTGTAACAAGTTCCTACTGTTATTTACGGTTATCTAGACAAAATTCATAACATATCTCGGCTATGCCTATTGAAAATGTACGCCAGATACATGTAGTAGGTTCAAACTTAAAGAGCCAGTGTCACCCAAAGTGCTTTGCGCACTTGTGTTTTTATTTTGAAGTTCGGCTGGCGCGTTTGCCGGACGTTTCGCAAATCATACCGTGCCGCACTTGCCTTTCAGCAAGCTGATATTTACAGTAGGAGCCTCTGAAAATAGTAATATCTTCATCGCTAGATGTTACCGGAGAAGACAACTCTAGATCTGACTTTGTAGTCAACGCGTATGGAGCTTTTATAACAAACCGATCGATCGATCGATCGATCTCGATGGATGTAAAAGCAGAGTAGCCACTTCCACTCGATATAAAAATAATAAAACAAAAACAAGTAATAAGAATATTGACGTCTTCATCGCTAGATGTCACCGGAGAAAAATACTCTAAGATATGACTTTGCATTCAATGCGTCTACATGGATCTATTACAGTCCGATCGATTGATTGCGCGATCGATCGCATCGACCAATGTCGATGGACGCAAAACCAGAATAGCCACTTACACTTTTTGTAAAAATAAAACATAAACAGACAGTGAACACAAGGAATAATTAAGCAAAACAGCACAAGCTCATGACCATAAGCATTATTTTGAAGAAAGCCCGTAGCTACCGTTATTTTGCGGTAAATTAATGTTCCTTCTGTTTTTATTCGGCAATGAATGTAGCACTATTTCGGCAAACACAATGTCAGTACTATTGCTGAAACCCATAGATGTTTTTCTTTCCCTCCGCCACTGATACACGGACTCCTTCAGCCGTACAACTTTGGCAGAGCCCGGAAAATTCGGCCTTCGCCTCAACTTTCCTGAACCCTTCGAGGCATCCAATTTAAAGATCTCCTTCTCCACCGCGAAAACACTTCAGAATTCGGAAATATACGACGAAATCGATACGGCGACACTTAAATGTCAAGTCAAAATTCACACTAGTGCTTTCGGATCGCTAACGGCAGCGATGGAAGAAGATACAAATCAGACTTCACGACAATCAAGAAAATGGCGTATTTTTCATATATGAAAAATGTACCTCGGCGCGCAAAGCACTTCGGGTGACACTGGCTCTTTAATAGTAAGTGGTAAAGAAGACGATTTTAATTATCAGCGCAACAAGAGACACAAGTAATGAAAAAACGAGATCTACATATGTGTAAAATTTGTGAGAAGAGAGACTGACAAGAGAAAGAAAGTTATAGAATCAGATCAAACTTCATTGTTGAGAAACGAACAAATGTGCAGCGTTTTTTGACCAATTTTTTTCGTGGAGTTTTTGGTTGAGGTTGACGTTACCTCGACTGGTTGTATTGCATTGCGTTGTGTTGTGTGTTGCTGACTGCGTCGTATTGCGTTGTGTTGTGATGTGATGTTATGTGTTGTGATCTGTCTCTTACTTGTTACTCTAGTTTGTTGGCTTAAAATTTCTCAGTTTTCCTGTTCCTTCGTTGCACGACTCAACGCAACAACTAGACGGACATACAAGGGTTCGACCAGCTTGACCAACTCGATGACTTAATAAGCAAAACTTCCACTGTGTATTCTCCATGGAATTTTCGTAATCACGACTACTTTTTATGTGCCTTCAGTTGCCCTAGTTACGTTAGTCAAAATTTCATCTCTTTCACTGACGAGTGCGTTTTGGTGACCATGTCGTATGCTAAAAATAATCGCTAGCCTTAAACGGGTACCGTAAACAATGTTTAGGATTCCTATGAAAAGCTAAAAGAGATATATTTCTTTAATTCTGTTAATGTTCTAGGAGCATTTCGTATACGAGAAAAGATATAATTATGAAATATTCTTCTACCGAAAACTGGACCTGAAAATCACAGTGACAGATCCCACCTAAATATGGTGCAAACTTTAACAAGGCACCCGTTTACCCAAAAACTTAACAAATACTGTATAATTTATTCAATTGCCAAAAATTGGTCTACCTTTTGATAAGGCCAACGGAATTTGCAGGGTTCAAAGTTAAATCTTTTGGAAGAATGTACTGATGAGTTAAAAATAAAATGGTGAAAGAGTTAAGAACATCTAAAACAATTGCTAGTAGAATCGGTGGAGTTTGTTGAGTTGGTCGTTTGCCGAGTTTGCAGTGTTCGGTGAAATCCGGTTGGGTGGAGCAGTAATCATTCTGTTTGCCTTCTGCCATAAAAATCGGGATATAACACAAACTACGTGTATACACCGTAAAAGGGACTAAACTCTGTCCACTTTCAATACCACATGTCTGGCATTTGTTTTCTGCATGTGGAAGTGCGAATTTAGATACTAGTAACCGAACGTTTTATGCTAATTTCAAGTTATTTTCGTGATCATGCACTCTTTATCAACAAGTGAACACTGGTCTTTTTTGTGGTGTTTAAGCTCCCTGTGGGTTGAGTGCAGCCTTATATTACCAACCTTTGTTATTCAGTAAACTGTACTCCTATTCACTAACAATCTAATTTTGGTGCTTGTAATTTCCTCGTTTTTACAGTTCCTCCAACAATAACTACTCCAAGCTTGCAACCAACCAAACAGATCAAAGATGAAAATCAAACCGTGAGCTACTCATGTACAGCTGAGGCCATACATGTGGCGGCAAAAATTGTGTGGGTGTTGAATGGACAGAATCTGACCCACACTCCGCTTTACAATATCACAGTGTCATATCATAAGTTATCCGGGCACCCCAAGCGGTTGAGGACCATTAGTACCCTCACAATTAATCAACTCACTTGGAGGCAATATGGGAATTTTTCCTGTATTGCATACAACGATGCTGGTCAAACAAGATGGAATACAGAACTTGAAGTTCGATGTAAGTAGTTATTACATTCCTTGCATTGGTGACAGTGGAGACATGTACAATGTAGTTGTTGAGGGAAGAGGGTTGGGGTGAGGCAGAAAAGAAGAAAACTTATAATTTTGCTTGGGTTTTGTGGATAGTAACTTTCATTGGCTTTGGCCAAGTGCATTCGCAAAGTCACTTGCTCAGATGTCAGTGCTTTCAAAATTAAGTTTTAACCCATCCTCGGAGACCCAGGGGCAGCTAGTCGGGACGACGGTATTTTCATGGGCGAAAGTTTACAACAAGAGCGGGAGAGCCCCTGGGCACTTACTCTTACCGAACGAGTTCCAGAAGCGTTTGAAATCCCGCCTTCTGATTGGCCAGAAAAAATTTTTTCTGGCCAATCAGCGGAGAGGAACAGCCGGGCGACTCTCATGTCTTCTTACACGAGGTTGTTTTCCTCATCAATCACCGTAGTAGCGTGGCCCGTTCAACGGGAACATTTTTGAGGAGAGCTTCAGAAACAAAAAAATAGATAAATAAACGAAGTCGAGGAAATCGCAAACTGTAACGTGGCCGCAAGAAAACAAACACTCAGAGGGAATTTTTCACGGCGGACTTATCGAAGGTATCGTAAATTTTTAGAGCTAACGACTCCCCTTTCTCAAGTGTTGCATGAGGCTAATAGCTACTCGAGTTAACGATGTTACTAATTATTTCTCCTTGTTCGTTGAACTACGTCTGAAACTCTCCGATGCACGGGCCACGCAACTATGTCGATCGAGCGTGGGAACCACAGTTAACCAAAGCGTAATACAAGTGTTTGTATGGAGCTGAAATTCGATCGAAAATAATCGGCGGTTTTCCGCTGAAAATGCATTAAAATGGAAATACATTTCAAAAACATTACCTGCTGTGTGTTTGCTGTGTTTTTATTGCTTTTCCGAGCTTCTGGAGGCCGATCTGGGCGATTTTCTGTTTAACGGTCGATGCGAGGTCATGTCACGTACTAGAGAGAACTAGTTCTCTCTAGTACGTGACATTATACGCTCGATCAACATAGTTGCGCGGCCCGTACATCAGAGATGGAAAGTTTCAGACGAAGATCAACGAAGAAGGACAAATAATTAGTTACATTGGAGAAAGGGGAAGTCGCTAGCTCTAAAAATTTCCGTTACCTTCGATAAGTCCGCCGTGAAAAATTCCCTGTGAGTGTTTGTTTTCTTGCGGCCACGTTATAGTTTGCGATTTCCTCGACTTCGTTTATTTATTTATTTTTTTTTTCTGAAGCTCTCCTCAAAAATGTTCCCGTTGAACGGGCCACGCTACTACGGCGATTGATGAGGAAAACAACCTCGTGTAAGAAGACATGAGAGTCGCCCGGCTGTTCCTCTTCGCTGATTGGCCAGAAAAAAATTTTTCTGGCCAATCAGAAGGCGGAATTTCAAACGCTTCTGGAACTCGTTCGGTAAGAGTAAGTGCCCAGGGGCTCTCCCGCTATTGTTGTAAACTTTCGCCCATGAAAATCCCGTCGTCCCGACTAGCTGCCCCTGGGTCTCCGAGGATGGTTTTAACCCTGCTTTCCTTCTGTTATCTTTTGGTTTTGGCCAAATCGATTCTGAAAGTCACTTGCACAGATGCCAGTGCTTTCAAAATTAATTTTTTTAACCCAGCTTTACCTTCGTTTTCTTTTGTTATTTTTAATTCGTTTCCTTCTTTTCCTTCTTACTTTTGTTTAAAAATCAGGTAAAACCGTTTGAAGAGGCAATGGAAAATACATAGAACATGTTGAAAAATCAATCTCCAAAAAATCAATCAAAATTAACCATTACTGCACTGCGTGCACTACGTGTCTCTATAAATACCCTAAATAAACGCGAATCATACCTTCTCAAAAACTTTGCTCTGGTTAATTCGTGTCATGGAAAAATCAAGAATCTTCAGAAATCAAATGATTTTGCTGTATTTGAACTTCAAAACAGTTATCTCCTATAAGACGTCTTTTCGCTATCTGTACAATATTTCAAAATTATAATTTCTTGCCAAAAGCTCTCAAGCCTGTTTAGTTTTAGTCACGCGACAGCGTGATGTCACACACTTGATTTTGCCTGACATCTGGTTTTAACTTGGGAAATTCAAAAGTGATTTAGGGGGAGGGTGGAATACACAGGAATTGATACGACAAAAGAAATGTTTCCAGATAGTCTTATTCAGACTACAAATTGAATCACCGATCCGTAGTGAAAAGGACTTCACTTCAGCCAATATGTTCATTAAATGAGATGACTCGGCTACGAATTTTTGACAAAAAAATGTTTTCCCAAATCTTGGGCTTCTAAACTCGGGGTGCGGATTAGACGTCGGCCTTTACGGTAAGCAAAGAAACAACAAACAAAACAAAACAAAACCAAAAATACAAATTAATGTCGCAGTTGCTTTTAATAATATAGAGCACAGAGATGCGAACATAGTACACAAAATAACAACACAATATTTGGCGTTAAAGGGGGAACACCTCTCCGCGATCGGCGTGACAGACGACTTCCGCTGCATGACCATACGGCTATTTATCTCCCCGGCGCCAAAACCGCACTGGATCGGACAAGTAGACAGGTCAAAAGCTAAGACGATCTATAAGCCTAACTCATACGGCACTACAAGCTGACCTCCAGCCAGCATCGTGCTAGAGTTATGACTTTCTCAAGCCTACTTATCTCCCCAGCACTACGAGCCGACACCGCCGGCACGTGCTGGATCGGACAAGAATAGGCAGCTAAAGAACGTAAATAACGCAACTAACCGATCGAAAACAAAGCCTGGGGAAGTCGCTGCGAGGCTTAACTGAAAGCAAAACCCGAGTGGTGAACCCAAATTTATTGATTACAGTAAGGAATCCTCCAAAGGGAGGGAGGGTGGGAATTACAATTTTTAAAGAACCTTGGAAAACCTTACAGTTAGCAAGACAGCTAGTGAATGTGACTTTGGACCTAAACTAGGCCTTTTATACCTAGACAGACGTCGCAAACTAGACCAATAGTAAATAAGGTACCATGCATAAAGTAAACTCATGCAGTGCTCGAACGAGACATGAATGGCGATATTTATGTTTTTAACCATACAGAACGTTTGATGTAAAACTACTAGACAGTATTGCAACATTGATCAGTGAATCTCCATTGTACGCCTTTGTACATTCATGAAGAGAAACGGAATAATGGTACATTCATGTCACGTACATCTTACGTGAGTTAATCTAGTTACAATGTAACAACACAAGCTTAGTTCGTCTCGCTCCATTAACTACGTTTTACAGATTGCTGTAAAGCTTTAAACAAGGCAATGAAAACTTTGAAACCTGTGGACCCAAGAAACGATTATTTATTGCCATTAGACATTGTAATTTATTTCCAATATCATTGGACACAGTACTAGTGAAGCCTTGCCATTACCCTGCCTGTTACTAGGGCTTTGCAGAATAAATTATTATAAGGACTTAATGTATTGCCCTTCAAAAATTGGTCAAGACAGGAGTTAGAGAGTAAAATTACATGTCAAGTCTGCTAAAAAAATTTTAAGCACAAACCAAGGGTTTAGCCAGGGGTGCCAGAACTGTCCTTTCTGTTCTTTATAAGCTTATGAAACCATTTTATGGCAAACCTGGCGGATTACACTTTTATTTATGAAACTGAAAATAAAGTTGACTTTAAAACTCAACTCATGTTAAAACTCAGCTTGACAAAGAGTCGTAATGTTCAGGGCTCCTTGTCAGTTTTGGCTTGATCTTCCAAGTAGTGCAGGTGACAGTTGGTTGTGGGATATTTCTCCAAGCCTGCACTTGGAACACTGCTATGGGCAGTACACCATCTGATGACAGGGCCTCAGATTTCAGCAGCGCAGACATTAAAAGCCCCGGCCAAACGAGGATGAGAGTTGATAAGAGTTGAAACTCTCACTCTCGTTTGGCATGGAACTCTTATCCACTCTCATCGACTCTCATGCACTCTCATCGACTTTGAACGTGTTCAAATTTTTCATGAGAGTCGATGAGAGTTTTCTCTCGTTTGGCACCCATTTTCGAGTTGCATGAGAGTTTTTCGGTCAGCGGGTGGCCGTAAACGTCCAGCGGGCTCAAAAATACGACCTGTCGCCAGCATCACGCGATCGCATCACGCAACGAGTCACAATATGGCGGCGGAGTCGGTCCAAAAGGAGCAAAAGAAAACCCCACGAAAAAGTTGGACCCAAAGTGATATTTACCGCCTCATCGACTTATACGAGGAACGAACTTGCCTATGGGATGTGTTTTCCAACGACTATCATAACAGGGAGGTCACCGGGAAAGCGAAAAGAGAAATGGAGGTAAGCAACTTTTTTGTTAATGTTTAAGTTACGATCAAATTATCTCCTATTTTTTTCTTTAATTAGTGTAAAAGCCTTAAACCGTTTTTGTTAAATTTTAATAGCGTCCGAGATTAGGGGTTGGCTTCCAGCAAGGAAGGGAAACCAATACATTAAAAAAATGGGGTTTAGTTTGTCGCGCTGTACATTGGAAATCAACTGTTAAATGCAATCTAAAATTGACATTGGTTAAGCTTATATTAAATGAGCAATACTGGAGGCCCTATGCGCCAACTTGGCGCCAGGGGACAGGTGAAGGTGAAGGTGACTGGAATAATTTTGTTCGTATACAAAAACTATATAGACACCTCAATATTTTGTATAAAACCAACTAATTTTTAAAGAGTACTAGTAGCACTCAAGACAATATCCCATTCTTGCTTTAAATTATTGAAAATAACAACACATGATATTTGTAAAAAATAAAGGCATCTCTGATTTGTTCGCCACTGAAAACATGATATTTTGCTCAAACTCGTCTAATAATTTTTACTTATTTTATCTGTTTCAGAGTATTCTCGGATTAGAGTGGAAAGAAATATATGCCCAAATAAACTCCCTAAGACAGGTCCTTGGCCAAAACATTAAAAAGGTGAACACTGTCAAGTCTGGACAAAGCACAGATGAGCTCTACACCCCAACTTGGGCATTTTGGAATGCACTACAATTTCTTGTGCCAGTTATGAATGCCAAACCAAGCAAGGATACTCTGAAGAGTAGTGTAGAAACTGTACCATCAGATTCTAATGATCTTCAGGAGCCATCCGCAAAGTTGCCGACTAAGAGAAAATTGCAACGTGGGATATCTGACCAGCAACAGTTATTGATGAATGAGTGCATCCGTGTTCTGAAGCAACCAGATCAGCCAGATCAAGACACAAGCTTCGGTCTGTATGTGGCTAAAAAACTGCAAGGATTCGACCGCCGAACAAGGATGATAGCTGAAAAAAAAATTTCAGACATTTTGTATGACCTGGAGCTAGCTGAGCTTGAGCAGATATCTGCAGGTGATGGCTTTAATTTTACTGGACACCCAGCTGTTTCAAACATTACACCACCTCACTTAAATATGGGTACATCTGGTCTGACCACATTATATCCATGGCCACAACAACATCGACACGAATGTTGAGTATTAAAGTCATTTTTATTTCATCGAGACATTTCAGTAAAAGTCTTGGTTTTTCGAAAAAGCAATTATTACGATATTTATTATAAATTACAATGTTCACGTATCTTTATCACATGTTTCAAGTCTTTTCAAATATCACTTTAAACCTTAAAAAACATTTTTTGTTATTTATAACAACCTTGTATGCAACCAATATTGTTCTCATGTACCTTACAGTTACAAACTGTTTTGACATCATTACTTAATTCAGTCAATTTATCAATGTCATGAGAAATTAATACCCTTACGGCGGTCGTCCCTTAACTACATAATGGATGACTTCTAACCGTCATATGTTGGCCTCCCTTAGTATCCTGGGTTTAGTTTTTGGCCATGTTTTTTCTATTTTAAGGTTGCCTTTATTTTTGGTAGTGATGACCATATTTAGAAAGTCGCGTGACCAGAACAAAAAAACCCTAAAAACTCACACAGTTTAAATTTTTCTCCGTTCAAATCAACACCACGGGTAGATAGCATTTAGAAGCAAAATCTGTAGCATGGACGTCATACAGTTTTTGTTGTGTCCTGATTTTAAAAATAATGTAAATTTCAGCAAATCCATGCTACAGATATGGTCATGACTATCAATAATGAAGGCAACCTCCAAACCCAGGATACTAAGGGAGCCCAAGATGTGATGGTTAGAAGTCATTCATAAAACATTTGGTAGTTAAGGCCCCCCCCCCCTTATTAAATGCATTAATTCAAAAAACTCTTTAACGTTCCAGTTGAGAACGATGTATAAAAATTGTGCAAACCAGAAATAAAAGACATCTTTTTGTGCTTCTTTAAAAGGTGACTCACAATGTTTAATGGTTATCTATTATTTATACTCTGAATTACTTTAATTTTGGCTTAATAACTTGTTGCTGCCCATTGTTAGAAATGTAAACTGCTATGAGTTTACCAAGAGACAGTTATTCAAGTACCGGTAAGTTTCGCCATCTGCACTAAAACTTGATATTTTACATAAGAACAAGGTCAGGGCTCAAAATGACAGCCGGTAAACAGACAATGTCCAGTCAAGATGACATTTTGACCAGACACAAACATGGCCTTTTTAAAAAAATACAAATAATGGGTCAACTAATGACCTGATAAATGAACAGCGATAACTTTAATTTCAACAAAGTGGAACCTTGAATTTAGAAGGTCAAAGTTTGGACAATAAGGATTCATAAACAATAAAAAAATTAAAAAGATTTTCATATCAGCAGGATATTGGAATCTTGGTAACCAGGCATTCTATTTAAGGTACCTACCTATTTTATTTAAAAGCAGCCAAAGCAGTGAAAAATCAATGTTCATCTTTTTATTTAACATCAACAAAGACAATTCAATAAACAGCAGGAACAAGGGGTTGGGTTGGCGGTAGAAAAACTTGACCAAGCCCAAATCCGTTTGGCTGGTCAACATGACTGGCAGTTGTCTGAAAATTATTTTTAGCCCTGAAGGTAGGAAAAAAAGAAGATCTTCGAAGAAAGCATCACTTGTAATACACAGTTTTTGGTTTACCACATTTATGTGAATAAGTGCCACCCTTGATGAATAACATGGCACATGGTAAGAAAAGGCAATAAGCATTGCCCACCCTACCCCCCCCCCCCTCATCCCAATAAGTGCTGCAGTCCAGATGCAGTGCAATTTCAAATAATTACCGTATTTATTCGATTAAGTGCCCTGGGCGCTTATTAAATTTTTGGACCTTGAGAGTGGGCGCTTATTCGAGGCTGGGTGTTATTAAATTTTCGCGATTTTCAACAAAAAGAAGTCTATTTTTGTAACAAAACAAAGCAAAATTTTGACTGTTCATTGAAAGTTTTTGAAAAATAGTAAGAAAACTCGGTCATGAGGTAAGTCTTCTTAGTAGTACTTAGTCACTTTCAATAATCAATACTCCTCTTGTGCACTTCAGTTTCTTGAAAGGTGAGGGGTGGGCGCTTATTCGAGGCTGGGCGCTTATTAACTTTTCCTACCTTCAGGATGGGCGCTTATTCGAGGTTGGGCGCTTAATCGAATAAATACGGTATGCTCAACTAAAAAAACACTAGAAAGCAACTCCAAAATCAGATTTTTGATTTTTTTTTTCATATTTGTAATTTTTTAAAATAGGTGCTGTCCTTAAATGAGCACCGCATTTCAAGCCAAAAAATTCAATAGCCACTGCAGCGCTTATTCGAGTAAATACGGTAACCCTTTCATTTAACACTGGTGTCACAAACCTTAAATATGAATACAATTTAACATCGGTCCCATTGCCAGGGCACACATCCTTCATTAGTAAAATACTGAGTAAACACCTCCCGAACAAATTTAGCCTGAATGCTGACATTATGGCCAGTAGGTGGGATAGAAAGGGCATACATGCTTGAGCTATCTTGGTTCTGTCTCCAAGAGCCTGGGATGACTTCACCTGTCAAAGGATCAACTTCATCAACCAATCCCTTGGGGCAGTAGACCGTACAGGCCCTTGACGATTTCCTCAGGGTGTTGTGTAAGGTAAGGCATGCCAACACTACATCTTCAATGAACTCAGGACATATTCCCATCACAGTTAACAGCACTCTCCACCTGTTTCCAACAATACCAAAAAGGTTTTCTGATATGCGGCGTGCTCGGCTGAGCCTAAAAAGAGAAAGGATTTTGTAAGTGTTGTCTGGAATTCATTACATGGTAAATACGGTAACCCCAAAAAATCCCTAGATAAAAAATTGACCCCTTAAAAATCAACAGCAAAACACGTTTGTTTGTACTTTATTCGCTGAACTACGCAGCCAAGGTACTACATACTACTACAAACCGTCAGATCATTTTTTATACCCTAAAACCTAAAAATTTATTTACCCAAAAAAATCCTTCGATCATCCCCGTCACTTAATATCCAGAGTACCCCCCCCCCCCGGGCAAATGCCCCGGCCACAATATGGGTCTGTCAGTTTAATTAGAAATCCCCATGTTGGGCATTCCGGAAAAGTGCATATGCCTATAACCTATTTTAAGATCAAAATTTCATTTTAACTGCAATGATGGAAGAAATATTGGTTAACAAAATAGATGAAACTTAATTATAATTAGTACATGAGTCATTGTCATGGTTTTTGTAACATTTTTTTAATTACAACTTCAATTCTCAGTAAAAATTAAAAATTAATATAACAACTGTAATTTTATGGAGTTTGAACCAGTTTGATGTTTTAAAATTGAATTGGGACCTTGATGCTCATATTTGAATTTTCTATGCTAAGCTGCTGTCCTATTAAGGGGGACTTGCACATACCTGTAATTAAAAATTCTTCTTTCAATGGTTAAATTCCGCTGAGGATACGGTTTCATGAGAAAGGGTCGTAGAGCAAAGGCATCGTCTCCGACCAGGACGTGCGGAACAGGGTCAGTGCCGAAGGGAAGTGGCTTGGATGCTGGGATGTTCAAGCTTCCATCTTCTAAAGACTTTAACAAACCACACTTGTTCCAAACTCCGCCATCTGATATGCGGCCATTGGTTCCTATGTCGGCATACAGCACCTCGTAGTTCGGCCCAGCCACAGCCATCAAAACTATCGAGTGGGTGTGTTTATAGTTGTAATAATGTGAGCCGCAACCGGGTGGTGGACGCATCACAACATGTTTACCATCGATTGCGCCAATGCAATTAGGAAATTGCCATCTTTGCTCAAACTCCAATGCGATCGTAGCCCATTCTTCTTCAGTCGACGGGACTTTCATATTAACCGGGCCGAGAGTTTGGAAAATGGCCTGGCAAACTTCCCTGACTATGTACGAAATAGTTGCCCTGCCAATACGAAATTGATAGTGCAGGGACTTAAAACTTTCACCTGTGGCGAGGTAACGCAGAGTCAGAGTTAACCTCTCGGCTGGGCTGATGATCTTGTGCCCTCCTTGCACCTGCTTCTTGGAGATCGTTGGAGTAATTGCCGTTAAAATGTCCTGAAATGTCTCATAGTCCATCCTCATCATTTCCCGGTAACTCGCGGTGTCCTCGACACGCAACTCTTCGACAATGTTGTTAAAATACCCTTTCTCTTCTCGACGCTTAATCCATTTTCTAGTTTTACCACGCTTGGCATGAACAGTCTCTTCCTCCTCGTTAAACGTTAACATTAACAACACACTTGCGGCAGCTTTTCTCTTGCGTACCAAACTCATTGTTTCAATTTCTTAATTATCAGCTAGCCGTCGCCATGTTTGTTTACACCCAAGCTGCATTGCGTGGCTCGTCACGCAATGAAATTACGCGTCACTCTTGCCACACTCTCGTGCGACTCTTGTGCTCGTTTGGCACGAGTTGATGAGAGTCGATGAGAGTTGACGACAACTCTCATAAGAGTCAACTCTTATCGACTCTCATCCTCGTTTGGCCGGGGCTGTACAGGTCTCACACCGTATGCTCTCCATACACAGACTGATTCCTTCTTTGGAAAACTGTGTATTCAAGCGTGTGCTCACACCATCGATCTTGCAGTACAACTAAAAGGCTTGTAATGAACGCGTACAGGGAGACACTAATACAGAGGTATTTTTGCAAGGGGTATGACTATGGGGAAATAATAGATCTTAATGAGGGTTACTAGAATCAAAAAGAAAAAATCAATGTCGGTAACCATGCATTTTTCAGAGATAATTAAACAACCATAATTCTAAAAAATCTTTAAAATACAAAGAATGTGTGGCTGTTTCTTTCCAAATTTAAGCTCAATTATCTCTGAAAAATGTGTGGTTACCCCCAATTTTCTTTTTGGATTCTGATAGCCCTTGCAAAAATCTACTTTTTCCACATTGTCATAAACCGTACAAAAATACCTTTGTGATAGTAGGCAAATTCCTTAAGAGGCTCTGACTGTAAATATCGAGAATCGGCGGACAAGCTCAGAAAATCGAAAATCCTGATAACTTGCCAGAAGAACACTTTTGGGGAGCTATCTTCGAAAATATCACTTAAACCTTCTGGAATTCTATTGTTTTCGGGAAATTCGGAAAAACGGTTTTGCTTAATTTATTACGCAATAATCAGGCTTAAAATTAAACAAATTGAAAGCGCTTGCTTTTAAACAATTTGCAACGCCAGAAAACAATTTTAATTTTAAATGATAGCAATACTCTTCTACTTTCTATCAATAGGAATTGCATGGAGTTTTGCTTTATTTCTGTGGTTTGGTGGTTCTTTGAAACAAAGCTATTTTGCGCACTTCGGAAAAAGGCAAAAATTGGTAAACTTTAGAGGCTTAAAATGGGTCTTGGTATGTCTAATATCGAATTGAAATAAACACTGTGATAAAGTTTGGCCCTACTTCTATTATAATATGAAATAAAAAATCTGGGCAATTCAGGCTCGCGCTGACAAAAACACAAATTCGCGAACCAGTGTTGCCAAAATGTGCATAATTTGGATAATAGAAAAAAAACTGTAATGGAAGGACGACTTGAAATATGGCAAATTGTTTACTGTAACTATTCTCGGATGGTCTTTCTACTAGATGATGCATTCGCTGATATCTTCATTTGTCTTTCTGAAGAACTACGAACAAATTTGGAAAATTGTTGGTGAAACTAGAGTGCAGTGGGTTATCACTTTTTCTCAGATGTCTATACTCTGCAGCACCAATGGCCTTTCTTTGTTATTTGTAGTTTTTTGGGGGGAAAAAACTATTGTTCTCGAAAATCCAAACGGTTCCTTTTACAAATCATTAAAGTTGACGTACGCGTATAAATTGAGAGCTCAGTTTGGCTGTGTAAAGTATAAAGGAACACAAAAGTATCACTCAAAATAATCCAGTCACGCAACCGATCACTGCACGTTCATGCAAACGTGAAAATATTCTTCAATGAAAATCTTATCCTGTAAAACCGTGAAAGAGTTCTCAGCGATCTTGCAAAGTAAAACCAAACAAGCTGTGTATTAATATCTCTTAGATGTACAGCAGCATTTAGAACTCGTAAATACCGATCCCGCTGCCAGAACGTCTGTGGTTTGTGTTTTTTTTAAACATATTTATACAAGTGTAATAATATCGATAGGAACAGCACAATTTTTGACAAATGCGTATAAATCATAATAATAATGATGCACTTTTGCTCCTGGTCAAAATAGTGTCTTTTAAAAAAGTCGCCCAAAATCTTAGTAGCCGTTTGAAAAGAGCGATCGTATCACGTACACAACAACATACTATATTTTGCAGTTTTCTTCTCTCGAAGAGAAAGGTGTCATATGTATACGAAACTAATTCTAGACTTGCCTGTCGCAATTTTCGTCCCAGTGGAATATCAGCTGCACATGACAGTATGCCCCAAACATAGGGATGCGTACGGTATTCGCTGGAGAACTAGCCATGCATAAAACAGCGGCCAATGTAAGAGACCGCATTTAAAAACTGCCATAAGTAGGTTGACAAATTGACAAAAAATACTCACGTGACTCAGGTCACGCAACAGCTGTGTAGAACTTTTAAAACTTTTTCTCCTTCTCTTTAGTTTTACGTAGAAATAGTATAAGCCCAAAACAATGCAAGAATAGATTGAAGGAATGTTTTAGTTCATTCTTTGTGTGTCTTCAGTAAATAAAATCCTCTAAATTGAGCTCACCCAAACTACTACTTTTCATTTCATTCATTTCATTGTTCAATTTTTGGCAACACTGGTTCGCGATTTTGTGTTTTTGTCAGCGCGAGCCTGAATTGCCCAGATTTTTTATTTCATATTATAATAGAAGTAGGGCCAAACTTTATCACAGTGTTTATTTCAATTCGATATTAGACATACCAAGACCCATTTTAAGCCTCTAAAGTTTACCAATTTTTGCCTTTTTCCGAAGTGCGCAAAATAGCTTTGTTTCAAAGAACCACCAAACCACAGAAATAAAGCAAAACTCCATGCAATTCCTATTGATAAAAAGTAGAAAAGTATTGCTATCATTTAAAATTAAAATTGTTTTCTGGCGTTGCAAATTGTTTAAAAGCAAGCACTTTCAATTTGTTTAATTTTAAGCCTGATTATTGCGTAATAAATTAAGCAAAACCGTTTTTCCGAATTTCCCGAAAACAATAGAATTCCAGAAGGTTTAAGTAATATTTTCGAAGATAGCGCCCCAAAAGTGTTCTTCTGGCAAGTTATCAGGATTTTCGATTTTTTGAGCTTGTCCGCCGATTCTCGATATTTACAGTCAGAGCCTCTTAAAGTGCCACTGAGACGAAATTTCGTAGGTTTATTTCCTCCAAATTCTGTCGCAGAATATCGCGTTTTGTTCATATTTTCCCAGAAAACTGAACAACAAACCTTCCATCCTAGTATTTTTTAGCTCCAAAGTCGCGTTAAATGTGTCCGCCATTACTGAATACGTGTTCCTTGGTGATTGCGCAATTTATAGCTCGTGACGTCAGAGGCTCACCTCAGTCGCGTTTCCTTGTGTTTTGACTCAAGATGTCTACCGTCGACTGCGAAACCTCCGAAGAGTATTTCTACGATTCGGAACAGTCTTTAGCTTCCGAAGCATCTGAGGATTCGTTTCATTCGGCAAATGAAGAATTTTTCTTACCGTATGATGAAAGAACTGATGTGAGGTTTCAACTAATAATCTTGTCAACAAACTGTTTAAAGTTTCTTTTTCTCGCCATATTATTTGAGTTATTTGGCGGGAGTTCAAAACATAAGCGAATATGCTTATACAATGATTGTAGTTCAGGTCCCAGTTGCTCAAAAAGTGGATAACTCTTTTTCAACGGATAAGACGCTGTCCGGCGGATAAAATTTATCGCTTGCTTCATCTCGGTTGTTCAAAGCTTGGATAGCGCTATCCAGCCAGCTGTTCAGCCGCTATCCAGCGGATAAAGTTGTCCATTCCAAGGTAGGTTGTGTAACTTTTATCCACTGAATAAACCTGTAGCAAAATAGACATGACTATCCGAAGAATTGATTTTTTTAAGCTGTGGAAATTTAGACAAAACACCTATAAAAACTTAAGACTTTAATGCTCGCGAATTCTCAACCATGGGTCTATCGATGTTATTGTTGGTGTGGGAGAAAATAAAAGAAGCTATACTTTGTCTGCCGTTGTTTATGTTCATTATATATTATAAAAAAGCATTGAGATTTTTGGCCATTCTTGGCATAGTCTGGGAAACTTTCTTGAAAAACTGTAATTGTTGTAGTCAGCTGGCAGGCAGCTTATCGTGTCTATCACAGTACATCTCTTAACACATTGAAACACAAGTGCTTGGCGCTGCTAAATATTTTAAACAGTTTTTATAGAATTCTTTTTCGGAGCCGAAAGAAGTGAAATAATCAAAACCTTTTTTCCAGAACTGGAGGCCTTGTGTGACGGAATCTAAATATTTGTAGTCAAAATTAAAAGCCACAAGGAAAATTTTTCGCTGCGCAACAACAACATGCGGACCGCCGAGGAAACGAAGCTTTCGCTTGCCTTATTCGCTGCGTAAAAATAATAACTTGATTTTTTTTTCTTAGTAGTTCGTTTACTAAGATTGTATGACAGTTAAAGGAAATAACATTTTAGTGGCGTGTGATATTTTTTCCCAACTTCAATTTCCACGCACCGACGATCCGATCTATTAAAGCCTTTATCAGGACGTTTAAGGGTGGAATGTCTTCCATTTTCAATTCTTAGGTTTTAATTACCTAACCTAAGTTTTGCTACTGCCCGAACAATAATGTCAATCGACTGTTCACCGACAGGGAATAAAGAGAGAAAAGTTTCTCCTCATTCAGGATGGTATGTTATAAAATAAATGTCCATGCTTCTAAGCGATTACTGCTCTGAAATTAACACACGCGGAATTTTAAAAAAGGAAAAGATAAGCAGTACAAACTATATCGGCTTAATCACGGCGGTCAGGACTGCATTCGCCGAGGATCTTCGCGCTAGCAGACGGCAGAACTGAAAGGGTTTTCCACGACGATGATAAATTTTAAAATACGTTTAAAAAAATCAGTTTTGCTGACGATGGTGGATGTGTTGAAAAAGAATCAAACTATCACTTGAACTGCGTTACAAAATTAGGTACTTTTCGTCTTGTTCCCGCAGATAATGTTTTTCCTGGTTCTTTTTTCCATATAGTTGGAATAGGCAATGGAATGATTGACCTCTGAGATCCTTCGACATGAACAGCCCTCTGGAAAAACTCGTCCGTGAAGTGATCAAAATGCCTCTCGGGTTGAAATTCGCACTGTGTGTGGGTACGAACATTTACCTTTTTTCCATTGCGGGTCCGCTCGTAGGGCTTCGATGAAGCGAAATACCAGCTCGGTGGTTGGACTTATTGTTGTAGCATTGTACAACACAAGAACTACCTGTCATAACTGCTGCAGCAAGGGAGATTTCAAAGTCGTGCAAAAAACAGTTGGCAAGAAATCTTTCCTCGAGGACAGTTTAATTTCCCGTGGCAAGTAACCATGTGAAGGCACCAGGTTTGAGGTGAGCCTCTGACGTCACATCCGCTCATTTGCAAGCCAGCTTCCGGAACAAGGGCCAGTAATGGCGGCCGCAAAATCTCGACAAAAACCGTCCGAAAAAAGCGACTTCTAGTCGTCGTAATGAGTTGAAATTTGGCATGGTGACTAAGAACCACAAACTATGTTCGAAAATGTAAAAACGTGGAATACAAAAATTCTGGTCCCAGTGGCACTTTAAGAAACTTGACTATCTCAGACCAGACCCGGGATGCATTTTCATCCATTGGGCATTTTCTTGTTGTTTTTTCAGTTTTTTTTTTAATGAAAGTTATCAGTTTTTGAACATTTAAGCAGAACTGACTCACACGTCTAAGTCTTAGGATATTTTGTCTAGTTTCCAATAATGTTGCACCTGGAATTCTCACACGCCTGATTACCACACACGTCTGAATTCCACACGCCTGTTTTACCATATTTTCCCAATCAAAATCCGGGCGTCATATAAACACTGGGCTCAAATAAACGCTGGGCCAACACGGTCAAATTTGAAATAAACGCCCCCGGCATTGGAGAGGCACTGGCATTTGCTTGAAACTGAACCTTTACCTAACTGATTCTCATCGAAAATTAGTTATTAATAGTAATTTTAAAAAGATTCAAGAACCATTACAATACTTCAGTTCAATTTATTGCGCTCCTACTCTACTTGCTACTAAGCACCCAATTCTCCCGCCTTGTTTTGAATTTTAGTGACTTTAGAACAAGATTGGTGACGTTTTATTCCTGTTTTACTCGTGATGTCCTATATTTTGCTGCAATTTTTGTGAACTTAAAGTATCTATAAGACCAAAAATTAAGGCTATAAAAAATTGATGAAAAATACCTCATTTTGGTAAACATTGGGTCCACGAGGACAACTTTTAAAGAAACTCCCCCAGTGTTAAATCAAGAAAATATGGTATTTCTGCAAATGGCAGGTTCTCAAGGCACATCAACCATGCCTTGCTCAACACAACACTGGTGACTTGCAAATAATATTGAATCCTTCCCCATTAAATTAATTAGTCTAGCTGTGAGAAAAGTACCCTAAAATGCATTCACGTCATGGATTATTCGTGTCTCAAAAAGTCGTGCTCTGCAGTAAGATACAAAAAATACACTCAATGTTTGGTACTTTAAACTATTGAAAGCTTTACTAACGCATTCTACAATCTGAGAAAAAATTTTTTTCCCTTTTACTTCTTTCAGCTGAACATGTGACGATTTTTCCCCTTGCCAGACTGTGACACAATGTACATTTACATAATTAGTAACTTGTTTTGCACAGGCCAGACTTATGCTGCGAATAGTCCCATCATATGTAGTATTACTCTATTTTACTAGTTGAAGTATATTTCAGACAAAACTGCTGTGGTGAAACATAACACCACAAAAAAGGACGGACTGTGAGTAAACAAACATCATTTGTAGCAAAGTGCATGCTATGCATCAAAAACTCATGATTATAGAGGAAAGTGAACTTGACAATTTCATGGATCTTGCAAAAAACAAATGGATGCCTTTTTGTTAACCTTTGATACATGTATGTTTTAGTTTTAAATCATGGAAAAACTTCAGCTACCTGAGTGTGTGGTTTGTTTTTCCTTTGAGTTAGTCCAGCATCTGTGATGAACTGTCATTCTCTCCGAGTTGCTGAAATAGACTCCATTATTATTCATATCGTTTTCTATCTTGTACAATTTCTTTCCTTGCTTAAGTTATTTCAGATGTCTCAATCTTTCCATTTTTTTCCATTTTTGCAATCGCATCACAAAAACCTATCCTGTGACTTGTCCGGAACCTATTACGTGACAGACTGTGGAGAATGTTAGTGAGAGCTATTAAGTTTCTTTAGGGAATTACCGCTAAGAGATTTAAAATTTCGTTTTCGACTCGTTAAGGGATGTGGATGCGATGGCTTAGTGATAATTCATTTGTGAAAAGTCCATCTAGAGATACCAGGAGATAACGGTCGACTCCACACATCAAGATGGCCCAAGGACAAAACACCTAAAACCTGACTAAACCTAGTATTTAGACAAAATTTTATTCAGGGTGAGCTAGATACGACAAATACCCAGAGAAACAAGAAAAAAAATTCCAAGTTTTTGGCTATTCAGTTGGATGCACGAGCCTATCTTTTGTATTGGTTGACTAGTTAATGTTGTGTTTATCGGGATTTTTAGAGCCTTAGTACTTGGTGCTAATAAAAAGACCAAGACTAATTTTTATACCTGTTTTTAGAATGGTATTTTGTCTGTTTTTTGGTGTTTTACCAGTTTTGGTGTTTTTTTTGTATTTTTGGTGTTTTACCAGGGAGGGAAACTTTCTCTTGTAAAAAATGCACCAAATTAAGAATTTTAATCGAATCTTAGTGATTTTCAGCGGCTCGCCATAACCTTGAAAATTAATTCACAGGTCTATGACGGGCCTCAATTTTAAAATTCACAAACACTTCAAATGCAAATTTCCACGCTTAATATGGGGGTTTCCTGGCATGCGCATCAAACAGAGCAAAGTTTACGAGAAAGTACGATACACGTTTATTTCACGTGTTTACAAGACATGTGTGGCCTAAACATGTTATATATTATATTTTTGGGGGGGGGGGGTTGAAAAACATATTTCAAGAAAAAAATCCACCAAGTTTCTAAGAATACTATAGGGTTCTAAGAATACTATAGTTTCTAAGAATACTATAGGGTATCTGGGAAAATTTATGAGGGAATTTTATTTTTCATCATGTGCCACCACTCGCTCAATGTTAGTGGACATTACCTCTTAAAAAGTTAAAAATACTAAACATTTATAATCATTAAGATCATCATAAAATTATGATGATGATCTTAATGATCAAAAACGTTTAATATTTTACTAACTTTTATAGCATGTTTAGTAATACCTAACTTTTAAAAATTTTATTGGGTGAATATGTCTATTCTCCTTCTTTTGTTTCTTTTCTTTCCATTTTTAATTCGCATTCCTTTCTTTTGTATTAGAACTTTTTCTTGCTTTTCCACTCCTTTCATTTATGTTCATTTGAACTTTTCATTTCCTTTGATCTTTTCATGTCTTCAATTTTGTATTTAATTTTCCAGTTTGCTTGACTTCCCTTTACTCAGGACAGCACTGAACTTCACTTTGTGTTGTACACTTTGCTTTTTTGTTGTCAGATCGTCCAGTTGTTCAGTTTTCTGATGATCATCCTAAAAATCTCACCCTATCAAAGGGACAAACAGCAACCTTCAATTGTAAAACAATCGGCAACCCACCAACCACAGGACACAAGTGGCAGTTCAATGGAGTTGACATTCCAAGGCAAAATTGCAGTGGATGCATATCAACAACTTACACCAAAGATCAAGTTACTGAGCAGGATGCTGGGTGGTATTCATGTATTGGAACGAATTTATTGGGAGATGGACCTCCTGCGAGAGCACAGCTCTTAGTTAAACGTAAGTTACAACAAACACTATTTCAAATTAATTGGCACATCAGGGGTTTCAATAAAATTTGAAGTAGGCAGCTGGTTTGAGTCGAGTAGCCGACTGTATCAACAAGGTTTGAAAAACATCTTTCTTTAATTACTTCAATTGAACGAATTTGCAGATGCTTTTCATCGGTCATTGGTGTTTATTGAAAGCATTAGCACTTTTTCAAAACATTTGGCACTAAAAGCTGCTATTCATTATTGGCAATTATTGCCATTAGAACCACTCAGAGATAGTATTTGTAGAGGTGCAGAGTTCCACTAATGTTTTTCACTAACAGTTCTGTTATAACCAATCAGATGTGTGTTATTCAGAAACAAAATAATGGTGGATAACGGCAATCTCGTTTTTCACTAACATTAGCCAAGTCCACCATTGAAATCTCAGAATCGGAAATATAAACTTAGCTTCTTCCCAAATTTGAAACATTTTAATTGACCGCAAGATTTAGCAGTAAATTTAATCTCCTCTTAAGAAAGAAGATCTGTTATAAAATCTTTGTAGGTGTTATTTCAGACTTTCGCATGGCGCTCAGCTTTCAAAAACACTAGCATCTCTGACCCCCCTCCCCCTTTCAATGTTGTTGCTTGTTATTTTGAATGTCATTACTAAATCCATAGCAACATTGATAAGGGGGAGGGGGTAGATATGTATTGACTCTAGGGTTTCCAAATGCTGTAAGATTAGGTTTACTTTCTGAGACGTCACCAGGGCTAAAAATTAACTTCAGTGCTTGGTCGCCACTCGAGCCAGTATCCCTGAATTCTTAGTGGCCCAGGCCAAAATAAAGTGGCCCTCAAATTTTGTCTGCTAACACAAAAAAAATTTAAACCATTTTTGCTCGAATAAACGCCTCACGGATGTTTCGGCCCGTGTTTTCTAGTAGGGTGTTCGACTGACACGCCGAAAGAAATGTGCTTGATCTTAACATTGTCTTGAAAGCTCACATTTGCCAGTGTACTGTCGAGAAATTGATTAAATTGTTGAAATAATAAAAGCTTTGTTCGGTGTGTGTTGGGAACCATTCGTCTCGTTCTTCCTTGCCCTATAGGTCGAACCTATAGGTTCTGACTTGGTCCATAAACTCCCAAAGAAAAACTGGACCATTTTGTCCTAACACGGACAAAACGATCTTCTCAACGCCTATAAACTACAGTATCACGATTCTCAGTTTCTTTCGAATGCTTTTGAATTCAAGTGAAAAGTAAGCCTATTATATCGAGCGCTGTTGAGTGATTTTGCCGATATTCATGTTTGAAAACGTACCGTATCTCGTGTCAACAAAATCAAAACGGCATCTACATATCGGAGCGATCTAAAAACTCGATCACGGGGTGCAGCCTATACACGGGTGCAGCCTATACACGGGGTGCAGCCTATACACGGGTGCAGCCTATACACGGGTGCGGCCTATACACGGGTGCGGCCTATACACGGGTGCGGCCTATACGCGGGTGCGGCCTATACACGGGTGCGGCCTATACACGGGTGCGGCCTATACACGGGTGCGGCCTATACACGGGTGCGGCCTATACACGGGTGCGGCCTATACACGGGTGCAGCCTATACACGGGTGCGGCCTATACACGGGTGCGGCCTATACACGGGTGCGGCCTATACACGGGTGCGGCCTATACACGGGTGCGGCCTATCTGTGGGTAAATACTGTTTTCACCCACTCACATAAAATTTTATTTAGAAAGTTGCGTTCTAGGGATCCATTTGCATTAGTTTTAGACTTACCGACATTCGGCTCATATCGAATAAGGAAGACCAATTTTGCAAAATTAGGGTGGTCTTCCAGGTATGTTATCTCCGAAACAAAGTGGGTACGCCCCCCCCCCCATTTTATTACATTTCTGACACTAGTATCTCATTACCTAGCTGCAGCAGAAGTTTCCTGAAATAACCAATGTTAGAACTCAAGTTTTCTGCACAAAGGTCCTTAAAAGACATGCAAGTATCAAATTGCACTCACTTTTAAGACTGTAATGACTGGAAAAGTGGAAATTCCATTACTTTCCTTAAGGTAATTCTTGGGCGATAGCCACTGTTTGCACTAATCACGTTTTTATTACCATGTGATAATGAAACACTCCGTTGTTGCCGTGAGCTTTTCTGCAACAAACCCATTGCAAAATGCGCCCATTTGATTGTGTAAGAGAACCACAACTGCCTCAGCAAATGACCTTCTTGAAGGAAACTGGTTCAAATTTGCTTGATGGTAGGTTACAAGATAGACCTGTGTTAGAGTACCGGCATTTAAATCTCCAACTTTGTTTACTGTTGCACGTTCGCTATCACTTACTATATTCTGCTACCAACTCCATTTGAGGTCTATCCAGTGAATAATTTTCCGAAACAAACACAGCACATGAATTTCATGCAACACAGTGTGTTGGTGTAACTAGGCAACTGGTGCGTAGGGAACAAAACTACTTTGCGTTTGCAGCTAGTTGGCAAAAATAACAACAAATAGTGTTTCCAAAAGGTAGATAGAATGTGCATTTATTTGAAGAAAGTGGCCAGTCGAAATGATGCCATTCTTTTTTAATTGTGCACAAAAAATCTATCACATGAATTCTATGAGGTAAGACTTGTGCAAACAAATGCTTATCACTACAATATAGCCATGCCTAAAGTGGTAACTACAAGCAGAATAAAACCTTTTCACATCAATAAGGCAATCCTCAAAATTACATAAAGCTAAGCCTTTTTGTTTGCATAAGGCATTGCGCTATTTACCTGCCAGTCATCGTTCTCTAACAAGCCCCCTTTTCACTGGAAATTAAAGCCAATTACATCAATCAGTAAAACCCCAAAATACCTGATTTCTTTTGCCATTGTTAAACAGTCATGCATCAGTAGTTAAATAAAATACTGGTATTTTTAAATGGTTCACTACATTGGTAATGTACACCAACTTTGGTTCATAAAGTTAATTCATTCAGAACGAGAGCTATATGGAGGTAAAGCACTCAACACAAGCAGTTGCAAAATTGTTGAGACACTCTCCAAAAAACTGGATTTCCATCTGAAAATGCACTCTTGAAAACAAATGCAAAACTTAAATACATTTCTGACCCCCTTCCCCCCCCCTTCAATGTTGTTGCTTGTTACTTTGAGTGTCATTACTAAATCCATAACAGCATTGATAAGGGGGGAGGGGGGTAGATGTGTATTGACTATGAAAATGTCCAAAATGACTGTCAATATAGCGAGTGTCTCAAGTGTTTTTGCAATTGCTTGTAGCATTTTAAAGATCTAGTAACTGGTTTTGAGTTGGATAAACAGCAAAGATAGCCAGAAACATCTATTTTGGAACAGTAATATACTTACTAACGTAGCGAAAACTGGTTTTGCAGTGACATGTTCTACACGAATAATTGATTTTTAAACTGTGTAAGTCACATTTTGAATCTGTACAAGTCATCCATTTTTAGCAATCAGGATATTGGATAACTATCTTTTTTTAATTGGAGCCAACAGGCAATTATGTGGTGTATATTGGGGTTGCACTAAATTGCTGGTTAGCTAATAACATCTTCCTGTCATTTCTTTTTGCATAGATAAACCGAAAATTGACGACTTCCCTAATAGTACATATACAGTCAATGAATCCAACAATGTTACCATGGTGTGTGAGACTAAAGGTATTCCAAAACCTAGAGTCAGTTGGAGAAAGATCAGCACTGATAAGATTGTTGGGTACGGGGAAAAGTTTACGATAGCTAACACAAAGGGGAGTGATGACGGAAAGTACACTTGTATCGCGAGGAATGAGCTTGGAGCAGCTGCACAAGACGTAACACTCAATGTTCAAAGTAAGTAAGCAGTTTGAACTGTATACCTAGCTTCAAAAATTTTTGAAGCAAGGCTGCTGCCTTACGGGAGCCCGGGAGCCTGGGGCGCCTGAATTACAAGTGTGGGTGACCAAATTTTTGTAATGGGAGCTTGTGCAGGCAGCTAACATTTTCCTATTAAGTAATTGCTTCAGTTTCCATGTAGTTTACCAGACATTCCCATCCCAAAGGTCATAAAAGAGAACATGATACATGCACACCTTGGTTAGACTTCGAGAAGTCTCTAATTTTGGTGATGGTGATTGTGGGGCAGGTGAAACGTGCGCGCACGAAATTTTGAGGAGACACAGCGCTCCCCTCGCGTCACGTCTCCTCTAAATTTTGCGCACGCGTGTGTATTTCGCCCGCCTCACAATCACCATCACCAAAATTAGAGACTGCTTGCAATCTACACCTTGGTTCAAACACTTTTTTCTATGGAACATGTACATCAAGCATACTCAGCCATAACAGGTGTTACAGGTTATGGCCCTTAATGGCAGCACTTCATTGGGGATAGCAATAATCTTTAATAGATGTGAGTCACTGATCATACTTATTTCTAACAGGATTTGTGAATTATTAGCCTTTTTACTGAATGTCAGCAAAATATTTCCTCGCGAAGCGAGGTTTATAAATTTGTCGCGTGGGGATCACGCGAGGATTGCTTGGGGCGGTTAAATCTCGATCTGCCCATACATATTTCGATGGTGTCCGCACAGTTGCCTGGCAACAAAACCAAATCGCGACCGCTGACAGTTGCGCACTCTCATGTTTCTTCAGCATGTTTCTTCATTTCTTGCCTGCTTCGGGGTGTACATTTACGTGCTGATATGTTTATTCATCGTCTGTGAACAAGCAAAGGCAGCAACCCCTGATTTAACAAGTGGCTGAAAATCCATTCCGGGGGAGATTTACAACTGAACGTCAGCGTGAACGCCGACTTGAAATTCAGCACGAACAACGAAGGCGAAAGAGTCGACGACAAGAAAGCACGGGTAGGAGAACATCGTTTTACCGGTAATAGCCTAGCGAAGACTAAAGCCGTCAGCAGGACACAAACAGGAGACTGGAATATCACAGGCGAGAAATCTTGGAACATACACAACGTAGCTTAAATTTAGCTCGATAGCACAGCGCTGCCACAAAACGAGATTCCCCAACAATGCGAGAATCGATACAGGGTCTTCGAAATTATAACTCAGTCACACCAATTGAATAATAAGAATGAACTCAGCGGCTACAAACTCTTCGAGAAAATGTGTGCTGAAACCGATCAGGACCGGCGACACCGACTAGAAGTGCTTCAACAAAATAATTTTGTTATAGAAGCAACGAGAGGTGACAAAAAATACACGATCATCAAAATACTTTTGCTAAAAATATACCTTTCCAACGGACGGTCACGGAACAGATTGGCTCAAAACTATTTCCTCTCTCTACCATTATTTTTACTCTTGATGTACCAGTAAGTGTTATCAACATGTAATTACTTTTTCAAGTATGATCAAAATTACAGATTACACAAGAGAAATTAAATTATTTCACAAAATAGGTTTCAGTTCCCCAAACAACTTGCATATTTGTGTATGAGCAGTAAAAGAATTTAAATTTTTAGTTGACGACGTTCCCGAAAAATATTTGAAAGAAATAATTCATATTGGATCAGTAAGAATTTATAAAAGTTTATGTTTTCCGTTATGGATATTGACCCTGTTATTACTTTAAAAAATAATATTCAGATGGATCAGAAAGGACAATTTCTGTTCACAATTTGGTTTGGAAATGCACTTACAAGCACTGCTCTGCCTAGCAATTGGGGGGATGGGTACATAGATGCATGTATTTGATGTGAAACAAAAATTACTGCTTAACATTAATTATTGATAATAATTTCATGCTACATAGATTGAACAGCATCAAAGGTCTCCTCGCAGTGCACAAGCAAGCACCAAAATCATGGGAATTGAGATCCTGATCACCTTCAATATAATTTGTCTAATGTGAAAGTTTACTTACTTTGAAGGTTTCACATGCTATAATCTACAGTCACCCTTTCTTTTAATTAGCTACTCTTGCTTTCCATACAAATTGACCTCCCTAAGCCCCAATGTAAACCTGCAAATTCTCCTTACTGGTCTTCATACATTTCTTGTAGTACTTGTGCAGAGAACTTCTTTCTACTGAAATTAACACTATTCATGTTTGCTGATCAATTCCTTAATTCTGATGACCTAATTAAAGCATAGCTATTGTAGGGAGATGTTGGTCACTGGGGCTTCAAGGGTTAATGTATTATTTTATTGTGACAATTATCTAATCCAGTTTTTATAGTATGTTGGGGGAATGAATAAACATGCTACCACTTCAATATGAAACTCTGTGCTTTGCTTGCCATTATTCTGTATCATTCTCATTTCAATTTTTGAGTAAAAATGGATAATTTTTTTAAGGCACCGCATCACTCTTCAGCAGTAGTAGACTCCTGCTACAGTATCTCAACCATTCAAGGGAAATAATGAATTGTTTAAGCTATTGACACTTGTCAATACCCAGTTAATATAAGAACAAAAGCTGTACAACAGAATCTAAAGGAAATGGCCTGGTTAATGTTGGAGATAACAAGTTCCAAGTTGGAATTTGAACTGCATTTCTGATAAACCTACTCTCACCCAACCAAAATAAACAGGAACACCACACATATTGTCTTGGACAACAGGTCCACGGCAATACTATATACATCCTCTCTAGAGAGCAATTTACCTTATGTTCGAATAAAGAGAGGTGGGGGGGAGGGGCTGAATGTATTTTCGTATACATGACAGAGGATTGGATGCAAGTTACATGGAAACGACTGGGAACCAAAATGTTGATCTTAACTCCCAATTCGGGACCATTGTGGCCACACATCCACACCTCCAGTTAAACTGAAATTCTATCCCTTCCCCACCCCCATCGCTCAATTTTGTTGTGCACCCGTGCCCGAGCTTCGCGAGGTTCTGCGAGTCACGTATTTCTAGTAAATCTTGGTATTAGACATCATCCGTTTTGAAGTGACTTATCACTCGAACAAAATTGAAGTGAACATCAAACATCACTTCTTGATTCAATAAAACAACTAAGTACATAAATCCTCTCCTAAATCTTCCGTTCTACCTCATTTATTTTGTGATCTAAAATAACGCCTGAAGAGAGTTTTATTCAGACTGGAATGTTTTTTGCCCGAATAATTAAACAATGATTTGGTTCGGTGTGCTTTTACTTTAAAACTTTGGCCTCTTAGCCATTGTTTTTTAAGGAGTTATAAGTTTAGACTTATAAATATTTTTAAAAAATCATTCATACAAGGTGAGGTCTAATATATAGATTTAGCCAAGCCTAAAAGCGGAGCCCCCCTTTTTGTTTTGTCTGCTTTTTGTTTGTTTGTTTGTTTTTTTTTTGTTTTTTGTTTTTTGCTGGCAGTTATTAATTTGTGAAAATACTCTCATTCAAGTCGTTAAATTAAAAAAAAAAACAAAGAAAAAAAAAGAAAGATAGTACCTGCTCCCGCTGAATGTCGAACCCGGCTCGTCGGCGTGAGATGCCGGTGACCAGTCCACTAGGACTGGGCGTTTGACGTTATTTTGGGCGTTTGACATTATTTTGGAAGTTAATTTTAATACTTATTTCTTTCTTCGTGACAAGCTGCCTATCAGCATGAAAATGCCGGTGTTTTTCCTGGCAAAATGTGTTCGAAACGCCGAAAAAACCATGGTTGTGGACAGAAAAAAAACAAAAAGCACTAGCTCTTCTATATTTGGCGTCGAAACCACTGCAAAAAGCTGCGAACTCAAGCAGTGTGCCGACCGAGTTTGAACAGAACCGACGCCGGAGGCAAATTTGAACTTTTTGCCTGAACTTTATCGCCTAATTTCTTTCGCCTAAATTGAACTTTTCCCCTTCCACCAAATAGACAACTAAGTGTTCTTTCGAACTGTTTTTTCCATTAACAAATTTGTTTTTGACTTTTGTTGTCTTTGCTTGTTTTGCTACAATGCAGGTCAACATGCAATTTCGTGCCAAAAACACACGGGATTCAGCACAGGGTTATATCCAGTGCATGAAGTGTATTGGTAGCCTTCTGGTGCGGATAGACGGACGTAGGGATGTACGGACGTACGGACGGACGGTCACGTCACTACCAAAATTTTTTGGTTTCATAGGTTACCAAATTTCCTTAGCAATGGAGCTCCGCTGACGCGCTAGCGCGCTGGCTCCGCTAAAAAAAATGAAGGAACACCCAATTTTTTTTGTCCAGACTTTTATGTCTAGAAGAAAAAAGTGATAAATCTTTTGAAGTTTAAGTAAGTTACCGATCAGCTGGCAAAGAGCTACATGTACATGTACTTTTATGTCAAATGGCTGAATAATTTTATTTTTAGTCGGGTGTTTCGTTGATGATTGGATTAATGAAAAATATTTAGTCCTAGTTTACAAGGATTCTTTAGAAATATTTTTCCTTACTTAGCAGAATGTTTCCAGACCATTTTTGTGATCTGTTGTTTCGCCAAACTGGTTCTACATTTTTCATTCTACAAAGTGCAAAGCCAGGTAGAAAATTAAAAAGATGTTATTCATATTAAACAAAAAGGGCAAACTGTGCTGCATGTAATGGCTTCATAATCCATGCTGAGGGAGAGAGGGTGATGGCTTTTTGCATCATTGAGCTTGACAGAAGTTCATTGACTTATTTTTTACTGACATCCACTGGAATGTGATATGAAATGAAAGAAATGCATGTGCATGAATTCTGTGTAATGCAACTAAAATGTTGTCTGTTACAGCACGCCCGACTATAAGAACATTCACCCCTGAAGCCACAAATATCCCTGGTGCAATCGGCAAGGATGTGAAATTAATTTGTATTGTCCGTGCCAAGCCACCAGCGAAGATGTCATGGAAAAGAGATCTCAATGGAAACGAACTCAGCCCTCAAAATGACAACAAAGTTAAAAGCATCTTCAACCAGTCTAACACCATTGAAATGACAGTGAATGTTGGTGCTGTTGATGAAGAATTTTACTGTGTAGCTGTAAACTTTCTAGGAAATGATACACAAAAGTATAGAATACGTGAAACAGGTAGGTGAACACTATTCATTTACTATTATGCTGTTGCTTCCGAGTTCCCCTCGTGAGTTACCCCGTATGGCGTTATATCCCCGCCAAAATTCAAGCTTTTGTTTGCAACATTATACTTTGAATTAATTCTCGTTTTTGCAATCCATATTCAACTTCTATAATTCAACATTGCGCATTCACAAATCAACATCCATATTTCAAATTCAATGTGCTTCGTTTACATGCGACAATCGTATCTTCCAATGTAACATTGAAACTCGGTGTGTATGTTGCGGTGCGGAGTGCGACATGCCTTCAGCGCTATCCAATATTCTTGTTTCGACATCGAACTTCACGCTTGAGTGACCTGACCTTGAGATGGTAAGCCGCTGTACAAAACATGGGCACCATCACACTTGTACCCAGGGTCCTCTCTGTTAATTTGGAGAAGACCCTTAGGTCGAGATTTGCCAGTCAAGGTGGCGGTGTTCAGAAGAGCGTATGACGTCGTCCAGCAGACAATCAAAAGTCTAGCCAACCCAGCAACTACATCGTTCAAATAAGGCTAGACTATCTAACTCGCACGCTAGTGAGAAACTGAGAGAAGAGAAATTGTTTATTCATATAAAAAGCGCATCGCAGTCTTTCGACTGAATTACGTGTTCTATTTACAATGATATAGAATCTGTATACAATAAAAAGTAGAAAAATTTATAATATAACAATAACTAAAAGAAATAAACGTTATATTAGAAAAATAAAATTGAATAAAATATATACTAAAAAGTTTTAAAAAGTTTTGCTATGGCTGATGATGAAACTGTTCTTGGGGAAATGGTCAAAACCATTGTACACAGGTGGTCTCTTCATGTACCCCCCACCCCAACCTTATTAAGTGGTGCCTTGTTTGTATAGCCCCCACTCTATCAGGAGTAGAAACTAAGAAAACGATTCAAACCTTGCTGTGCCATTTGTTCAGCAATGAAAGCTTCATGCACACCTAATATGAAAGTCTCAACTCAAATTTTGAGGCCAATAAATTTTGTCCATTTGGCTAATCAGACAGGTGATATCTTGCATAGCCCCCCTACTCCTACACAAGGTGGGTCCTCATCGAGTACACTTGTCACGACCACTTCCCTTATAGCGATTCGTTTTGCAGACAGGAGTATGAAAAACTCTCCTTGATCTCAGCTGCCTAATATGAGTTCACTTTGGTGGCAACAAATCGGCCAGCTTATGGCTTCCGTCCTGTACAATATTGCTGAAAAGGTCTAGTCATGGTGATTCGCGTCTGGCAGATTGTGTAGGGATGCCAGCCCTTTCTAATGCTACACTGCACGTACAGTCCCACAGGAAAAATAATTCGCATAGAACGCTGTTAAATACGCTCTATTTCATCAGATAGATAACTAGGCAGACTGCGGTGGAAAACTTGGCATGCATACTCCAACACTGATCTAATAACACTGCAATAAAATTGCACTAGATCATCAGAACCTATTCCAGCTTTCTTAAGCTGCCTCAGAAGATAGAGGCATTTAGCTGCCTTTGTTGTATTCATTCCTACATGATCGTTACACTTGAGATCATTGATAATCGTAAGGCCGAGAACCTTCGCCGTAGAGATTCTCTCAAACTCCGCCCCATCCAGTTCTACCTGAGGGTGAGATGGGGTGACAGGCCACACAATCACTACCGGCATTAAACCCTTTTGTTTACTTTTAATATTTTAGCTCTAACGAGCTAATGTAGCCTCTTTTTAAACACTTTTGCACTGACAAGTATGTGATTTTAAGAAAGGATGTGAACAGAAGCTGTTAAATGATTTGTTGTTGCAATGACTGTCTTTGTTTTATAAAGTGTCATTTTTTCATTAAAACGTGTATGAGGTTTGGCATCGTTTGTTGACATTGTGTTCAGTCAAATGTGTGACAATTAGCCCGCTTCGAAACTCTGAGTTTCGTGTATATGGAGCTTGATATGCTTCCTTCTTTTGTAACAAGTCTTTCGACTGCCGATTGTACAGGCAAGACCAAGTGAAAACCCTGGCAGACCATATAGCAACTGACGAGAATCAGGGGATTCGAATCAGCTTTCAGTTGCCTGTCGTCATGCATCTCTGGCGCTCCGTCACATCGGTAGAGTCAGGAAATATCATGTTATTACTCAGAGTAGTACCGATTGTTTAGTACATGCTTTCACGCCGGCAATGACTGTGTGGCCCGTCACCCCTTGCAGTTTCTCACTAGCCTGCGAGTTAGATAGTCTAGCCTTAGAGATATTCCATCAATTTCGAACGATGTAATTGCTGGGTTGTCTAGACTTTCGATCGTCTGCTGGACGACGTCGTACGCTCTTCTCAACACCGCCACCTTGACTGGCAAATCTCGACCTAGGGTCTTCTCCAAGTTAACAGAGAGGTCACTGGGTACAAGTGTGATGGCGCTCATGTTTTGTACAGCGGCTTACCATCTCAAGGTCAGCTCACTCAAGCGTGAAGTTCGATGTCGAAACAAGAATATTGGATAGCGCTGAAAGCATGTCGCACTCCGCACCGCAACATACACACCGAGCATCAACGTTGCATTGGAAGACACCAACGTTGCATGTAAACGAAGCAAATTGAATTCAAAATATGGATGTTGGTTTGTGAATGCGGAAAACAAGAATGTTGGATTGCGATGCAAGCATATCGCACTATACACCGCAACACACACTCTCGAATATCGTATGTAAACAAAGCACATTGAATTTGAAATATGGATGATGATTTGTGAATGTGCAATGTTGAATTATAGAAGTCGAATATTGGATTGCAAAAACGAGCATTAATTCAAAGCAACAATGTTGCAAACAAAAGCTTTAATTTTGGTGGGGGTATAACGCCATAACCCTAGCTGCCAGAGGCTTTTCTCTCGCGCTCAAACTCTCACGAACTTTAGTGTCTCACATTGTGCTTTTCTAAGGCGACACGAGAAGAACGCCACTTGTTGTTCGGCCTCCAACAACTACCCTGCGAAAGCATGCAAGAGTAACCTCTGGTCCCCAGGGTACTCGTGTTTTAACATGTGGCATCTAAATACCTATATGTAGCCTCTGACAACTTGTATTCTTCAGGGTTCTTCAGGGTTGTTACTTATTACTTTTGAAAAGTAAAAATGTGGATTTTTTTTAATGTTCGAAAAATTAAAAGGAGGCAATTTTGATAGTATTGGCAAGGTTTCGTTCATGTAAGTCACCATGGTTCAGATTTGTAATAATTATATGGGGGAATTCTGTTGGTGCTTTCTTTCTTTGACAGACCCATCCTTTTCGAGCAGCATGTGTGGCTTTTGTTGGCCCTGGCCTTATTGCGTACAGCCCTAATTAAGACTGGATTGTCAATGGTGCAGTGAGGCTAGTTTTCCCAAGACAAGAAACTTTATCTCGTGTATAAGTAGGTACAGGTGTAAAAATGCTGCTGGGGGGGGGGGGGGAAGGGAGGAGTTGTAACTTCTAGTTACTTCATGTTACAGAAACCAGGCTAAGGTCTGGCTTTGTATTAGGGGCACTTTGCTTGCATCTCGACGTCTGTAACAAAGGGCGTACAGGGTCGGGTGGATTGTGGATGAACTGATTTTGTTTGTCCTGAAACACACCCTAGGTGACTTGTAATTGAATGCCACACACGTTTTCTTCGTAGGTACCCCAGATCCACCAACTGATGTTAAACTGGAAGGGTTTAAAGTGCCGGGAGCCAGAACCGTGAGCGTGAAAGTGAGTTGGACACCTGGATACAGTGGAGGTTTTCCACAACAGTTCTCAATACATTACCGCAAGAAAGGAAGCAATGGAGATTTTATAGGAAAATCTGTTGGCACTCCACGTAATTACACGCACACTGTCAAAGGTTTAAGCCCCAATACAGAGTACGAGTTTATGTTGCAAGCTGATAATGAAAGAGGAAAAAGTCAACCTTCAAAAATGGTTCAAGTTATGACACCAGGTAAAAAATGTCCTTGAAATAAAACCACGATTGACAGCATTCTTTGTTATCAGTGCAGTCTTCAAAAAAGACATGAGTTATGACACAACGTTAGGTGGCAACAACTTATTGTGGTGGGCAGTGAGGTAGAAGAAAAAATGGGGAAGAAAGATTTCTAAGCTTCAGTAAGAGACGACCCAAAGTGTCAAGCCTGTGGCTTGAGGTTGGCCTGTGGTAGTTTTGGGTGAGAACTCCTTTTGCAAATGCATGCATTAGCTTGTGCATAGTCAAAACAAACATTAAGCTTTCCAGCAATGTAGCCATGCTAATTATTTCCAAACCAGAAGCAGTTTGCATTGTGAATTATAGAACAAAGTGTAGAATTATATGAAGATCATCGCAGTGAAGGTGTTTCAACTTAAGCAGTTGAAAAGAAGAAACCTGAAAAAAATTTCAGGCTTGAACGGGAATCGAATCCATGACCTCTGCGATACCGGTGCAGCGCTCTAACCAACTGAGCTATCAAGCCAACTGGGAGCTGGTCAATTGAGAGTTCGTATTTATCCCGTAGATGGAGAAATGAACATTTAATTAATATTTGAAATAACCATATATTTGAACTGCGGATAAAGATAGAATTATATGAAGATCATCGCAGTGAAGGTCATCCGCAGGTTTCTTCTTTTCAACTGCTTAAGTTGAAACACCTTCACTGCGATGATCATCATATAATTCTATCTTTATCCGCAGTTCAAATATATGGTTATTTCATATATTAATTAAATGTTCAGAATAAAGTGTATTAGGCCAATTTCTTGCTGGCTACAAATCCTTCCCTGCAGGCGGGCCAAAGAGGCATTTACACATGGCTGTTGAACCACAAAAATGTGTCTGGGTCGCTTTGCTTGTTTTGTCCCAGAAACTAAAAAAGGCGTGGGTCCGGAGTGATTTAATAGAAACACGGTTAGGTTTGCATAGTTTTTACAGGTAAAGATATGTAATCCTTGCCACTTTTTTAACGGTCAGTTAATGTATTGTAAATGCATCTAATTTCCTTCTGTCATAATTGCTAACTTTTATTCCTTTTTTGGGTAATTTTAGAGTCATCAGAACCACAACGCAGAGGGACAGGTATGTTTCAAAGTCAATTTCTCTCCGAAGAGCTGTCGACTTTTTATGTTTGCGTAAGCCGTTCATACATCAGCTCTAACGTGCATCTAACACCATGTACACGTGTGAAGCCAGTCAAATTGACGTAAAATTTATGTGACAGTGCAAATCCACCTTTAGTCATTACCCTTACCCTTTGCCATTCTCACCACAGAATGAAAATTACTGTTAATAGTTGCTAGTCAGGTCACGGATGCTGCTTTTGTTTTGTCAATTTTCAGCGCAAGCAACAAGAAGCTCGGATGACCCCACAGTTATAATTGTGACATGGACGGTGATAGATAAGAAAGTGACAAGGCTCAGTCTTGAAATTCAGGAGGGAGGGGAGGGAGGGGAGGGAGGGGATAGCGGCTGGAAGCATGTTCCCGGGGCTAGTGACATGAATACGTCTAAAACAGAGTTTAAAGTTGAAAATCTCAAGGCTGAGGAGACATACCTGTTTAGAATGGATATGAGGCGACCAGGGGAAGAAGAGTTAGATCCTTGCAACGCTTGCTATGTAATGAGTAACAAAGGTAAGTGAGAACATCTTTCAACTTGCTGTTTCTGATATGTTATCATTAAAAACAGCACCATACTACTGGTATTCAGAAATTACACACTGTAGTCCCTCCCCCCGAAAAAAAACGTTAACATGCGGGTGTTTCAGTCTGTAATTCCTGAAAGAATTGATCCCCCTGGAATTCCCCGCTCCTTGTGTTGACCTAGTTTAGTACACAACTTTCTTGATTATCTCACCCGTACTTACGAAAACCAATGAGTATTTTTACATTGTTTCATGAGTTTCTTGTCTTACATGGCTGGTATATTCCAGTTAGCTGTCCACAAGTAACAACAACCCTAAGGGAGCTGCAGCCCTTTAGGCCTGGCAACAGTATTGGGGGCAATTCCTCTTAGAACTCTACAGTACATGTACTCACCAAGAATGAACTTAGACCAATTAAGGACAACAAATTGTCCATTAAATTAATTTATAACCATGTAAAAACAGAGTAATAGGTCATCATCGATGCCTCAGAAGCCTTTCTTATATTTTTTTTTATCTACAGCATACTGATAAGTATATTAAGCTCTTTCTTTCTTTCTCTTTCTTATTCCTCGTACCCCATTATTTTGCTTTTTATATAAAATGCCTATGATTTGCTTCTGTTTGTTAGTGGTTCCCGCTCCAGTAACGGGGAAGCAAGAAAGTGAGGGGCTTCAAAACTGGATGATAGCTGTAATTGCTGCTGTGGCTGGAGTTCTTCTGATTGCCATTGTTACACTTGTTCTTTGCTGCTTTAAGCGCCGCAAGAAGCCTCAGGGAGGTAGGCATATATAGTAGTTGTAATGATGATGATGATGATGATGATGATGATGATGATGATGATGATGATTATGATGATTATGATGATGATGATGGTGGTGGTGGTGGTGGTAGTGGTGATTATGGTGTTATGATGGTGATGATGATGATGATGATGATGATGATGATATTGATGGTGTGATGATGATGATGATGATGATATATATTGTCCTAGAGCATATGATAATGAATTTTATATAGAGCGGGTTGAGTGTCGAAGGTAATTTGCATTTGCTCGGGTTGTGGTTAATGTTGTTCTGTGGTTGGTTAAAAGATGTCGCTCCACTTTCTCAACCAATTAGAGGTAAAACCAAACCAGTCATGACTTTGCCGCTCGCGTTTTCCCGCGCTTGGCGCCGGTTACATATATTTGCTTCGAGTTCTGATTGGTTCATTACTTTAAGTCTGTGTTTGTTGTGATTTGCTGAGGTAAATACTATGGTTTTGATTTTACGACACTCAGTTGAATACCGCTCTAGGTGTAATGATTAACTTTTGTTTCACGTTTGATTCCTTTGCAGCTGACAATGTGAACATGTCTCAGACGTCAAGGTAAATGGATATACATGCAATAACTTTTGAAAAAGATTAAAATTAAACTGGGGAAGGGAAAGGTCTCTTGCCCACTGGATTTGACAGGCTACAGATTTCTTGTTAGCCAAACTTCTCACTCTATCAGGGACCGTCGACATATTCATAAGTTCCACGCTTAACGTTCACTGGACGTTTAGGTCAGACCCCCTCCCCCACCTCCTCCTTAACGTCCACACGGAATTTCGTAATTCCATGTTTTTCTAGAGCCGAAAGCTACGACGAAATTTATTCCGGTGACAAGAAGATGTAGAACTATTGTAACTGGAATGAATTCCGCGTCGAAAAGACAGTGAAAGTATTTAGTGATTGGGAAGGTGTAAAATTCGGTTGGAACTTTTTAAATTAACCACTGTTGTAGTTGTTGGTTTTGTAAAATCTAGCGAACGCGTATTACTTCTGCGCCAACTTTCTAAGTGACAAACTACGTAGATCACAGCAGCATCAAGTTTGTTCTCATTTTCTACTTCAGTACTTTTTTCTCTTCATGTTTTGTTATCAACATGAGTAAAATGTTTCTTTTAGCACGTTTTTTGGGTTTTGTCCTAGATTCCCCATTCTCACGTCCAAATCTCGACTCTCCCTAACCCCCTCCCCCTAAACGTCCAGTGGACGTTAGGCGGGGAACTGTGAATATGTCGACAGCCCCTTATTGTTCAAAATTCTGTCTTTGACTAGTAAGTTCAGTGATGTCATTGGTCAGGTATTAGATTACAAAGACGAAAAATTTTTAGGATACCGCAGTCGTTTAGAGCTCAGCGTGTCAAGTTTGGTAGTTCAAATTTGGTGGCTTGTGCTGCCGTGTTTCCTCAGACAAGAGATTATATTCCACATTGTCTCTATTCAGCTGCATGAAAAATTACTGGAGAGCCATCAAAGGAACCTTAACAAATCTTGGGCCGAAGCCTTGCGTCCTATCTAGAGGGGTGGTAACATACTATAAAACTAGTCTAGGTGAATTTTCTTTTTTCACGTGTAAATTATCTCAAAACAGCCCTTTAGCTAGAGGTAATAAAGCTATTATTGTTGTTGTAGTTCTTTTTTCCGGCCTTTGGAAGGTAAAGATAAGCGCAAACGTCTGGGAAACCTCTGGCTTCAATGCGAGTTTACCTTTTATCTGGTACAACCGTACAGTGGTTTACCAATTGTTTTTGTTTCGTCCACAGCTATGTAGTTGGCGGCCCAGAAGTTTCCCGTTCCTTGGACACCAGGCCGCGTAGCTCTGGCATGGAGTCTGTTGAAGATAATCCATTTATTGAGGCTCATTTTGCCTCCACGCAGTCCATGAACTCAGCTGGTGGGAAGAAAAAAAAACCTGACACTGGTGTTAACTACGGTTACTTATCACAAGGTATGTAAGCTTAAACCCTTACTTCAGGGTTGTCCCTAACAGCCGGCAGCCAGCAGAATTAACCGGCTGCTTAGGTCGTTTGTGCCGGCTATTTGTTTCTTTACTGGCGCAGATATACGAAAATGAAACTTATTTCCCATTGCAGTTTATTGACTTAAAAATAATCTGGTTGGCACAAAGATACACGATTAAATGCTTCCAAAACTAAATCTATGCTGATTGCTTCTCCCCAAAAGCTAAGATTCCTATCTTCTCAATCACTTGATGTAGCAGTCAATAACACCATTGTAGACCAAGTTCCCGAGGCTAAAGTTCTCGGCGTGACATTTGACCACCATCTCTCGTGGGTGCAGCATGTTGATAGTCTGTGTTGTAAACTGAACAGCCGTCTCTCGCTTTTGCGCAGAATTAGCTCCTTCCTTACACAAGAAGGCTCCCTGCATTATTTCAATGCTTGTGTTCACAGTCAGCTTGTTTATTGTTCTAGCGCCTGGGGCACCTGCTCCCAGACACTACTCCTTCGTCTCCTTCGCGTGCAGAAACATGCTGCTCGTATAATTCTCGGTGCTGACTTTTCTACACCTTCTGTTGCCCTTTTTTCTAAACTTCAATGGATCCCAGTAAATGAAATGATAAAATGTAGGAGACTGCAGCTACTTTTCTCTATTATGGCTAATCCTGAAGCTCCTCTTTGTCTTAAACAGAAGTTCTCCTTTCTATCCACTACACGGACTACTTGTATAACTAGAGGTACTACTTCTCATAATTTAGTTATCCCCCAGCGTAGAACAAATTTGGGTAAGCACACCTTCTCGTATTCCGCCACTGTTCTCTTTAATACCCTTGAGGTTGATTTAAAGATACTTGCTGCGCACCCTCTTGCCTCGCCTAGTGCTTTGTCTTCCTTTTCGTTTTCGCTAAAGCCTAAACTTCGTGGCCTTTTCCTGCAAAACCTCAATACTGTCTCCCATCTTGAGGAGCTTTGTTGCCATGAATGCCGCTTTCTTCTTAAATGCCGCTGTTTTTTTTAGTATGTGACTACTTCATGTTTCTTAGCTTATTACTTCTCTTACTTATAGTTTAGTTTAGATTATCTGTTATTTTGTAATGTTTAATGTTTATTTTGAGGGCCATATGTTAGAAAACTGTAAAAGGTTAATATGTTCTCCCTCGTTAAATAAAGTGTATTGTATTGTCCTGTATTGTATTGTATTGTATTGTATTGTATTGTATTGTATTGTATTGTATTGTATTGTATTGTAGTTCATTACGTTGAGTTCTGGGAATTACATGTAGAAAACCACTGAAGGCATGAGTTTATACAAATAAAATCGAAAAGTTACAATTACTTTTGGAACTGTCATTATTGGAAATTTGTGCTCAGAATCAAAGAACTTCTGTTTCTGGGGACTTGGATTTGGGGGACATGCCCCCAGACCCCCCTATAAGGGATCGCCTTCAGCGCTCGATAATCACTATCCGGCTATTTAGAAATTTTTCTCAGCTACTTGAAAAGTTGTGGACAACCCTGTCACTTACTTTGCTAAAAGCTTCACTCTGAGGGTGTAGTAAAAACAAGCAAAGTGCATATAAATTATAGACGAGGAAATAATCTTTTGAGCCGCTAATAGACTCGGTAAGCTAGTAGAAGTCACAGGTACGAAGGAAACAATGTTCGGCAACTTAACCATCTTCTTGTAACTGTTCTCAATATCAAGTTTTAATCGAACCGGTTTTTTAACCCTTTAAACCCGAGTCTTACTGGTCTAGTAGTATATCGTGGGTTTAACAAATACCACCTGATACTCAGAGGTTTATTTTTAAATTTTAAAGCCCCCACCATAATAAACAAACTCCTTGCGTCGTTTATTTATTATGGTGGGGGTTTTAAAATTTAAAAATAAACCTCTGAGTATCAGGAAGTATTTGTTAAACCCACGATATACTACTTAACCGAAATAAACCACCCAGCATAAAAAAAATTTAAATTAAAGAAATACAAAGCTTTATTATATCAAAGTGATAATGTCAATACAAAAAATAGACATTGAAAAGCTATTGAAAGAGCTTGATCCAGCAACGTTACAAGCTTTAGAGCAATCACTTGCAGAGGACGCACCTGCTGTGCGAAAAACTATTCAGAACATATTGGATGAACCTATTTCTGAGAAAGTGGAGAGGAGTTTAGATAAACCTTTACTTCCTAAAACCTTTCAACCGACTGCTCCTCCTCGTAAAAGAAGGGTGAGAAAAACACAAGAAATTTTGAGGAAGTTTGATCCAATTTCTCGAGAAACCATTCGAAATGTTACAAACTATCAGAATGAAATTCTTGATTTATATGACACTACCGAATATGAGGGGGAAGAAGAAGTAAAAGGGCGTCGTTTTATTAGATGGCGTTTTATTCGAAATCTTGAAAGAGATCTTACACCCGTTTTTATGACAAAAATAAGAGAGAAAGTTAACACATCTTTTTACGCAAGACATGTTTTTTCAAATCAGCTACGCAACATTGAAGACGATTCGTTAATGGTATTTTACACAAACATTGGCTCACCTTGGTTTGAACGTTTTTCTGAGGCGGAGGAATGGTTGAGTGAGCGGGAGAAGGTGCGCCTGGACTCTGACAACATAAATAGACCGGACACGAAATGGGTGTTTGAAAAGCATTTTAATGCTGATGTAAAGGTTGTGCTTGATCGTCAACCACTTTTAGGTACAGGACCATTACCAGATTGGCTGCGTAACCTTTCACATAGTCGTAATATGCTAGCTTTAGACACTTACAGAGACAATTTATGTCTTTGGCGTTGTATTGCGGTACACCGAGGTTCAAGACCAGATCGAAGTACAAAGGCAGCACGTGAACTTGCAAAGGGTTTCTTCAACCTTAAAGCTGCTCCACAAGATTGCCGTGGAACATCTTTAGATGAACTTGATGAGGTTGAAAAACATCTTAATAAAAAACAAATTTTCAAAGATTGGTTGGGTATTCGTGTACATGAGCCTGAACGTTTGCAGAATGGTGAAGTTATATGGCATCTTAGAAGGACACCACCAGCCAAATTAACAAATATTTTGACAATTGGAATTTACGAAGGGCATGCTTTCTTTATAAAAGATATCACGAAGATTGCAAAAGTTTATGCATGTGTTCATTGTCGTTCAAGATCAACTAAAGCTTGTCACCTTCAACGGCATGTCAAAAAATGTGCGGAAGGGAAGACGGTGATTGAATGTAAGGCTGAAAAAGTTGAATTACAAAAAACAGTTTTTGAGCAGGCTTTTTATCCAAAACATTCATCTTCTCAGGAATGTCTTAGTTGGCTTGAACAAGAATCAGCACTTCGTAAAATTCACATTCACCACGCAGCTTGCGGGCATGGAGGTGAAAGATATGTTAATGGCGCCTCTGTAGACGGTTATAATCATGAAACAAAAACGGTTTTTCAATATCAAGGATGTTATTGGCATGGATGTCGAAAATGTTTTCCTCATGATCGAAATAGAATCATTACTCATTATAACCAAACAAGAGAAGAAAGATTTAAAGCAACTGTTGAACGTACACAAAAGCTTCGAGCTGCTGGCTACCGTGTAATCGAGGCATGGTCTTGTGAAGTAGGAAAAATAAATATAAAGTTACCAAAGCCTCAAACACAAAGTTATCCCTACGCTATATTGTATGATTTCGAAGCATACGGAGACAAAAATCAGAGGAAAGAACCAACAGGAACGTTAACAATAGAAAATAAACACGTACCAATCTCTGTTAGCGTTGGTGACACTTTAGACAAAGAACCTACCCATATCTGTGAAAGAGATCCTGCGGTTTTGGTTCACAAGTTTATGGAAGAACTTGTGAGGCGTGGGAAAAACATTCAGGATACCTGACGACATAAATATGCTTTCAAAAGAACAGCGTTTCAAAATACAAGAATGGTGTAATCAGGTGCCAGTTCTTGGGTTTAACTCCAGGCGATATGATTTGAATCTTATAAGAGAACATTTCGCGGAACGTTTATCTGATACAACTGGCAAAGTAAGAGTTGTAAAAAATGGAAACAAAATTATGTTCATTTTGACTAAAAACTTTCGATTTCTTGACATTATAAACTACTTAGGTCCGGGTACAAGTTATGAGAAATGGGTAAAAGCTTATGAATGCGAAACTGTAAAATCGTGGTTTCCGTATGAATGGTTTGACACAGCTGAAAAACTTTATTTTTCGCGGACTTCCAAAATATGAGGATTGGTATTCGAAGCTGTAGGGTGGTTATGTTCTCACACAGGATGAATGGAAAGGGTGCCAGTGTCTGTTCAAAGAAAAGGGTATGTGTACCTTCGCAGACTGGTTGCGTTACTACAATAATCTCGATGTTGCTCCTGGCCTCGAGGCACCGGAAAAAATGCGTGCTTTCTACACTGTTAAAGGAATCGATATTTTGAAAGATGCTGTCAGTATCCCAGGTGTTAGTTTACATTACTTACTCCGTGGATGTGTTGAGAGGGGCGCGGATCTTTACAGCCCTTGCGAAGAAGCGTATGAGATGTTGAAAGAAGCTGTTGTTGGTGGACCAAGCATTGTTTTCACAAGATACCATGAAGTTGGAGTCACGAAGATAAGGTCTCATCGAATAGCGGAACCTCGTTTTTGCAAAAATATATTGGGTTACGACGCCAACGCTTTGTATTTGTCAACCATGCTAAGAGACATGCCTTGTGGAAAAGAAAGGGTCGTGCATTACAATGACGAAGCCGCCGCTCCCATACTGGCACAAAGGCTCAAAGAAGAAAAATGGTTCGGATTTGCAGAAGTTGATATAGAGATACCTAAGCACTTATACCCAAAGTTTGAGGAAATGTGCCCGTTCTTCTACAACAAAAAGGTTACTGCTGAAGCGGTGCCACAGCATATGTTTGACTACTTGAAACGAACGAAGCGGAACCGCGGAGATGGAAAGAAGTTAGTGGGAGCATTGTCTGCAAAGAAGATATTATTATACGCACCTCTTCTTAGATGGTATCTTGAGCATGGAGCAGTGATCACAAATGTTTATCGGACTATTGATTACCAACCAACAAAAATATTCACTTGGTTTGTGGAGCAAGTGACTGAAGCTCATAGAACTGGAGATAAAGAAAAAAGCAAGGCGCTGCTGGCTGAGGTATTCAAACTGTTAGGAAATAGTGGGTATGGAAAGCTCATCGAAGCCTTGGAGAGGCAAACAAACACCATTTACACCAAAGACGAGAAGGTAGTCGACAGAGCCTTGCGAAGCGCATATTTCAGTGATCTTGACGAAATTGGGGAAGCGTATGAGCTGGAAAGTAGAAAGCCAAAGATTAGAATGATAAAAGACCATTTCAGGTTGGAATAGCTGTATATCAACTGGCTAAACTTCGAATGCTTGAATTCTATTATGACTTTCTTGACAGATATTTTGACAGAAGAGATTTCGAATTGATTCAGATGGACACAGACAGCAATTACATCGCAATCAGCGCAGAAAAGTTGGAAAACATCGTCAAACCAGAGCTGCAAACAGAATTTGAGGCAAAAAAGAAAGAGTGGTTAGCTTGGGATAAGTGGAGCAGTCGGACCCCTGGGCTCTTTAAACTCGAGTGTGAAGGCAGCAGAATGATTGCACTCTGTTCAAAGTGTTATTACATTGACGAATCTGAGGGTAAAAAAAAGAAGTTCAGCACAAAAGGGGTGTCGAAGAAACAAAACGAGATCACTTGGCAGCGTTTCATGAAAGCTTTGGAAGGCAGCATGGACATAGCAACTAACAGAGGTTTCAGGATGCGGGACGGGCAGATGGTTACTTACGAACAGCAGAAGCTGGGGTTGAGTGCTTACTACGACAAACGCTGGGTATCGGAAGACGGTATTCACACAGAACCGATCGAGTTTCATTGTTAGTTTTCTGGTGGTAGTTGTGTATCTGGAGGGACAACCAAAAGCTCTTCGCGGACAAACCAACGTTTTGGTCCGTCAAACAAATAACAGATAACCGGGGCGTCTGGTTTTATCATAATTTTTTCAACCTCGTAAACATTCAAAGACCAGATTGGGTCGGTAGCTCTTCGTCGACCACCTTCAAGTTCACCGGGTTAATAGAGATAGCGAACACCTAAACCGGAGGGTAGCTTTTTTTCGTTCACACCAACGGGTCTCAAATAAGGTGTCGAGGGTTTGGATGGAACAGTTTTCTTTTTGATGGCATCAACAGGTTTTTGACCAGTCAGTCGAGTGACTTCTTTATTCAAAGCTGAAATAACAGCTGGCAGTCGGGCCACCCATTCAGTCGATCTTTTGTCGTCTGGGAGGCGCATTCCAACCCCATACTGGTGTCCAAACAGTCGTTCAGCCAGGGTACGGTTGAATCTTTCAACGATAGCTTGATCACGGTGAATATCCACACGACCACGTCTAACCTCAACATTATGTTTCGAAAGCAGTTGATTCACAGCGCCCATAAACTCACGACCAGGATCGACCGGAAGCAGTTTCGGCCACTTCAAAGGACCACGACTATAAATCCGTTCCAGAGCAGCTGCGACTTCTTTAGGCTCTTTTGTGGTTAACGGTTCGGCTTCTTTGTATCGAGAGGCCACATCTACCAATGTGAGAGCATATTTAAAAGTTTTACGGGAGCGTGGTGGGCGATCGTGTGGGAGATACAGAAGATCGGCTTGGTGAACTTTGTTTGGAACAGGAACATCAAATTTCGGTCTTGGAATATAACGTGGGGCTGGTAGATAAACTTGCCAAAGAGCTTGCTTCATCTACCAGTTTTGAGCCACATCTTCCGAAACTTTCGCTGCCTGGGCTAATTTTTTAATTGCTGCAAACCCTTTCCAATACCCTTGCGGGCTGTAATAAATTTTTGACAACTTATTGAAAATACTGGAGCTCATTGTATACCATACAAAATAAAAAAATGGACGACCCATTTGGTTGGTTGCAAGGTGGGAAAATTTCGGCGAAAAAAATTCAAGAAACATTGCAAAAAAAAATAAATTCATACCCATTATCAAAAAAGATTTATCGTTGTCCTTCATGCGAGGAGCAATTAATTTATGTGGTGAATGAGTTCTGTCGTGCATGTCCAAAATGTGGTAGAGCGACTGAATTTGATGATGAACAGTTTCAAGAAGAAAATCGGGTAAGAATTTTCATTGCAACTAATTTTCATTTAAAAAGTGTTTTGCAGAAATGGAAAATTAACGAAATGTTTTCTTCCAGCGAGGTAGATTTTCTTGGCAACTTTATTGCACAATTTCAGAAGATGTCCGGCAAGTCAGTGAACTACCCCTGTTTTTTGTACAATTATTTTGAAATAGTACCTTCTGAATGCTGGCCCAACAAAAAAGAAATTATGGAATCTATTTCTCATCACCTTCCAGAAAACTTAGCAAGCTGTTGGCTCGCAAAACAGGAGTTTGATAAATGGTGGTTGAAAACCAATCAAGGTTCTTCATAAACATTTTCATATTTGCCTGTTTTCGGATTTTTCACCAAACGCATAACAGTACCTTTTTTCGGATGAGTCCAAAATTTCTTGCTTGTGACACCAGTTGGTCCCATGAAAGCATTTTTCGTAATATCACCTTTCCAATACCGATCGAAAACAGGTTTTGTTGAAGGAATTAATTTTTTTGTAACTTTTTCAGCATATTTGGCAACTTCCCAGGGTTTAAAACCCAACCCTAATTTTTGTTTAGCATTGATTGCATTTCTTGCAGCCGCATGACCCCACTGCCTCTGTTTGTAAGGAACTGCGTCAAGAGACTTCATTTTTTTAACCGCTTTGTGTTTGCATTTTTTGAGATTTTCACCGTATTCTTTTTCACGGTTGGAACAAACATCATAATCAACATCATGTTGCATAGCAATCGCATCTGTTGCACCTGCTGGTCGTTGATATATTTCCAGAATTTCACCCGTTTCTGGGTCGTATTTCACCTGCTCTTCAAGAGAGTTATATGGCCCTGTGAAATTATGTCCCGGCAATGTCCAACCTTTTTTTGGTTTCGGAAAATTACCAATTGCTGCATGTATATCAATACCACTGCCCTCCACGTTTTCCGGCATAAAACTTGTTTTTGTTATTCCGCAACTAGCGCATTTTGCTTTCAAGAGGAGGAGTTTTCGATTGTTCTTTTTTTTGATTACAACCTGTTCAACCTTTTCACTTCCCTGTACATTAAGTGTGTTCCACTCTTCTTTCACACAGTACATTTCCATTATATATTTTAAGAAAAATAATTTTTCACAATTTCCTCGTTTTGAAGTAAATCGTTGGAGAACATTTTCAAAATATCGGCAAAACTTGTTCCTTTATTTCTTTCGTTTAAAAAGAGAAGGCAGTAATAACCACATCTCACACTTTGTTCCCATTGAATTTGGTTATCGTTTCTGAAAAAATGTGTCATCCCGTGCATTGACATTTCTTTTTCCCATTCCAAAGGTGGTGGAAGTCCAAATGAATCCAAATACTCGCAAGTGTCTTCATCAGACCAACAACATACCCAATGACTTCCCAAACTTCCGAAATCATCCAAGTTAATAATGCATGGGGAATGAAAAAAGTTTTTTTTTTCGTTTCTGCTGAAAATGCCTTTGATGGGTATTCGTAAAAAGTTGCACCATTCTCTCAGGTCAATGTTGGAAAGAGGTTTATCAACAAATTTCACTTTTTTTAAACGATAATAATCCTTCCAAGTTCCATAAAAAGGTGGAGGTTGAATTTGCATCCCTTTACCTTTTGGTATTCCTGGTGATCGTCTTGTTCGTGGTGGTGGCGGTGGTGGTGGTTGCGTTTGCATACCTTTTCCACTCTGAGAAGTACTTTGAATCTGTGTCTGGCTTAATTTTATTACCATTCCTTTCCCTGCCGCTGATCTTTTTTTCAATCGCGCGATTTGAGTTTCAGTGAGAAGAAGTTCGACACCACGCCCAATTTGGTCTGGTTTAACTTTCAGATTAACAGGTGTCTTCGTAACATAAGCTTTTTGAAGTTTCTTTTTCTGACCATCAGTCAGTGCGATTTTGAATGGATGATAAGTTGTGCTCATTGTGTATATTATATTAAGAATTTTTTTGAATTTTTTTCATTTGTCTAGACAACGACAAGCTCATTACCAATTTGCTTCAACACAAATTCTTCTTCATTCAAAATCGCGGCGAAGATTATATAATCTTGAGCGTCAGCGGCTTCGTTAAGTCTGTAATGGAATTCGAGCTTTTTGGGATCGTCTGTCAAACCTTCTTTGGCATTTCGCAGATCGAAGTAGATAACTGGGTATAACTTTTCAAAGTAGGAAAGCGGCAGCTGAACGCCGGTGTTACAGGCATTCTTTCTGTATCTGAAATTGATCAAATTATTCAAAATTCTTATTTTAAAGTCATAATCATATTCAAGCTCAGGATAAAATTCTGTGCCGTACTGGAGACGGCAAGTGTCCAATCTTGCTGAGTCATCACCATCGATATCAAATGTGTCAAAGATATAAGGATTGTATTGGTAATCATTTTGTTTCCGAGTTTGTTGAATGAATACAAAAACATGCTTGGGGTTTTTTATCCCAGGTGTAATCAACCACCTACCATTCGCATCCTTTCGGGCGCTGCTCTGTGTCAAATTTTCTTGCAGGTATTTCCATTGGGTTGGTTTCAAGAAATTTTCATTGACCAGGGTTTGTCCTTTGCCAGTGCCAGTTTGTCCTTTGCCAGTGTCCTTTGCACCCACAACTCAAATTTGCGGACAACAATCCTTCGATCTGTTCCATCGTTTTGCCAAATCATTTCTTGGTCGTTTTGCAGTTCAATTTCAAACTCAAAATGTAACGGTGGCAGCAGCCTGTCGGAAAGACTTTCGAAGAAGGAGTATCTGTTCAAAGGGATAATGGAATGAACTGTTTTGCCTTGGTCTGATAGAATCGCCCTTTCCCGCATTCCAAGGTTCTTCACAGTGGCTTCTGCAACCACAGTGTCATCAACATTATCAAGATACCAAAAATAGTTTTTTGCCACACTTCTCGAAAAATCATCCGAAAAGTCAAGCAGGTTTTTGATGAAAACAACCTTGTTGATATTATCCGCCTCGTATAATTTTTTCCCAGATGATTTGACGACCAAACTTTTTATCAATGAAAAAGAACCGTTGATCGGAGCCGATCGAGTGTCTTCAGCAATATCTGCTCCGTTTGCTGTAGCTTCCAAGTCAAAATCGACCCGAAAATAAGCGTTGTATCAGTCATAAAAATTGTCCCGGTCTTTCAAGGAAAATTTGTATCCCCACTTTTTTTGAGGGTTGTTATTCCCAGGGAAGGTGAGTGCAGTGTCCAAATCAACTCGAATGTATGTACTCTTCTCGAGGTATTGTGGAGTTCTGAACATTTTGACAAGAGTTATATTAAGAGAGAAAAAATTTTTTTGATTAAATTTCGTTCGCCAAAATTTGATTTAATTTCACAAGGGCGTCTGATTTTTTCGGTACTTTGTGTTTATATCTATAACGACCGGTGTTTTGTAAAATATTTGTAAGTTTCTTTTTTGCATCCTGTGACAACGGTTTTTGCTTTTTTCGCTCTTGCAATATTTTTCGTATTTGTTTCGAACCTTTTTCAACAGCAAGTTCACCAACTTTCTGACCCGCTTTTTCAGCAATTGTTTTTGTGGCTTTTTCGGCAGTTTTCTTTGCCACGTCCTTTATATTTTTTTTGAATATTTTACCGATGGTCATGAAGGTGTCACGGATAATACCCAATCCTTTGTGTTTATATCTATAACGACCGGTGTTTACGTCAAAAAATCTTGCCCACTCGCTCGGATGATTCATGATTGTATATTTATAACAGCAAAAAAATTCTTACTCTTCTTCGATCATTAAACTAATTGCAATGTCTGTCCCGTTGAGATGAAGAATGTTGTCTCTTCCATCTGTCACCCGAACCCTTATTGCATCAATACGGCTTTTATTCACAGGTTGCCACTCAAGCCGGCGCGGCTCTTTTCGAAATGGATAGCTAACCTTAAGATCTGCTGTTGAGAAACTGTATAACACATCGCTCGGAACATTGTTTGCTCGGCGTGAGATAATATCGCAGTGCAAATATTCCCAATCAACACTTCTTGTGATATTTGGAACTTTTTGTCCGACATTACCTCCACTATAGATTTTTTTATCATAACCAAACAATTCATTAAAGTTTCCTTGAGAAAAGTCAAGCTCATAATCGTTATGTATCAAAATAAAAACCCTATAAGTTGACATGTCGAAAAATATTGTGAAAATGTAATCACTGTCTTTGTTTGTCGGGTCTACTTTACCGGTGTGCTGCTGAATATAATCGTTGATTCTTTTGTAATCATACATTCCATTCGGAAAAGTTAAGGTCTTCCACGCTTGTTCTGTTTTTTTCTTCCAGCGAACTTTGTTGTTATCATAGCGAGAATCGATATTATTCCATGAGTAACTCATTGTGATAAGTCTGTTTAGTGCAGCTTTATAGTTTTTTTTTTAATCCAATTCGATTGGAGGATAAAACCTCACTGTAAAATCGTGTGAAACATTCCGTTCTCCACCTCTTTGTAGTTTTGCAAGGCTCGAGTCAAGCAGTATGTCAAAGCTCATTATTGGTGTATATAATTAGAAAAAAATTTTTTCTTTTGTTTTTTATCGATTGTGCCGAGTTCAACAAGTGAATCAAGAAGATATGATACCTGATTTTTCAGTTTTATTGAGCTATTTCCTGATTTTATCGATCCTAAACTCAAATGAAGTTGGTCGATCAATTTTTCGGCTTCATCAGCGATGCCACTTCCTTCGGTTTCCCAATCCTGTTTTGAAAAGTCATCTTCATCGTCAGAAAGCTCAAAAGCAAGTCTTCGGCTCATGACAGCTTTTTCAAGAGGGGTTTTGGAGATTTCTTTTTTTTTCTTGTTTTTTTGGTGGTTTCAATTTCGCCTTTTTTTCTTGTAATTGTGTTGATAAAGGTTGTTTCCTTTTAAGTAACTTTTCTGCATGTTCTTGATGTGCCTTAAGAGGCTCTGACTGTAAATATCGAGAATCGGCGGACAAGCTCAGAAAATCGAAAATCCTGATAACTTGTCAGAAGAACACTTTTGGGGAGCTATCTTCGAAAATATTACTAAAACCTTCTGGAATTCTATTGTTTTCGGGAAATTCGGAAAATTGGTTTTGCTTAATTTATTACGCAATAATCAGCCTTAAATTAAACAAATTGAAAACGCTTGCTTTAAAACCGTTTGCAACGCAGTTTGCAACGCAAGAAAACAATTTTAATTTTAAATGATAGCAATACCCTTATACTTTCTATCAATGGGAATTGCGTGGAGTTTTGCTTTATTTATGTGGTTTGGTGGTTCTTTGAACAAAGGCATTTTGCGCACTTCCCGAAAAAGGCAAAAATTGGTAAACTACAGAGGCTTAAAATGGGTCTTGGTATGTCTAATATCGAATTGATATAAACACTGTGATAAAGTTTGGCCCTACTTCTATTGTGATATGAAATAAAAAATCTGGGCAATTCAGGCTCGCGCTGACAAAAACAAAAATTGGCGAACCAGTGTTGTCAAAATTTGCATAATAAGGGAACGGTCATTAATTATTGGGGGGGGAGGGCCGGTAAATTTAGGGGGAGGGCCAGGGTTTTTTGGGCTCCCATTTGGGGAGGGTCATATGTTTTTGAACTTACGCTAAGGGAGGATGACAAATGTTTGGGCTCCTGTTTTAACAATATATTTTTTATATAAATATATTCATTTCTTAACATAGGTCGACTTCAACCGACCATTCTAGCTATGTTATGAAGCGCGCTCCTCCTAAGAAATGTCCGACCACTACCAGCACTCAGCACGCTTTGAATGCTGGCAGTTGTGGACACTTCACAGAAGTATGCGCATGCTTCATAATATAGCTGAAATAATCCATTATCGATGTCTAGTTTGCTGAAGTTTGGACTCAATAAGAATCACTTAGATCGTTTTGATTGGTCATTAACATTATGAAACAACAGATAGCAAAATTGAGGGGTCCTGCATTTCCTTGTTTATACAATGCTTGTAAAAAGCTGGAAAAAATGCATCTCGTTATGTTACACGGTAATAAATTATGCAAATAGCCACCATGGTCTCATAAATAATATACTTTCGAGATACTTTCAAGATTTGACAGGCTAACAGTTACAACGAAAAATATAAATGACAGTTTATCACTTTAGACACCATGAATTTCATCACCATGACCTTCCTTGCCATCACTTTCAACGCAATCTGACACCTGCATCGTCATCACCTTCGTCGCCATCACTTTCAACACCATCAGCTGCCCCATCATCAGCTTCGTCGCCGTCACTTTCGCTGCCATCATCCGCAGCAGCATCACTTGCCTCGCCATCACTTTCATCGTCATAATTTGCGTCGTTACCACTTTCAGTTCCAGCAAAACTTAAAAACCTACGAAGTTCGGATTTTGCAGTGTCATCTCAAAGACTGCATCCTGAAGATATCAACGCCGCAGCCCTTTTTTTTTTGGTCTCTTTCCTAGTTGGATGATGAATCTCTGTGCGTAAATCCTTTTTTGCACACGTCTTTCCTTCTGGCAGCTCTGCCGCAATCTTTCTAAAATCTCATCCATTCTAGCTAAACGCCTCACCTTTTCCAGTTTCTTCCTCTTGTTTCTATTCTGTTTACTTGATCGCGACTTCCTTTTCGCGCAGAAATTGTGTGTTTAAACACTCATTCGCAAGTTTATTGCAGCTTCAACTAGTCCAGAGCGTACACTGTCTAATTCCCCTTTCATAGCATTGCAATTAAAACAATTCGTCAAAGTCATGAGCAGTTTTGCACCCAGTCAAAATCTGGCCAGAAGAGTGTATGGTTGTTTTAAGGTGTTCCTTGAGATCTTTTTCAAGCTTTTTAAGGGATGTTTCAATAGTTTCTATACACAGCAAGTTCTGCCTGATACTTCCCGAGTCATGTGGTTTGGGTACATGATTTTCCCGAAGGAGAAATCCATCCTGCGAAAGGATCTTAAATTACAGATTTTATTTGCTCGGAGAGCGAAGATTAGGAAGCGTGCAAACCTGCCGAGAAGAGAAGCGGAAACGTTTTGAGATTACGAAGATTAAGAAGCCATATACAGGGAACGAAAATTAAAAACCTGAAAGTTACTGTACTGGACATGTACATTGCTAAGCGGAAGTTGAAGCAACCAAAGGGAGACGTTAAAACAAGAAAAAGTGGATGTCATAACAGCAGACATCGGTAGGTCGCTGGTTCCCGATAGCCTTCAAGTTCCCAAAGACAGTGATAGCGACGATGATGATAATGGTGATGTTGACGATGTTGTGGTGCAGGAAATTGGAAGTGATATTGACGATAGAGGGGATTTCGACGAAGTGTATGATAAAATTGAAGACGAAGGCGAAGCAGTTGTGGAGGAGGAGAAGAGGGAGGAGGTGAGCATTACCACACTTTTAGATACAACAAGATCTGGTCGAATTTGCAGGACATGGAAGGGGAGAGCAAACGCTTTGGATTTTTCATGACGGAGCGGGAAATTTCAAAGTTTCTATTTAATCATTAGTCACCTGATGGTAAAAGAAATGCCGCTGCAAAAATAACTCTGGAATACTTTGAATGTCAACATTTCAACCATTTGAATTTTTTCTTGGCAGCGTTTTTAAATACACACCTGACTTCATATTTTTAAAGAGTTTATACTAATTCGGAACCAAGTTTACGTGGCTGCGCACTTGAGTCCAGGCACACTTTGCCACAGGTAATTTGCCCTTATCTTTAATACTTCTCTGAATTCAGGGGCGTAGCGTCCATATACGCACGTACGCAGGGTTGTACAGCTGAAATGCGAGAAAAATATATTTCTATTGCCTGAGGGCGTTTTTATCATTAAACTGTTATATTATTTCGTATCATAGTGATGCAACTTTATGTAAATTTTTCATTATTCCATTACGAATGGAAAGAAACACTGTGAATAATAGTGAATGTCAATAAACGAGTCACGTCTACAGCTATTACGAAGTGAAACGGAGATCACTGAGGACGAGTCCGAAGCCGAGGTCACAAGATGGAGGCACAAAAATGGAACGGAAATGATCAGCATGTAAGGCCAAAGACTTTGGTTGAGACTCTTGACCACGCAAACCCCCAGTTTTATCTCGTAGTATGTGTTATACTTGTAACACTGTTAACGTATCCTGTCTCAACATGCAATGCTGAACGTAGCTTTTTTTGTGCTGATGATGAGGCTGAAAACTCCTCTTTGAAGTACAATGAGTGACAAGAGATTGACCTCCCTTAATTCTACACATCCATAAGATGAAGGACGTTGACATTGACGGTGTAGTAACAGTCAGGTTACCTGTGTGAATGGTAGCTTGTGAACTGTCAGCAGTGGCGTCACCATTTTTCCTTTTTTTGTCATACTGTAGCCTTACCGAAAACACTTATCCAATTGGCTGACACATAAATATAATAAACAACTACTATTTCCTTTTACTACGTATTTATTTATTGAGAATGTCCCCCGAAAAAATGCAGAAAATGGCATTTCCAAGACCCCAAATTTCAAAATTTTCTGGGGAGCATGCCCCCAGACTCCCCTAGAGGGGGACACCACCGGCTCTCAAAATACTCTCTTCGTGCGTACAGCTTAAAAATCGCACGCTATGTCCCTGCTGATTAGCTTATTGGTATCTCACCTTGAATTTTTCAAATTGTTCAAGTGTTCAAATTGACTTCCATGTTAGAACAAATCGAATAGCGACCAATCCTATTTTGGGGGAGGGTCACAATTGTTTGGGCTGATATTGTGTGGAGGGCCAAGATTTTTTGACCTTAATTTGAGGGAGGGTTAATATTTTTGGGCCCTCCTTTTGGAAATTTTACCGGCCCTCCCCCCCCCCCCCAATAATTAATGACTGCTCCCTAAAATGAACGAAATGAAAAGTAGTAGTTTGGGTGAGCTCAATTTAGAGGATTTTATTCACTGAAGACACACAACGAATGAACTAAAACATTTCTTCAATCTATTCTCGCATTGTTTTGGGCTTGTACTATTTCTACGTAAAACTAAAGAGAAGGAGAAAAAGTTTTAAAAGTGCTATACAAGCTGTTGCGTGACCCGTGTCACATGAATATTTTTGTCAATTTCTCAACCTACTTATGGCAGTCTTTGAATGCGGTCTCCTACGTTGGCCGCTGTTTTATGCATGGCTAGTTCTCCAGCGAATACCGTACGCATCCCTGTGTTTGGGGCATACTGTCATGTGCAGTTGATCGATATTCTACTGGGACGAAAATTCCATCAGGCAAGTCTAGAATTAGTTTCATATACATATGACACCTTTCTCTTCGAGAGATGAAAGCTGCTACATAGTATGTTGTTGTGTACGTGACTCGATCGCTCTTTTCAAACGGCCACTAAGATTTTGGGCGACTTTTTAAAATGACACTATTTTGGCCAGGAAGCAAAAGTCCATCATTATTATGATGATTTATACGTATTTGTCAAAACATGTGCTGTTTCTATCAATATTGTTACACTGGTATAAATATGTTTAAAATTAAACGCAAACCACGGACGTCCTGGCAGCGGGATCGGTATTTATGAGTTCTTAATGCGGCTGTATATCTAAGAGATATCAATACACAGTTTGTTTGGTTTTACTTTGCAAGGTCGCTGAGAACTCTTTCACAGTTTTGGAGGAAAAGATTTTCATTGAAGAATATTTTCACGTTTGCATGAACGTGCATTGATCGGTTGCGTGACTTGATTATTTTGAGTGGTACTTTGTGTTTCTTTAACTAAACTATCGAAAATCGTTGATCATGACAAATCTTACTCGTTTGAGACTGATTTTGGTTGATTTATCAGGTTTAATGCAAAAAAGAACACATTTGAAACAAAATGTCCTTTTCTTTAACCCTTTACCGTCAGCGTTTTTCCCTTAGAAAAACGCATTTTTTACCGCTAAAGCGGTTTTTGAAGTGCTATGGTGCCAAATGCCACTAAACTTTGCTACAAAAGCGTTTTCTTACATTTTAGCTCAATTTTGAGCCAGCTTCTGTTGAAAATTGTACATTATTTTGGTTTCACGTATGCGCATAAGCCAAAATTTGGACTTGTTTTTTTTTTTTTTTGTTGATTCATTTCTAATTTTTTATCGCTTCTTTTGCTTTCCTTTTTCTCTCCCTTTCTTTTCTCTTTATCTTCTACCCTTTTTCACCTTTCTATCCACTGAAAAAGTTTTGGCCTCAGTCCTTCTAAAAACCTGGAAATGGAACATTGATCAACTAGGTGACTTGGCCTATTTTACCACCAACTTTGCAGCCAAAATTGGACACGTTTTTCTGGTATAGCTCTGCCAGGATTTGGTCGATATTCAAAATGGACACACGTATGGATGGATCTGTCCTTGCTGTGCTAGCTGCTTATCAAAACAATCTGGTGACGTCAAAAATGATGACGTCACAAGTGGCTGAATGGTTCCCGACTTCGACGTCGAGAAAATACAACTCTTGACGGAAAAGAGTTAACCTTACACAGCCATTTTAGCTCTCAATTTATACGTGTACGTCAACTTTAATGATTAATAAAAGAAACCGTTTGGATTTTCGAGAACATTAGTATTTTCCTAAAGAAACTGCAAATAACAAAGAAAGGCCACTGGTGCTGCAGAGTAAAGACATCTGACAAAATATGATAACCCACTGCACTCTTAAGTTTCACCAACAATTTTCCAAATTTGTTCGTAATTCTTCAGAAAGATAAATGAAGATACCAGCGAATGCATCATCTAGTAGAAAGACCATCTAAAAATAGTTACGGTAAACGATTTGTCATATTTCAAGTCGTCCTTCCATTACAGTTTTTTTTCCTATTATCCAAATTATGCAAATTTTGGCAACACTGGTTCGCGAATTTTTGTTTTTGTCAGCGCGAGCCTGAATTGCCCAGATTTTTTATTTCATATCGTAATAGAAGTAGGGCCAAACGTTATCACAGTGTTTATTTCAATTCGATATTAGACATACCAAGACCTCTTTTAAGCCTCTGAAGTTTACTAATTTTTGCCTTTTTCGGAAGTGCGCAAAATGCCTTTGTTTCAAAGAACCACCAAACCACATAAATATAGCAAAACTCCATGCAATTCCCATTGATAGAAAGTAGAAGAGTATTGCTATCATATAAAATTAAAATTGTTTTCTGGCGTTGCAAGTTGTTTACAAACAAGCGCATTCAATTTGTTTAATTTTAAACCTGATTTTTGCATAATTAATTAAGCAAAACCGTTTTTTCCGAATTTCTCGAAAACAATAGAATCACAGAAGGTTTAAGTAATATTTTCGAAGATAGCCCCCCAAAAGTGTTCTTCTGGCAAGTTATCAGGATTTTCGATTTTTTGAGCTTGTCCAACGATTCTCGATATTTACAGTCAGAACCTCTTAATTGTTTCGAGTTTAAACGCCTCAGCTTCTAGTTCTTCCACATTATATCCATAGTATTTAGATCCTTTACTTTTTACTTTGTAAGTTGGGTCACTTCTATTTTTGGCAAGAATACTTTTTACAGTTCTAAGCCGTTTTGATGTTTCTTCCCTTGTTTCATCTTTGGAAGTTCCTGGCATAACAGTTTCTTCCATCAAAGGTGGAGGTGGTAATGGAAGATCATCAAATTCTTGATATGGGGGTGGAAGTGATGTTGGTTCTATTGGTGTTGTGGTTGTTGTTGGTGGTGGTGTTGGTGGTGGTGTTGGTGATGGTGCTGGTGTGGGTGCGTCCGGTCTGAATTCATCACCAAAAGGGTTAATCTCGTCAAATTCATCCATTGTGTAATCAGGAACTTCCTGCTCCTCCTCTTCTTCTTCTTCTTCCGCAGTGGTGCTTTTATTTTCATCAAGCCTTTTTGTAACTGGTCTAAAAAGTTCTTCTCCTGCAAGCTGACCAAACTCTTTTTTTATTTTATCCGTTCTGAATTTTTGGTGAATTTCTTCTGTTTGCTGATCAACCACCGACTTTTCTTCAGTCAACTGACGCCATTTTTTCATCGACATATTTCCAGCGTTAACATATAAAAGCGAAAAAAAAATGAAGATTCCAAATTATGACCCAGGTTCTTCCGAGAGTGACTACAAGCAAGGTCACCCTTGTATGCCAGCAGATGTTTTTCGGATGTTAATTTGTGGACCCAGTAATTCTGGTAAAACAAACACATTACTGCATATGCTTTATGAGTTGTTAGAGTATGATAAAATTTACCTCTTTTCAAAGAACCTGCACCAGAACAAATATCAGAATCTTTTGCAGTACTTTGCTGAAAAAATCAACCCCCAGGTTGGTTATGATGTTATTGAGGCTTACGGTGATGAAATCATTCCACTCGAAGAACTTCCGGCGGACAACCAAAAAATAGTTGTTTTTGATGATCTTGCTTGCGAAAGCAACCAAAACAGCATCATTAATTATTTTATCAACGGGCGGCACAAAAACTGCTGCGTTATTTACCTCTCTCAAACCTTTTACAAAGTGCCAAAAGACATCCGTGTCAACTGCAGCCATCTTTGTATTTTCAGATTAGATCCAAAAGAAAACAAACGAATTGCAAACGAAATAGGTGTGGATCATAACAATTTAGATCGCGCCACCGATGAAAAATCTTCTTTCCTTTACTATGACAAACCCCAGAAATTAATGAAAAAAATTTTGATGAAGATATATAATGGGTAAATTCAACGGTCAAACAGGTGGAACTAGCCAAACTACGATGAGTGAAAGTGGAAAAGTTGGTCCTCCTGGCCCTGAGGGTCCTCCTGGACCGAAGGGTGATAAAGGCCCTGGAGGACCACAAGGTCCTAATGGTCCAAGAGGAGAAAAAGGGTCCGCTGGACCACAAGGTCAGGAGGGAGCACAAGGCCCACGGGGTTTAAAAGGTGACAAGGGCGACAAGGGCGATAAAGGTGATCGTGGCCCTCAGGGTAGTGCCAGCGGTTCTGCAAATATTGACATGGAAAATAAGTACGATATTTTGCGATTAAAAAGCAATCCTTATCCTGTACACGGTGATCTGACAAAGGTAATAAACTATCAAGACACGAGAAATATCTTTCTTTCGAAAAAGGAAGGCGGAAAAATGGAAGCAAGCATTGATATGAACAATAATACAATCTACAACGTAAAAGACCCAGTACAGGCAGATCAAGCCACAAACAAAAAGTATGTCGATAATCAGCTTGCGAAAAAACTGGATAAAGGAGCTGATATTGATATGAAAAACAATACGATTGTAAATCTCAAATTTCCATCAACTGGAGACTTAAATTTAAATAATAATAAAATTGTTAACTTACAAACCGATTACAAAGACTCGAAATCCGCAGTTAATGTTGCTTTTATGCAAAATGAAATAACAACTATGAGAGATCTTGTCACTCAAAAAATTCATGAATCCCAGATCATTAACTCGGGACAAAAAAAAGACGCCTTCAGATACTTGATGGAAGACACTGATGAATCTTCGAGTGAAAACAACATCGAGGTTTTGGGCATCAACAATTTTTCCCAATCTCCACATCAAATTAATAAAAAGCTTACCAACTTAAACTCTTGTTTGAAAAAGGCTCGCCCAACCGGTACCGGTCACGCCTCGGTTTTAACCTATATAAACTTCCGGTCGGTTACTATACTTTGGTCGTTGAATGGTTTCCGCCGGAAATGAATGAATTGAGTGTAACACCCCAAGCTACGACGATTTCAATTTCTAATTATGCAACAAAAACATTCGAGAAGTACACCAAAACAGTTATCAATTTTCACAGATGGGGTAGCTCACCTCCACAATTTCTTTCTCTTGATCTGCATGGTACAGTCAGTAATCCATCATTTTTAACAATTGGTCATCTAATTGTTTATGGTGTTAAAGAAACAATTTCAAACGTTGACCCAAGTGTCTATGACACCGCTTTTATTATTGAAAATGGAAAAATGGTAATGGAAACAGATTTGTCTTTAAACGTTCATAATTTGAGTGGTTCCGTTCATTATATAAATGGTCGTTTAAATACCAAAAATGGGCGCAAATTTTTCTTAAATGGTTGGGACAAAATTATCATTCCAAATTATAGTCACATATTAACTATAAAAGCGCTCTATGTCAAAATTAAAAGTCAATATACGCCTATTTCTTTAAACATAAAACACAGTTCTCATTTAATAACTATACCAATCACTTACACTTCAACCACAGCAACTCAATTACAAACAATAAATATCAATTTAGTACTAGCGTTTGGTCTTATGGCTGTAGAATTAGCTTCGAGTGTATCAAATGAGGAAATATTACTATTGATTGAATATCGAGTGCCATAAAAATTTTTACATTTATTATATAACACAATGCAGGACATTTTCGAATTCAACCATATCGACCAAACACTTTCTAAAGAGAAAGTTAAAATTCTTAAAGATTTATACGCTTATTACCATAAGAAACATTATGGCTATGAAAAGTTGCACCGCGGTTTTCGAAGAAAAAATTTTGTTTGTAATCTTTCAGCTGGCAAGTTAATTATAAGTGCCGCAGTAGCCGGAGTAATTACATTGAACCCTGCTGTCATGGCAACTTTAACTGGTGTTGGTCTTATTTTGAAAGCAGTGGCAAGCCTTAAGAAATACGATAAGAAAACCGAACAAGCAAATTTTGCCCGTATCGAATACCAAAAAATACTTGATGAGATTCGCTTTTACCTCAGAGGCGAAGCTTTCGACGAAAAAATCTTTCTTGATAAATTGAAAATGAAAGATAATATCATTACTGATTATTGTATGGAAATTCCACTATCTGTTCAAAGAAAGTATGAAAAAAAATTCACTCAATTATAGATTTTCAAAGTAATTATATACGCTAACAAAATGATTGCACTTTTTGCAACTATTTGTTATTGGTTTTTTGAACTTCTCACTCCTCCTGATATTAGACAAATACGATACATTACTCGTGAGTGTGTTTCAAAAATAATGTTACCAACACGTGATGAAGATGGCTACCCCATTTCAGGACAAGATGTGGTTCCATAATACGATTTTTCCTTATAAAACTCTTATAAACAACGAAAAATGTGTGATAGTCACGTGTGACCTTATGTGACAAGAAGCGTGACATTGTGTGACGGCAAACGTGACAGTCACGCGTGACATTGCGTGACAGGTCACATAAAAGAGCAAAAACCCTCGTCGGGGGGTGCTCGTGGCTGTTCTTGCCTAGCCTCGGCTAGGACTTTCACCTCACCGAAGTGAGGATTTAACCGCTGACAAGGCGGTTGTCATTCCACATTTTACCTCTGAGAGCGAGGTTGAAATCCCGAGGGATTTCTGAGCACCCCCCTGTCACCAGTAGGGCCGAGGCGGGCTCACCCGAGGGTACTCTCCCACTGGAAGGAGTTCCCCTATACCTCGTCATTCACCGCATGCAAGCCCTCAAACAGGGTTCAGATGGTGGCCACCATCACCCCCCTAAGGCTTTACCAATGAGTGAACTAATTAACCCCTTCCCGTCCACGTTTTTTCCTTAGAAAAACGCATTTTTTACCGCTAAAGCGGTTTTTTAAGTGCTATGTTGCCAAATGCCGCTAAACTTTGCTACAAAAGCGTTTTCTTACAATTTAGCTAAATTTTGAGCCCGCTTCTGTTGGAAATTGTACAATATTCTACTTTCACGCGTGCGCATAAGCCAAAATTTGGACCTTTTTTTGCGGATTCATTTCCAATTTTTTTCTCGCTTCTTTTGCTTTCCTTTTTCTCTCCCTTTCTTTTCTCTTTATCTTCTACCCTTTATGCCCTTTCTATCCACTGGAAAAGTTTTGGCCTCAGCCCTTCTAAAAACCTGGAAATGGAACACTGATCAACTAGGTGACTTGGCCTATTTTCCCCCCATTTTGCACCCAAATTTGGACACGTTTTTTCTGGATAGCTCTGCCCGAATTCGGTCGATATTTAAAATGGACACGCGTATGCATAGATCTGTCCTTGCTGTGTTAGCTGCTTATCAAAACAATCTGGTGACGTCAAAAATGATGACGTCACAAGTGGCTCAATGGTTCCCGACTTTAACGTCGGGAAAATACAACTCTTGACGGGAAAGAGTTAATTAATATTGATCACTTTCAATATATATTAAACACATTTTTCTTCTTCTATTCCTTATGGTACCCTTTTTCTGTCCTTCACCTTAATGTCGCAATAATAAGATGTTTTTACGTATGCGCTTCACAAAATTTACCTCAAGTAGAAAAGTACACGCTATTAAACAAATGTATCTTCAACACATCTCTTACAATGGATGTCTGTACAGATCAACAAACGATCTCACAAGACTGGCCAACAGAGGAAAGATTTGAAAGAAAAGAAATTTTAAAATGGCGGGATATTTCAGACGCTATTTACAAAATTAAAAAAGTTAAATATAGAAAAGGTAAATATGGGGATTCAGCTATTTTAACTTTAGAAACAAAAAATGGAGATGAGTTTTGTGTGTGGGCCCCTAAACGACTTACAGAAGACCTGTTGGAAGATGATTATTATCAATTTGTCTACAAAATAGGTCTCAAAACGTCTGCTGACGGTAATGAATATTTTGATTATGAATTAATGTAATCTGTCTGTGACTATTAATTTGTTTTTTCAAGCTTGAGTTGTTAGGGGGTTTCCCTTCAATGTTTGTACAAGAATATAAATTACTAAATGTAAAGAAGATCCTCGCAGTTATTAACGCAACTTATGCAGTTGCGAAAAGATAGCCTGAAAAAATGCCGGGGTTCGAACCCTGACCTCTGCGATACCGGTGCAGCGCTCTAACCAATTGAGCTAACAAGCCAACTGGGAGCTGGTCATTAAATTTAATGACCAGCTCCCAGTTGGCTTGTTAGCTCAATTGGTTAGAGCGCTGCACCGGTATCGCAGAGGTCAGGGTTCGAACCCCGGCAAGCCTGATTTTTTCAGGCTATCTTTTCGCAACTGCATAAGTTGCGTTAATAACTGCGAGGATCTTCTTTACATTTATTTCTTCATTCCGCAGTTCAAATATATGAATTTCATATATTCATAATTTCAATATAAATTACGTCATTGCCTGCGGGTTTCACCAGACCGCGAAGTCACGCGCCGTAAACACAACTTAATGGTTGTGGTCCTCTTCCCATATATCAGTGCAATAATTAACTAGAGTTATATCCAAGATCGGAACAGAGATAGTTATTTCATGTAAGATTTCTTCTTGTTTATAACAAGGGTAACGACACCGTCCACAACAACAATGCATATAGGCAACACACACCAGAATATAAACAAGCTGCTGCCTTGCAGAACAGAAAGGTTGTATTAAAAGCTCATTGTGAACCAGGTTCCAACCCAAAGCCTCTCACTCTTTCAGTTTTATGGTGAGGTAATGTTTGTAAATTATCTCACGTAACTCTGGTGGTAGGTTTTGGATTGCTTCCGTAATCTGACAGTTGTTGAACCCGGCAGCCATCTTTGACTCACAAATATTTAATCGATTATAATTTATAAGTTCGGTTATGTTTCGTTTTTTTTAAAAAAAAAACTGGGTGGTTGGTACTCTTCACAAAAGCACACCGAGGTCAACCAATTCCTTAAAGTCGTTATATGCGCTATGCCAGTCGTAAGTATCAGAGCAAATCTTTACTAAAGGTATATTCTCAATCGGAGGAGTGTACAACAGTTTATGTTTGATTCCTTGCTCAAAACAGGGATAACAAAGCCCTTTCCAGCGACAGTCTATATAATCTAAGCATATAATTATACGCACAAGTTGCTGCCTGTTATGACGAAAGGTTGTTTTAATAACTCATTGTGTACCTCTTTCCATTTAGCTGTTTGTCGCTTTATGTTCTGAATAGTTTTTCGCACAGCAGGTGCGTCCTCTGCAAGTGATTGCTCTAAAGCTTGTAACGTTGCTGGATCAAGCTCTTTCAATAGCTTTTCAATGTCTATTTTTTGTATTGACATTATCACTTTGATATAATAAAGCTTTGTATTTCTTTAATTTAAATTTTTTTATGCTGGGTGGTATATTTCGGTTAAGTAGTATATCGTGGGTTTAACAAATACTTCCTGATACTCAGAGGTTTATTTTTAAAGTTTAAAACCCCCACCATAATAAATAAACGACGCAAGGAGTTTGTTTATTATGGTGGGGGCTTTAAAATTTAAAAATAAACCTCTGAGTATCAGGTGGTATTTGTTAAACCCACGATATACTACTGGTCTCCATACATTATATTGAGTGCAAATTGGGAGAACGCGTTTAAACTCCCCACCTACCCCTCCCCTTACTCAACATTTTGCCCTAAGTGATAATAATTCAATAATGTTGGGTTGGGGGGGGGGGGGGTAGTTGGAGAGTTTCCCCCAGAAACGCACACACATTCGTCATTGGTCTTCATTTCTTTAATTCTCATGACCTGTGTGTGTTATATTGCACTGATATGATAAGGAGAAATTTGATGCTGATCACTCTTGGGGCTTAAAGGGTTATTGTCCTTTTTGAGTAAAACCAAACGATAAAGCAGGGCCTTTTCCAAATGCAAAGAAGACCAATCAAAGACAAACGTCTGGCTGGATTTAGAGATCAGGGGGTGCTGCTAGTCAGCTGAAAATCTCTTTATACTTCTGTTTGCTTGTTTTTATTCAGATTCTGTTCAGCCAAATCAGCCTGAAATGCTCCTCAACCCAGGCTCCCGCCTCCCAAGAAATCATCCCGTGGCACAAAGCACTGGCGATCTTGAAGCCCACTCAGCATACCCGGCCAGGGGACCTCAGAGAGACTTCAGCACGCTCCCCCCTTACCACGAACCGCCCTCATTTGAGGAAGCTATGCGCCAGTCTGGACGAAAAGCTAAGACCGCAAAATCAACAGGAGACCTTGCAGGTCCTGGGCCGGCCAGACACTCGGGCCGCAGACCAAGGCACTCGCCCTCTGATGAGCCCACAGATTCCAGCGACGGGGAGCTGCGGTATACTCCTGAAAGGACTGTACCTCCTCCCCCTAGAGTCAGGTAAATACAGCTGCTGTTGCGTTTAGAATTATTTCTAGATTTCCCTTTTAGAAGACGCCAGAAACAGTCCTTGAATTTTTTCGTAATATGAGCGATCTCTTATTGGTTTCCCGACCCGTTTGAGTAAATTGGTTGTTCGCGTTCTCTGAAAAACCACCTTTTTCGAAAATGAAGAAAGGTGTTAGTTTCTAAAGGAACTGTGATGCTCTCTCGGTGGAGAAGTGAAACACAACACTTTTAATTTATCAACTGAGTTGATAAGGTAGATTGCCACCATAAGAAATTTAAATATTTCAGTGGTCAATTTTGCTTAAGAATTCTGTTGATAAATCCAAATTTATCATAGGAAAAGAATGAAAAAAAAAAACAATTATGACTTCGTCCTTGTTTCATTAAAGGTTTACGAGCCATGACCTTTAAAGGAGTCAAATCTCTACAGCTAATTTATCGTTTATGTATTCTTACCAGGCAATCACGTGGGGACCCTGGTTACGCAGAGGTGGACCAGGGACGTGTTTTGGGACCAAGGGTGTTACCTCAGGGTCCTCCAACAACCAGCGCCCCAAGAAACGGGCTGCTTGACCCAACGGTACCTTACGCTGTACCTCAAAAGAAAAAGTCCAAAAAACCTCGGAGCGAGCCAAGTGAACCAGGGATTGGTAAGTTAGTATGAATGTGGATTTATAAAATAAATCACGTGCATGAACTGCGGATGAAACATAGGAATGGTAAATGTGATCCTCGAAGCAGTTGAAAAAGAACCTGAAAAGGAACGTCAGCCTTGATGGACGGTGAGGTTTAAGATTACTTTAGAGATGTGTAGGGCCCTATACAAAATGCATTTGCGCATCTTGGACAAAACTACGTTTTTCAAGTTTGTTGTTCCTAGCGTGTCTCTTTCTTCCCTAGTCACAACCATCCTTATTTCTCTTTGGTTCATTGGCACCTCTGTGAAATTTGTTTGCCTTTGCGAACTATTGTTTTAAAATTTTCTTTCCCAAAATAAAAGTTAATCCGCGGCAATCTTCTTTATTTTGAAAATTCTTGTTTCTTTATGGGTTTTGTTCCTTTGATGTTTCTTTGCCGTACTAAACTATTATTTTGAGGTTTGCTCCCCTAAGAAAATCTATGCTTCCCTTTTCTAAATTTGAAAGCGCGAAGTTCCTCGTTCGAAATCCGTCCCAACTTTCTCCTTGAATTTTTTTTTGTCTTTTTTTTGGTGGCTTATCATCTCTTCTTTGACTTTTTTCTACCATAGTAAAGGTTTCCTATCTTTTCTAAACTGAAAGCACAATGTCCATCGTTCGTAATCCGTGTCAATCTTTCTCAATCTTTACTATCCCTGTTTCTTTATTGTTTTTTATCATCTCTTTGGCATTTTTCTTTCCCGGTAAACTGAAGCTATTATTTTAAAGTTTCTCTCCCTTAAATAAAGGTTTTCTTTCCTTTCCTTATAGAAAAGCGCAAAATTCGTTGCTTCGTAAACGGTCTCAATTTTAACCGTCCTGCTCATTTGTAGTTAATCATTATAACATCTTTGATATGGCTGCCCATATGTAGCAATATTTAATCTTACTGAATTCTATTTGATTTGATCTTTGTTATCTTTAAATTTAAACTTTGCATTCAAAATTCATTTAAACTGTGTTCTTTAAATTTAAACTTTGCATTCAAAATTCATTTAAACTGTGTTCTTTAAATTTAAACTTTGCATTCAAAATTCATTTAAACTGTGTTCTTTAAATTTAAACTTTGCATTCAAAATTCATTTAAACTGTGTTCTTTAAATTTAAACTTTGCATTCAAAATCCATTTAATCTTTGTTCTTTAAATTCAAAATCCATTTAATCTTTGTTCTTTAAATTTAAACTTTGCAATCAAACAATTTGAACTTTTCATTTTCTTTTAAAATTCCCTTTAAATTTACTTTTAGCTTCTTTCAACTTTTATTTAAACTTCTGTGAAATTTTCATTTGAACTGTGCTGAAATATTCATTTAAACTTTGAAAAACTTTGGAGAGCTCGGCCAGAATAGCCTCGTTTTCGAGATCAGAGGTCGGCCATGTTGTTTTGGCGGGTTCAGTTTTGTTGCTGAAGTATGATGGACGAAGAAACCAAAGGCAGAGTTTCCCAACTAATAAGTGAAGCGTCAAGGCTTCTTTCATCCCCTAGCACGTCTATTAATCTCAGCACTGCTACGAATTCTGGCAATGCTGCGAATAACAGCAATACCGCGAACAGTTTAGCGGCGACAGCCCAACCGACGATCCGGGAGACTCTAAGGCGTGCACAAGGAATGCTTAGAGAAAGTGCCTCCACCGGCCTCTGCAGGAGATTAAACAGACAAGAACGATTGAGAGCAGCATCCGGGTGTTCGTATCAGCGTGACAAGCCAGCTAAAAGGAAAGCGAAAGAAAAAAAAGCTCTGGAATTTGCTGTGTTACGATGCTGTAACACCGATGACCTCGAGGAAGTTCACCATCTGAAGTGGGATTCTGTCATTGCGAGCGGTATGTTGATGTTAGAAGAAGGCGGTAACGAAAGCACCATCCGAAATGCCCTGAAAGAATCATTGAAGGCCAAACTGCCGTTACTTGGTGCTAATGACTTTGATTTCGTGAAGGTAAGGCACAAGACAGTATCCACCCTTCAGTTAGGGCCTGGAACTGAATACAATTATACGGTTGTGAAAAAGATGGCAGGCCAAGGATTGCTGTATGTTAAAATAAAGCAAGGGTACGAGTTTGTTTACAATGCAGAGGCCGAAAGTGATGAAGAGTTATTGAAATCAGCATTTGCCAGTCCCAGCAGTCCCAAGCCTACAAATATTGATTTTGCAAACCGTAGCATACCTGCTGCCCCAGCTGGTATGGAACAAGAAGTTAAAGCAGAAGTCCAGAGTTCTGATATGTGTACAAGCCTACAAGCTTGCGGTACAGCTGCTGCTTCTGGCATGGGACAAGATGGAGGGGCAGAAATTCAGATTTCTGCTATGCCTGGAAACCAAGAAGAAGAAAACCAGGGTTCGATGGAGGTTTCAAATGGAGATGTATCAGCTGCCCCAGTCCCATCTGCTGATCAGCTTATTAAAGAAATCCACACTCAGGGGCTGAGTGATCCTGTGGAAATTTTACGATTCTTGCAGAAAAAAATGGTCCAAGGACGGGATTTAGATGTCACAAGTGAGTCTGAATTACATGAAGGGGACACCAATTACATTTGCATAGACAGACATGATATTTTAAAGACAACATTTGCAGAACTGGCTTGCATTGAGAATTTCAACATCAAATTTGAGGTCGATTTTATGGTGGAAAAAGCCAAAAATCTTGGTGGACCAAGAAAAGAATGGATCCGCCTGATTAATGTGGCCATAAAGGAAAAGTACTTTGACAATGGACTCCGGGAATATTTGTGTGATGACTACTACTACGTTGGCATAATGATGGGCATTGCACTTTTGCAAAATGGCCAGCTGCCAAACTTTATGCCAGTTGACATCACTGAAAAATTGCTGACATCGCCAAGTGAAAGTTGCATTGCCAATTTACAGCGAGGATTAGATGTATTTGGCCTAACAAAAACCATTCAAGAGGTGCCCATTTTGCTTCATTTGCTTACGCCGACTAAGCACAAGCTGGCTGTAAGAATGCTACTGAACCTGTTGACCCCTGAATTTTCTGAAGAGGGATCTACAGCTTACCTCATAGAAAAGAAAGTGTATGCTTTATTTGTGAAATACATGCGAGAAGTTTCAAGTGGCCGGAGAGAAGGAATTACTTTGAGCGATGTTCTGATATTTGTCACTGTAGCTGCAGAGGAGCCAGTCCTTGGATTTACCCTGCATCCCTCTATCACCTTCGTTAGTAGTGAACCTCCTAAGGTAAATGTATGTCTTTATTCCTGTAACAGTCAATTGTGTTCACAGAAATGTTTTAAGTCAAGATAAATTCTAAGTATTATTTCTTAACAATAGGCTTTTGTTTTCCAACAATACGCAGGACACATTTTATCTTAGGAGGGCTTCATGAATCCAGCCCCTGGTCCCTACTGTCCACTACTCATTTTATCATTACAACTCCTGCAAAATATTTGTTTCTTTTAGAGGCATTTCTAATTTACCCCAGAACCTGGACCGTAAAGGGTAAAAGAGCACACTGTACAGTAGTGCATGCATTTGTGCCTTTAAACCAGTGCCACTTGTTACCCCGCCGTCAGGACGGGGTCTAGTAATACCCGTTTTTTTTTTTTTTTTTTTTTTTTTTTGTCGTGGTCAGTTGCCCCAGACCTGCGCTCGGTCAAAACAATACTTGCCGGTAAACTTTGTTCGTTCAGCGTTTATTCGCCAGAATTTTCATGAAAGTTGGTGTAGAAAATTACCGGCGATTTAATGGCATGAAAATTCCTTCGATGAAAGCAAGAACGAAGGTGCTAGCGAGCTTTGAAGCTGGCATGAATTTGCCAAACCTGCCCTGGCACGTAAACATTACATCACTGAAACACAAAAGGTGATCCGGGGAAGTCCCTTGCTTTCGCCAAGTTGAAAAATTCAACAGTGAAATGCAAGCATATTTTTGGCAGTTTTGCTTTGCTTCGCCAAAATCTTTAGGGAAAGTTGTGTAGAAAAGTACAAGAAATTCAATGGAGTTGACTTCTCTTCAATGAGAGCAAGGACGAAGGTGCTAGCGAGCTTTGAAAGCCAATGATTGATGCTACGTGCCGTAGCACATAAACATTACGTCTGAAACACAGAAGCCGATTCGGAGAAGTAAACTTGCTTGCGCCAAATCACTCATCGAAACAGGGCCTAAAATAGACTTTTACGGTTTTTCATAGCTACCAGTTTTCTTTAGATTTTAGAATGAGTTTTTTTATCAAGAAATCTATTTAAATTTCCGTGCCCTTGCTATTTAGAATTACGCTGACATGTCAATTCGTTTATTTAAAAAAAACGTGACTTAACTGAGTCACGCTATGGTCAAAATATTTCGTCACGTTCTTCTTCGCGAAAGCTAGGACAAGTGGATGACCAAAGAATGAGGGATGGGGTTCATACTATCAGGGATTCATGTTACCACAGGGAGAAGGGTGCGGAGCAGACGCATAAGGGGAAATGGCAGCAAACACAGGTACGATAAATCATCAACTTCAAAATTTACACCACTTGAGCTCGTATCTTGAGTGACCGTAATATATTTTGCTCCCTGGGAGGAGGAGAAAAACGGCGGCGTCCAATGAAAGTAGGAACGAAGGTGCTAGCGAGCTTTGAAGCTGGAATGAATTCGCCTAACTTGCCGTGGCACGTAAACATTACATGACTGAAACACAGAAGCCGATTCGGGGAAGTCCCTTGCTTTCGCCAAGTTGAATAATTCAACAGTCAAATGCAAGCATTTTTTTGGCAGTTTTGCTTTGCTTCGCCAAATTCTTTAGGGAAAGTTGTGTAGAAAAGTACAAGGAATTCAATGGAATTAACATTTCTTCGACGAGAGCAAGGACGAATGTACTAGGGAGCTTAAGTTTGAAAGCTGGCATGAACTCGCGATCGCTATGAACTTAGTAATTATGATGTAAAGTATGTATGTATGAGTGCCAAGAAGTGAGTAATACTGCCCTCCATAATTTCCCCCCGACCACAGGCCTTAAAAGTAAGAAATTAGAAATGAGAACCAAGATAAAAGAAAAATCTTTGATCCCGGCGGGATTCGAACCCACGACCTCCGCATTAGAACACCGTCGCTCAACCAACTGAGCTACGAGGCCAGGGTGAGTCACGCAGTGATCAAAATAATAATTTCATCACCCTCTTCGTCACGCACGCTAAAACAGAGTGATTAGGCAAGTCGTGTCTTGATTTATATTATCATCGCAAGCACGTTAAAGATACGATAAATCACCAACTTTTACCTGGCCGTAATATATTTTGGACCCCAAGGGCAGAGAGAACAACGGCGGGGTTAATGCCCCCTGGGGCTTTTCTTGTTACATTTGTGTTTATTACCCCGCCGTCAGGACGGGGTCTAGTAATACTTCTTTTTTTTTTTTTTTTTTTTTTTTTTGTCGTGGTCAGTTGCCCCAGACCTTCGCTCGGTCAAAACAATACTTGCGGGTAAACTTTGTTTGTTTAGCGTTTATTCGCCAGATTTTTCATGAAAGTTGGTGTAGAAAATTACCGGCGATTTAAGGGCATGAAAATTCCTTCGATGAAAACAAGAACGAAGGTGCTAGCGAGCTTTGAAGCTGGCATGAATTTGCCAAACCTGCCCTGGCACGTAAACATTACATCACTGAAACACAAAAGGTGATCCGGGGAAGTCCCTTGCTTTCGCCAAGTTGAAAAATTCGACAGTGAAATGCAAGCATATTTTTGGCAGTTTTGCTTTGCTTCGCCAAAATCCTTAGGGAAAGTTGTGTAGAAAAGTACAAGAAATTCAATGGAGTTGACTTCTCTTCAATGAGAGCAAGGACGAAGGTGCTAGCGAGCTTTGAAAGCCAGTGATTCATGCTACGTGCCGTAGCACATAAACATTATGTCATTGAAACACAGCCGGGAAACACAGAAGCCGATTCGGAGAAGTAAACTTGCTTGCGCCAAATCACTCATCGAATCACGGCCTAAAATAGACTTTTACGGTTTTTCATAGCTACCAGTTTTCTTTAGATTTTAGAATGAGTTTTTTGTCAAGAAATCTATTTAAATTTCCGTGCCCTTGCTATTTAGAATTACGCTGACATGTCAGTTCGTTTATTTAAAAAAAACGTGACTTAACTGAGTCACGCTATGGTCAAAATATTTCGTCACGTTCTTCTTCGCGAAAGCTAGGACAAGTGGATGACCAAGGAATGAGGGATGGGGTTCATACTAGCAGGGATTCATGTTACCACATGGAGAATGGTGCGTAGCAGACGCATAAGGGGAAATGGCAGCAAACACAGGTACGATAAATCATCAACTTTAAAATTTACACCACTTGAGCTCGTATCTTGAGTGACCGTAATATATTTTGCTCCCTGGGAGGAGGAGAAAAACGGCGGGGTCCAATGAAAGTAGAAACGAAGGTGCTAGCGGGCTTTGAAGCTGGAATGAATTCGCCTAACTTGCCGTGGCACGTAAACATTACATCACTGAAACACAGAAGCCGATTCGGGGAAGTCCTTGCTTTCGCCAAGTTGAATAATTCAACAGTCAAATGCAAGCATTTTTTGGCAGTTTTGCTTTGCTTCGCCAAAATCTTTAGGGAAAGTTGTGTAGAAAAGTACAAGGAATTCAATGGAATTAACATTCCTTCGACGAGAGCAAGGACGAATGTACTAGGGAGCTTAAGTTTGAAAGCTGGCATGAACTCGCGATCGCTATGAACTTAGTAATTATGATGTAAAGTATGTATGTATGAGTGCCAAGAAGTGAGTAATACTGCCCTCCATAATTTCCCCCCGACCACAGGCCTAAAAAGTAAGAAATTAGAAATGAGAACCAAGATAAAAGAAAAATCTTTGACCCCGGCGGGATTCGAACCAACGACCTCCGGATTAGAACACCGTCGCTCAACCAACTGAGCTACGAGGCCAGGCTGAGTCACGCTGTGATCAAAGTAATAATTTCATCACGCTCTTCGTCACGCACGCTAAAACAGAGTGATTAGGCAAGTCGTGTCTTGATGCAAGCACGTAAAAGATACGATAAATCACCAACTTTTACCTGGCCGTAATATATTTTGGACCCCAAGGGCAGAGAGAACAACGGCGGGGTTAATGCCCCCTGGGGCTTTTCTTGTTTTTTTTTTTTTTGTCGTCGTGGTCACTTGCCCCAGACCTCCGCTCGGTCAAAACAATACTTGCCGGTAATGTGCGTTCGTTTAGCGTTTATTCGCCAGAATTTTCATGAAAGTTGGTGTAGAAAACTACTGGCGATTTAATGGCATAAAAACCGCTTCGCTGAAAGCAAGAACGAAGGTGCTAGCGAGCTTTGAAGCTGGCATGAATTCTAATAATTTGCCCTGGCACGTAAACATTACATCACTGAAACACAGAAGCCGACTCGGGGAAGTCCCTTGCTTTCGCCAAGTTGAATAATTCAACAGTGAAATGCAAGCAGTTTCTGGGCAGTTTTGCTTTGCTTCGCCAAAATCTTTAGGGAAAGTTGTGTAGAAAAGTACAAGAAATTCAATGGAGTTGACTTCTCTTCGATGAGAGCAAGGACGAAGGTGCTAGCGAGCCTTGAAAGCCAATGATTCAAGCTACGTGCCGTAGCACATAAACATAACGTCATTGAAAGACAGAAGCCGATTCGGAGAAGTAACTTGCTTGCACCAAATCACTCATCAAATCACGGCCTAAAATAGACTTTTACGTTTTTTTCCCATAGCTACCAGTTTCCTTGAGATTTTAGAATAAGTTTCTTTATCAAGAAATCTATTTAAATTTCCGTGCCCTTGCTATTTAGAATTACGCTGGCATGTCAGTTCGTTTATTTAAAAAACGTGACGTAACTGAGTCACGCTACGGTCAAAATATTTCGTCACGTTCTTCTTCGCGAAAGCTAGGACAAAGGGATGACCAAGGAATGAGGGATGGGGTTCATACTATCAGGGATTCATGTTATCACAGGGAGAAGGGTGCGGAGAAGACGTAAGGGGGAATGGCAGCAAACACATCAAAGGTACGATAAATCACAAACTTTAAAATTTACAGGCCTTGGGCTCGTATGTTGAGTGACCGTAACATATTTTGCCCCCTGGGAGGAGGAGAAAAACAGCGGGGTCCAATGCCCCTGGGGCGTTTCTTGTTTTTGTTTTTTTTTTTTGTCGTGGTCAGTTGCCCCAGACCTCCGCTCGGTCAAAACAATACTTGCCGGTAAACTTTGTTCATTTAGTGTTTATTCGCCAGAATTTTCATGAAAGTTGGTGTAGAAAATTACCGGCGATTTAATGGCATGAAAATTCCTTCGATGAAAGCAAGAACGAAGGTGCTAGCGAGCTTTGAAGCTGGCATGAATTTGCCAAACCTGCCCTGGCACGTAAACATTACATCACTGAAACACAAAAGGTGATCCGGGGAAGTCCCTTGTTTTCGCCAAGTTGAAAAATTCAACAGTGAAATGCAAGCATATTTTTGGCAGTTTTGCTTTGCTTCGCCGAAATCTTTAGGGAAAGTTGTGTAGAAAAGTACAAGAAATTCAATGGAGTTGACTTCTCTTCAATGAGAGCAAGGACGAAGGTGCTAGCGAGCTTTGAAAGCCAGTGATTCATGCTACGTGCCGTAGCACATAAACATTACGTCATTGAAACACAGAAGCCGATTCGGAGAAGTAAACTTGCTTGCGCCAAATCACTCATCGAATCATGGCCTAAAATAGACTTTTACGGTTTTTCATAGCTACCAGTTTCCTTTAGATTTTAGAATGAGTTTTTTTATCAAGAAATCTATTTAAAATCCGTGCCCTTGCTATTTAGAATTACGCTGACATGTCAGTTCGTTTATTTAAAAAAAACGTGACTTAACTGAGTCACGCTATGGTCAAAATATTTCGTCACGTTCTTCTTCGCGAAAGCTAGGACAAGTGGATGACCAAGGATGAGGGATGGGGTTCATACTATCAGGGATTCATGTTACCACAGGGAGAAGGGTGCGGAGCAGACACATAAGGGGAAATGGCAGCAAACACAGGTACGATAAATCATCAACTTTAAAATTTACACCACTTGAGCTCGTATCTTGAGTGACCGTAATATATTTTGCTCCCTGGGAGGAGGAGAAAAACGGCGGGGTCCAATGAAAGTAGGAACGAAGGTGCTAGCGAGCTTTGAAGCTGGAATGAATTCGCCTAACTTGCCGTGGCGCGTAAACATTACATCACTGAAACACAGAAGCCGATTCGGGGAAGTCCTTGCTTTCGCCAAGTTGAATAATTCAACAGTCAAATGCAAGCATTTTTTTGGCAGTTTTGCTTTGCTTCGCCAAAATCTTTAGGGAAAGTTGTGTAGAAAAGTACAAGGAATTCAATGGATTTAACATTTCTTCGACGAGAGCAAGGACGAATGTACTAGGGAGCTTAAGTTTGAAAGCTGGCATGAACTCGCGATCGCTATGAGCTTAGTAATTTATGATGTAAAGTATGTATGTATGAGCGCCAAGAAGTGAGTAATACTGCCCTCCATAATTTCCCCCCGACCACAGGCCTTAAAAGTAAGAAATTAGAAATGAGAACCAAGATAAAAGAAAAATCTTTGATCCCGGCGGGATTCGAACCCACGACCTCCGGATTAGAACACCGTCGCTCAACCAACTGAGCTACGAGGCCAGGCATTCTCGTCCCCAGAGCCCACGATCCTTTTGGTCTGCGCCAAGGATCGAGACCTCTGGCAGGGACCGAAGCAGGAAGTCCGCGAATCACGGACTTCCGGCTTTTGTGCGCAGCCTCAGAAATTTGAACAATAACGGTTACTATCGGTTACAAAAATGGGTAGCTATTGCGCTTGCGCGTTACCTGGTCCCTGCCAGAGGTCTCGATCCCTGGCGCAGACCAAAGGGATCGTGGGCTCTGGGGACGAGAATGCGAGGCCAGGCTGAGTCACGCTATGATCAAAATAATAGTTTCATCACGCTTTTCGTCACGCACGCTAAAACAGGATGATTAGGCAAGTCGTGCCTTGATTTATATTATCATCGCAAGCACGTAAAAGCTACGATAAATCACCAACTTTTACCTGGCCGTAATATATTTTGGACCCCAAGGGCAGAGAGAACAACGGCGGGGTTAATGCCCCCTGGGGCTTTTCTTGTTATAAAATATCAATTACTGAAAATACTCTCAACAGGTTGCAGCATCACCAGAGCACCCTCCCTATGAGTACCTCCCAACTGCACACACCTGCAGTAATGCTTTAGTCCTACCCATTGGCTCTTTGACATCCCCACTGCCAGAGGAAGAAGGCCTTTTTCAGGTTTATGATCTTGCATTTGGAACTAATCATTTTGGAAAGTCTTAACCTTGTACTTAATTGCCACATTTAAGGTGCCAAGAAGCAAGGTACATTGTATACTTTGCAACAACGTATTGCTGCTGCATAAAATGATAGAATTTCTTTAGTGCTAGTAGCATATTTGTACCACCACCAATAATGACCAAATTAGTAGGCAACCAAGGCAATATAGAAACAAGCTCCTAAGAGTGAAAATGCTACGTGTAGGTGTAAGAGGTATGTTAGAGTAAATTGGTTAATGTTTCCTCTGTAAATTTCTTGTCTAGTGAAGGTTTATTACCAGTACAAAAAGTGAGCATTTTCTCGGTTTGTCCACTTTTCTATGTGATCTCGTCTCTATGAGTAGATCAAACAGATCCCTCCCCCCCCCTTTGTAAACTAGTCATTGTTACATACAATTAACAGTCAGAAGAATTTTGTGTCATTGATATTTTTTCTACAGTACAAATAGAGTATGCCCTTTGTTTAAAACCCCTGTGGTACTGCGTCAATGGCTTCAGCACTAAAGCCATTGTAAATAACAAAATAAAATAAAGTTGCGTTGTTGTGTTTTGGATTGAAAATTTACCCCTCTTCAAAATCGAAGTATGATGTCAGGCTATTTTTCTCAGTCTGGCCAAATATAGGAAAAAAATAATTTTTTTGGACCAAAACAATATAAGGATTATGTGTATATTAATTTTCAGACCATGACGTTTCAAAATCAGCCTTTCACATACAAAGGGGGGTGGCTTGCAAAGTTAAAAAAGGAAACCTTTATATGAGGCTACACCATGTCAGAACTCCATCTTAAAATTTTGGATATACTTGCCCTGTTGCAAGGACGTTCTGTTCAACTTTTTGCGACAGAATTAATGGTCAAAATATGACCTTTCCAAGAAAATATATGCAGCACTTCAGCAACTGTAGATTTGTTTGTGGGAGTGTGGTATAGATAAGGGGTAAGTGGTTAAGGGTAGTTCAAATTATATGTGCTAAAATCCCAATCATTGCTGGCAACCCATACACTGAGGGTTACTTGGCTTGATGGATTGACCTGAGTTTGAAGCTTGTCTAATGTGGTCGACAATAGTTTATGAAATGTTACCCAAGAAAGGTTGACTCAGGATAGGATAGTTTAGCTTTTCAACCTTGGCTTGTGGGAATGCATTCTTATACCGTTGGCTCTTGCCTTGTTGTTTAGATGATATTTTCATAGTTTGTTGTTGTTATAAAAAAAGGTAAAACCTGTTACCACATACTTGTTTAATATTAAAGTTCTTGTTTCTGTATTTGTGTCAATACATTGCTTAAGGGAGGTACAAATTTGTTAAGCCTGGTGAAACAATTTCTAAGACGTTATCAATTTGGTCAACCTGGTTCTTTCTAAAGGCTGATTTTGATGAAACAGCGTTGTTCTATGCTACATGCTGACAAGTTATTGTGTCCATCAGACCTACTGCAACTTGCTATCAGTGTTCCTTACAACTGAAATGTTGTAGCATTTTCATATGTACATATGAATGTTTTACAACCTTAACTAAAATCGCATGCCCAGACATTGACTCACGGGAGCGGATTACAAAGTTTTCACACCAAGTGAGCAGCACATGCTAGAAAAATTGCATTCATGTATGGTAGGCAATCTCGAGAAAACGTTGTACTATATAAATTACCCTTAGTGTTTCTGTTTCATTTTCCCAGGCAACGTAGTGGGTCTTGTCAAGGGCAGGGCAAGTGAGAAAACAATGCTTACTGCAACCTCACCCACAGGCTCTTCTCAGCTTTGAAAAGGGTGGTGAGAGAAGAGTCTGTCATTTTGAAATAATAAAAATTTCCTATCAATGGCGTGATGATGGCCAGGCTCATCTTTTGCCCCTGTTAATAACCTGAGGATAAAGTTGGGGTTTACAAAAACATTCAAGAACATAGCCAAAAATACCACTGAAGCAAGGTTACGCTCTTCTATTACAAAAAATCAGTTTTTAAAAGCACATATCTAGCAGTCAACTGTTTCAAGTTACACAAAATAGGTTTTTTGCTAGAGAAGCTGTGCCTTGATATTTAGTATCTTATCTAAGAAAATCAAGACTACTCCTAGCCTGAATACCAGCAACTTTTCTTGCATGTGAACAGTTTACCATACTGTATGATACTGTAAAATTGAGTGAGAATAAAAGAATTATTCTTTTGTTAATTATTAACGAATTACAGCTATTCTTCAAGTGTTTGGACAACCAGTGTTAGAACTGCACTATAAATGTCAATTCCAGGTTGACTTGATGGTCTGTTAACATCAAACCGCTGGAGCACATACTCTGTGATTTCTCTGCTGTAGGCAATTTGAACAGGAGCAACAACAACTCCCTCGTCATCGGGTTGAGGATGTGGGCCATCAGGATCTTCACCGTAAAATTCATCAACAACTGATTCATCAATGCCACTGCTTGAATTTAATGGATTGTTCTCGTCCATGATTCCATTCAACCATATCTGATTGGGAGTCTAACCATGTTCGGTTGAAAGTCTATGATTATTAAACATTGTGGCAAATTCGGCCAGAGCAGTGTTGATTCTTGCAGTGAAGACTAAATGTAATGAAAACATATGGATGGGATTCTCAATATCCAGAATTCCTGATTGTTCCATTGCATAGAAAGTAAAATAAAAGAAGTGACAGACGCATCTAAAGACATCTCTCCAAAGTCTTTCTATGCGCTGATTACTTGTGGATGAGCCCGCAATGAAACTATGCCGCCCCTCACCCCAGTGGGCAACCATTTCATCACAAACCAAAACATTCTCTACCCCATAATCCACTCTAATACGCGAGGGCCATAGGCCACGATTGGCCTTTATGGCATCGTTAAAAAGATCCAGGACTGTCTCTGCCAAATTATTTGTACTGCACATTAAATACATTATTTTTCTAGATTTTCCATCGCAACAACCGTGAATCACAAACTTCCATCTTATAAGCGAGTGGTGCCCATCTATATGCCAAAGAGAATTTGGCCAGGGTACAAAGTATCTCCTCCTTGATACTAGTGCACCCCATCTCAGGGCAGTATTACGAGGGTCCACCCCATTTATAGCAGCCCTTATTCTACTTCTTTGTATATGCAGACCTAGTGAATGTAAATAGCCTGACATGAGTGGCTCGCCAGTTGTGGAACTGTGTCGTGACATGTAGTCTCTAATTATAGCGTCAATTCTGTCATCCGAAATGTCGGAGAATTGCTGTAACTCGGAAAGACCGTACTCCTCGACACGGCGCATAATAGTCCACCTTGACACTCCAAACATTTTTGAGATCTTGCTCCAGGAGAAGTTAAGCCCACGCAGTTCAACCAAGACATCTCTTGGAATATAGAAACAAGGCCTTCCTGGACGTTTAGTGTCAACAATTGATAAACGTAGCTCACAAGGCGATGCAGAATCATAATTACAGTGATTGTACAGGTTAATAAACTCCTTTTCAACTTCAGAATAAAGTTTCTCCAACTCTTTCCATTTCTTCGCATCCTGATGGCCAAGAGACGATATATTCGAAATTTCATGCAAAAATTGCACTGTCTTTCCCAGTAAATCGACATGCACCAGCAGTTCACTAAGAAAGGTTTCGGAATCGCCTCGATTTTCTTGATGAATACCTATTTCTTCTGATCTCTCCAGAACATATTTCAAAAATGTCTCCACGTCGTTAGCCATTTTAGTGTAGCTATCTAACTTTTAAGAACTTTTCTTGAAGGAAAAGCCGAATCAATCGCGAACAAGCTGAACACACTGAATTCAAGAAGCCCGCCAAAACAAAATGGCCGCCGTCTGATCTTGAAAACGAGGCTATTCTGGCCGAGCTCTCCCCAGGAAGATTAAATAAAATTTTTCAAAGTTTAAGGTGGCCCCATATAGTTTTTCAGCGCGCGAGGAATGGGAACTAAATTGGCACAAGCGCGCGCGCGAGGAGCGCGACAGTCCAAGTCAGATGACATGTGCCAATCAACCTCCCAGGCGAACTTTTCCAAAGTCTGATTGAGGCATCTTTATGGCTTACCTTTTCAAAACCTATCGAGCACATAGCAGTGAAATTATGAAAAGCCTTTAGTTCAATCGCTTTTGTAGCTGACAGTTGCAGTCCTGCGATTGTTCTACGATTATAGGACTGGATTGATTGCGATCTTTAAGTTCAAGCAACACAGAGAGGACTGAATACGTTGCACGAATTATTACGCGCATTCAAGAATTATGCGTGAAGAACCTCTCTCCGTTCTCAACTTGAAATATCAGTGCTGTCCAGGTCAGCTGTCGAGAATCTCTGGGATGAGAAGCTTAAGTTTGTTTCGATCGAGCCTAAGTGTAAGTAATTTTTTGGAAAAGTACTTTAGTTTTTGCCTTTCTAACAAGCCGTGTATTTTTTTGTCGGGTAAGTTGTCTCTACGGCTGTTCTCATACGGTTTCAGCAAAATACAGGTGACTTGTGAATTTTATTGAGCGATGAACAGATTACACACTTGTAACGAGGTAACAGTTGTCATTGAATTTTGATAGAAGTTGAAACTTAAAAGGACACATATTTCAGTGTCTATTTATCAGTCACCAGCAGCTTTTGATCTAAGTTTCACTTGTGTTGACAAGGTGCGACTTCAAAAACTTCGGTGGTCTAAAATAAAACCGAAAATTGAAAAAAGTTCAATTGTACCTCAGCTCAAATACAATTTTTATTTTTACGAAAAATTATGCCTAGAATGACGGCATTCATGGGCATTCAGTGAACGAATAAAGGTTGAGTATCGAGTTGACGGCCGGTTCCAAAACAGTCGGCGTTTCGCAGGCGTTCTGTTGACTTGTTGAACCTTGCAGAAAAATAATGTGGTCTTTTTCAAAACATATAATTTCTTGTCGACATTTTTGTTCCCTTTTATCCAACGTTTGCCTTTAAATATAAATTGAAAGCGTGTTTATATACTATTTGCTATTCCATGCAGTTAACAAACACGCAAGTAGCCGCTAAGAAACAACGCGGGTCTCGGCAGACAAAATATTGAGCTAATTACAACATAAAATAAACGGGCTTCCCTGCTTTTCTCGGGTAGCAAAAAGATGTTCTAAGAGCAAACATGACCGCTTTAGATTTTTTCTTGAAGAACGGTTGTAATCAGTTAATTGTAAAAATGAAACTGAAAGTGGTTTAATAATTCCGCGTTCTGGAAACTTTAAAGGAAATTTTTTGCTGCTGGCAATAAAGTGGCGGCTTCGTTCGAGTTTTTATATCGCGAATCGGTATAAATTTTCTTTTTTGTTTGTTTGTTTGTTTGTTTGTTTGTTCGTTTCTTTCTTTATTTTTGCGAATTTTTTGGTCACATGGATCCTTTACAGTAAAGGAAAGCAGTTGTCCAGAAAAATGTTGTTCTTTTGAAAGAAAAGCTCTAGAAAAGCTTTTCTACCGCTTACCGGCGTGCTGTCCACGCTCGTCCACGCAAAAGGAGGCATGAGCATGCGCAACCCCGTAACTTGGAGAATTCTTATTTTGGTAACGTGAAGAAAAAAGGTGGGTTTTGAGGCATTTTCAAACGCTAATTGCGCGTGTTCCACTCGGTGAAATGTTTTTAAAATTGGAACATTTGTAGGATTTTTGTGTTTTTCAGTCATATTAAAGTAAGAGTAATTTTTGTACATGCACTTCTGCATTAATCGTCGAAAACGGAAATTTACTATTCTGGCAAAACTTATGTACAAAATTTCTCACAGCTTTGCCAGCTAAGACTTCTCAAACGACAACATATTTACAACAAAAATAGCGAAAATTCACCGTGTAAAAACCAAGTAATGACATAAAGAAACTGGGTAAGCTTAAAAAATGAGCCAAACAACTATATCAGTGGTTGCCGTGGAAACGGGCCAGGCCCAGAAATTGTGACTTTTTTCAAAAGTATAAAGGCTAGGCTAGTTGCTTTTGTAGCTTTTCCCTCGTGAAATGTAATCAATGTTCTTAAAAGCATCAAAAAAGTTATGTATATTTGTCTGTTGAAACTGATGAGAAACTGTATGGAGCCACCTTAAATGAATATTTCAACAGAGTTCAAATGAAAATTTTACACAAGTTTAAATGGAAGTTGAAAGAAGCTCAAAGTAAATTTTAAGGGAATTTTAAATGAAAATGAAAAGTTCAAATTGTTTGATTGCAAAGTTTAAATTTAAAGAACAAAGATTAAATGGATTTTGAATGCAAAGTTTAAATTTAAAGAACAAAGATTAAATGGATTTTGAATGCAAAGTTTAAATTTAAAGAACACAGTTTAAATGAATTTTGAATGCAAAGTTTAAATTTAAAGAACACAGTTTAAATGAATTTTGAATGCAAAGTTTAAATTTAAAGATAACAAAGATCAAATCAAATAGAATTCAGTAAGATTAAATATTGCTACATATGGGCAGCCATACTTTGACGACGGTCCACCGTAGTAAATTATAACTTCGACTTTTTCCTTTGATGTGAAGAAAATTATGTTCTTTAGAAAAATAACTTAGTCTAAACAATGTCTTTACTTAACCTCTTCACAATCAGATCGTTTAGGCTCCTAATAAGCTGGTTAAAGAGTTAAAATTTCCTGGTCACTAAAGAATGTGGTGAAAATTAACGAGTAACATTGACTTTAAATAGTCCTGTACGTCTAAGTAAAAAATTCGTACTCTAAAATACTACTCAAAAGTACCCTTTTGGTAAGTAATTAACCGGCGTAGCAATCGTTTCCAGCTTTTCCGCATGTTCGAAGCACTTACCCTCCCCTCCCCACTCCTTCCATTCTTTTTGCCCTCGCATCAAGTTTCGTACGACCAATTAAAAAACGAAAAAATACTTCGAATGTGCGGAAAAGCCTTAAGTGGAACCTCTTACTGGGAAGGCTGGTTATTACCGTCAAGGGTACTTGTTCCTCAGTATAAAAATTAAAAATTGAATTTATTAACCTGCTGTTGTTCAACAGACCGGCTTCATCCGCCTCCCTCGATGTACGGACCTCCCTTCTGGAAAGATTCCTATAAAGGGTGTTAGTATAAACTCTAAACCTTAAATCTCTTAAAATAATTTGAACTGAATTCACTAACTGTCGTGTAATAGTATAATAGTCAACAATTTTGAGTTTTGTAGTAGAATTCGATCATCAGACTGTCATCTTGAACAATAAAGCTATTGATGCCTGAAGAGAGCGAAAACATGTGTAGAGGGCAGTCGAGGGGATAGGATGGGGCGTAGTGGCGGGGGAGGGGAATGCCCTCGAGGGATAATAGGGTATTATTCACAGTCTAACTAAATTACCAAGAACTGTTAACTTGTTAAATTTTTTAACCCTGTTACCACTTACCACTAACATGACATCGTTCAACTAATTTTTGTATAACTTTTTTTTGTCACTGTATTCTTAAACGAAATTTTTTTCATTAAAAAAAAAACAGCTTTAAAAGAAATTTTCATCATTTTCTTGGTAATGACAAGAAAACTCTCACGAATTCCGTCGCTTTGTGAGAAACAATTTTAAATCACGAAATAAATTCGGCTCTAACAAAACGATTAACGATAAAACGATTAAATAACATTAGTTATTTAAACCTGCCACACACTGGCCGATTTTTCGTCAGCAGACAAAATACGGGCTAATCGTTAGGGCAAAAGATGGCGTCATTTGCACCCCATGGCATCAGAAAAGGCATTATGTTTTGCGTTTAAAGGGAAATTTTCGACACTTGTCTGCATTTGCCGTTGTAAAATTATGGCAGGAACTGCACACGCTTCGTACCTTTGACCGCTGGGAAGCTTCTGGGTGCATCTGCGTGACAACCACTGTAAAATATTTGAATTTCACGTAAATGACCCTTCTCCGGGTGAGGAAATGTGGCGGCTTATTAGAAATTCAAAGTAAACCTTACTCGATTATTAGTTCCGGTTTACTGATTTTTTTGTTCGTACAGGGCCTCCCCCACAGTACATCCCAGAGGACAGGTCGCCGAAAGAGCCCATGCATCATCCGGGAGATTTAGACCTCGATGATCCGTCCACCCTCCCTCCTAGTGAGAGGCCCCCAGACCTCCCCCCTCCTATGGCCATGTTGCCAAGTAACCGAAGAATGCCCAGTTATGAGGACGATCTACGTAAGTTTTATTTTTCTCTCACTGTGGTCATTTCATACAAATGCACTCACATTTTTCGTTTCTATCGAGTAAGTACCGTCGTTTTCATCTACGCGTGGTCACGTCACGACAAAAGAAGACCCAATTTGATATCAAAGTGGCTAAGTCCGACGTCAATCACCCTTCTGGCGACTCTTGCGGATACCTGGGCCCGGTTGTTCGAAAGCCGGTTAACGCTAACCCGGGATTAAAATTTATCCAAGGTCCCTGTTTCTCTTATATCAAAAGAGTTTTCGCGGGAAATTCCAAGTGACCGTTGGAAAGCAACCAAAGTCAAAATGTAGCGCAAAAAAGATTGACAGGAATCTGTATCGCTTGGCTACAAAACGGAATTGAAAATTGCCGCTAATCCTGGGTTAGCTTAGCCCTGCTTTGAACAACTTGGCCCCGCTCAATATAAAATTTCATCCATGCTAGGAAAGATGAAGCCTTGCATACACTGAATTTTTACTTGTTTACTTGTTGATATTTTTTCTCTTGTTTATTTTCTTTTATTTGTTTTGTATATTTATTTCTTTATTTTATTTTATTTTAGATTATTTAATAATTATTCGCCGAAGGCGAGGTAAATATTCGCCAATATTTACTGAGCCTGAGGCGAATAATTGCTTTTAGTGTAATGTTGGGATGTGGACATCAAAAGTAAAAATTGGGGCTAAAACTAGACAAACAACACACGAAAAAAGTAACTTAGCTTAGCAGCCGCGCCTTGAAATGTTATATTCACCGGGAAGCGCGGTGAATATAGCATTAAAATTGTACTAAAAGCCGTGACTCCTGGGATGCTTTCGAGCGAGAAAGTTGACACGCGTGTTGTGGTGTCTACGCGCGCGTTACGATTCCACGCACCAACGTGCTTTCGCTTGACTGTACCAGGGGCTGCTCGTAGTCTATTGTGTTTTTTGTTTTTTCTTTTTTGTTTGTTTGTTTGTTAGTACTGTTTTGTCTTGTTTAGTTTAGTTTTGTTTTGTTTTTTGGGGAACTGATACATTTTGTTGGGTTGACCTTACTGTAGCTAATTTCCATCTAAACTAAAACACGTAGTATCGTTCTTTCATAATTCTTAAATGGCAAGCGTTCATACTGCCTTAATCTTTGTAGATGATGGGCTTCCTGAACCACCGGCGTTTTTACGTGATGTAGTGTATCCACCGGACGGTAGGGAACGGCTGCACGATATAGGCGGCCCTGCACCTTATCATCCGCCTCCGTCGTCAGGCCGACAAAGACAGGTACGAGATGAGATTTAAAGGGAGCGGAATTGTCCTCACTTCCGAGCTTGATTGTAAATGATTAAGGCTATTTTGGTGGCTTGACCGGAAAATTTCCAAAATAATATTCTACCAATCAAACTAATTCCAGACTCCCTCTGTAAAGTAGAGTAAATTTTGTAAGTGGGGCACGCCAATCTATTCGGGACCATCCGGTTTCCTTTTGTAAAGGATAAACGACTATGTGCTCCTTTGTGGAAAATAGGGTTCAAAAACAGACGAGCGGGTAGAGGGACTGGGCTCGGATAGCCAATTCTGATTGGCTCATACCATGAGTTAGCTAGCTCCTCTCGCAGTCTAGAGGGGAAATTTATCAGGCATTCTTCCTTTCCTTCTCCCCGAAAAAAGCGGCAAACCGGCTAACAGGTAAATCTCAGGATTGTTTCCTTCTTTTTCCGTGAAAAAAGGAAAGGAAAAACGAAAGCCTGATCTGCGTTTGATTTGCATCTTAACCTTGTGAAGTCCCATCCCCCAGTTGTTGTAAAGCACATTTTAGCTTTTGTAAATCTCATTACTGTGTGTTACGTTTGGTCACACAGGACTTAAACCTAGGTTTGTATCCACAGTAACCTAATATGCCTCAACTGATTTTGTGATTTCTTGCCTCCTTTCCACAGCCTTACGTCAATATCCACGGCCAGCTCGTTAGACCCCCCTCGCGAGGATCCGACGATTTCCGAAGACCCGATTCTTTACGATCGTCACGAGACGCCCTCACTCCAGAACCGGAAATGCCACCACGCCAGCGAGGGTCTGAGTCCGATGATAGAGGAGCACCGGAAATAAATCACGTTAGTTATTTGGTATGATAACACGTGACTGACAAGACCAGAAGCTGTCAGCACTGAGGATACCAGACCTCACAGTGCAAAGAGTTACCGAGGCGAGAAGGCGAGAAATAGGAGAAGCAATATTTGCTTTATATAAGCCTGCTACTTTTTCTGCTCGGATAAAATGAAATAGAAAAAAATCTGACATTCTTCCCGCCCACCCAACCCCCCCCCCCCCCCTCTTTCTGTGCTACCTTTTTCCCGAGCTGAGAGATCCTACTAACTGTTTTTTTTAGATTATAGCAGTTGAAGTCGAACCCTATCTTTAGGATACTTCCATTAGCCCGAATTTTGTACAAAGTTCTGAATATTCCTTCTACCCGTCTCGCTTGATTTTGCGGCAGCGGTAGCTTTGTATTCTAGTTTGTGGAAATTGTAGTCGATTAACACCTCCTGGCATGTTTTGTTTTGTGTTTGTTGTTGCTGTTTTCTTTTTTTGGGGGGGAGGGGGAGGTGGGTGGGGCTTAAGAATAAACAGCACTACTGGATAGTACAGCTCAGTATCGTTCAACTAAGTGGTCACACTTGAACAGTTCATCCAGAGACTCAAATGTTAGAACAGCGTTGCGCGGCATAATAAACAGCACCACATGAAAGTACTGCTCAGTAGCTTTCATTTGAATGGTCACACTTTAGGATTTCATCCTCAAACTCAAAAGTTAGAACCATCCTGTACAGCGTAATAAACAGTACCACAGGAAAGTATATATATATTATTTGCCGGCCGGGAGGTCCGTATTGAGAAAAACTGTGCCAGAGGTCTTGAGTACGGCCCGAGGCCGCAGGCCGAGGGCCGTGCTCAAGACCGAGGGCACAGTTTTTCTCAATACGGACCGACCAAGGCCGGCAAATAATATTTTTATTTTTTTCTTGTTGTTTTTCAAAAGTTAAACGTGTCTTGTTGTTTTCGGAAAGCAACGTTTTGCAAGCGCGCGTAAAATGAACCGTGAAACGAAGCCGTTTGTGACACCAGAGCAGCAAAATACGCTTTTTTACTCTGTTAAAACTCAGAAAACACAGGAAGCAATATAACTAAAAGAAACCCCTTTATTTTCCCAAATTTCGATACATGTAGCTAACTCCTGCTCGATTTACTCAAATGTTTGTCGAAAGGGAAGAGGCGATTTACATTGTACAACCTTCGGTATTTTAACAAGAAATTTTGGAAAGAAAGTTTTTAACGACAATGTACAAAAAATTTCAGAATTCTAAGTTTCGGAGAACGTTTTAAAGATTTTAAAGGTTTTAAAAACCCATTACAAATTTTTTGTTATTGACGTTCCGTTGACCGCGGTCAAGATCGGAAAATTCCGCCCGCTCCGGGAACCAATCAGATGCAGGATTTGGTTCATCTTGCCCGCTCACGCGCTGAGAAAAAAATAATGATCAGTATTTTGAATGCCGTTACACTTAAAGATTTCATCCACAGACTCAAAAGTTTAAACCATCTCGCTCGTACGAATCTTGTCTCCTCTCTAATGGACGGTTCAGTTGGACCAGGAAATTACCAAGATTTCTAGAAACGCTATCTTTGTAACGCTGATAACCATACATAATACGAACATTAGGTCTGATTTGAGAAGTTCGACGCAGTTTGTTTTATAAAACTATACACCTCTGCTATTTTATTTTAGCGAAACGGATTTTTTATTTCAGCTGCAAAAAGAAAAATGCCCTGTTCGTTTTGTCTGAAAAGCTACTCGCTAAAAATCCCAGAATCTTAGCTCGACGAGTTGGCCTAGATGTACCGACTGATACACTTCTGGAATTCAATGAGATATCTTTGCTCGTAGATGTTTAACGGTTTATAGCTTAATGTAAAAATATTTTAAGCTATTCATTTTTCTAGCTTTTAAAAAGTGTACAGCAGTGGTACTATATTGAGCAACTCTGATATCATGTAGAATTACTCCCGTTCCTTGAAATATTCACTTAAGTGTTAGTTATTATTTACTTAATGAAATTAATACCAGTCAGCTAGCATATTTTGTAGATTGTATAAAGCCCGATCACTATAAAAGTAGTTAGAAATATAGATTTTTTATGGTTGTTCGCGTGATCTATTATACAATAGAGAGATTTAGCTTCACGGTTATGACAAAAGAGAACGCCTTATCACGATCACGATCACGATTTTTTCGCCTTTTTCTAGCCTATTCCAGGCGTTCAGATAATGGAGCGCGAGCGAAAACTATAGCGAGCTAAAGAGCGGGGGATATCGCTCGCGCTCCACTTTCTGAACGCCTGGAACAGGCTAGCCTTTTTCCAGGTTTCCTCTTCGTCGTTTGTCGCGGGAGCGCATCCCATTTTATAATCATCCAGTATTCTAAAGCCCAATTTTGTTTTATTTTATTTTTTTATGTAAGAAAGAGAAAAAAGTAAGCGTGATAGTGATTTGTCTCTCCATTGTATCGTCTTCCTGATGCAACTTGATTCCCAGAGTAGACCTGGGAACGAGTCTGGCTGCTCGGTCCCAGTGCGCAGCTCTCTACAATAAAATGAGAGAAATATGGGAACGAGACTCGCGACCCTTTCTTGAGGTTTCGTGTAAATACAGAATTGTTCTTGTAGTAATGGCTATAAAATAAAATATTTTGTTAAACATGCAAGAAGAATAAAGCTTAGGTTTTGGTTTATTTGACGTGTCTCTTCTACTGTCTACAACTGAAAGGTGAGAGTCGGTCATCGCAGTCATCTTAATTACAGTAAAGCATCTGGGATGGGAGATCGATAGCGCAGGCTTACCATGCTCTGTTTGTGTGTTGGGCTGTGCATTTGTAATGGCTGCATCGGTTTATCATACCAGCAAAACCAAAGCGAAATTTAGGCCTTTTCAAACTGAGAAAAATGAAATAAAAACTCATAAAATTCCTGCCATGCGTTTTGATTTGTGTTTCATTTGCCTAGCTTTTGGCAATTTAAGGCTCGCGAAAGCGGTGTTTTCAAAATAAAGGTCAGACTCGCTCAAAAGTAGAGAAATTTCATTTTCCTCATTTTAAAAAAGGTCTCAATTTCGGCTTAAGTTTTGGCAGTTTGATAAACCGATACTTGATAACTGCACAGCCCACCACAAAAACAGAGGACGGGTAAGCCTGTGCAGATAGCAGGCACCTTTAAATCGGAGCAAGACTGAATGAGTGCGAGGACGATCTGTGAATTTCTAACCAGAGACTTTTGTTCCCGCAAGTGGAGCACCAGTAGATAAGAAGGCTTCAGGTAGGAGTTTGGCCAGCCTGCAGACTGGAACTGAGAAGTCGCACTCGCACTCAAATATAAAGGCCCCTTGTGATTTTGTTGTCAGTGTTTGTTTTGCTGAATTCAAGACCGATACTTGCCTGACCTTCGCAGATGGCTCGCGACCTAATTCCAATCAGTACAAAGAGATGAGTTAGCAATACTGCTAATTTTATGGTCACTGACAGAAGCGTCGGTGTAATTTTATGACAGTACGTTGGATTGTTTGAAACAGACGGCTTATTCTCCAGCAACTTTTTTCCCAACTATTTTTCTACGACTCAGCAGCTCTCGTGATAGGTTTTGTAGCAATGGTTAAGAGAATAAAAAAGAAAACAGTGGCTCAAACAAAAAAAGCAAGCCAAAACCACTTACCCACAAGCTACCATATATGGAAAAAGGCGCGATAGACACTAGACTGCTGCCAGCCTAAAATTAAATTTGACAAGAGACGAGCCCACGCACCATCTTGCCGCTTATACAGCAGCTGGACTCGCCAGGGTAAACAATATGCAGTAACCATGAAGTACAGATGTTATCAATTAATTGTAAGGCGTAACCGTTTACGCAAGCACACGAAAACATGGAAGGTGCGCCGGAAAGGTTTGGACAAGGAAAACTCTGAGAAAACAGAATTGAGGCAACCGGAAGTAACTTTGAGGCTGTTTACCAGTGCCCAAGGAAACGAGTTTCATAGCTGCAGATGAATAGTGAAGAGAACGGGGCTAATCCGTGACCGAAATCTGCCGCTTTTTTGGGTAAAAGTGTGACTTATCACTCAAAGGTCTCGCTTGAATCTAAGCAAATATTACTATTCTTGTCAGTGCTACTTAGGTGGATTTACCGCAATCAGTCTGATATCGAATATGAACGATTCTATGGACTTGTGACTCTCATTCTTTCTACAATACTGCAACCAAAAGTACATCACATCTAAGCAGATTTTTTAGCGGTTTGTAATGAACCAAACTAATGGAGTATAATACTCGAGAAAAAACTAGGGGGTAACCCTTCTCCTTGCCGGGGAAATGGGAGGCGGCATTTCGATGATCAGCCCGTATAGCAAAGATATCGCTGACGTCACCTATTGATGTCAAAAAAACTGGCAAAGATCTATTGGCTGCTCAAACAAAGCACTCTTTCGTTCTTGTGGTTGGCACACTAGAAGAACGCAATGAGTGTTTGTATGCAACTATCTTGATATTATAAACATCCAGGAGCCTGGAACAACTTTATTTGGTAACCGACAAGTTTCAAATATGAATTCCAGTATCACTGGTTTTGGTTCTGTTTTGCTACTTGAGTATCGTGTAAAGACAAATATAGAAAGTGCGGTTACCGGTTGGATAAAGCATTCGACAGTACATATCAATATCAATCTAAAGTGTAGATATGAAATGATTGTCCAAAGGCCAAAAATAATCTGATCAACTTTGCTTTTTTGTCTCTTCCATCCATCCGGAGAAAACGAAACTACCGAACACAAATCCTTTCCTTGAGGAAGGTGGGGAATAGCTGGATTTTTGGAATTGGACTGACGAAAGTGTAAGCTGAACGAGGGAAAAAGATATTAGAATTTGTTAAAACGCAGTATCGCACAAGTAATGTAGCCTTATTATGTATATGTAGTGTATAGCATCAGTCTGTAATCGTAGCGTTAGTCTGTTAAAATGTCTCGTAAATTTTGTAAGCATTGTTAACGTTTGTACCGCGTGCTAAGTTATAATAATATCTTATATAATAATAATATCTTGTAGCATAGGTGCCATACTGTAAGTATTCTGTTGTAAAAAAAAAAAAAAAAAAAAAAAAAAGAATTTGTTAAAAAATCCGATTCATATCAATGCGTGAGCGGCTTTGTCGACACTTCAGTTGCCAACAGTTTATATTAGTGTACATATTTCAACGTCATATCTCAATTATCATAACCTTCAATTCCCTAAAAAGTGCACTGAATCCCCCCATACTGCTCTCTCCTCTTCTCTCTTCTTTTAATATGAACTTTCTCAAGATTATCAAAAATTATAAAAGATTCATAGAGCCCCTCACTACAATGATAACACTTTTGAATTGCATGAGACCTCAGACCTCAAAAGGATGAAACAAGAAAAGCCCCAGGGGGCATTAACCCCGCCGTTGTTCTCTCTGCCCTTGGGGTCCAAAATATATTACGGCCAGGTAAAAGTTGGTGATTTATCGTAGCTTTTACGTGCTTGCGATGATAATATAAATCAAGGCACGACTTGCCTAATCATCCTGTTTTAGCGTGCGTGACGAAAAGCGTGATGAAACTATTATTTTGATCATAGCGTGACTCAGCCTGGCCTCGTAGCTCAGTTGGTTGAGCGACGGTGTTCTAATCCGGAGGTCTTGGGTTCGAATCCCGCCGGGGTCAAAGATTTTTCTTTTATCTTGGTTCTCATTTCTAATTTCTTACTTTTAAGGCCTGTGGTCGGGGGGAAATTATGGAGGGCAGTATTACTCACTTCTTGGCACTCATACATACATACTTTACATCATAAATTACTAAGCTCATAGCGATCGCGAGTTCATGCCAGCTTTCAAACTTAAGCTCCCTAGTACATTCGTCCTTGCTCTCGTCGAAGAAATGTTAAATCCATTGAATTCCTTGTACTTTTCTACACAACTTTCCCTAAAGATTTTGGCGAAGCAAAGCAAAACTGCCAAAAAAATGCTTGCATTTGACTGTTGAATTATTCAACTTGGCGAAAGCAAGGACTTCCCCGAATCGGCTTCTGTGTTTCAGTGATGTAATGTTTACGCGCCACGGCAAGTTAGGCGAATTCATTCCAGCTTCAAAGCTCGCTAGCACCTTCGTTCCTACTTTCATTGGACCCCGCCGTTTTTCTCCTCCTCCCAGGGAGCAAAATATATTACGGTCACTCAAGATACGAGCTCACGTGGTGTAAATTTTAAAGTTGATGATTTATCGTACCTGTGTTTGCTGCCATTTCCCCTTATGCGTCTGCTCCGCACCCTTCTCCCTGTGGTAACATGAATCCCTGATAGTATGAACCCCATCCCTCATCCTTGGTCATCCACTCGTCCTAGCTTTCGCGCAGAAGAACGTGACGAAATATTTTGACCATAGCGTGACTCAGTTAAGTCACGTTTTTTTTAAATAAACGAACTGACATGTCAGCGTAATTCTAAATAGCAAGGGCACGGAAATTTAAATAGATTTCTTGATAAAAAACTCATTCTAAAATCTAAAGGAAACTGGTAGCTATGAAAAACCGTAAAAGTCTATTTTAGGCCGTGATTCGATGAGTGATTTGGCGCAAGCAAGTTTACTTCTCCGAATCGGCTTCTGTGTTTCAATGACGTAATGTTTATGTGCTACGGCACGTAGCATGAATCACTGGCTTTCAAAGCTCGCTAGCACCTTCGTCCTTGCTCTCATTGAAGAGAAGTCAACTCCATTGAATTTCTTGTACTTTTCTACACAACTTTCCCTAAAGATTTCTGCGAAGCAAAGCAAAACTGCCAAAAATATGCTTGCATTTCACTGTTGAATTTTTCAACTTAGCGAAAGCAAGGGACTTCCCCGGATCACCTTTTGTGTTTCAGTGATGTAATGTTTACGTGCCAGGGCAGGTTTGGCAAATTCATGCCAGCTTCAAAGCTCGCTAGCACCTTCGTTCTTGCTTTCATCGAAGGAATTTTCATGCCATTAAATCGCCGGTAATTTTCTACACCAACTTTCATGAAAATTCTGGCGAATAAACACTAAATGAACAAAGTTTACCGGCAAGTATTGTTTTGACCGAGCGGAGGTCTGGGGCAACTGACCACGACAAAAAAAAAAAAAAAAAAAAAAAAAAGGGAGTATTGCTAGACCCCGTCCTGACGGCGGGGTAAAAAGGAAAATGTTAAAACTCCGAAAAACAAATATAAGGCCACTCGTAAACAGGGCACTGATATCTCACAAGGATCGCTAGTGTTCAAGTATTGCTCTCCGGAAATGGCTATAAAGTTACATTCACTGAGGCTTTTCAGTTTAGGTTTTCCAGTCATTCGCTTTCAGATTTGACAGACTAAAATGTTCAAAATTTGGGGCTTATCTCTAGCCTTAGCTTATCTAAACGGGACAAGGTTTTTCAAGGTTGTTCACCAAACCGGAAGTTCTCATCACCGGAAGTTAGGGGGGTGTCACAACTCACAACACACCTTACCTCGTCCTCCCACAGACGTGACGTCAAAAACTCCTGTCATCTTTCAACAAGCGGTGGGTACTAAGCGTTATACCAGGAAAGAATTTCTGTGCAATCGATGCAATGTGAGTTGGTTCTAAATACCAAATTTACAAAATTCAGACATATTCAAGTGCAAAGCAGCTTCTAGATTCTGTTTTCCCAAGTTTACGTAACGTGGTAAGTGGAACGAAGGAGAAATCGTCTCCAATTTACTAAGCGCAAATCACTGCATGACCTTCCACATCGATCGAAGCTTTGCATAAATTGTGATTGATTGTTCTTTTGCTTAATTTCGTTAAGTGGCTTCATCAAACAGCACGATCAAACTGAAAAGTTTCTTTGTTGAAGCATTTCTCCCTCTGTTTATTTTCTAGGTTTAGACGCGTTCGTTTCATTTGCCTAGCTTGTTGACCCGGACCTCTTTTCTTTGACAAAATTGATTTGACCGAGTTTTGAAATGGATTCTTCACGGTGGATTGCCGCTGCAGTTTGTTTATTATTCTCGTCAACGTTTCAAAGTGTGGAGGCCCGTAAGTACTAACGAATGTTTTGAAAATACGTTGAGTAAATTAATAAGAGTAAAACAGCTTTAGCTTTATTTAATTAAGCTAAATGAAGCTGCTTTCAACGAAACGATACAAGAAAAGTCATCTGATTGTGATCTCCCTCTTAGCTATACGCGCGATCCGTGGATTAAATATTTCATGCATAGATTCATGTTAAGAGATTTTAATAGTACTTGAGGTTTCACGGCCTTTCAGTCTGTTTCAGACGCAATTATTTAATTTCTTTACGCGGCTTCTTTGAGGTCAAATATGTATGATGACTTTCTTCTCGGAACACTGATTCCTACTAATATTCTGGGCTATATCCATCTACATTTTTAACACCCCCCCCCCCCCACCCCATTTTACTATTAAAGCTTATCTATAGGTGAGTTACCTTATTACACTGAGATACTTTTCATAACATGTAATTTTCACCCTTTTCACCTGAAATTAACAAACCTCTAGAAGTAACAGCCCTTCCCGGGCTCGGAATTTACTTTGTGGAGTACTGGCCCATTGACCACCTCAGTCAGATTTTAACTGGCCAAACTGTAAGTTTTACTGGCCTCATGTAGGAGCAACTCAGTCTTAATGACAAACGTTTCTATTAACTAGTTTGTAATAAGTACAACTTCTAAACAGTTATGAAAGAGACTGACCAACATGACTTAATTCAGGACCAACCCAGTCAACATGGTGAAGATATGACTCATGTATGTGTTTATATGTAGCACCATAACTTGGAAAATGTTTTGTTTTAAAAGCCTAAGAAATTAATATTTTGAAGTTCACTTAGTAAGGTATGCATGCCAAAAAATTCAAAATTAATCAAGCATTTGGAGTAACTGCAGAATACCCCACCACATCGAAGCAATACCTCAGAAACAGTCAGGCTACGTGGCTACGCGGTTACGTGGCCATTTTTTTTTTAATTTTCTTCTGGCCAAAATGGCCAGTTGTTCCAAATTTCTGCTGGCCAAAGTGTTATTTCTACAAGCCAATGGCCAACAGACCACTGTTAGTGTGGAGCCCTGCCTTCAAAAGTGGCAAATATACCAAATAGAACAAGGGTGCAAAATCCGAAAGAAATGAACTTCATTACATAACTTGTGGTAGCAAGTGTCATTAACTCTAGGTGCAGTGATATGTCCCTAAGCTATCAGACTGGAAATTAAAAAAATGGTTAAAGACGTGGAGATGTAGAGGGGGTGGTGTTGTTGTGCATGCATTGGACTTTCAGTTGGAAGATCGGAGGGATGGTGGTTCTAGGCGTGGTCTCTGCGTCATGTTGTGTTGTTTTCCTAGACAAGAAACTTTATGCCACATTGTCTCTCTTCACCCAGTTGTATGGGTACTGGTGAAAAACTTCTGGGGGTGACCCTACAAAAGACTAAAATGTTGTCCGGCAGAAGTAGTAATACTTCTAGTTGTATCATGCTGGGTATCCTGTGATGGACTGGCGTCCCATCCAGAGGAGAGTAGTAATATTCCTAGTCACTTTATTTGGTATCCCGTGATGGACTAGCATCCCATCCAGGGTGGGAGTAGTAATACTCCTAGTCACTTTATTTGGTATCCTGTGATGGACTAGCATCCCATCCAGAGGGGGGTTGTAATACTCCTTGCTGCTTCTTGACTGCAAGCAGTCTCTTTCTTCTCCTAATTTTAGCGAGAAGTTGGCGAGTGAGGCACGCGAGCAGCGAGTGGTGAAGCTGTGAATCCCTCTCCCCCATTCCCCTCTCGTTTTTACTCCTATTTTGCACAATTTATTCATTTCCACTGGCACATAGGATCTAAGGGAACTAGGACAACTGCCCGCAGTCTAAGCTGCTTCATGCTACAGAAACTGGATAACTTTTTAGTGCTGGCTGTGTGGGCTGTTTGTTACTGGTGTCCAACTTAATCTGTGCTGTTACCTTGTTTGCAATTGATTATCAAGTACATTTGATGCTTTGATTTATTTTTCAGAGCTTGGACCAGAGTCAGCACCTTCCTTTATAGTAAGACCCGAGAATTTAACAGAGAAGATCCATACAACCGTGGTCTTCCAATGCCAAGCAACTGGAGTCCCAACACCAACTACAAAATGGGTGAAATATACAGATGGCAGTGAGACTGAGATTAGAACCAGCGGAAGATTCATTGTGGGTTCTGTCTACAGATATCTTTACATCTTGGGGGTGCAATGGTCTGACGCAGGGCGATATGGATGTGTAGCGCAGAATGAGCATGGAAGAACAGTGGCCAATGCATATCTTACCATATTAACAGGTTCATTAAATATTCAAATGTATGCAAGTAGCCGCTTCCTTTTGAAAGAGCTGAGGACTCCAAACTCCTGCCCTAAAACTCTTCTGTCCAAAGTCAGTTGTACAAAGCACAGCTAACATTTAAATATAACTCAGTGAAAACTGGTTTTTTAGTCAGTGAAAAGTCAGAGAATTTGTTTTTTCCTGTTGGGACGTGGCAACCCTGTTTTCTTTGTTTTAATGATCACCATGATTAAAGGTAATGTACATGTTGTGTTTCAAATTTTTCTTTGGTTTAAAATTTTTCAAACCAGTTTAATTTTTTTTTTTTTTTGTCTCAGATTCATTATGTAACCATAATCTAAGACAAAGGAAAATAAAAGTAAAACTGGTTTGAATATTTTCAAACCAAAGAAAAATTTGAACCATAACATGCTCCCTGAGTCAAAACCAGAATGTAATGAATCTCCCTTGAGAATTGATTTGAGCTTAATTTATGACTTAGGATGTGGCAAACTGGTATCTGGTGTCTTATATCTGTATCTGATGGTGTTAATAAAGTTAAATTTTCTTTCTGTTATCTAGAAAGTGCTCCAACATGGCACATCAAACCACACAATTTGACGCTGTACCTTGGACAAAGATACACTCTGCCCTGCAGAACATTTGGTTACCCCGTACCAAGTCATTTCTGGACAAAGAATGGTGCTGCCATTGTTGACTTTGATGTTTATTCAGGAATTACTGATCTGTACTTCTACAGTGCAAAAACAAGTCACAGTGGGTTGTACACTTGTACAGCGTCTAATGTTTATGGAACTATTTCTCAGTCAGTCTATGTGGAAGTGGTTTCAGGTATGGTATTTTGACTTCTGGGTACAGTAGTCAGAGTAATTGAAGGGATGCGTGGAAAAAGGCCCAAGTGACTCCTGAACTAATGTCAAATTCTCCCTTTGATTTACAAACATACACAAGGAAAATTGGAAGGAGAATTTAGCAGTTCATCAGAAGTCACTTGGGGCTTTATTCCAGGCAGCCCTTCAATTGGCCACTTTAAACATGAGGAGGTCTGAGAAAAAGATGTATAAATCAACTAATTGATTAAATTTATGGCTATCATGAGGTAAAGCAACTGTCAGAAAGGAATTATCCTGGCAAGTTTTGAACTATTATTTTGTTTGAATACAACTTATTCCAAAATGGCAGAAAATACATTTATTTACTCTTTTGTCTCATTGTTAATTGGCCCTTGTTGCCTCGATCCCATCTGCAGAATTCAAAGAAATATTTGGCTTAAAATGAGGCAACAAGGGCCAACCCATACGAATTAACATGGAGACAAAAGAATAATGTATTTTCTGCCATTTTGGAATCTCTTGTATAGAGACTGAATAAATGGCTCGAGGGAAACACCTTCTTCAAAATAGAAATGTTAATTTGTATCCATGGAATTTCCTCTATTGATGCTGTTTTGCATACATTTATAATTAATATTAATTTACATTAGGGAATTGCATAAAATCTGGATTAAAAGTTCTGGACTGTCAGTTAGTTTTGGGAGTCAGCTTTAACCATAGATACAGTATTTGTTTGGCTTTTAATTTTGACTCATGAAATATGGGCTTTTCTTACATCTTTCCATCACTTTGTAACCTAGGTACCCTTGGGTAGTGAATCTCATTTATTAATTTAAAATACATTTTATTTTGTTAGACCCAACAATTGTTATTCAGCCAGAAAATGCCTCCACGGTTGGTGGAGTATCCATCACCTTGTCATGTGGAGTGGTTGGCAGTGGAAATTTGATGAATGTTAAATGGATGAGGAATGACAATGACTTAGCAGCCAGTTCTCTGATCTCATTCTCGGAACAGACCTGGCAGAATGTACAGATTTATTCCTTGAAAATATTGAAAGTGAAAAAGCGTCACCTTGGAAATTATCATTGTGTTGTGACCAACACTAAAGGAACTGTAACAAGCAATGTGGCGAAGGTTTCTTTTACCCGTAAGTTGTGCTTCTTTCTTTCATGTACAGACTCCTAGGCATAGTACTGTTCAATAGCTTTTCTTTAAAAAGTCACATGATTTCATCCACAGACTCTAAAGTTAGAACCACCTTGAACAGCGTAACAAACAGCACCACAGGAAAGTACTGCTCAGTGGCTTTCATTTGACTAGTCACACTTCAGGATTTCATCCACAGACATGACAGTTTGAACCACCTTGTACAGCATAATAGAAGTACTGCTCAGTAGCTTTCATTTGAATGGTCATACTTTAGGATTTCATCCACAGACTAAAACATTAGAACCACCTTGTACAGCATAATAAATAGCACCACAGGAAAGTACTGCTCAGTAGCTTTCTTTTGAATGGTCACACTTAAGGATTTCATTGACAGATTCAAAAGTTAGAAAGTACTGCTCAGTAGCCTTCATTTGATTGACCACACTTTAGGATTATGTCCACCACGTGGACTCTAAAGTAAGAACCCTCAGTAGCTTTTATTGAAATGATCACAAGTTTGGATTTAATCCACAGTCTCAAAAGTTAGGTTTGGCTGTTGTCATGAAAAAGTAAAGCATTTGAACCCAGTATTTCAAGTGAAAATTTATAAGCACCCCTCTTTGTGTGTCTTTCCTCTCTAGTTAATTAACCTGTTCCCCGCTACTCTCCAATTGACTACTAATCCCTTTCTGTACTTAGTTCCCCCCACCACCCCGCCCCCCTTCCTTTTCCAACCAAACAAATAGTTAGAACACTAACAGTACTTTGTCCCTGTAGGTTCAGTTATCCCACTGATAGTTGAGGTGCCTACGCCAATGGTAATCACAACAGAAGGTTCTGATGTGGAGTTAATGTGCATTTTTATTGGGACTCCAACTCCACAAGTTACATGGTACAAAGATGGACAAGAACTCAGCAACAAGGGATTTCAAGTCACTGTAGTTCTTAATAATAGATGTGAAGCCATATTGAAACTAAGCAGCGTCACACCGTCAGTTGCTGGGAATTATGTTTGCAAAGGAACTAGCATTGCAAGGAACATTGAGGGAAATATTAGATTGACTGTGGAAGGTAATTCTAATTCTGCATATTTTTATGAATTATTAAGTGTGCCATCTTCACCAGCTATTCTGGCTGGGTCTTGTTCTCTGGATCATTCTCTGGATCTGTCAACTGACAGTGGACAGCTCTTGGCACTGTTGTAAACGCCCTGTAAATCTTCCCCATTTTCCATTTCAAGAACCCCTCTGGGGCCGCATGTGCACATGGTACATGTACAACTATTATTAAGGCCTAAGTGAAAAAGTCAAGTGTGCATATGGGTACACTTGAGCAGTTTTCTTTGCATATGATGGCAAATAATGAACTCAGCTGTCCTAGTGTTTTAAGACCCAGAAGAAAGCAGTAATGCTGAAATGCCAGTGTCATTATCTGACAATCTATATATATATATAGCGCTTATAGCCAATTTTTCAATATTTTTTTCTAGTTCAGGGTGCCACACAGTATATATATTATTACCATGTGACATACTTCTCCATGATTCATCTCGTGCTGGGAATTTTCACCATCAGTTTATTATGAGTGTCCTTGCTATGCAATCTCCATTGATGACAATGAGAAAACACCTCCCTCAAGCAAACATACCCCCCCCCCCGCCCCCACTCCATAGCAGAAAGGCTCAGATTCACCAGAATTCTTTACCACCTTGGAAAGCTCGCTTACTTGTGGGATAAAAACTAGGGAGAACACTGAATGCGTATCTTTTTTTTGCAGGGGGGAATGCCCCATATGTCACACCAGCAAATCAGCTTATAGAAGCCCTAAAAGACTCTAACATCACTTTACAATTTCTTGTCACGACAATGGCAGCACCGGATATAATATGGTATAAAGACGGTGTACAGCTAGAAGATGCAGGATCCACAAGACGACTTTCGAATGGAACATATAAAGCTGAACTTTTAATAACATCTGTTCAATACAGTGACAGTGGATTTTACAAATGTGCAGTGCAAAACCAGTTTGGAGTCAGTTCTGGAAATGTGACTCTAACAGCCAAAGGTGAGTTGAGATTCAAACCATTAGGCTATCATTCTTATCATGGCTTTGTTTTAGACAGACATTGTTGCAGTCTCCAAACAAGTTTTAAACTAGGTCACAGGAGCCTAAAATGCAGGCATATTTTTGGGGGCAAGTGAATGGTATAGTTGCCATTGTGGGGTGGGAATTAGCCTAAGATTTTGCAAATCCAACGTGGTGGCTACAATTAACCGAGATTCTGGCACTCACGCGCCCCTGGAAAATGCTGCATTGCAGGCTAACGTCACGGCGTTTTTCTAAACTTACCATCCAGGTAGTCCTGAGGCACCAACTAATGTTACAGTCAAGCGCACATCCCTTGACACTGTGCTAGTCTCCTGGGTCCCTGGACACAATGGAGGAGCTGTCTGTACATTCACTGTGCAGTTTAAGGAAAGTGGTTCAAACAGATGGATCTCTGCTGCAACAGGGATCAATGCTACAAGCGCTGAGTTAAGTAACAGCGAGGCCTGGGGCGGCTGGTTTGACTTCAGTGTGACAGCTGTCAATCAGTTTGGCTCAAGTGAATCCAGCAGGGTGTCAGTTGAATTAAGAGGTATGAAGATCTTGTAGTTTAGAAGTGAGGCTAGGATGTAGATGTAAAGAGCAGAAGGCTTCGTTTGTAAGAATTCAATTATTGCCATTATTTTGTGGTCTTTAAGAACAAGTCGTAACTGATCAAGCACGCACATCAAAGAAATGGCAATTTCAGCATTTTGTTTTGGAGGAAGTTTTAAAAAAGTTATGGGCATTTTTAACATAAAAACTTGCAATTCATTCTCTCTGTAGTTAATTAAATTTTCATTCTTTTGCTGTAATTTATATTTTGAAATTCCATGCTCATGGAAATAAGCTGAAAACAAGGAAATCCCTAGGGGCATTAAATCCGGCCTTAGTACCCCACCTGATCCCTCCAGGGTAAAAACAAAAAAAAAACATTAGCAACACTCAAGACACGAGGTCACACGACGTGAGGCAGAAGTTAAGGGCGAGAGCTTGGCCTAGCAAAACCAGCCGGTCTGGGGTGAGTTCCTCATATAAAAGGAAAAAAACAGGTGTTACTAGACCCAGTTGTTGACGGCCGGCTAATTAGAAAGGTTAGCTCCAGTAGTATTGGGCCAGTCAGTTACAAAGCGGTTTTAATGTAAACCAAGGCCTCTGTGTTGTTTGTTAAAATGCTTTTGTACCATTGATCTTTAAATAGAGTTTAAAAACTGCAAAGTCAAATTGCAGAGAACGAATACATGAACCCATATCGTTAAGCGATGAAACTAAATTCAAAATTATTGCTGACTTGTGTCAGGGTCTGGAAGGGTATTCTCGGGATCCGGGATTTGACCAAAATATGGTGCGGGATTCGGGAAAACGAAAAATATCTTGACGAGATTCGGGATTTGACTGCTACCAGGGAAGCGGGATTGACCAAAATTTGGGCATGGGATGCGGGATTTCGTTGCCTGTCTGTCGGGAATTCGGGGAATCGTCTCGACCTCCCCAAAAAAAACGTTATAGCGGCAAAAGCGAATCAACCAGGTGAGCGCAAAATGTCAATCGAAAGGGCCAATCTACATCTTAAAAGTTTATTAGCTTTTGCAGAAATTAGTCTTTTTTAATGTATTTTTAAGAAAAAAAGAAACGAAAGTCGGGATAGCGATGAAAAAAGTGCGGGATGCGGGATTCTCGTGAAAAAGGAGCGGGAATGCGGGATCAGGACCCCCCTTCCAGACCCTGTTGTGTCAGCTTAACCCTTTAACCCCAAATAGTGATCAGTATCAAATTTCGCCTCATCAGATCAGTATACTATAACACATACAACTCTTGAGAATTAAGAAAGTGATTACTACAGATGTATTGTTTTGGTTTAAAGCAGTTCTCCCAGCTAGTACTCAAGAAAATGTATGGACCAATAAGGAGAATAATGCTGCTCTGAACAACTTAGGCCCATTGTGATATACTCAGTGATTTGTTCGCTTTTTCTCAGGAAAAACTAATAGCCCACAACAACGTGCAGACAAGAAAACATCAACAGGTGCAATAGTAGGTGGAGTAATTGGAGGAGTGCTGTTTGTTGTTTTGGTCATTGTTGTGGTGGTGGTTTTGTGCCGTCTAAAGAAGAAGAAGAAGTCCCCACCCAAACCTCTTCCTTCTGTTATGTACGCTGTTGTGGTAGGTACCTTCAATATGTTACATGTAAAATTCCTGCCAATCTAGTTGAACTTGTGCTGCCAGACAAATTAAGCACGGACAAGCACAACAAATGTCTCTCTCAAATTCATCAGCTTAGACCGCGCGGGTTCATATATCCTGGATCGCGGACCATAAATACGGACTGTGTTGCAGTCTATTCACAAGTCGATACCAACCTAGTTCCGTAAAATTGCTCAATTCATCAATCAAGGTCAGCTTAGTAGATGAATTGCGAAACGTAACCCAATTTGTGAAGAATTCGGGCAAATACCCTTTATAGGCCGCACTGCAAGTCACGTATTGCCAAAGAAAGAGATCACTGGCTGCATTTACTAAATTACAATTAGCGTGCGTAGCAGGCGTAAACGGGAAGGGGGGTGGGGTAGGAGGAGCAAGAAAGAAGTGGGGAAATGAGGGATCTAGCCCCCAGTGCCCTACTTTTTCCCACTCTCTCGCTCCCCGACCCCTTTCCCGTTTACGCCTGCCACGCAGGCTAAATTACAATCAAACTTCGCTCTAAAACATGCAATGTCTCTTCTCAGGATGAAGAAAATAACGCTTACGACACCACCTTCGTGGACGGTACAGGGACACCACAGGAGAGGTCTGACACATACTCTTACGTCACCATCAAGCCTGATGCAGCTTCAGCCATGGCTTCAGGGGGTGGTGGTGAATACGCCTCTATACACCGGCCTAAACAATGGGAGGTCCCCAAGAGAAATGTGCGCCTTGAAAAGACGCTGGGCTCGGGTCATTTTGGTAAAGTAATGAAGGGATTGCTGAAGACCAAACAGGGTACCCAAGTTGTCGCTGTTAAGATGCTTAAAGGTTGGTTTTGTTGTGCATCTCACATATAAATGAGTAACCTTGTGGAATCAGCCATGCTGTCACTGATAACGCCCTGAACATATGTAATTGGTCATGATTAAAGACGTTAACAGGATTGCTTACAGAAAAACTGAACCTGCAAAGCTTGCAATCTAATCTTAAGGAATTGCTTAATTGTAAAGTCATTTACTAAACCGTTTTCATCTGTATAATGAACTCAAGACACTGATTTCGCGTTTATTAGCATTTGAGAATTCCCCAAATAACTAACGTGTTGGAACCGGTCATTTTGTAAGGCATTGTTAAGCGCGTTGACTGCACTATCTTCAAGTACCTACCTGCATGATCAATCACATCAACCGTTGTCACCAGCTTTCACTAAAATACGTTCTTCTTTGTAACAGAAAATGCAGATCAACAGCAGAAAAAAGAGTTTTTAGACGAACTGGAGCTGATGAAGACCATGGCCCCTCATCCTAATATAGTGGGTTTAGTCGCCTGCTGTACCAAGTCAGGTCAGTCAAACGGGAATATTAACTTTCTGACAGTATCACTTGAGAAAATGAAAAATGGAAGGCACCAAAGGAAAGTGCTGCTCAGTAGCTTTCATTTGAATGATCACACTTCAGGATTTCATCCACAGACTCATAAGTTAGAACCACCTTGTACAGCGTAATAGTCAGTACGACAGGAAAAGTATTGTTCAATAGCTTTCAGTTCAATTGTCACGCTTTAGGTTTTTCTCCGAAGACTTTAAAGTTAGAACTACCTTGTACAGCATAATAAACAGCACCACAGGAAAGTACTGCTCAGTAGCTTATATTTGAATAATCACACTTCAGGATTTCATCCACAGACTCATAAGTTAGAACCGCCTTGTACAGCATAATAAACAGCACCACAGGAAAGAGTTACTGAGTAGCTTTCATTTGCCAATTACGGTAAAACGTGCAACTGGTGCCAAGTGCGAACAGCGCCGTGCGCGTAAAAACCGCGGACAAACCAAGTTTGCTCTGATAGGTTACGGCACATGGTGCGATGTTTTTAATAATTACAGAGGCCAGCAGACGAAATAACAAATAGGACACTTTGTACTACTTTAAACAGTCGATCAGTATGCGCTTTATTTCCTTCAGATCAACCGTTCATCATTGTTGAGTTCTGCTCCATGGGGAACTTGAGAGATTTTCTCCGTTCCAGTCACGGCAGTGTTGTGTACGCGAACATGGCGGGGAACAGTCTGACGTTAACATGCCGTGACCTGTTGTCATTTGCTTGGCAGTGCGCGCGGGGAATGAGTTACCTTGCTAGTCTAAAGGTGAGTTGGGACATTCAAAGATGAAAAAAATCGCAAAATTTGTTTTAAAATTTTGAAAAACAAATATCACGTCAGGGACGTACTGTTCAATAGCTTTTATTTGAACTGCCACGCATTAGGACCTCATACACAGATTCAGAAGTTAGAATCACCTTGGTCAGCATAGTAAACAGTACCATAGGAGAGTACTACTCAGTAGCTTTCATTTGAATGGTCGCACTGTAGGATTTCATCCACAGACTCAAAAGTTAGAACCACCTTGTACAGCATAATAAACAGCACCACAGTAAAGTACTGCTCAAAGGCTTTCATTTGAATGGTCGCTTTATAAGATTTCGTCCACCTTGGACCACCTTGTACAGCATAATAAACAACACCACTGTAAAATTACTGCTCGGTAGCTTTCACTTGAATGGTCAAACTTTAGGGTTTCATCTACCTCTGTTCTTTTCTTTTTCCAGCTCGTTCACAGAGATTTGGCCGCTAGAAACATTCTGGTCGACGAAGGACACGTTTGTAAGATCGCAGACTTTGGCTTGGCCCGAGATATCTATGAAAAGAAGCAGTATTTGAAATTGAGAGAGGTAAGTAGATTGTTGATACGTTCTCAATATTGAAACTAATTTCACTGTTATGTGCAGGGATAGTTTGCAACATGATTCGCGAGCTATGACTTGCGGTCAAGATTCGAAGAAGTCGTCATCACAGCATTGAAAAGGGGAAGGGAAGAGCGTTATTTGCAACTTTCTTGTACGGTTATTTGAAAATGGTCTGAAATGGAGATTTCAGTATCTGTAGGCATCTTTGTTATTTTAGATTTTCTGTGCATTTTCTGTGCATTTCTTTAAAGTGGAATGCACACTTCCAGCTTCTTTCATTTGGAAAAATTAGTCCCTTAGGCTGCTCATGCGTTTTCGTTTGAAAAGGTATGCTTTAAGGTAGGCGGTTTTACTTACCGTACGGACAATGACGACCAAAACACTAACGAAAGCGATGTCTTTAGAAAACGCATTGGTGTGTGGATGAGTGAGAACGTTAACGCCTTTATTGATCGTTTTAGTAAAGGGGACGATAATAAACTAGTATGGCCAGGTGAAGACGATGCGAAAAGTCTAGTGTGGGCGAAAATATTTTTCTACTTTTTTGGTTAAATTAAAAGAGAAACTTCGAAAACACATCAGTGTGGTATACCAGAACCACAGAAATCACTCCGGCCAATCCCTTCAGAGGTAAACAACACGGTGAAACAATCAGAACAATGACGAAGTAAACACAAACAACAGGCGCCAAGCACGGGAAAACACGTGCAAAAGAGAACGTGGCACGAGGTTCTTAATCGGTCACAGAGCGTAGTGACGCAAAACCAGGGGTAGATTTATTTATAGTATGCGTTTGTAGCTCTCGCTTAAGGTGGCTCCATACAGTTTCTCATCAGTTTCAACAGACAAATATACATAAGACTTTTTTTATGATTTTCAGGACATTGATTTACATTTCACTAGGGAAAAGCTACAAAAGCAACTAGCCTAGCCTTTATACTTTTCAAAAAAGTCACAATTTCTGGGCCTGGCCCGTTTCCATGGCAACCACTGATATAGTTGTTTGGCTCATTTTTTAAGCTTACCCAGTTTCTTCACGTCACTTCTTGGTTTTTACACGGTGAATTTTGGCTATTTTTATTGTAAAGATGTTGTCGTTTGAGAAGTCTCAGCTGGCAAAGCTGTGAGAAATTTTGTACATAAGTTTTGTCAGAATAGTAAATTTCCGTTTTCGACGATTAATGCAGAAGTACATGTACAAAAATTACTCTTACTTTAGTATGACTGAAAAACACAAAAATCCTACAAATGTTCCAATTTTAAAAAAATTTCACCGAGTGGAACACGCGCAATTAGCGTTTGAAAATGCCTCAAAACCCACCTTTTTTCTTCACGTTACCAAAATAAAAATTCTTCAAGTTACGGGGTTGCGCATGCTCATGATTCCTTTTGCGTGGACGAGCGTGGACAGCACGCGGGTAAGCGGTAGAAAAGCTTTTCTAAGGCTTTTCTTTCCAAAGAACAACATTTTTCTGGACAACTGCTTTCCTTTACTGTAAAGGATCCATGTGACCAAAAAATTCGCAAAAATAAAGAAAGAAGCGAACAAACAAACAAAAAAGAAGCAAATTTATACCGATTCGCGATATAAAAACTCGAACGAAGCCGCCACTTTATTGCCAGCAGCAAAACATTTCCTTTAAAGTTTCCAGAACGCGGAATCATTAAACCACTTTCAGTTTCATTTTTGCCATTAACTGATTACAACCGTTCTTCAAGAAAAAAACTAAAGCGGCCATGTTTGCTCTTAGAACATCTTTTGGTATGCTACCCGAGAAAAGCAGGGAAGCTCGTTCTTTTTATGTTGTAAGCTCAATATTTTGTCTGCCGAGACCCGCGTTGTTTCTTAGCGGCTACTTGCGTGTTTGTTAACTGCATGGAATAGCAAATAGTATATAAATAAGCTTTCAATTTATATTTAAAGGCAGACGTTGGAGAAAGGGAACAAAAATGTCCACAAGAAATTATAAGTTTTGAAAAAGACTACATTATTTTTCTGCAAGGTTCAACAAGTCAACAGAACGCCTGCGAAACGCCGACTGTTTTAGAACTGGCCGTCAACTTGATACTCATCCTTTATTCGTTCACTGAATGCCGTCATTCTAGGCATAATTTTTCGTAAAAATAAAAATTGTATTTGAGCTTAGGTGCAATTGAACTTTTTTCAATTTTCGGTTTTATTTTAGACCACCGAAGTTTTTGAAGTCGCACATTGTCAACACAAGTGAAACTTAGATCAAAAGCTACTGGTGACTGATAAATAGACACTGAAATATAAGTGTCCTTTTGAGTTTCAACTTCTATCAAAATTCAATGACAACTGTTACCTCGTTACAAGTGTGTAATTTATTCATCGCTCAATAAAATTCACAAGTCAGCTGTATTTTGCTGAAACCGTATGAGAACGGCCGTAGAGACAACTTACCCGACAAAAAATAGACGGCTTGTTAGAAAGGCAAAAACTAAAGCAATTTTCGAAAAAATTACTTACACTTAGGCTCGAACCAAACAAACGTAAGCTTCTCATCCCAGAGATTCTCGACAGCTGACCTGGACAGCACTGATATTTCAAGTTGAGAACGGAAAGATGTTCTTCACGCATTATTCTTGAAGGCGCGTAATAATTTGTGCAACGTTTTCAGTCCTCGGCTGTGTTGCTTGAACTTAAAGATCGCAATCAATCCAGTCCTACAATCGTAGAACAATCGTAGGACTGCAACTGTCAGCTACAAAAGCGATTGAACTAAAGGCTTTTCACAATTTCACTGCTATGTGCTCGACAGGTTTTGAAAAGGTAAGCCATAAAGATGCATCAATCAGACTTTGGAAAAGTTCGCCTGGGAGGTTGATTGGCACATGTCATCTGACTTGGACTGTCGCGCTCCTCACGCGCGCGCTTGTGCCAATTTAGTTCCCATTCCTCGCGCGCTGAAAAACTATATGGAGCCACCTTAAGCATTTGCGGATTTTTTGTATTTTTTGTGGCTAAAAAAAAAATTTTTCTAATGTGGCAGCTATGCGGGTATGCGGCAATAAATCCACCCCAAAACAAACGCGAACGCTGTCATCAATTAACTGAAAACGGCTCTTTAATTGTACCGCAATGTAAACACAGTTTCTGTATCTGTTCAAATTTGTCTCTTGATGTTTTCAGGCTGAGTTGCCTCTTCGTTGGATGGCAGTGGAATCAATTTTCCAAGGCGTGACGACCACTGAAAGTGACGTGTAAGTAACGAAAGTGTTTGTGCAAAGTTGATCTTTTTATGTACTAGACTACGAACAATCTCTCTTTCCGCTCAGGGTTAGTCGAGCAAAAAGAACACGCGACAGTGCGTGAAATTGTTTGCCACGTAGAAACGTGACGCGCGCGTGATGAGCCACTGGTGTACTCACTGTACAAGCGGCTTTTCACGTGTGCATCATGTTTGTGCGAGAAGGACGATTCTCACGCTCCCTCGAGTTTTCTTTTCGTTGGGCTTTCCCTGAGCGGGTGAAGAGACTGCTCGTCGTCTACTTCTTGTGTTGCCTTACTTAAAATTGTGGTGAGGCGTAGTCACTGGTGTAGTGATGAGCGCGTCTTACTATCCATCGGGAGATCGGAGAGTCGATAGTTCCAACCCCAGGTACCAGAGGTTTCTCTCGCGTGCTCTCGTGGAGCAGTCCACTGAGTGTTCGAGTGTGCGAGCCTTTATCAGGGGGGGGGGGACAGGGGGGTTTAAACCTCCCGCTTCCCGTACCCTTTAATCCCGGTTTCCGCCCTGTATTTTTTGGCTCCCGCCCCTTCGCAATTTTTCGATTGCGAAATATTGCGCAATGTTGCGTAATTTTTCCCTTTTTCTCCCGCTTTCCGCCCCCTCTTCTCCCGCCTCCCGTACACCTCCCGCCCCCTTTCTCCCGGTCTCCCGCCCCCCTGTCCCCCCCCCCCCCCCACTTATCATCCAGGGTAGCTGGTTCCAGACGTGGTCAGCGTGTTGTGCTGTTTCCTTAGACAAGAAACCTTTCTCCACATTCTCTCTCTCCACCCAGGTGTATTAATGGGTACCAGTGAACCATCAGCAGTTTATGACTATGCGAGAAAAGCAGATCTTAGCAAGGGCTATTAGATCCAAGAGGAAATTGGGGGTAACCACGCATTTTTCAGGGATAATTGAGCTTAAATTTGGAAAGAAAATGCCATACATTCTTTGTATTTCAAAGTTTTCTTTTAGAATTATGAGTGCTTAATTATCTCGGAAAATGCGTGGGTACCCACATTTTTCTTTTAGATTCCAGTAACCCTTTCTAAGGTCTTCCTATTCCTCAGTCATAACCTTTGCAAAAAGACCTCTGTATTCAGGACGCGCGGTTGTGGGTGGGGAGGGGGGGGGTGGTGTAGTGGTTAGCGCCTTGGACTTCAGATCTCAAGGTCGATGGTTCCACACCCAGATCCTGCCATCGTGTTGTTTCCTTAGACAAGAAACTTTACCCCACATTTGTCTCTCTCCACCCAGGTGTATAAATGGGTACCGGAGACCTACTGCTCGGGGTAATTCGGCGATGGACTAGCATCCCGTCCAGGGGGAGCAGCAATGCTCTCAGTTGCTTCATGCTACGGAAACCGGGATAAGCTCCGGCCGTGAGGGACACCTTGACCCGAGTGCGACGTTTATTCAGGACGCGTACCATTCTTAAACTTAACTAATTTTTAATGTATTTGTTTTCTTTCAGATGGTCATATGGCGTTCTCTTATGGGAGGTAGTCACGTTAGGTAAGGGCAGAATCTTAAAAGTCAATGAGTATCGCTTTGTTGACCAAGTCGTTACTGCTAAAAGTGATCACTCTTTCTGATCCTAGCTTCTTTTTATTTCAGGTGCTAATCCGTACCCAGGCATGAGTAGAGATGACGTGATCGATCAGCTTCGTGTGGGTCACAGGATGCCCAAACCACCCTTCTGTTCTGATGAACTGTGAGTATTCCAGCTGGCACATAGAATGATGTTAAAATACACTCGAAGCTCTACTAACGGCTATTCCCCGTAACAACCCTCTCTCTCTTCAACGGTCATGTTTCTTCTCCCCACTGCCAGTCCTTTTATTCAAATGTTCTTACTGAAACTCAAAACGGCCGTCTTTCTCTCTACGATAGACAGTTGATTCTGTCCAAAGGTGGCCGTATTAGAGAAGTTCATGATGTTCAGCCATTAGACTACGAGACGGAGTTTTCTTTGTGCTAATGGTCAACAAGGCGCAGCCGACTTGTCTGTTGCCGATAGGAAACGCGGGTAGCTTAAAATTATTGATTTAAAAGTGATAAAACGTTCTTACGAGGAACGCCTTCGTCGTGCGAGTTCTTTACTTTTATTTTCCATTATCGTTATTTGTTTGGTCTCTTGTAGATACTCCATCATGTGGCAGTGTTGGCAACAGGACCCCAAATCCAGACCAACATTCCTAGAGTTAGGAAAAATTCTGCACAGACTTATGACAGCACAGACGGTTAGTACACGAGTTTTATTTAATTTGTACTTCATTCAACAGAGAATTTTTCAAAAACTAGTTTTAATCTCATCGAAAAAATCGTTCTGGAACAACGACAAGTAGAGGGAAAGTTTGTTGGAGCTTTCGGAACTCATCCGAGTGCCTTTGTCGGTGATGTGATTACTGATGTGCAGCCTCGTTCGGGTGATGAGGCTGAGGGATGGCTCCTTAGATCGAGGCAGGGAGTAGCCCTGGAAACCTCTCTCCTCCGCAGAGACCTCCTACAGTCGCGCCTTGGGAAAAATATACCCGCGGCGCGCGGAGGCTGGGAAGAGGAAAAATTAAAGCGCGTAGGGAACGCTGGCATCGTTCCCCGCGCTCCCGTTTTCTCCCTCCAGCGCTCCCGCTCCCGTTTCTTTCCCTGGTGTTTACAAACAGGAGCCTCTGCGGAGGAGAGAGCCTGGAAACCACATCATTGAGAAAGGGACTCGGCTCAGACGAACTTCCTTTAATTATTGATGTTTAAGAATAATTTCTTCCATGATGATTTCCCAACAAAGGAATCTCCACGCTGTTATGTTTTAGCCTGGTCTACCACGAAAAAATCTATTTTAGATTATTCACTTAGCCAGTTGTATTTCTCCGCTTTTAGCTGTCTATTGATCTGAACAATTATGATCGAAGCTACATCAACGCCACAGAAGAACAGTAGAGACATCGAAGGGTACCTGAATAAAAGAGGATAGTAACAATAAAAAGAAGGCTCTTCTTAAGTACAATGTAATTTTTATAGTGTAAATAGCATATTATCAATCGTATGCATGTATAGCTCAATTTTGTAAATATTTTTAAAGGGTCAAATTTTCAAAGCCCGCTTTTTAACTAATAAAATGAAACGAGGTGTACGAAATTTATATCCAGTTTTACTAAAAAGAGAAAAGTTGTCCCGTTGTTGTTGTTGTTTTTTTTTTTTTCTTTTTTCGTTTCTTTTCTTTTCCCCGCCCCCCGAGGGGGTCTCTGCATGTTTTTGTTAGTTGTTAGCGCTGAGGCCCTGGCCAACTGGAGACGCAAGTTATCGCAAGTTTGGAAATGCGATCTTGTAGAGACAGAGTTCCGATGGTGGCCAAACGGCCTGGCAGATGGATGCAAACTCCACGCAAGTGGCAAAAAAGCCATTCAGTCATTACTTTTACTTTGAAGTAGCTTTTACGATTAAGAGTAAGGTGTTATGTCTTATTTACAATTAACCGAACCTGGAACATCAGTTCCATTTTAGTTATAGTAGTTAACTTTAAAACTGTACCGGGAAAACAAACTCATTATGTGGTATTTAATTTGTTGCTAAGTTGCTCCTTTGGTTCTATAAAACCTTTTCAAAGAAATAAAGTTTTTAATGTTAATTTAATATAGGATAATTGCTAGTCAACTTTCACTATTGATTTGCACAACATTTCAATAGAACAGTTGAATATAATTAGCACCGAGATAAACTTTAAAGATAAGGAGAATTGTATAGAATGAGAATGTGGAGTGCTTTACAAGTAAGATCTAACCCGAAGGCAAAACGTGTAGAAGAAAAGTTCCTTGGTAAGGAAATACAACATGCGAAGTTACTTTGCCTGATCCCTTGTGTCGCCGAGCTGGGTAGCCTCAAGTATGTCAAGTCTTGACTAGGCTGCTAATTTGACACACTTTTATTTGAAGGGAAAGGGTTTGTCCAGTCAGTTTTAGTAATCTGATGAACTTTTTCATCGCGAGTTTTTGTAACGTGACTTGAAAACGGTCAAAAACTTTACTCGAAAATGGGGAACTGAAATCTATCTTATATTTTTTTTTCTTCCTTGTTCTGACTCTTCGTGAGGGCTACGTCATTTCGCCTTTTAAAGCCTCCATATATCAACTGAAACGGAAATTTAAAAAGAAACAGGTTATACGTGGCATGCTAACCTGGAAGCGTCAATATATCCTCAATTAGTATAATTTTAATGCTATAGTCACCGCGCTCCGAGGTGAATATAACGTTTCAAGGCGCCGCTGCTAAGCTAAGTTACTTTTTTTTCGTGTGTTGTTTGTCAAGTTTTAGCTCGTTTTTCAAGTTTTTTTTTTTTACTTTTTGCTGTCCACATGTCAAAATTATACTATAACAATTTTTGGCCTCAGGCTTAGTAAATATTGGCGAATATTTACCTCGCCTACGGTTTGGTAAATATTCGCCAATATTTTCTCACCTTCGGCGAATAATTGTTAAATGTAAATGGTGGATACCACCTTAAAAAGCGGAGATACAATAGGCATGGACCTACTGAGCATTTCAACAACATAAGTTGTCAAAAGTTTTTAATGGAAACGTTCCCCATTAAAAAACAAGAAAAGCCCCAGGGGCATTAGACCCCGCCGTTTTCCCCTTCCCCTTAGGGTGCAAAATACATTACGGTCACTCATGGTACGAGGCCAAGTGGTGTAAATTTATGAAGTTGGTGATTTATTTTACCTTTGACGTGTTTGCCACCACCCCCCCCCCCTCCCCACGTCTTTTCTGCACCCTTCTCCTTGTGATGACATGAATCCCTAATAGCGTGAACACTTCTCCCCTCCCTCATTTCTTGGTCATTCACCTGTTCCAGCGCTCGCGAAAAAAGAACGTGATGAAATAGTTTGACCATAGCGTGACTCAGTTACGCCACGTTTTTTTTTTTTTTAAACGAACTGACATCTCAGCGTAAGGGCACGGAAATGAGATTTATTGACAAAGAAAAATAATCCTAAAATCTAAAGGGAACGGTTATCTACCGAGTAACGTACAAGTCTACTTTTAGGCCATGATTCGATGAATGGTTTGGCGAAAGCAAGGGACTTCCCCGAATCGGCTTCTGTGTTTCAGTGATATAATGTTTACGTCCCACAGTTCATGACAGCTTCAAAGCTCGTTAGCACCTTCGTCCTTGCTCTCATTGAAGAGAAGTCAACTCCATTGAATTTCTTGTACTTTTCTACACAACTTTCCCTAAAGATTTTGGTGAAGCAAAGCAAAACTGCCAAAAAAATGCTTGCATTTCAATGTTGAATTATTCAACTTGGTGAAAGCAAAGGACATCCCCGAATGGGCTTCTGTGTTTCAGTGATGTAATGTATACGTGCCAGGGCAAGTTAGGCGAATTCATGCCCGTTTCTCAGCTCGCTAGCACCTTCATTCTTGCTTTCATCGAAAGGATTTTTATGCAATTAAATCGCCAGTAATTTTCTACACCAACTTTCATGAAAATTCTGGCGAATAAACGCTAAACGAACGAAGATTACCGGCAAGTATTGTTTTGACCGAGCGGACGTCTGGGGCAAGTGACCACCAAAAAAAACAAGAAAAGCCCCAGGGGCATTGGACCCCGCCGTTTTTCCCTTCCCCTCAGGGTGCAAAATACATTACGATCACGCAAGATACGAGCCTAAGTGGTTTAAGCTTTTGAAGTTGGTGGTCTTCTCTGCACCCTTCTCCCTGTGATAACATGAATCCTTGATAGTATGAACCCTTTCCCATCCCTTATTCCTTGGTCATCCGCCTTTCCTAGCCTTTGCAAAGAAGAACGCGACGAAGTATTTTGACCACAGGGTGACTCAGTTACGTCAAGTTTTTTTTTTAATAAACGAACTGACACGTCAGCGTAATTCTAAATAACACTGAGGGCACGGAAATTTAAATAGAATTGTTGATAAAGAAACTTATTCTACAATCTAAAGGAAACTGGTAGCTATGGAAAAAAAATGTAAAAGTCTATTTTACGCCGTAATTCGATGAGTGATTTGGCGCAAGCAAGTTACTTCCCCGAATCGGCTTCTGTGTTTCAATGACGTAACGTTTATGTGCTACGGCACGTAGCATGAATTACTGGCTTTCAAAGCTCGCTCTCGTCGAATGGAAGTCAACTCCACTGAATTTCTTGTACTTTTCTACACAACTTTCCCTAAAGATTTTGGTGAAGCAAAGCAAAACTGCCAAGAAAATGCTTGCATTTCACTGTTGAAGTCGATGAAAGCAAGAACGAAGGTGCTAGCGAGCCTTGAAGCTGGCATGAATTCGCCTAACTTGCCCTGGCACGTAAACATTACATCATTGAAACACAGAAGCCGATTCGGGGAAGTCCCTTGCTTTCGCCAAGTTGAATAATTCAACAGTCAAATGGCAGCATTTTTTTGTCAGTATTGCTTTGCTTTGCCAAAATCTTTAAGGAAAGTTGTGTAGAAAGGTACAAGGAATTCAATGGACTTAACTTTTCTTCAACGAGAGCAAGGACGAACTCGCTGGCATGAACTCGCGATCGCTATGAACTTAGTAATATTATGATGTGAAGTGTATGTATGAGTGCCAAGAAGTGAGCAATACTGTCCTCCATAATTTCCCCCAGGCCAAAGGCCTTAAAAGAAGAAATTAGAAATGAGAACCAAGATAAAAGAAAAATCTTTGACCCCGGCGGGATTTGAACCCACGACCTCCTGATTAGAATACCGTCGCTCTACCAACTGAGCTACGAGGCCAGGTTGAGTCACGCTATGATCAAAATATTTCATCACGCTCTTCATCACGCACGCTAAAACAGGGTGATTAGGCAGGTCATGTCTTGATTTATATTATCATTGCAAACACGTAAAACATACGATAAATCACCAACTTTTAAAATTTACACCACTTCGGCTTGTATGTTACGTGGCCGTAATATATTTTGGACCCTAAGGGCAGAGAGAACAACGGCGGGGTTAATGCCCCTGGGGCTTTTCTTGTTACCCCGCCGTCAGGACGGGGTCTAGTAATACCAGTTTTTTTTTTGGATGATCACTTGCCCCAGACCTCCGCTCGGTCAAAGTAATACTTGCCGGTAATCTTCGTTTGTTTAGCGTTTATTCGCCAGAATTTTCGTGAAAGTTGGTGTAGAAAATTACCGGCGATTTAATGGCATAAAAACCCCTTCGATGAAAGCAAGAATGAAGGTGCTAGCGAGCTTTGAAGCTGGCATGAATTCTAATAACTTGCCCTGGCAAGTAAACATTACATCACTGAAACACAGAAGCCGATTCGGGGAAGTCCCTTACTTTCGCCAAGTTGAATAATTCAACTGTGAAATGCAAGCATTTTTTGGCATTTTTGCTTTGCTTCGCCAAAATCTTTAAGGGAAGTTGTGTAGAAAGGTACAAGGAATTCAATGGACTTAACTTTTCTACGACGAGAGCAAGGACGAATGTACTAGCGCGCTTTAGTTTGAAAGCTGGCATGAACTCGCAATCGCTATGAACTAGTAATATTATGACGTCAAGTGTATGTATGAGTGCCAAGAAGTGAGCAATATTGCCCTCCGTAATTTCCCCCAGGCCACAGGCCTTAAGAGGCAATGTCCACTAAGCCCGAGCGAAATCGAAAATATGTGGCACGTGATGAAAAATCAAAATTCTCCGTTTTTCGCCCAGAGATACCTTATGGTAGCTCTAGAAACGTGGTGGCATTTTTTGTTGAGAAACTATTTTTAAACCTCCAAAAAATTTAAAAACCGTTACCGCACTACGTGTCTCTACAAACACCCCGAATAAACGCGAATCATACCTTCTCGTAAACTTCGCTCTGTTTAATTCGCGTCATGGAACAATCCTGTTTTGAGCTTATAAATTTGCTGTTGAAGAGTTTGCGAGTAATTTGAGTCAAATTATTCTTTTGTGGATCAATTTTCAAGGTCATGGCAGGCTGCTGAAAACCACTAAAATTCGCTTGCTTTGAATTCTCAATTTGGCACAGTTTTTCAAGAGAAAGTTTCCCTCCCCGGTAGAACACCGAATCACTTGAAATTCAGAATTCTTGAAAGAGGAAATGCCGTTCTTAAACCCGGTTTAAAAATTAGTTTCGGGCTCTTTATCAGCGCCGAGTACAAACGCTCTCAAAATCCCGATAATTACAACATTAACACGTCAACAATTGGCACATACCTACGACCAAATAACCGAAAATGTGGACATTTCTTCTATTTTGGTCGGTATTCGGTTGTAATCCACAGCAGAAAGGTAATGTCTAGCTCACCTGAATATGGTATTGTCTAAATATCAGGTTCTGTGCGTACTCTTTCATAATAACCATCTTGGCGTCCGGGGTCAACAACATCACTGAAGCATCGCGTATTGGCAAACAACACAAATGACTTATTTCCATCCCGCCTCCTTCTGTTAAAATGAAGAACCTTCAGGAATAAAATGATTTTGCCTTATTTGAACTTCAAAAGAGTTTTCTCCTATAAGACGTCTTTTCTTGATCTGTATTCGTTGTAAAATTTCGAAACGATAATTCCTTGCCGAAAGCTTACAAGCCTGTTTAGTTTGAGTCACGCAACAAAATGTCACGCACTTGGTTTTACCTGACGCGGGTTTGACTTGGAGGGGGAAATGCACAGGAAACAAAACAAAACAAAAAAAACAACAAGCAAGCAAGCAAAAAAAAACAAACAAAAACAAAGCAATGAGAACTTTGAAAACCTGTGGACCCAAGGACCGATTACGGTCAACTGCCGCTTATAAGCCCTGGGCTTATACAACTTTGTAAGGGTTGTGGGTGGGCTTATAAACGGAGGGGCTTATATCTGGGGGGGCTTCTAAGTTTCGAAATGAGCCACAGCAGTGTTGATCGAAATACGTTTTTAATTTACCAGTTTTCAATTAACCTTTGAAACGTCACAATAAATCGAATTCGTTTCAATTTTAATTTAACAACAAAACCAAAACTGTAACAACACGAACTGTAACCGGAACGCAACAAAACAGAAGCTCAGAGTTCATCTTCGCAGTGTTCTGTGAGAGTACTTAATATTAAGGAAACAGGGAAAACTAGAGGGCGACTTATATCCGGTGGAGCTTATACCGGATGTATTTTTTTGTTTACAGGTAGATGGGCCTATAACTGGGGGGTTGGGCTTATAAGTGGCAGTTAACGGTATTTATGTACGTATCAGTATCATTAGAGGCAGTGAAGCCTTGCCAAAACCTTGCCTGTTGCTAGGGCTTTGAAAAAGAAATTATTATTAGGTCTCTATGCATTGGTCTTCAAAAATTGTTCAAGACAGGAGTGAGAATGTAAAATGTATGTTGAGTTTACTCAAGACCAGGGGGTGTGGCCAGGGGTGCCGGAACCGTCCTTGTTGTTCTTTATAAGCTTATGAAACCATTTTATGGCAAACTTAGCGGATAACAATTTTATACATGAAACTCAAAATTAAGTTGAGTTTGAAACTCAACTCATGTTGAAACTCATCATGACAAGGAGTCCTAATGTTTAGGGCTCTTTGTCGCTTTCCGCCTGATCTTCTGAGCAGTGCAGGTGACGAAGGTGGAGAACCATCCTTGTGACGAATGGCTAACGCTCGAAACGTCAGCTTTCAATCTCTTCACGGTGGCTCAATTTACCTTATCAACTCAGTTGATAAATACAAAGTTTTGTGTTTCGCTTCCCCACCCGTGCAGCACCACAGTTTCTCTAGAAACTAACCCCCTTTTTTGTCAAGAGACAGTTGGTTGTGCGATTTTTCTGCGTCTTCTCACGGCTGAGGAGAACGAGCTCGGTTTCGCTTAGAGCACTGCTATGGACGGTAGACTATCAGATGACAGGGCCTTAGATTTCAGCGCAGTTATTGGTCTTATAGGTCCCACGCCATATGCTCTTCATACACGGACGGATTCTTTCTTTAGAAAACTGTATATTCACACCATCGATCTTCCAAGCGGTAACTAAACGGCTTGCAATGGACGCGCACCGGATGACACTTAAGGATGGTTCTCCACCGGGATCTTGATATCGTGTCTGGAGTTTAGGCGGACAAATGTATCCGACTTAGTCTCCACCGGCCTTGCGGTCGCAGGCTCCCCTCCTTCCATGGGGAGGGAAGGGAGCCAAGAGTTTGAACACCACGCCCAGCTCTGCTCCTAGTACTTCTGCGCAAACTATGGTGGCCCTGCAGGCCCTACAGTGGTAGCAGCCAGCGCTGTCTTGCCGGAAGCTGACTGTCTTCAGGGCTGGTATGGTAGTGTTAATCTGCTTAATGACGTCTGCCATCACAGCGAGGAATGCACGAAAGTATGAGAAAAAAGTGTACTTACCAGAGCCCACTGGAGGGAAGACACCGATGTGTTGCAAAATAGCTTTGGACTCCGACTTGCCATTTCCACGGTCTGCTTTTCTCACTTTCCCGTTCGAGGCATACTTAGACAGCCCTGGTAGAACTCAACATGACCAACGTTGATTAGTTCCCTCTGCGCTATTCCCAGACAAGAGCGATGGGCTGGGCAAATGGTCCATGTTAAGAATACTAATTAAAAATACTTTTGCGCGTGATAAAAGAAAATCAACGAAGCCCAACTTCTGAGTGGATATCGCTGATTCCAACACTGCAGGTGTGACCCGAAAAGTCTTTTTTGCAACTGGAACAGCAACTGCTTGTTCATATCGCTTGTAAGAGGCGCAAACGCCTGCAGCTAGTTTCGGAAAAGAATAAGTGACCTCTATTCGCAGCCAAGGGAGATAATGGTTTGATTGGCTATTGTACTCGGTGATAGGGGTCCTGTCTGCGAGAACTCCAAAGAACCTATCCTTTTACAATGGTGCGATATAGAGGAAGCGCTCTACAACTGCTGCGTGTTAAATCTGGCGTTTTCCTTTTTTTCTTTTTTTTTTTAACGAAAATTATCAGTTTTTGAACATTTACTCAAAGCCGATCCGCACTTAAGACATTTTGCCTAGTTTCCAATAATGCCGCACCTGAAATTCTCACACGCCTGATTTCCAACAAGAAAATTATTTCAGCAAATGGCAGCTTCTCGAGGCGCCTTCTTCGACGCAACACTGCTGGCTTGCAAGTAATATTGAGATCCTTCACCGTGAAATTAATTAGACTTGAAAAGTCGAACTCTTGAAATTTGCTATTTTAGACTATCGGAAGCTAATACTTTCTGCTTCCAGTGAACACGTGACAATTTTTTTTCTCTCGCCAGAGCGTCACAAAATGTACATCTATGTAATCTGCAACTTCCTTTTCACAGGTCGGAATTGCGTAGTGAATAGTCCCGTCATATGTAGTATCACTCTATTTTACTAGTCGAAAGATATTTCAGGCATAACTTCGGCGGTGTAATATGACACCAAACAGGAGGACGGAATGTAAGTAAACAAACACAGTTGTAGCCAAGTGCTACGGATTGAAAACTTACGATTATAGAGAAAAGTGAACTTAAAATTTTCAGGAAACAAATGGATGCCTTCTCTGTTAGCCTTCGATATGCTTTAGTTTAAATCATGGAAAAAAATTCAGCTATCTCTGCGGTTTGTTTTTACATTGAGGCAATCCGGCATCTGGGATGAAAACGGGAAAGGATCATTCCGGTCGAGTTGCTGAAACAAACGCCATCACTATTTACATCGCCTTCTATCTTGTGTAATTTTTTTCATAGCTTAAGTTATTTCAGACGTCCTAATCTTTCGATTTTTTTCCCATTTTTGCAATCCATCACCAAAACCTATCCTGTGACTTGACCAGAACCCGTTGCGTGACAGACAAATTTAGTTAAATCAGACCATAATAACAGTGCGGTTTCTGAGATGAATGTTGAGATCACTGCAAAGTTATTTAGTTTCTTGAGGGAATTAACACTGGGAGATTTTAAAAATTCATTTGCCATTCGTTAAGGGATGCGAATGTTTTGGCGGAGTCGTTATTCATTAGTTGAAAGTCAATCTGGAGATACCAGGAGATAACGGTCGATTCCACGCGTCAAGATGGCCCTTGGACAGTACACCTAAAACTTGACAAAACCTGGCATTTAGACAAAATCTTATTCAAGGTAAGCTAGATATGACCTTTATCCTGTACTTTTCATCCAAATACCAAAGGATACAAGGAAAAAATTCCAAGTTTTCGGCTATTCGGTCGGAGGCACGCGCCTATTGTTTGTACTGGTTGACAGGTTAATGTTGTGATTATCGGGATTTTGAGAGCGTTTGTACTCGGCGCTGATAAAAAGCCCGAAACTAATTTTTAAACCTGATTTTCAAGTGATTTGGTGTTTTACCGGGGAGGAAAACTTTCTCTTGAAAAACTGTGACAAATTGAGAATTCAAAGCAAGCGAATTTTAGTGATTTTCAGCGGCTCGCCATGACCTTGAAAATTAATTCACAGATCTAAAACAGGACTCAATTACTTCCTACACACTTTAAAAGCAAACTTCCACGCTTAAAATGGGGGTTTTCTGGGGTGCAAATCAAACAGAGCGAAGTTTACGAGAAGGTATGATACACGTTTATTTCGCGTGTTTACAGGACACGTGTGGCGTAAACATGTTAAATTTTTTTTTCGGGCTTAAAAAAAAATTTCAAGAAAAAAATGCCACCACGTTTCTTAGATTGCTATAGGGTATCCGTGGAAAATTTATGAGGGAATTTTATTTTTCATCATGTGCCGCCACTCGCTCGATGTTAGTGGACATCCCCTCTTAAAAGAAGAAATTAGAAATGAGAACCAAGATAAAAGAAAAATCTTTGACCCCGGCGGGATTTGAACCCACGACCTCCTGATTAGAACACCGTCGCTCTACCAACTGAGCTACGAGGCCAGGCTAAGTCACGCTATGATCAAAATATTTCATCACGCTCTTCGTCACGCATGCTAAAACAACAACAACAAGCTTTATTTGCATGACTACATAGAAATTTGGTAGTATTGCAAAAGCTACTTAAATTTAATTACATATTATTTCATTAACTAAGATAATTAGTAAAGTAGAAAATAACATAACATAACAATAAAACAGGTACCCTCAGAGCAGAGGCCCTTCGATCTTCCTAGATAAGTCGGGAAGAGGAAGGGACCTCTGCCAGCCGCCTCAACTTTCCCTGTTGAGCATGCGCTAAATTTAAATGTAACCGAGCCTTGTCGGCCTCGCTGCAATTAACATGTTTACTGAATGACAGCCGCGTCCACAACAAACTATTCTGACTTCGGTCGTAACAGAAGAGAGTTGAGGAAAGTTTTAATTAAATCGTAAGGCTGAGAATAATTTTGTTCGAATTTATATCACAGGTTCAAAACTTATCAGCCTCGAAATATTTTTGCTGATCAAGAAACTGCGATTTGTCGACTGTCAACATGATGTTACAGTCCAGTGATTTCCAATTTAATAGCGGGTCACGGAAGATTCGCAAAGAAATCTTGGTCTTCGAGATTTATTTTATTTTGTCCTTCTTTTTGTCCCTGTCACTCAGAAGTATTTTCGTGTTGAGTCTCTTTCGTCCTCAACATTCGCTGCTTTCATTCAACAAAACGTATTTGTGTCGAGTTTGTTTCGTATTCAAACTTCTCGGCCGTCATGCGGTAAATTATATTTTGTACTGAGACCGTTTCGTCTTGAAAATTACCGGCCGCCAGTCGGCAAATAATTGTTTCTCTTGCCGTTTTCTTGTCTCGCCGTTGACCAAAATAAATGTCATTTCGCCACAAAAATAAGCGTTGAAGTGCACATTTGCGTAACCCTTCGCATCGATTCCCGCTCAAACCAGAAGTAAAATTTTTTGGTCCGAAAGCAACGGCAACCCAGATTCTTTTGTTTCAGTTGATAAATTAGCGATTTGCCATGGCCGGTTGGCAAACAGACAAAAGAATCTTTACCACACAGAAAATTAAGCAAGGCCTTTGACTGGTGTTGTGTGAGATTCGGCTTATTCCATGAGTATTCACTCTTCCCAGTGCTCTTTTCACGGCTTTAAGACATCCTTCGAAAGAGAACCGAACGTACCGTGGCCGCCGTTTAGTCAGCAATTTCTAACAAAGCACATGCGCACTCAGTAAAAACTGGAAAAACTGGTTTCAAACCGGACTGACTCATCCGTTTCGGTGGATGAGAAAGTCGAGGCGGCTGGCAGAGGTCCCTTCCTCTTCCCGACTTATCTAGGAAGATCGAAGGGCCTCTGCTCGCAGGGTATAAAACAGTGTGATTAGGCAGGTCATGTCTTGATCTATATTATCATTGCAAACACGTAAAAAATACGATAAGTCACCAACTTTTAAAATTTACACCACTTCGGCTTGTCTCTTACGTGGCCGTAATATATTTTGGACCCCAAGGGCAGAGAGAACAACGGGGTTAATGCCCCTGGAGCTTTTTACTTCACCGTCAGGACGGGGTCCAGTAATACCCATTTTTTGGGGGGGTGGTCACTTGCCCCAGACCTCGGCTCGGTCAAAACAATACTTGCCGTTAATCTTCGTTCGTTTAGTGTTTATTCACCAGAATTTTCATGAAAGTTGGTGTAGAAAATTACTGGCGATTTATTGGCATAAGAACCCCTTCGATGAAAGCAAGAATGAAGGTGCTAGGGAGCTTTGAAGCTGTCATGAATTCGCCTAACTTGCCCTGGCACATAAACATTACATCACTGAAACACAGCAGCCGATTCGGGGAAGTCCCTTGCTTTCGCCAAATCATTCATCGAGTCATGGCCTAAAAGTAGACTTGTAAGTTTCTTTTTTCGGTAGATAACCGTTCCCTTTAGATTTTAGGATTATTTTTCTTTATCAATAAATCTCATTTCCGTGCCCTTACGCTGAGATGTCAGTTCGTTTTAAAAAAACGTGACGTATTTGAGTCACGCTATGGTCAAACTATTTCATCACGTTCTTTTTCCGCGAGTGCTGGAACAGGTGAATGACAAAGAAAGGAGGGATGGGAAAGTGTTCATACTATTAGGGGTTCATGTTATCGCAAGGAGAAGGGTGCAGAAAAGACGTGGGGAGTGGGGGGGGATGGCAGCAAACACGTCAAAGGTACGATAAATCACCAACTTCATAAATTTACACCACTTGGCCTCGTACCTCGAGTGAGCGTAATGTATCTTGCACCCTGAGGGGAAGGGGAAAACGGCGGAGTCTAATGCCCCTGGGGCTTTTCTTGTTTTCTTTTGTTGGTGGTCACTTGCCCCAGACCTCCGCTCGGTCAAAACAATACTTGCCGGTAATCTTCGTTCGTTAAGCGTTCATTCGCCAAAAGTTTCATGAAAGTTGGTGTAGAAAATTACTGGCGATTTAATGGCATACAAACCCGTTCGATGAAAGCAAGAACAAAGGTGCTAGCGAGCTGGCATGAATTCGCCTAACTTGCCCTGGCACGTAAACATTACATCACCGAAACACAGAAGCCGATTCGGGGAAGTCCCTTGCTTTCACCAAGTTGAATAATTCGACAGTGAATGCAAGCATTTTTGGGAAGTTTTGCTTTGCTTCGCCAAAATCTTTAGGGAAAGTTGTGAAGAAAATTACAAGAAATTCAATGGAGTTGACTTGTCTTCGTTGAGAGCAAGGACGAAGGTGCTAGCGAGCTTTGAAAGCCAATGATTCATGCTACGTGCCGTAGCATATAAACATTACGTCATTGAAAGATGGAAGCCGATTCAGAGAAGTAACTTGCTTGCACCAAATCACTCATCGAATCACGGCCTAAAATAGACTTTTACGCTTTTTTTCCATAGCTAACAGTTTCCTTTAGATTTTAGAATAAGTTTCTTTATCAAGAAATCTATTAAAATTTCCGTGCCCTTGCTATTTAGAATGACGCTGACATGTCCCTGAGTTCGTTTATTTAAAAAACGTGACGTAACTGAGTCACGCTATGGTCAAAATATTTCGTCACGTCCTTCTTCGCGAAAGCTAAGACAAGTGAATGACCAAGGAATGAGGGATGGGGTTCAGACTGTCAGGGAGAAGGGTGCGGAGAAGACATAACGGGGAATGGCAGCAAACACGTCAAAGGTACGATAAAACACCAACTTTTAAATTTACACGACTTGTGCTGGTATGTTGAGTGACCGTAGTATAATTTGCTCCCTGGGAGGGGGAGAAAAACGGCGGGGTCCAATGCCCCTGGGGCGTTTCTTGTTCATATATGAAAAATCCGCCATTTTCTTGATTGTTGTGAAGTCTGATTTGTATCTTCTTCCATCGCTGCCGTTGGCGATCCGAAAGCACTAGTGTCAGTATAGTGTGAATTTTAACTTGACATTTAAGTGCCGTCGTATCGATTTCGTTGCATATTTCCGAATTCTGAAGTGTTTTCGAGGTGGAGAAGGAGATCTTTAAATTGGATGCCTTGTAGGGTTCAGGAAAGCTGAGACGAAGGCCGAGTCTTCCGCTCTCTGCCAAAGTTCTACGGCTTAAGGAGTCCGTGTATCAGTAGCGGAGAGAAAGAAAAACATCTATGGGTAAAGCATTTTGGGTGACACTGGCTCTTTAAGCCCTTTATAACAATGACCAAGACCAGAAAAAAATGTACACTTAAAAATAAACGGCAATAAAACATCCAATTATTTCTAAATTAGGTTGTCTCAACAATGATGTATAAAAACAAACATTATGTCCAGACATGACGTTATTTTTGTCGAGACATGTTACCCAGTTACGGACATTTTCCGTGATTAGTCAGTGGGTATTAGAGGGTTAAAAAAATTCCAATAACGGATGTTTTGAATAAACAATTAAGAATAAAAATTAGCGATAGTAGTTTCGAATGACGTTTCGATGACTCACTCATCATTTTCAAATTCGTATAACTAAAAGTCAGATTCTTGTAAGTTCCTTATATAATAAAATGCGTGTTGAAGTCTTGTTGCATGTGATTAAAAATAAAATGTGCAATGTAAAGGGTGTTAATTAGGTAAATAGTTTTGCCTTGATTGAGTCAGATTGAGCGTTCAGTTTAAGTTTCTTGTCTTTGATAAAGAGCATTTCGTAAATTAAGCATTCCAGCTTTCCGCAGCAATTCACCATTCTTAATGTTTTTTTATTGTTTTAGGTTTATCAAGGCAAAACTATTTACCTAATTAACACCCTTTACATTGCACATTGTATTTTTAATCACCTGGAAGAAGACTTCAACACGCATTTTATTATATAAGGAACTAACAAGAATCTGACTTTTAGTTATACGAATTTGAAAATGATGAGTGAGTCATCCAAACGTCATTCGAGACTACTATCGCTAATTTTTATTCTTAAAAAAAAGAGGATTCAATTATCCTCTCTTGGTTAAAAGCAGAAACTCTAGCTGTGTTCGTCCTTCCATACCTCGCCATCGAAACGTCAACACCTCAAGAAGTCTTTTTCTTCATTTAAGGACAAAAGTTTTTCAGATAAGGTACAAATTCGCGCCTTTGTTTCGCATACTTATTTTCATTATTTTCTTTGTTTGCAAGTAAATATCTTAGCATTTACCGTTTAATTATCTTATTGTTTCGCAATTGTATATATGCTGAATTTTTATGTCCGAACTCGAACTTGAAAATGACAGTAGAACGGTCGAAACGTTGTTCTTTTTTATCGTTCATTTTTATAACTAAATGAACTCTACCGCAATTTGAGAGGGACAGTTTTGAGACGCAGCTGGAGGGCCGTATCATCCTCATGCTTTTAACTTTGCTTGAGGGGTAGCATGAGTTGTGTTTTAATTGCCATTTCACATTATGTTTGATGAAGTAAAATTATCGAGATAGTTTTACCCCTTGTTTCAGTTTAATTGTTTTAACTTTGAACACTTCGTCTCGGACTTAAATTGACATGTTTTCCTTAATGACCTAATCTTTGTGTTTTTCCAACTTCCTATTAATCAAGCTAAGTAAACGTGGACTTTCATATTCACTTTTGCTTTTAAATAGCTCTTACGATTAAGAGGAAGGCGCTGTCTCTTATTAATATTTTACAATTGGCCGAACCTTGAACGTCAGTACCATTTTAGTTACAGTAGTTAACTTTAAAACTGTACCGGGAAAACAAACTCATCATATGGTATTTTTACTTGTTGCTAAGTTGCTCCTTTGGTGTTATAAAAGCTTTCCGAAGAAATTGAGTTTTCAATTTTAATTATAGGATAATAGGCTTCTTTCGATATATTAAAATTCAGCTTGGTAGCGAGGCCTAGAGCACACAAACAAAAGAAATGAATAAACATGCTTGTAAAATTTCTTTTATTTGTGTCCTCTAGGCCTCGCTACCAAGCTGAATTTTAATATATCGAAAGAAGCCTATTGCTCGTCAACTTTCAATATTGATTTGCACGACATTTGAATATAATTAACACTGAGATTAACCCTTTTAAAATAACGAGCATTGTATAGAATGAGAATGTGGAGTGCTTTGCAAGTAAGATCTAACCCCAAGGCAAAAAGTATAGAAGAAAGAAGTTCCTTGGTGTAAGTAAGGAAATACAACATTCGAAGTTACTTTGCCTGATCCCTTGTCTCGCCAAGCTGGACTCTCCCAAGAAAAGAATTTCTCACTAACGAGAATCTGGGGACTTCTCAAGTGAATTAAGGAAAGGTTCTCGGCAGATTTGGAGGGGGGTGGTCTACTTTAGAATGAGTTGAAGGTAATGATAAGAAAGTTTGGCAGAGTCAAACATTTCCTTAAAATATTAAATTTTTATCTTCGTGAAATTTGTTTCTGCGTCACGTGACATGCCACGCCCAATTTTTAAAATTTATTTTGATTGAAATTTACAACATGGAAAGAAAACGGACTACCATGCGGTTTGTCATGTATAAACGACTTGGGCCAGACGGTCTAGGGAAGTAAACGGGTTTTCGGGATTTTTGTACTTTCTATAAACGATGACGTTTTAATTTTGGAGATGAACTAGGACCAGGGAAGAAACAGTAAATAGTTACGTAGCAGTTAAAGATTTCTAAGACCCGGTTTAATTCTAAGTCCTTTTTTCACAAAGTGGAGATTTAGACGAAAGATGGGCAGTTATAAATTTGACTATATATGTTGTATTGGACCATTGCAAATTTTGCAGAAATAAATGCGTGGTCGATCATGTGACCGCACCAAACACTGTAAATTATGCGAAAACTTGATTTGCTTTCTTGTTACACCTTTATAAGCCATTTAGTCGTGAATAAAAACGCCACTACAGAAATGTCGAAAAAAAGTGTAATTTCATGAGAAGCCATTCTTCAACCCAAGTGGGTTCTCTCATTTATTCTACTGCCTCTTCTCTTCAACGCTTAACTGATATACTTTTTATGTATATAGTAGTCTCCTACGCAGCCGTTCTTAGGAATGAGCTTCGCGTGACGACACTAAAAACGGCTGCGTAGGAGACTGTAAGCCTGTAAATTGTGCGTGAGTTTTGTTTCCTGTACCGCCGTTGCAAATTTGCCTCTAGATGCCTTATGTCTATGGATAGTGGGTTGCAACAACATCACAACAAATAAGTAAACATAATATGCTAATTAAAGGAACTATGTCACGGTATTTTCATTCATTTTTCTGATCTGACAATATTATTTTCTTTTTGAAGGGAACCTCAAGATAATAGTTTCCTAAGGTAGAAAAACAGCTAAAAAGTAATAGTAAGCCAAAACTAAATAAGGATGGTAACGACTGAGGGAGATTAAGACGGATTACGCATGACAAACTTGAAAAACCCTGCCAATGTTTTCAAGATGCGGGTATCCGTGACGTAAATACGATAAAAAAAGCAATGCTGATTCAATGGTAGGGAAACTGAGTGTATATTTTAACCAACATTTCAAAAGGCACAGCCTTTCTTCCTCAGGGTCTTACAGAGAATGACCCAAAGGGCAAAAACGTTACAATTTAAACCAAGGGTATACATACAATATGATACTACAATAACAACACATAACGTCTAAAAACGGTTAAAAAACTGGCGTAAAAACTAAAAACGTCACGATTTGAAATTTATATTTAAAGAAGCTAACATTACAACGTTAAAACACTGGCGTCAAAACATAAAACGTTGTGAGTCAAGCAAGTCACAATGCGAACCATGCGACATTAAATAAAATTGATAATAGAAAAAAATGTAGAATAAAACATAAATATAGCAATACTACAGTAAATCCTGAGAATCCACCAATGCGGTCTGCTTTCAATCCCAGTCATTCTCGGTCAGCTTGGAGGCTAATTTTGATCGCAGTCGTCCCCAGCGTTCTTCATCGGTCATTACCTAGGTACAGTGGACCAAAGAGGTGAAATATTTCTTTCCAGACTTGCACTGATTGCCAAAACGGTGAAAATATGATTACCCGGCCGTCAGGACGGGGTCTAGTAATACCCAGTTTTTTTTTTGGTGGTCACTTGCCCCAGACCTTCGCTCGGTCAAAACAATACTTGCCGGTAATTTTCGTTCGTATAGGGTTTATTCGCCAGAATTTTCATGATAGTTGGTGTAGAAAATTACTGGCGATGTAATGGCATAAAAACCTTTTCGATGAAAGCAAGAACGAAGGTGTTAGCGAGCTTTGAAGCTGGCATGAATTCGCCTAACTTGCCCTGAAACATCACTGAAACACAGAAGCCGATTCGGGGAAGTCCCTTGCTTTCGCCAAGTTGAATAATTCAACAGCCAAATGCAAGCATTTTTTTGGCAGTTTTGCTTTGCTTCGCCAAAATCTGTAAGGGAAATCGTGTAGAAAAGTACAAGGATTCAATGGACTTAACTTTTCTTCGACGAAAGCAAGGACGAATGTACTAGCGAGCTTTAGTTTGAAACCTGGTATGTATTCGCGATCTCTATGAACTTAGTAATATTATGATGTAAAGTGTATGTATGAGTGCCAAGAAGTGAGCAATACTGCCCTCCATAATTTCCCCCCGGCCACAGGCCTTAAAAGAAGAAATTAGAAATGAGAACCAAGATAAAAGAAAAATCTTTGACTCTGGCGGGATTCGAACCCACGACCTCCGGATTAGAACACCGTCAAGCAACCGACTGAGCTACGAGGCCAGGCTGAGTCACGGTGTGATCAAAATAATTATTTCATCACGCTCTTCGTCACGTACGCTAAAACAGGCTGATTAGTCAGGTCATGTCTTGATTTGTATTATCATAGCAAACACGTAAAAGATACGATAAATCACCAGCTTTTACCTAGCCGTAATAGATTTTGGACCCCAAAGGCAGAGAGAACAACGGTGGGGTTAATGCCCCCTGGGGCTTTTCTTGTTACCCCGCCGTCAGGACGGGGACTAGTAATACCCTTTTTTTTCCGTGGTTTTTTTTTTGGTGGTCACTTGCCCCAGACCTCCGGTTTTCGCTCGGCCAAACAAATACTCGTCGTGTCTTTCGCTACACAGGCAAGGGCTTTTATCTTGAGTGACCGTAACATATTTTACACCCCCCGGGGGGGAGAACAACGGCGGGGTCTAATGCCCTTGGGGCTTTTCTTGTTTTTTTTTGGTGGTCACTTGCCCCAGACCTTCGCTCTGTCAAAACAATACTTGCCGGTAACTTTCGTTCGTTTAGAGTTTACTCGCCAGAATTTTCATGATAGTTGGTGTAGCAAATTACTGGCGATTTTGATGGCATAAAAACCCTTTCGATGAAAGCAAGAACGAAGGTGCTAGCGAGCTTTGAAGCTGGCATGAATCCGCCTAACTTGCCCTGGCACGTAAACATTACATCACTGAAACACAGAAGCCGATTCGGGGAAGTCCCTTGCTTTCGCCAAGTTGAATAATTCAACAGTCAAATGCAAGCATTTTTTTTTTTGGCAGTTTTGCTTTGCTTCGCCAAAATCTTTAAGGAAAGTTGTGTTGAAAAGTACAAGGAATTCAATGGACTTAACTTTTCTTGGACGAGAGCAAGGACGAATAGCGAGCTTTAGTTTGAAAGCTGGCATGAACTCGCGATCGCTATGAACTTAGCAATATTATGATGTAAAGTGTGTGTATGAGTGCCAAGAAGTGAGCAATACTGCCCTCCATAATTTCCCCCCGGCCGCAGGCCTTAAAACAAGAAATTAGAAATGAGAACCAAGATAAAAGAAAAATCTTTGACCCCGGCGGGATTTGAACCCACGACCTCCTAATTAGAACACCGTCGCTCTACCAACTGAGCTACGAGGCCAGGCTGAGTCACGCTATGATCAAAATATTTCATCACGCTCTTCGTCACGCACGCTAAAATAGGGTGATTAGGCAGGTCATGTCTTGATTTATATTATCATTGCAAACGCGTAAAAAATACGATAAATCACCAACTTTTAAAATTTACACCACTTCGGCTTGTATCTTACGTGGCCGTAATACATTTTGGACCCCAAGGGCAGAGAGAACAACGGCGGGGTTAATGCCCCTGGGGCTTTTCTTGTTTTTTGGTGGTCACTTGCCCCAGTCCTCCGGTTTTCGCTCGGCCAAAGAAATACTCGTCGTGTCTTTTGCTACACAGCCAAGGGCTTTTATCGTGAGTGACCGTAACATATTTTACACCCTCCGGGGGGGGAGGAACAACGGTGGGGTCTAATACCCCTGGGGCTTTTCTTGTTTTTAGATCTTAATCTTTTCAACCTGATCTCAAATATTCTGTTATCATACATGAGTTCCATGCCGTTTCTCAAATATTAAGCACATGCAGTCCTTGCCCTTACAAGGTCGAAATGACATATTATCTATAGAAAAACCTTGGATTGAACAGCATGTGAAACAAATAAACCAATCAAAAGGGCCTTTCGGCGACGCTCGTGTCATTTTGTAGCTAAGATGCAAGATAAAATGCAAGAAAAGATATTGAGGCTTAAAGTATTCCACTTTAACCGTGGAAAACCTAGCCATAATGAAACAAGGCTTCAAATTCAAATGCAGGCTACTAGGTCACCAATCGAGAAACGGCGCAAACCATCCAAGCCCGACTGAATGCGACGATTCCATTGTAGTCTCAGTTTCGCGCCATTTTTCACAGCTGTCAATCAAGAGGCTGAACAGAGAAAGCGGTAAGATGTTGCCTTTTTTATTTTAGAGAAAAAGGTGAAAAGCTAAAAAAAAATCGAGAAAGTTCTGGCTTTGACTTTTTTTGCAATTAGTCAAATGAAACAATGACTTGAGAAAATTTACATAGGTAATATCCGAGACAAATTCCCAAAATACTCCACCGTTTCTTTAAAAAATGGCACTTATTTTAGGTTTTATAAACGCAAGTAAAATCGATAAAAAAGGTATCATATTTTTGTTTTGCGTGTAAATCACAAATCAGGAGGTGATTTTTATGGAGTTATTTATGTACTTTCTAGATCCAGGTTTCTTAAAAAGTAGAATTGCCGGAAGCGATAACTGATTATAAACACAGCAAAATTATACTTTAGGAAAATCATGCTTTACCTTGGGCAGTGTAATGACTGTTATACCCACCAGGAAGATCGAAGCTCAGAGAACCAGAAAATCGTGTCACGGTTTATTGAATCTTATTTAGTCCATATTTACATTGAATGTTAGCCTTTAAATTTTCATGAGTCAAAACTTTTTTTCCCAACACATGAACTGAAATGTATCACGAGTCAAGCGCTCGTAAAACAAGAAATGCTAGGGAATTTACAGGCGGCGCAGAGTCTGTCAGGTTCCTTTCCCTGGTGTGATAAAAACTCCAAAGAAAACACTAGCTTCAATAAACACCACCTTTCTCAACCACATGTCCTCAAAAACAGTGAAGAAACATTACAACACCAACATTTAATTAACTTTGATATTCCGCAAAACTCAAAACAACAAAAATTACCCTCCTTTCTACAATTACTTTTTTCGCAACCAGAACTACTTCAAGCAAAGAACTAAAACAGACTTACCGCCGTTCACTAAACTCCTTTACACAATTACCGAGCACATCCTCCATCTAATCAATGTCATTTTAAAAAACAAATTAACCATGTTTCCCGTCTACAACACCTCTTACAAATGACAGTCAGCTATCCCATAGATCACTAAATCTATCTGCTTACGTCATAGCTGCAAATGAAAAATTTACCTTCAAACTCTTCAACAAAGCTAATGCGACGAAAGAAATGTCGTGCATATGACAGATTTGCTTTGAAAAATGTCCAATATTTGAGGCATTGATGTCAAATGTCTTGGACAAATGTCAGTGAACAATTTGATTCAAACCTGTCCGTCTTTGTATGATTATTTTAAAAAGTGTTTCTCGTCAGCCCAATGTCAAACATACAACTTTTTACACAAACAAAACCCATCTAATTCCTTTTAGTACCGTATTTCATCCATTAAACGCATCCAAGTTCAATAAAATCTACAAGTGAGTTAAAAAAACGAGATATGATACTCTGTTTACTTTAATACCACGCGTATCTAAAAGGAGAATACAATGTAGAGCACTCAAACATGACCTTTTTTCTAACACGATGATGTAATATTTTTACATTATATATATGTAATATGTTTACAAATATGTTTTTTTCTCACACGGTGATGTAATATGTTTACATTCATTTAATTTAAGTGTGTGGAGAGAATTCATGATTACACGTGTTGTAACCTTTTCTTAACCAACTTGACTGAGCATAATTTAAAAAACCGGCCTTTTCCCCAGAATCAAGCAGTTTTTACAAAATTTCTTCGTTTGTGACCTCTCAAAAATGCTTTCATGACTAAAACCACCCTCTCGTCAAGTTAACACCAAATACACTCACGTAATCTTGAACGAGTAATTCAAAGATATTTTAAAAGCTTATCTACCAAATGTGAAAATCTTCAAATCTTTCCCTTGCTCAGTGACACAAATATGACATTTTAATGCTCTTTTTTCCTTCCCCTACGCTCAAAACATTATATTTCTCCCTGTTGTTATAAACTCGACTAACTTGCACCATAAACGTGTTCCTGTTGTACTACTTGTTCATTATTGTTTACTGCTAACAGACGAAAATATCTCATTACATTCATATTTCTACCTTCTAAGAATGGTTAACACAGGAATGCGCTATTCACCACATAACGCATCGTGTCGTCATGACGACACGAGTGTAAAAAACAGAAATCCCTGCCCCTTCCTTAAAAACTCAACCAGAGAGCGTTTTAATTGAGTTTCAAAAAGCTTCAAAATGTTAGCCGAGGCCTTGTTTTCAACTGTTTGTTTGTTTGTTTGTTTTCCTACTCATTACGTACTAATAGCTAAAACTCAAATCGAGATTTCTGTATTTTGTAGACTCTGCATTTAATGTTTTTAAAGTTGGGCCAAATAAAGATGTCATATCAGCTACTGCGAGGTCTGGAGCAGAGAAAACACGACTTTTACAGTCTTGAAAATTCTTCGTAGGCCGGGGGTGATGTTGGGGTGGGGTTGGAGTGAGGAGGGTACTCCCTTATATGGAAGGGGCATTGTGTTTTTGGGTTTTTCGGTTTCGGTCACGTTTGAGATCGTGTTTTTCGGTTTTTGCACTCAAAATCCCCGTTTTTCGGTTTTGGTATCCACTGCGGTTTACGGTTTTTCCCTTTTTGACATTCGGGTTTCGGTTTTTATGAACAAAACAGCAGTTATTCGGTTCTTGTGAGCACTTGGCGCATTGTACGAAGCTTTCTGAGTTCATTACAAAAGTTTCACCTTCATATGAGACGGAAACAATGGAAGAAGCGATTGCTCTGGTTGAGCAAAAATTTCCATCGGGACAATGCGCATCAACTCAAGTAGTTTAAGGCCTGGGTTTAAAATCTGTCAGAAAATATGGTTCACACTTTATATCTTCGCCTAGATTGCCTAGGCCAGGTTGAAATTTTCGGTTTGGTCACGTGACATGACACGTGATCAATTTGTGAAAATTAAGCAAATCAGCGATATGGTGGCGAATTTTCTTTGTATAGTTAAATAAATTAGCTTTTTCGATGGCAATTTAACATATTTAACTCTCTACGTTTGAAATGATTGTCCTTGAGTTTCAAAATTACAGTTATAGATAATCAAAGGTTGAATTTTGGGCTTAAAAATGACCTTTGCCCTCATAACTTTTTTTTAAAGAATAATAGACGATCATTCCAAACGTGAAGGGCTGGAAATTTGTATTCTGCATCAGAAAAGCGTTTTTATTTTATGTTTTCTGTTAAATCCTTCACCAGTTCGTCAAATATTTGCTATTTTAAGAAAAATGACCACGTGACATGTCACGTGACTTATGGGAAAGCTTATTATACTTCAAAATGTTAAGGACAGTAAAACCTTTCCATGTGCCAAATTTCGATTCAGTTCTATTCCGTTTGTTAAGGTTATCATGAATAAACTTTTTTTTTCAGGATAAAGCCTTTGACTCAGGCCTTAAACTACTAATGAGAAATCCGAGCTGCAAGCAGTATAACAGGGGCATTGGATGGTCCCCAAGGCCAATATTTAATAATAATAATAATAATAATAATAATAATAATAAAAGGATTTATATAGCTCCATATCCATAGCTCATGGCGCTTTACAACTGTTGTATCAAGGGTTGAGGGATTGAAAATTACCAATTTGCGGTTTTGGTCATTACTCTTGTCGGTTTTTCGGTTTTGAGCGATTTTTCTTCCGGTTTTTCGGTTTTATTGGAAAGTTTGGCCGGTTTTTCGGTTTCTGATAGGCCCCAATGCCCCCCTCTATATGGCGTATACGGGGACGCGCCGCTGGACAGGGTATATGGTTTTGGCCTATCTGTCTTAAACAGGATATATAATTCTATGCGAGTCTGCCTAACCAGGATATGGTCAGTACGACTTCCTTCGGGCATCGATTGGGTCGCCAAACTTCCGAAGTCCTTCCTCAAGTTCCTCTTATCATCTCTAGATTTCAGTTACCTATACGAAAAGGTAAAATAAAACGTAATTGAAACCGTGGCTCGCTTGGCTCTCAATTTGACTCGCATGGCTCGCTGGCTCACACGTTCGTAAGCCCCATACATTGGCAGCAGTCCTATTTATTTATCTTAACCCGTAAAAGGAATTGTTTTTTTGTTTTTTTTTTTTTTGCTTAATTTCGTCAAGGCTTCATCAAACAGCACGATCAAATGGAACGTTTCTTTGCTGAAGTCTTTCTCTCTCTGTTTATTTTCTAGGTTTGAAGGCGTTCGTTTCATTTGCCTTATTGAGCCGGACCTCTCTTGGTTAACAAAATTGATTTGATCGAGTTTTGAAATGGATTCTTCATGGTGGATTGCCGCTGCAGTTTGTTTATTATTCTGCACAACTTTTCAAAGTGTAGAGGCCCGTAAGTACTAACGATTGTTTTTACATGTAAAAACGTTGAGCAAATTAACAAGAGTAAAACGGCTTTATTTACTTTAGCCAAATAAAGCTTCTTCCAACGAGATGACACAATAAAATGATCTGATCTGTGACCTCCCTCGATACAGTTATTTCAATAAACGTTGTCGGGTTTCAAAGCCTCGAGCTTACGTGGCAAGCCGAAAGTGAGGATGCATAGCCGTACATCATTTGTGATTCGGCTGTAATTTCACGGCTGTCACTGCCATAGGATGGGTACAAGTACCATAAACACTTGTCTTTGTGATTTATTTCTTTTAGGGATGAGCCAAAACCTTAGTTTGGTACATTTATTAAAAAACTACCCACATCACCTTGCAGTCTTGTCGCGTAGGCTTTCCGACAACTTTAATTGAAATAGCTGTATGCTCGATCCGTGAATTTATTCCACTAAATACTTAATGTTTAAATTCATGTTTAAACGTTTAGCACCTCTCCTTCCTCCCCCGTTTCTTCTATGAAAGCTTTTATAGAGAAGAGCTACCTTGTTACAGGTACTTTTGAGGACATCAAAATGATAAGGGGCCGTCCACATATTCACAAGTTCCCCGCTTAAGCTCCACTTGACGTTTGGGAGGGGAGGGGTGAGGGACTGTCAACATTTGGACGTTAGAGTGGGGAATGTAAGACAAACCCAAATGAGGTGTTAAGAAAACACGTTTTACTCGTCTTGATAACAGAACATGAAGACATAAGCGTACTGTAGTCGAAAATGACAACAAACTAGGGCTTGCTGTGATTTACGCCCGGGGGGGGGGGGGCTACTCAATAAAATTTTGAACGGGGAGGCTCCGCCCGGCGGTTCAAACCCTTACCCTTAATCAAAATGGTACCTCTTTCATATACCTAGAACAAAACTGCACTACTTTCTTATAGCTCAAAGATAAGCCAAAACAATAGAATTTCCTGTAAACGCTACGTTTTTCCCGGGTTTTTGGTCGTTCTGATTCAGTTGAGTAGTCATTTCTCTCAAAATGTGGCACTCTTTGATACACGCCGCTTTTAGCCACCATTTCTTCCACTTTGCAGCTGATTTTGTGACCCTTTCGTATACTAAAATGGCAATTTTCCCTGAACCCTTTTTATATACTGCGAGCTTTAAAAAGGCACCCCATTCGGGCGGAGCCTCCCCGTACAGCCCACTATACGGAGTGCCCCCCCCGGAAATTTACGTCGATTGTCACTTGTAAGGATGGTGCAGTAATAAGCTTTCGCTAGATTTTACAAAACCAACAAAAGTGTTCTGTTTGGATACACGACATAACAAAACAAGGAATCAGTGGTTAATTTAAAAAGTTCAAACAGAATTTCAAATTTCTTAATCATTAAAGCCATTCAGTTTCTTTTCTATCCGGAATTCATTCCAGTTACAATACAAATGCATTCCTTCGTCATGCTTATGAATTCAGTGGTAGCGACTAAACTTTCATCGGCTCTAGAAAACCATGGGAGTGCGGCGACATTCCATTGTGGACGTTAAGGAGGAGGGGGGAGGGGGGCTAACCTAAACGTCCAGTGGACGTTTAACAATTGTTTAGTGGGGAACTGGTGAATATGTCAGGGAACCAACGGGGTTTAGGGCTCTAGGGCTCCGGCCTAAAAAATGCAGGGTTCCAGGGCTCCAAGACTGAAAATGTGGGGCTCTAGGGCTTCCTTGCTTCACTCCAGGGCTCCATGTAGCCAAAAACAGCATTTTTGTTCGGGCTCCAAATCGAGAGAGGCTTTGGGCCTCGGGCTCCGCGAGAAAAATTTCAGGGCTCCAGGGTTCCAACCCCCCCCCCCCCCCCCTTGGGACCCTGATATGTCGACGGTCCCTAAATAAAAATTGCAAAAATTGGAAGTTGCATAACAGCAAAGGTCACTTTTTTAATGAAAGAGTGACAGTGATTTTGCCCTAGGTATTGAATTGTCGTCAACATCTAAGTGTCCTAGGTGCAGTGATGTCCATAAGCTATAAGCCTGAAATATTAAAAAAACTAGTTAAAATTGAGAATGAATGGCATGGAGATGTGGAGAGGCAGTCGTGTTTAGTAGTTAGCGCGTTGGACTTTGGATCGGAAGATCGGAGGGTTTGGTTGCTGTATCGTTTGGGTTGTCTTTCTCTACACAGGTGTATGAATAGATACCAGCGAAAAACTGCTTGGATGACCCTGCGATGGAAGGCATCCCATCTGGGGGGGGGAGGGGGGAGGTGGGGTGGAGAATTAATTCTCCTAGTTGACGTTACAGAAACAGATTTTAGCGCTGACTGTTTGTGGTCCATGTTCAATTTTAACTTTGCTGTTACCTTGTTTGCAATTGATTATCAAGTACAATTGACCTCTTGATTTATTTTTCAGAGCTTGGACCAGGGTCAGCGCCTTCCTTTACGTTAAGAGCCAAGAATATAACAGTGGGGATACATACTAATATGGTCTTCCAATGCCAAGCAGCTGGAGTCCCAACACCAACTATAAAATGGGTGAAATATACAGACGGCAGCAAGACTGAGATTAGAACCAGCGCAAGATTCATTGTGCGTTCTATCGACAGAAATGGTACTGTCTACAACCATCTTAATATCTTGCGGGTACAGTGGTCTGACGCAGGGCGTTATGGATGTGAGGCACAGAATAAGCATGGAAGAACAGTGGCTGATGCATATCTTACCATATTAACAGGTTTAGTTATTCAATTGTACGCAAGTAGCCGGCTGCTTTCAAAAGTGTTTGGGACTCCAAACTCTTGTCAAAAAAACTGCATAGGGGTCCAAACCTCAGTTGTTCAAAGCACAACAAACACCTATTTAAACTCAGAATTAACCACTTTATGAACCTTTTATTCCCCAATAGTAACATGCATCTAAGACATCTAATGTCTCCTTACAGTGTCACTACATACTTGATCAAACATACAGGTCACGCGAAATGTAAAGGAAATGATCACCAAAGATAAAATGACTTCATGTTAAAAAAAAATCAAATGACTTTAATATAGTACCATTTAAAATATATATGGAGCACTATGAGGAAACTATGCATGTGGACATTGGGGCGGATAAGGGATAAGAAAGGTTGGGTTTGGGAAATAATAGAAATTATCGCAGAAATCAACTGATTACAAAGAAATGGTCTGTCACTGTCGTAAAAGAGCAGATTGTAGACGTTAGTGTCCCTAACAAGTCAGAGAGAGCTTCAGTGAAGCACCTAAAAACAACAGTTATGTGTGGAGTCAAAGGCAGGTCAACACTAACCTGGGATTAAAAGTTAACCTAGGCGTCTGTTTCTCTTACTGAAAAGCAATTCCAGTGCTAAACTTTGGTTATAGCTTGAAAGCAGTCAATATCAAACTGAATGAAAAAAAATTAATACAATATACCCACGTCTTTTTTAGATGTAGCTACAGGGCATAAACCGGAATTCAAAACTTGTGCCAACACTAGGTTAGTTTACCCTGCTTTAAACAACTGGGCCCAGGGCCCTATAGGAACTTGAAAGCATTTCATTTTTCTTCGTTTTAAGGATTACCATGATTAAAAGTTAATGTCCAGTCAAAACAAGGTAATCAATCTCTCTTGAGACTAATGATTTGAGCTTAATTTTTAACTCAGGATGTGGCATAAAAGTATTTTATATCTGTTTATTTTTGTGCTGAATCCTTTAAGCCCTAACAGAGACAAAAATGAAATTTCTCTTTAAATGATCACTACTTGTTCAAACATTCAGGTGATGAGGATAAATAATGTGATCACCAAGGATAGGATGTCTTGAAATATTTAGAAAATTCTCTTTACTAGCTCCATAAGAAATACATGGAGAACAGTGAGGAGAATATGCTTTTTCTATCAGTGCCTAAATAGGGGGTTAAATTATAAAATTGAATTTTCTTTCTTTTATCTAGAAAGCGCTCCCACTTGGCGCATCAAACCACACAATGTGACGTTGTACCATGGACAAAGAAATTACACTCTGCCCTGCAGAACGTTTGGTTACCCTGTGCCAAATCAGTTCTGGACAAAGAATGGTGCAACCGTTGAAGACTCTGATGTTTGTGCAGGAATTAATGATCTGTTCTTTTACACCGCAAAAAAACGACACAGCGGGTTGTACACATGTACAGCGTCTAATGTTTTAGGAACTATTTCTCAGTCAGTCTATGTGAAAGTGGTTTCAGGTATGGTATTTGGCTCCAGCTCTATTTACTCTATTCACTACAAGCCAAGGCTTTGTTGCTATTTTGCATACATTTGCAGAAATTAATTTACATTAGGGGATTGGACCGCTGGTATTTTAGGGAAGTCGGCATAATAGCCATAGATGTTTGTTTGGGTTTAGTTTTGCCTCATAAAATAGAGGCTTCTCTAACATCTTCCCATCACTTTGTAACCTAAGTACCCCAGGGTAATTTATCACATTTATCATTTTTAAATGCATAGTACATTTATTTTATTAGACCCAACAATTGCCATTCAGCCAGAATGTTAAGTGGATGAAGAATAACAAAGACTTAGCGGCCAGTTCTCTGATTTCATTCACACAACAGACCTGGCAGAATATACGGATTTATTCTTTAAAAATATTAAAAGTGAGAAGGCGTCATCTTGGAAATTATCTCTGTGTTGTGACGAATACTAAAGGAACTGTAACAAGCAGTGTGGTGAAGATTTCTTTTACCGTAAGTTCATTTTTCGTGTGTACAGACTCATAAGCGTAGTACCCTTAATGACTTTTCTTTGAAAGGTCACACTTCAGGATTTTATCCACAGACTCAAAAGTTAGAGCCACCCCGTACAGCACAATGAGCAGCACCACAGTAGCTTTCATTTGAGTGGTCACACTTAAGGATTTTATCCACAGACTCAAAAGTTAGAACCACCTTGTACAGCATAATAAACAGCACCACAGGAAAGTACTGCTCAGTAGCTTTCATTTGAGTGGTCACACTTAAGGATTTTATCCACAGACTCAAAAGTTAGAACCACCTTGTACAAAACACAACAGACGGTACTGCTCAGTTAGCCTTCATTTGAATGGTCACACTTAAGTATCTCCTCCACAGACTCAAAAGTTAGAACCACCTTGTATAGCAGGATAAACAGTTCCACAGGAAAGTACTGCTCACTAGCTTTCAATAAAAGAAGAAAGTTCACCTTTCATACAGTTCAGTCCAAAATATTTTGTCTTAGCAATCCTTGAAAGGAGTTCTCGTTAAACTCTCATCTGTAGGGAAGTACTACATAAGTGTATCGATAAGTGTAAGTGTATCGAATCGTCTGATTCATTGCACTGGAAGACCGATAAAAGTGCTTTAGCAAGTAACCGACATCCGCGAGTTTCAATACGGGAAAAACATTGCTTTAGCATGTACAAATACCGGTCAGATTAGGTAATATAGAGTTTACGATGCATGCCTAGAGTAGCTAGTTTTGTCTTCAGACCACACTACGCGATTGTCCCCGAACATGGTCAGCTCGTGACCGACCCTAATGACGTGACTACACTTCCCAGCGTTTTAGCAATCAATTTGATTTTACTGCCAAGCTGAACACTGAAGGATTAGTGGTGTAGTTGAATTCCCATTGACCTCCTGATTTTACCCTGAGGAGGTTTATTATTCATGAAACCACATTTTGGAGTAATTGATTGCAGAAGCAGGAAAATGCATGCATGGACATTTCTCGCTTTGCTTTTTATTTCACCTTCTCGTGGTTTGTCTCGAGTAGGTTCTATTGGACTATTTTAAGGCGGTAGGATGGAAGTTATACCTTTTCCCCCGCTCCTTGGCCTTGAATTGGCATGGCTCAAGCAAGAACGAAAAGGGGCCTGGAAACTACTATAAATGGGGGGGATAGTGGATTCAAGCAAATGCCAGCGTCATCTCCAAGGGAATGAACAATGTTAGAAAAAGGTATCTGTTCACCGCTAACGATCGAATAATCCTACCTCAGCTTTCGTTTTTTTTTTCTTTAGACTAGGTAAGTACTCATTAATTAATCATTCAAACAACTTTTGTGAAACGGCGAGAAAGTATTTAATTGTAAAACGAGCAATCACCCACATCTTTGGCACCATTTATATACCTAATCGGCATCTTCTAATCTATGCTTTTTGAAAGATATACAGAACTGTGGCACCCATCACCCCCTCCCCCCACGGGAAGACTTGTCGAGATGCGCGCATGCATATCGTGAAATGAGAGAGCACATGAGTTCGTTCGAGCCGGCGTTCTTACGGCTTGTAGTATCGCAGACAAAGGAATTAAAGTCCTGAGTGTTACATTTGGTGCCGGAACCAGGATATGTTTTTATCTAACCAAGACAGTATTTTGAATGGTTTATACTTCAATTTATTGCTGTTTCGGGCTGTTTGGATAAGTTGGCGTCGTCGATGGCCATAGAAGATAAACAGCTAGAGTTGGAAAGTGTTATTTGTGGACTGCCGGCCGAAAAGCTGAACAAACGTGCGGAACATTTAAAGATTCCTCTCATAAACTATACAGGCAAAAGTCGGTTGACGGTTGCGAAATTGCTACGAGACACGATCACTGAGGAAGTCGAATCACACGAAAGTTCCGAGGACAAAATGGAATTTTTCGCTGGTTTGGCCAACTTCAACTACGATAAACCCCCACCACTGGATGGTTCTGCGGAAGACTCTGCCCCAACAGAGCCGAGTAAATCACTTGACGAAACCAGCCCACTAGAAAGCAGTGGAAACAGTTGTGGCGCTCAACATACTGAACCATCTAACTCTTGCCAAATACACGTGTCTACTCCTGGTCTGGTTGGTTTAAAGAAGAGCAACGAGGAAGGTAAGAAAGCTAACGATAATGTTCCAGTTGACATGAATAAACTCTTTCGTCGGGAGTTCAAGATCAGGGGCCAAATTGGTACACCCGGGGCTGAAGACAAACTCTCCTTTATCAGTCGTATCAGGCAGATTGAGTCAGCAACTACAAAGGGCTACAACGAGAGTGAAATCATTGATGTTTTCATACGAGCAATAAGCCCTGGGATGGCATTGCGGTCATATTTAGAGTCTACCCCAGGACTTACACTGGCCAGACTCAGGCAGATTCTGCGTTCCCATTTTAGGGAGAGCGACGCCACTGAATTACACCAACAACTTGCTTCTCTAAGCCAGCCCCTCTAAGGAGGATTCCCAAACGTTCCTAATGAAAGCTTTGGAGTTGCCTCAAAAGATTCTGTTTGCTTTCTAGGAAGCTGATGTCTGAATCAAGTATGACGGTCAAATAGTGCAGAGTTTATTCCTTTATTGCATTGAAACAGGACTTCAAGATGATGTTGTAAGGGTTAAAATGCACCCTTTGCTTTCCAAGCTGTCTGTTTCTGCAATGTTTAGTTCTTTAATTTATGTCTGGTAAAAGACAACAAAACCAAGCTGTAATCAAGTCACTACCCCAGCCGCTGGTGAACAAATGGCAACTGGACCCAGAGAAAAAGGAAAAGGGCTCGTTGACTAGGTTTCTGAAAAACAAGCTCAAGTTGCATCGCTACGGGAGGTCATCAGCAATCTGACTGCCAACCAGCAGCCCCCCATCCCACCTCGGCAAAGAAGAGAGTACTTGCGGTCATGTTCAGAATGCAGGAGGAGTGCCAACCCCAGACAATGTGACCACTAATTCCGCTGTGGAAGCTCAAAACATTATGCAAGGGGATGTCGCAAGAATTTCCAGGCACAACAGTCGGCAAATTGGTCAAGGCTACAACCACGCGACAGGGAGTAGCAGGGCACACACATCAAAACCTGTCTCATTGCCATTGCAACAACTGCTAAGCTATTGACTTAGAAAGTAAGTTTCGAGAGTGTGGAGGCTGCCACGCAGTAAAATACCGTTCAAGGGCTTGTCAACAGTTACAGTGGCAGGAACATAAACCCTTATGTGAGGCAATGTATTACTTAATGTCGTGAGATGAGAGTTCCCCCTGTGGCAATGGCGACAGCGCAGATAAGCATGTTGATGCAAGTCGTTTAACCCCTAAGCTGCAGGCTACCTTGACAAAGCCAATGGGCAAGAGATGCAGGGTAGACTGTTATCTGAACAATGTTGAAACTAGTGCATTATGAAACACGGAGGCCCAAGTTTCCAGCATTTCTAGTAAATGGCTAGGACAGACTTTACCAAAAGAAATAGTGCAACACATTGGGAACTTGTAAGAGGAAACAAATTGAGCTTCGTGCTGCTAATGATACAACCATACTATACGTCGGATGGGTTGAACTGAACGTCCAGCTGGTAAATGCTGAGGGCCACCGATATTTGGCGGTCCCTTTCTTCGTAACAAAAAAAGGGAGAGTCACCGCTAACAGGATGCAACGTCAAAGAGGAGATTGCCACAGGTGCAGCTGCAAACCCACCCACTAAACCACACAATAGTGCAGACATGAAGTGTATCATCTCCAGCTTTGACAACGTTAATGAAAGCAAAGCAGAGGTGTTAACGAATTTTCTCTATTCATCGTGCTGCAGTGAACTGTGCAGTATTAGACCATAACAGTTTTTATAGACGCATTTTGCAGAGCCTTGATGCATTTACGAGATCAGGCAAACGTGACAATGTCATGCCAAAAGGAAGCACTATTTACGTTCCTTGTCGTGCAAATACAGGGTGCATTGAACGGCCTACTCCTGTAACATTTGAACCTGATGAGGATGCCCAATGGCCGCCAGGGCTAGTACCTAAAGACACGTTACTCTGTTTCGCAAGGTACCTCAGCCAAAGTCCGCATCCCTGTGTTCAATTCTTCTAACAACGGTATAGATCATTGTTCTGCAGCAGCACACAACTCTTGGAAGACTCCAGATGGTGCGGTCAGTCACTCAATTAGGAGTAAGACACCAAGAGCCCCCAGATGAAACACAAAGTATGGAAATTAAACCAGCCAAGGTAAACATCCTAATGACCAGACCGCACCCCTCTAAAGTAAACTTGACCACCTGGCAGAAACTGAAGACAACGGGTGAATCCCTGAAGTCGTCGATCTGAGTGGACTGTCTGCCCACCAGAAAGAAATAGCAGTTACATTGCTAGGAGAGGAGGCGGCAGCATTTTCTGCAAGTGATGATGATATCGGCTACATTGAAGATTTGGAAATGCCCATCACACTATCTGACAACAAGCCGGTGCAGAAGACATACAATGCAATTCCACAACCCTTGTACTCTGAAGTAAAAGCATTTGTGGAAGATCTTCTGAATCGAAACTGGATTAGGAAGTCTACGTCATCATACTCATTCCCAGTGGTGTACGTACACAAAAAAGATTGAGAACTCAGATCGTGTGTAGACTTCAGAGAACTGAATAGCAGAACCACACCAGATGGCCATCTCCTGCCCCGCGTCTTTGGAAAACTTGGGGGGATGGGTAACAGTTGGTTTTCTACTCTCGATCAAGGGAAAGCGTACCACCAAGGTACTATTAGTCCTGACAGTCGCCATCTTACAGTCTTCATTACACCATGGGGAGTTTACGAGTGGATCCGAATACCGTTCGGGTTAACTAACGCCCCAGCTTGTTTCCAACGTTCCATGGAGAGGTGTCTCGAGGGGCTACGTGATGAGATTTGCATACCCTATCTGGAGATTATCATCGTCTTCAGTCGTTCATTCAAAGAACATTATCAATATCTCAGAAAGGTAGTACGACCACTCCAATCTAAAGGAGTGAAGTTAAAGCAATGCAAGTTGTTTTAGCGAGAAGTGCACTACTTGGGACGCATTGTATCGGAACAGGGATACAGACCAGACCCAGCTAATGTGGCCGACCAGAATGTCAGGGCGATGTTCGAAAGCTATTAGGCCTGATGGGATATTATCGTCGTTGTATACCAGACTTTGCGCGTGTTGCTAAACCACTACTTGACCTGCTAAAGGATGGTAACGAAAATGTTAAAAAGACTCGATCTACGCGAAGGAGCAAGCCTAAGGGTCAGTTGTCATCTAACACACCTGGCAATTGGACTAAACAACATCAGCAAGCACTAGGACACCTCATCACCTGTTTGGTACAATCACCCATCTTGGCCTATCCAGACTACGACAAACGATTAATTCTTCATACAGACGCCTCGGCTAATGGGCTAGGTGCTGTTCTTTACCAACGACAAAATGGCAATATGCGCTTCATTGGCTTTGGACCCAGGACTGTGACCTCAGCCGAGAAAGGTTACCATTAACTTGCTGGCAAACTCGAGCTCCTAGCTCTAACGTGGGCAATCTGTGAACAATTTTGCGATTGTCTCTTCTATTCCCATTAGTTTACGGTCTACACAGACAGCAAATCCTTGACATATACATTGACATCGGCCCGCCTCAATGCCACTGGACACCACTGGGTGGCTGAACCCGCCGACTTCCAGTTCTACATCAAATACAGACCTGGAAAAGCAAATGATGACGCCGCTGCCCTCTTCAGAATGCAACGGGACATGGACAGTTTTGAGGACCAATGTAGAGGAGTTACTCCTCAAGAAACGATAAGGTCTTATGTCAATATGATGGAATCTCGGCTAAAGGGTGATGTCACATGGATATCCTCAGTGACCATGAACATTGAGCTTGTTGACCAGGATATCCAGAATGCAGAAGCGTTCAGTCTCACTGGCGTGAAAAGAGTAAGTTGAGAACAACTACGATGTGACCAACGAGCGGATCGAGATGTTGGAAGAGAAGTAGCCTGCAAGATGAAAGAGCAAAGACCCACAAAATTGAAACGAAGAGGAGAAACAGAAGGAACAAGAGTCCTTGTGCGGGAATGGGACCGACTCACATTGAGTGAAGACCAGATCCTACGAAAAAGGAAAGGAGACAACCTTCAGTTTGTGTTACCAAAAAAGTATCACTGTGTAGTCCTGAAACAACTCCACAACGAAATGGGTCACCTGGGTTCCGGTTAAGTGTTCCAACTTGCCCAGGATAGATTTTTCTGGCCACGAATGCAACGGGATATAGAACTTTGTTGTACCAAAGGCTGCAGTTGCTTGAAATAGCGGAGGCCCAACTGTGCTGATCGAGCACCCCTACAACATCTTACTTCCTAGGCTCCATTTGAACTAATATCGATCGATTTTTTGCATTTAGAACCCAGTAGTGGAGGATATGAATATGTGCTTGTCGTAATTGATCATTTTACAAGATATGTACAGACATGTTGTACCAAGAGCAAGTCAGCCCGTACAGCTGCAGAGAAATTGTTTAATGACTTTATCCCCCGCTTTGGGATCCCTAGCCGGATTCACCATGACCAAGGTCGACAATTTGAAAACACGCTATTTCATACCACTGTGAAATACTGTGGAACAACTTGCACTCGCACAACCTAATATCATCCTCAGGGGAACAGCTAGGCAGAGCGATTCAACCAAGCCCTCCTTGCCATGCAAGAAATCAATGAATCCCAAATTGAAACAGTGACATCGGAGAAATTATTGGGAGTTTATATTGACCGAACGCTGAGCTGGTCCACGCATATCGATTACATCTGTAGGAAGTTATCCCAACGACTGGGTATCCTGCGACGTATTCGGCACAACCTGACATATGAGGCCCGCCTCGCCTTCTACAATTGCTGCGTAGTATGGGGCAACACATCAAAAGAGAATCTTGATAGGATTCATCGCTTACAGAAAAAAGTTGCTTGACTGACCTTAGATCGGGAATCCAAAGCTCCCTCGTTACCCTTGTTTCAGGAACCCGGGTGGCTTCCAATTCATGATAGAACTAAATTTGTGCGTGCTACTAATGTCTTCAAGGCTTTAAACGGTCTCTCCCCAAGTTATATATCCGACTTGATATTACCTTTCAATAAAGTACACAACATCAATACACGTGGTTGGATCCACGAGAAACCTGAAACTCCCTAAAGCAAGCACTAACTCAGGCAAACGCACGTTTGGTTTCCTCGCTTCTAGTGAATGGAACTTGCTACCGGAAAATGTTAAAACCTCATTATTGATATGTATTTAACTAACATTAGTATTAGATTATTATTATTTATTTTTCTTTATTTTAGTAGGGACTGGATGAAAACTACTCTGCGTAATTCTAGTATACCCAGTCTAAATTGTTGTTGTTGTTGTTGATGCTACACACGCTGCCGACATCACCGTCTCGATGGAAGGACTATATTAAAAAAGATGGTGCATACCTGCAACAGTACGAGAAATGAGACAACAGGGTACACACCCTTCTTCTTGTTTGGTCGCCACCCAAGAATTACTGTGGACCTAGTGTTCGGCTTGGATCAGTCCTTTACGCCTACCTGAGCCATTCAGAGTATGCAAAAAAGTAGAAAGCTGTCATAACCTAGGCTCACCAACTAGTACAGCAGCGTTTGCAGCAACTGGCTGCTAAGAATAAGGAGCGGTATGATTGCAGAACTAATGCAGCTGTACTTGAACCTGGTGACAGAGTCCTAGTCGGCAACCTCTGTGAAAGGGGTGGAAGGGGGTGGGAAGACCGTGTACATGTAATGAGAAAAAACTGGGCAACCTCACCAGTGAACTACGAGGGTCGTAAAAGGACGATTACAGAACTACGAGGGTCGTAGGACGATTCACAGGATCCTACTGCTGCCTTGCAACTTTTCACTGCTGCCTGCTGTCAGCCCCCACTGCTGTCCATTCACGTACAGAACCTACTCCTTTCAGCAAAACGGCGACCCAAATGATGGCTCCAGCGATGGAAGCGACAGTGACAGTGAGGCTGAAATCGACCCAGATCTGTGTGGGGCACATTCCACAGGAAAAGGACAGATATGCCGAGTGGGCAGGCCCTTTCTAGTCCGGCAGATGAAGCACCACCTGGACAGCAACGACCCCAGCGACAGAGCCGACCGCCAACGTATTCCTTACGAAAGCATGGGCCAGCTGTCAATGTTTGTTTGTATAGCTTTCAACTAGCAGAACCCTATGACCTTGTTACCGTAGAGAACAGTTCCGATCACCTGTCCGTATCCAGTTGCCTCGTCACATCCCAGTTGGCCTGGTTCAGCTTACTGGCCGACCCCTTGGTGTTTGACACGATTCATGTTACCAAGTTGGATGCCTCACACAGTACCCATGATGAATCAGTGAAAGCCTTCTCCGTTGATATTTCACACTTTGTAACTTGCAAACCACTTAGTATATTAAATGTCGTGGAGGGCATTTTTGTTTAAGAGGGGGAGTGTATGTAAGATATACAGAACTGTCCCCCCCCCCCCCCACACACACACACACACACACACACACACACACGGGAAGACTTGTCGAGATGCACGCATGCGTATAGTGAAATGAGAGGGAAAGTGAGCTCGTTCGAGCGTTTTTACCTCTTGTAGTATCGCAGACAAAAGAATTAACGTCCTGAGTGTAAAGAAAGTCGTGAGTGTTAAATTTTCATAAAGCATACTCCTCTACCCTGGGAATTTATTAAGTACTTATGTATTTATTTTATCTGTTTTTTTTTCATTCAAATGAATCGTTTGGAAGTTTCTTTCAGAGATTCCGGATTCTGTTTCGGATTCTGTTTCCGGATTGCGGATTCCGGATTCCGGATTCCGTGTTTTAGGGCTGCCGCCCTTTAGTATTTCAAGTGAATTTATTAGCAATCCTCTTTGCTTCTCTTTCCACTCTAATTAACCTGCTCCCCATTAGTTTCCAACTGACTAGTAAACCCTGTATTAAGTCCCCCCACTCCTTCTCCAACCAAGTAAATAGTCAGAGCACTTACAGTACTTTGTACCAATGAGTTCAGTTATCCCACTGATAGTCAAGGTGCCTAAGCCAATGGTAATCACCAAAGAAGGTTCTGATGTGGAGTTAATGTGCGTTTTCACTGGAGCTCCGACTCCACAAGTTACGTGGTACAAAGACGGGCAGAAACGTAAAGAAAAAGGGATTTCAAGTAGCTGTTAATAATAGATTTGAAGCCATTCTAAAACTAAGTGACATCACGCCGTCAGTTGCCGGGAATTATGTTTGTAATGGAAGTAGTAGTGCAAAAAAACAATGTGATGATGAAAATAAATTAGAATGGTGAAATAAATTTTACCATTTGCATGTGTCTCTTGTGTGCCAAACAAGCCGCTTGGGACTAGCGAGTTCAAATTTGAATCGAAAACTGCATTCCTGAGATGCGTTTGAGAAGGCAACTTGTGCAGATCATAGGCAGAAACAGATTTTCCATCAGATTCCAAAGTTTGTGCTGGATTTTGAGGGTCAGTCCGCGGACTCGAATGGGTGAAAATCAGGCCAAATCAAACTATAACGACTGTTCTTTCGGAAACCAGGATTCTTTTGTCAAAGGAACGAGGTTAAGTGTATTGATTTTTGCGAAATCCCAAGCCGGTCGGAAATTTGAGGTTCTTGAAGTTGCAAGCCTTGTGAGTATATATATATTTATAGAGTAGGTCAAACTTCAAGTTTCTAAAACCGCCTCCCGGAACTTTAAATCGACAAACCAAGCTCATAATAACATACATTAACACAGTGTTCATGTTTCTAAGCGTTTTTATTTGACTTTCACCCGTTCAAAAAAGCCCTAATTATCGTATTCACAAAATCCTTTGTACACAACCGAAGCGGCCATTAATATACAGCTAGCACAGGTCCGCAACGCAAACAGAGGATGGTAAACCTGTGGTGTCCCATCTTCAGCAGGCTATGCTGGCTGGGTCTCGTTCTTTGGTAGATTATTGTTGGACTGGTCAACTGACAACCCACAGCTCTTGGCATTCTTGTAAACAACCTGTAAACCTCCCCATTTTCCACTCAAAGAACCCCTCTAGACCACATGTGCACATGATACAAATATTATAAAGGCTCAAGTGAAATTATTATTGTTATTATTATTATTATTATTATTATTATTATTATTATTATTATTATTATAAAACGATAAGTGTGCATGTAGGTGCAAATGAGCAGTTGTATTTACTGTCCTAGTGTTTTCAAGACCCAGAAGAAGGCAGTTATGCCGAAACGTTGGTGTTATTATCTGACAATCGGTAGCGCTTATAACCAGTTCCTCAATATTTTCTAGTTCAGGGTACCACACAGTACACACATTATTATCATGTGTCATATTCCTCCATGATTTATCATGGGCTGGGAATTTTCACCACTGATTGTGTTATGAATTTTATGAATGATTGCAATTACTATTGGTGATTATGAGAAAACACCTCCCTCAAGCAAACTTACCGCCCCCCCCCCCGACCCTCTGCCCCCAGTCCGTAGCAGAATGGTAGTAGTAGTAGTAGTAAAACTTTATTTAATCACGGAAAATCATCAGTTAATTAAGTAAATAACTAAAACTAATTACAACTGCTTTACATGATTGCCGTGTGGGAATCCGATATATCAGCTATCTTCTTAATAATTTGCTTAAAATTATTAACAGATACAGCATTTCTTAGGCATTTGGGTAAGTTATTCCATAACTTAGCCCCGCTGTAAGAGAAGCTCCGTTTCAAATAGTTGGTGTTTGGTTTGGGTAGTGTCAGCTTTCCCTCAGAGTCTCTCAAGTTATAAACAGAGTGACGCTGAGAATGGCTGAATTCATCAGAATTCTTTACTTCCTTGGAAAGCTTGCTTACTTGCTGGACATAAAAACTAGGGGGAACACTGAACACATCTTTTTTCCAGGTGGGAATTCCCCATATGTCACACCAGCAAATCAGCTTAAAGAAGCCCCAAAAGACTCTAACGTCACTTTACAATTTCTTGTCACAATCCAACATGGTAACTACAATTAACCGAGATTCTGGCACTCGCACGCCCCTAGAAAATGCCTGCATTGCAAGCTAACGTCACAGCCTTTTTGTAAACTTACCATCCAGGTAGTCCTAAAGCACCAACTAATGTTACAGTCAAGCGCACATCCCTTGACACTGTGCTAGTCTCCTGGGTCCCTGGATACAATGGAGGAGCCGCCTGTACATTCACTGTGCAGTTTAAGAAAAGTGGTTCAAACAGATGGATCTCTGCTGTAGCAGGGATCAATACTACAAGCGCTGAGTTACGTAACAGAGAGGCCTGGGAGGGTTGGTTTGATTTCAGAGTGACAGCTGTCAATCAGTTTGGCTCAAGTGAATCCAGCAGGGTGTCAGTTGAATTAACAGGTATGAAGATGGTGTAGTTAAGAAGTTAAGTGAATAAATCCACAAGGGGGCTATTAGTCCTCTGTATCCAGATTGAATTGGAATTTATAACTGTTGGTTTTTGAGGAGAGGGAAACCGGAGTACCCGGTGAAAAAACCTTCGGAGCAAGGACGAGAACCAATAAGATAAGAAACTCAACTCGGGTCTGACGACGAGTCCGGGAATGAACCCGGGCCACATTGGTGGAAGGTGAGTGCTCTCACCACTGCGCCATCCCTGCATCCCTGGCGTTAGGTCAGGATGTGAACATAGAGGGCTGAAGGCTTCATTTGAAATAATTCAGCCTTAGTTATAGCTATTATTTTGTGGTCATAAGTACAATTTGTAATGGATCAAGCACACACATCAAAGAAATGGCTTTTTTAACATTTTGCTTTGATGAGAGTTTAAAACATGTTGTGAGCATTTGTAACATAAAAACTTGCAATCCATTCTCTCTGTTGTTAATTTAATTTCATTCTTTCGCCGGCCTTCATAACTCACGTGATCCCCTCAGTGTAAAAAAAACAATAGCAACACTCAAAACATGAGATCGCATGATGTAAGGCGGAAGTTAAGGGCGAGAGTTCGGCCTAGCAAAACCAGCCGGTCTGGGGCGAGTTCCTCATAGAAAGGTGGGTAAAAACGGGTGTTACCAGACCCAATCGTCACTATAATTATTGTCCACGGCCGGCTAATAAGAATGTTATGTGGACAAATACACGAACACATATCGTTAAGTGATGACACTGAATTCAAAATTGACACTGATCTCGTGGATGTTGGCATAATATTTTATTTGTTGGCTTTTCTTCAGGAAAAACTACTGGCCCAAAACAAGGTGCAGACAAGAAATCATCAACAGCTGCAATAGTGGGTGGAGTGTTGTCTCTTATTTTGGTCATTGCAGTGGCAGTGGTTTTGTTCCGTTTTAAGAAGAAGAAGTCTCCACCTGCACCTGTTTCTGCTGTTATATACGCTGTTGTGGTATGCATCATTTTGTTGCATGTAAACTTCCTGTCAATCTGGTTGAACTTGTGCTGCCAGACAAATTAACCACGGACAAGCACAACATATGTCTCACTCAAATTCATGAGATTAGACCGCGCGAGGTCTTGTCCTGGATTGCGGATCATAAATATGGACTGTGTTGCAGTCCAGCCTAGATCTATAAAATCAGCAAATAATTGCTCAATTAATCAACCAAGGTCTGCTTAATTGATAAATTGCAAAAATTAACGCAATTCGTGATGAATTCGGGCAAATACCTTTTATAGACCGCACGACAAGTCACATATTGCCAAAGAAAGGGGTCACTAGCCTCATTTACTAAATTGCAATCAAACTCCGCTCTAAGAACGTGCAATCTCTGTTGTCAGGATGAAGAAAATAACACTTACGATACCCCTTTCGTGAACGGCACGGAAACACTACAGGAGAGATCTGACGCACGCTCTTACGAAACCATCAAGCCTGATGCAGCTTCAGCCATAGCAGCAGGGGGTGGTGGTGAATACGCCTCTTTTCACGGGCCTAAACAATGGGAGGTCCCCAAGAGAAATGTGCGCCTTGAAAAGATTCTGGGCTCGGGTCATTTTGGTAAAGTAATGGAAGGATTTCTGAAGACCAAACAGGGTACCCAAGTTGTCGCTGTAAAGATGCTTAAAGGTTGGTATTCAGTACAATTCACAAATAACCCTTGTGGAATCAGCTATGCTATCATAAAGACCGTCACGTTTGGAATAGGTCATCTTTAAAGACGTTGAGCCGTTAAGAGGACTTTTAAGAAATAAAGAACCCGCAGCATAACAACCAAAGTTTTTGGAATCGATCATTTGCAAAGACATCCACTGAATGTTTTTGACTTGTACAATGAACCCAAGGCATTGACTGGGCGTGCTAGAGACGTTGAATGCATTATTTTCAAGGGCACACCTGCCTTGCCTGCATCTCACACTTTAATATAACAAGCAAATCTTGTGGTATTAGCCATTGTCACCAGTTCTGGTTATTTCCCCCCTTTATTTAGCGTTTGCTAAAATATACTCTCTTTAACAGAAAATGCTGACGAACAGCAGAAAAAAGAGTTACTAGCCGAACTGGAGCTAATGAAGACCATCGCCCCTCATCCTAATATAGTGGGTTTAGTCGCCTGCTGTACCACGTCAGGTCAGTCAAACGGAAACATTAACTTTCCTCTTTTGCCTTCTAATAGTATCACGTGAGAAAATGAAAAATGGAAGGCACCAATGGAAAATACTGCTCAGTAGCTTTCATTTGAATGCTCACACTTAAGGATTTTATCCACAGACGCATAAGTTAGAACCACCTTGTACAGCATAATGAACAATACCAAAGCAAAGTACTGTTCGGTAGCTTTCATTTGAATGGTCACACTTTAGGATTTCATCCGCAGACTCAAAAGCTAGAACCACCTTGTACAGCATAATAAACAGCACCACAGGAAAGAATTGCTGAGTACCTTTCATTTGCCAATAACGGTAAACCATGCAACTGGTGCCAAATGCGAGGAAACATCTAAACAACGACGTGCGCGTGAAAACGATGGTAAACCAAGTTTGCTCCTATAGGTTACGGCACACGGTGCGATGTTTTTAATAAATTGCAGAGATCAGCAGACGAAATAACGAGCAAATCCTGATAATATGCTTTCTTTCAGATCAACCGTTTATCATTGTTGAGTTCTGCTCCCTGGGAAACTTGAGAGATTTTCTCCGTTCCAGTCACGGCAGTGTCGTGTACGCGAACATGGCGGGGAACAGTCTGACGTTAACATGCCGTGACCTTTTGTCATTTGCATGGCAGTGCGCGCGGGGAATGAGTTACCTTGCCAGTCTAAACGTGAGTTGGGAAATTCAAAGTCGGAAAAAAGATCGCACATTTTGTTTTAAATAAATTGAAAACAAATATGACCTCAGGGACGTACTGTTCAATAGCTGTTATTTGAACGGTCACAGTGTATGATTTCATCCGCAGACTCAAAAGTTTGAACCAGCTTGTATAGCGCAATAAACAGCACTACAGGAAAGTATTGCTCAGTAGCTTTCACTTGAGTGGTCACACTTTAGGAATTCATTTACGTCTGTTCTTTTCTTTTTCCAGATCGTTCACAGAGATTTGGGGGCCAGAAACATTCTGGTCGACGAAGGACGCGTTTGTAAGATCGCAGACTTTGGTTTGGCCAGAGATATCTATGAAAAGAAGCAGTATTTGAAATTGGGAGAAGTAAGTAGATTGTTGTCACGCTGTCAAATTGAACTGAATTAATTTCACTGTTATGTGCCGTGATAGTTTGCAATATGTTTGGCAAGGTAAGATTCACGGTCAAGATTCGAAGAAGTCGGTTCCACAGCATGGAAAGGGTGTGTGTGGGGGGGGGGGGGGGGGGCATTGTTTGCACTTGGAAAGGGAAAGGAAAGAGCGTTGTTTGCAACTTTGCTGTGCGGTATTTGGAAATGGTTTCAAAGTCATCTGTAGGGGTGTATGTTATTTTAGTTTTCTTGTGCATTTTCTTTCATTTCTTTAAAAGTGGTTACCCACTGGTATTGTCTACTTTTTTGGAAAAAATTGGGCACTACGGTGCTCGTGCGTTTTCGTTTGAAAAGGCATGCTTTATATCGGGCAGTTTTGCATAACGTACAGGTAACGACGATCGAGAACTCTGATGAAAACGAAGTCTCAGGAAAACGCATCGGTGTGTGGATGAGTAAGAATGTTAACAACTTTATCGAATTGACGCTAATTCTGGGTTGGCTTAACTCTGCTTTGAGCTACTGGACCTTGAGTGATAACGCAAAACCGAGGGTAGATTTATTTGCAGTATGCGTGTGTAGCTCTCGCTTAAGCAAGTGCGATTTTTTTTCATCCAATACCAAAACATAACAACAACAAATTTTTAACGGGCTAAAGCGACAGCTGTGCGGGTCTGCAGCAAAAAAATCCACGCCAAAGCTCTTTTAATGTAAACACAGGTATTTGTTCAAATTTGTCTCTTGACGTTTTTAGGCTGAGTTACCTCTTCGTTGGATGGCAGTAGAATCAATTTTCCAAGGCGTGACAACCGTTGAAAGTGACGTGTAAGTAATGAAAGAGTTTTTGCAAAGTTGATCTACGAGCAGTCTCTCTTTCCGCTCAGGGATAGTCGAACAAAAAGAACATGCAAGCGAGTGTGAAATTCGTCTCCCGCGTGGAGACGTGACGCGCGCGTGATAAGCCACTAGTGTACTCACTATACTAGCGGCTTGTCACACGTACGTCACGATAGCACGTAGCAAAGGATTTTGACGCTTCCTCGCGTGTTCTTTTTGCTCGACTGTTACTGAGCGGAAACAGAGACTACTCGCAGAAAAAGTGTGTTGAGATTCGATGGTTCCTACCCTGGGTACCAGAGATTTCTCGCGCGTGCTTTCGTGGAGCAGTCCACTGAGTGTTCGGGCGCGCGAGCCTCTAGCACCCAGGGTAGTTGGTTCCAGGCGTGGTCTCTACAGCGTGTCCTATCGCTTCCTTAGACAAGAAGCTTTACTCCACATTGTCTCTCTTGACCCGAGTGTATAAATGGGTGCCTGTGAACCAACAGGGGATCCTAAGAAAACCAGCTGAGGGATAACCATTTGATGAATTAGCATCCCTTCAAGGGATCGGAGGGGGGAGGGGGGGGCTGGAGTTTTTCAGTCAAACCAGTGTTTAGTGCTGATCATGTGGCCTGGATGCCTTAAATTTAACATATTTTCAATGTATTTGTTTTCTTTCAGATGGTCATATGGCGTTCTTCTATGGGAGATAGTCACGTTAGGTAAGGGCGGAATCTTTAAAGTTAATAAATACTGCTTTGTTGACCAAGTCGTTACTGCTAAGAATGATCACTGTTTCTGATGGAAGCTTCTTTTTATTCCAGGTGCTAATCCGTACCCAGGCAAGAGTAGAGATGACGTGATCGATCAGCTTCGTGCAGGTTACAGGATGCCCAAACCACCCTTCTGTTCTGATGAACTGTGAGTATCCCAGCTAGCACTCGAAGCTCTACCAACAGTCATGCCCCGTGACGGCCCTCTCTCTTTTTCTTGTCCCGACTACCAGTCCCTTCATTCAAATGTCCTTACTGAAACTCAAAACGGCCGCCTTTCTCTCTACAATAGACAGTAAATTCTGCCCGAAGGTGGCCTGAAGTTCATTCTGTTCAACCATTGGACTAAGAGACCGAGTTTTCTTTGTGCTAATGGTCAACAAAGCACAGCCGACTTGCCTGTTGCCTATAGGAAACGCGGGCAAATTCAAAGTATTGAGCTAAAAGTGATAGAAAGTTCTTACGAGGAACACTTTCGTCATGCGAATTCTTTATTTTTCTATCATCTTCATTTTTTTGGTCTCTTGTAGATACTCCATCATGTGGCAGTGTTGGCAACAGGACCCCAAATCCAGACCAACATTCCTAGAGTTAGGAAAAACTCTGCACAGACTTATGACTGCACAGACGGTTAGTATACAAGTTTTATTTGTACTTCATTAAACAGAAAATCTTTCCAAACTAAACCTAGTCTTATCGAAACTGAAAAATCGTTCTAGAACACCAACAATTAAAGAGAAAGCTCGTCAGAACTTTCGGAACTCATCCGAGTCCCTTTGTCGGTGATGTGATTACTGATGTGCAGCCTTGTTCGGATGAAGAGGCTGAGGGATCGTTCCTTCTATCGAGGCAGGGAGTTGCCCTGGAAACCACATCATTGAGAAAGTGCCTCGGCTCAGACGAACTTTCCCTTTAGTTGTTGATTTTTAAGAATAATTTCTTCTATGATGATTTCCCAACAAAGGAATCTCCACGCTGTTATGTTTAAGCCTGGTTTACCATGAAAAAATGTATTTTAGATTGTTCACTTAACCGGTTGTATTTATCCGTTTTTAGCTATCTATTGATCTGAGCAATTATGATCGAAGCTACGTCAACACCACAGAAGAACACTAGAGACATGGAAGGGTACCTGAATAAAACAACATAGTAACAATAAAAAGAAAGCTCTTCTAATTGCTTCTGCGCCTCCCTACTGCGCACGCAATACACTGCCTACGTCATGCGTAGCCGTGTGAATTGACGCCGGATTTTCTTTAATAGATCACTTTCTTTATCGATTATCTGCGTTTTGTAAAAAATTGAAGAAAATCTGTGTTGTGGAAGTTTGATTTCTTTTAACTTTTCTGTCCACGCTTTATCGAATTCCTCTATTATTTTAAGACGTGGCTACGTACGCGAGCGATTTTTTGCTTGCGATGGTGATGCGATTTTTTTTTAATTGTTGCGTCGCCGACGCGTGGCGGTGGCTACACTTGGCGACAAAGTCGGTGATGTTGTCGCAAAAAATTCAACTCACTGAATTCCTCGCGATTTTTTAAGCTGTGGCATCACCTGTGGTAGGGAAGCTACACATGCGATTTTCGCCGCGCGCACTTTAGCTACACGGTGCCGAGGAAAGCCCATCTTAAAGGTTGAGTTAACTGAAAGGATGATACAGGCTCAAATATTTTAGGTAAAAGACCATTTAAATAAAATTTGACTAAGAAATTAGGTCCATGGCAAGTTATTTTTATTATTTTTTAACTAACAACCATTGAGGCCATTTCGAGTTACGAGGACCGATTTGTCAAAATTGGGGTAATTTTCCACGCGCTTTATTTCGAAAACGAAGCGGGTTACTTCCCAATTTTTTCGCATTTCTGACATAAGTAACTTAGTATCTGACTGTAGCAAAAGTACGAAAAAAATCTGTGCTGTAGAAGACTTTCGCGCGAACGTCCTTAAGTATTACAATGTATGTTTTGTAGTGTAAATGGTATGTATAGCTCAACTCTGTAAATATTTTTAAAGGGTTAACTTTTGACGGCTTTTCAACTAATAAAATGAAACAAGGTGTAAGAAATTTATATCCAATTGTATTAAAAAGAGAAAAGCTGTCCCGTTGTTGTTGTTGTTTTGGGTTTGTTTCTCTTTTTTTCTCGTTTCTTTTCTTATCCCCCTCCCCCGTTTCGTTTCCTTCTCCCTTCCCTTCCTTTCGGAAAAGATGGGAGGGGGAAGAGAAGGGATGGACAGAGTGGTCTTAGTCTCTGCATGTTTTGTAACTTATTGTCGCCAAGGCCCTGGCCAAACGGAGATGCAAGTTATCGCAAGTTTGGAAATGCGACCTTATGTAGACGATGGGTGGCCAAACGACCATGCCATGCGACAAAACATCTCTCAAGAGACTCGTATTTGTGTTGTGTTTTATTTATGGCCTTAAACAGCTTGAAATCAGGGAAAGGAAAGCAAGTGTTGCCGAGGGAAGGCATTGTTCAGAAGACACAGTTATTTTATGTGGTAGCTACTATCTGGCAGACAAGGTCATGATAATATTTCTTCCTCTGCCATCCAATCTACTTTATCGTCTTCAAAGGCCCTGAAACAAAACGTTGAACACTCGATAAGTTTGACCAGCGGAATTCCGAAATAACGCTATTTAAAAATTTTCCTAAATGACAACTATATGCTGACTGAGAACAGCCAACTACACTAAACAGACGCATATTTAACAACTATTCCACCAGCTCGCCTTGAATATGAGTTTATAATCACCTCACTTCCGACAAGCGCTAGTGGAATTACTATTTCATTGAACTATCAACTCTGGTAATCCTTGCTAAATATTTTTGCCACATTTCTGGACAAAATTTTTCCTTCGTAGCCAAAACTTTTGAACGCCGGATGGGCAAAAAGCAAAGATTGTACCCGACAACTACAAGACGGTCACATGACGGCTTTCAGATTTGGCACATATTTCTCACCACATTCAAGTCAAACAGTTGAAAGTGCGATTTTCTTTATGAATCCCAGGATTGCGCGCGCTCAAACTTGTGACGTAGGTGGCGTGTATTTATTACTCGATAAGAAGAACGCGCATGACTACAGAGCGTGTGCACTGTCGTGGTTTGATGATCTCTGACCATTCAAAGTGCACGGTTTCTTTTCAAATTTGAAAGAGTAATGATAGATACACATGATAAAAGTTAAACTCTTCTGATTGGCTAAGGAAGAGATGCCGTTCTCATGATATGTAATGAGACTACATGGAAGAAATCTGAGTGTGAAATAATGTTACATGAGTGCAATTTACAGACCTACCAACTGAGGTATTGTGAAAGTTACCGAAGTTCATTCGAAGACGTTCGAATTCTACGGAAAGCCATCGGAACATTTTTGAAGAACAGTCGAGCACTTCCGAAGGTTACCGAAGATGAACTTAACCTATGTCTGAAACCTACCTATTGTAGTGCATGCTGCTTGTGACTGAGAAGAGAGCGTCATTCTCATCAATCTCACTCTGTTTCTGTTGTCCCGGGGGAACTGAGTAGCCTTTCTTGTCATTATGACACCATGTCACGCATACGTACATGATCATCATCAAAACCAACAATCCTATGATGCCTAGCGCCACACCTAATGCTCGTCTGTTGGTCACGTGATACAGAATCAAGGTTCGTTTGTCGGCTTCTGAAATCACAAGAGGTACTTCGATTTGGCAATGATCGGATTGTGCTTGGAAAAGCATGTATATGCTACTAGTTATGCTTCTAATCTACATCTACTTTAGTGCCTGATAAAGCAGTTTACACCGCATCACATCAGTATAAATAAATAAATAAATAAATAAATAAATAAGACCAATATGTTACAGTATGTACGATACTGAAATAGAAGAATATTTTAAAACCTTAAAACATTTAGAAAACCGCTCTCCCTTTTGTCGGGAAGCTTGTTCTAATGTTTAACTGACCACTGAAAGCAGCTGACGGAAAAAAACTACAATAATATTATGCCTAAAAGTTATACGTTTTTGACGGGTAAAAAAAACACGGTAAAAGTAGGGCTGGTAAATAAAAGTTCTGCATCGCTGACGTCATCACTGTTAGTACTGAAAGACGCTATCTTGATTTCATATGGGATGAAAGCAACTTAGGACAACAATTGGCTCCCTTCCTTTTTGTCGTTCTCTGGACTTCTTTTTTATTCTACTTTTGTTGCATTCGGTGCGTTTCGCCCTTAGCGATGGTGTCTGTTCGCCTGTGCTCCTCTCACTCACGCAGAAGCACAGAAACAGCCACGGCTGGAGACTGGGAAGCCAAAAGTTTCTTACCGAGATTGTTTCTCGTACCCAGAGTCCTCAGGCTTCTTGGTCAGCGGGCGGCGCTAGGAGAGACTCTGGGATAATGGAATTGTTACCGAAGGAATCCTGCGGTTAACGGTTCTTAGAACAGCCAATCAAAAACAATCACATTTTTTCCATTTCCCTATAGTCTCTCCTGGCGCCGCCCGCTGACCAAGAAGCCTGAGGACTATGGGTGCGAGATTTGTTTCTTACCTGAAGAGTTGGTTGCCGCTGACCAGAACACAAGCGCTCTACTCTCCGTCTGTTTGTACTTGTTATGCAAGGTAATGTTCAGCAAATACGTGCTGTTAGGCTGTAGGTGCTCAAACTTATGAATCCCATGATCCTGCGAGATATTACTAACCACGTGAAACCAGTCATTGGAATCTAGTAGCCTGAGAGCGAGGCTAACAAGAGCGGAAGAAAAGACACCATGATCTGTGAGACGCCACGTAATCTGGACAGACAGGTAAGACTTGTTTTGAGCCAACACGGTTGACAGCAGAGGATTAGATTCAGCTGTGAAAACAATGAAAATTGACATTGTATTAACTTTTGTGTATTCCAGGGATCTTCTCCACTGGGAAAGTCGTGTCATAGTTTTTCTGATATCTTCACAAGTGAATCGAACAAGACAAATTTATTCGCATTCAAAGATATCGATGATGTGAAGTTCCTGACACGTAAACCTTTAAGTAAAGATTGTACGCATATCCTTCGGACATTTTCGGCAATGTTCGGGAAATACTCAGAAAAATTGGCATGTCCTTTGAAACTCTCACTTTTCTAGTGCTATATCGAATGATTTAGTAGTATTTCCGTGCGGTTCTGTTTTCTTTCTCTACTATTTGCAAAGGGAATCAGAATTTTCCGTTGAACTTTTAGGCTTGGTCACTCTTACTGAAAAGAGGAGAAACTCTCTATCCTTAAACCCACCTTTCTTTACAATCACAGTGATAAACCTTGAAATTTTTCCGCTGTTGGACGAGACAACGCACTGGTACAGTCCTTCATCCTTGCTGTGCTCCACCACAGGGATACCAAGTTCGTCCTTGTGAATCACGTGGTGAGTATCGTTGGAAATCATTAGGCCTTCTTTGTACCAGGATAAGGTAGTATCCTTCGACGGTGCTACACAGTAGCTGCATCGAAGTCCAAGGTTTTCGCCTTGATAAACTGTTATTAAATTGGGAGAGGTCTTTTGATTGATGAAAGCAATGTCTGCAAGAGAATGGTTCAGGGTGTTAAGCATGAACCATTTTCCTTTAATATTATTGCAAATGTCGAAAAAAAGTTTGTTAACATTCAATGAATGTTAAAGTGCGCGCGTGCAATGAATAGGGAGTTTAAGCAACCACGACGCAATAGGCCTTAATGAGCAAAACAATGGCTCTGCACATGCATTCTACATTTTAGTACATTTCTTCGCCGTCCTCTGCGAAACCGAACAACGTGAAATGACTAGTTTTATGGTTTTATTTAGAACGGGGACACACGGCGGTGAATTTTTGTTTCTCTAGCTGAACTTGAGCGCTGTCCCTACGAATGCAGCTCCCGGATAGTTCGGCCACATCAGACAATTTAAACGAGTTGGAATAATTGCGAAGTAAAATAAAAGAACCGAAATACACCATTAAAATGACGTTCTCTGTTGTGTTGCTGCCGGAGGGCTTTTTCTGAGCCGGCACAGGTCACCCCGTCCAGCTTACTTGAACGCACGCCTCACGTAAACTCGCCAATTTCGCCATTCTCCACAGAATTGCCTCAGCCGGGCCATACGATGGTATAATATATCATTAAAACTGACCAATTCGGCCAGTTACTTGACTTTAATTTCAATCACATCTTTTAAAACAGTTACCCACAAGGCCTAATTGTCTATTCTTTGTGGAATACAATATTTCCAAAGTTTCTGTGATGCCTCGTAAAATCGCTCGAACTTGAAGCATTCTACACTCACCGGTCATTTTTGAGTTTACAAAGTGGTTTGTAAACGACAGACATCAAAAAAATTTGTACTATACCTGTGTGACCTGTGGAGTTTCCACACGGTGCGGTCTCATCAGAGGCAGTTTTAACAATGCTATCTCCCGTTGATACTGAAGCTGTTTCACGGTACGCAGTACTCTTCATCACAGCTGACATGACGTACCTCGTAGCTGGTGTAGGCTGAAGGTTGTGAGTAACAGCATACATGGCATGTTGTGTTGAAGACATCAATAGGTGTGTGGTGTTTTTGGCCTGTTCATCTCTGACAGTTGCTGCAAAAAATGAAAGTAACAATTGAAAACGACAATAAGGCCCAGTTCAAAAACAGTAGCTTCTGTTCATTTGCATTAGGTTTGGCACGTGTAAAGTTCGACGTTTGAACAGGAGCTAAGCGATGACTGACACCAGAAAATTTCGCCAAAGCTCAAAATGAGTGATGACGTCACAAAACATTATTTGAGAAAACTCTGACTTCGACTAAGAAAATATGTACTCATTTGAGCCACAAAATATTGAGATACTGGTTTTCAAAGGCTACCTATGTCTTCCAATTTTCACTAGCTTATCACAAATGAGTCGACGAGCATCCCCGTCACTTTCATATGGGAGTCCCTCACGCCCCCCCCCCCCCCCCACGGAGGGATACTTTGGAACATTAAAATCGATTCTTTCCACGTCAAATGACTGTAAACGCGAAGTTTATTGCCTACTCCAATGACACCACAGGGAGTCCACAATAATTAAAATAAATAAAATTAAAACTATCAACTTGCGTACGTTGTTTGTTTCCTGTAGTTTTCTTTTGTGTGCAGCATCAAGCTGATTGATGGCTAGCAACAGTACTGTAGTCGTGAGCTGAGCTGTTTTGTGCACGAGCGGATCTGAGTTATGCTAAATTTTTCTAATACTTTGTAGTATTACTAGCAATGGTAATTGGACTGAGTGGAATACAATTCAGGGAGTAATCGGGCGAGTAATTTTAAATCGGCCGAGCGCGTAGCGCGAGGACGATTTGAAATTACGAGCACGATTATCCCTGAATTGTACGACACGAAGTCCAGTTACTAATTAATCGTATCTATAACAAAATGCGAGATTAGGAAAATCCACGTGCCCGTCAGGGATATATTTTTACTTATCAGTTTGCAAGCAGTGGAGAAACAGCTATAAAAAAAAGCCATTTCAGTGCACTTGATTGACGCGCGCGCAGCGTACTTGTCCGATTATAGCTATCCAATTACCAAAAGTTCAAATTGGACAACTAATTGGACAGCTGTAATTGGACACCCACGTGATCACCCTCCAATTACGTATTGAATAGGCGCGCGGAGAACCAATCACAATCGAGCATTTTGTTATAGATACGATTATATAAGAAATTAGCATAACTCAGATCTGCTCGCGCACAAAACAGCTCAGCTCACGACTACAGTACTGTCGCTAGCCATCAATCAGCTTGATGCTGCACATGAAAGAAACCCTCTGAAAATTGACAACGTAGGCAAGTTGAGAATTGTAATTTTATTATTCCTTTTCTCAACTATTGTAGACTCCCTGTGATGACACTAAGAATTAAATTGATTTTAGTTTTCAGGACTAAGACATGAAATTCAGGAAAACACTTTACAGACTACCCTATAAACCATTCGTGTGATGCCCTGTGGCGAAATGGAACCCAGGGCTTTCTCTCTCCCTGATCATGAGATACAGAGGCAGTAAAGAAAGTCACATCACAGTACATAGAGAACTCTAAGGAAAACTTTTCAGAACACTTCAAATGTTGAAGCAGATATAATGAAGCTGTTAGGGAACTCACCTTCTACCTTCAATGCGGCTGTCGCACTCAAAAGAGTTCCCCGTTTTCTCCTCGAATTTTACACTTATAATTTCCACTGTCGTTAACTGTAAGATTGTGAATTTCCAACTTCGTTCCTGATTTGAGAAGCTTGTACTTATTTTCATTAACTCCAGGAGCTAGAGCTCCATTTTCAAATAAAATAAATTGCGAAAAAGCATTTTCAAAAGACCAGCTGTTTTTTAACACGGACGTTCTTTCGATGTCTTGGCATATGAATGTCGCATTAGACCCCGCCCAAACGGCTGAAGAGTCGTGTGCGAACACAACACGTCCTGGAATTAAAAGAAAAATAGACGATAGAAAATATCTTGCCCAGATTCGTGCACTCTTCAGAAAGTGAGAGCATCTTGGTAGGAGATGAGGTGATACATTTATTTCGTTCGCTTAAGTCACTGAAACGAACATTTTGCCTGATTGACATAGTGGCGATTCTTAATCCCATTTCCGTTATAAAATTACATAGGTTAGGAGAACAGAGTCCATGACACTACCCTGTAGGGTGGTGAGAGGACAGATCGCAAGCTAATCCAGTAAGTCAAATCTAAAGCCATTAAAGTAACGAGACAGACATACACTTTTTCAAGAAGCGATTGCCCTTCATTTTTGGCTCTGATTTCTGCCTTTTGCCCTCAGTACATGTATTACTAAATATGTAATTTATATAGCGCAAGCTAATTAAGGCTGCAACTTTCGAACATTTCGTAATTAGTATAATACGATGACGTCATAGATGTAATTTACAACTTTACGACCTGCTAGTCAGAAGAACTGTGAGACGCCACTGGGTAAATGTATTTCTTTGATTTGAATTAACATTTGCCTTTCACTTACTAACACTACTCTGTAATTTAGATTTTGAACGTCTACACTCCCTGCGATGATTGCTAAATAAAAGGAGTCGTTTCAAACCGTGGATAATCTTCTACTAGCAACACATTCAAAATCCATGGTGGTCTGCTACAAAGCGACAACTGGATTATACTGAAGATGTCTGAGAACACAGCTGCAATCGAAAAAGCCAAAGGCAAGCGCACAACAGCTAAAGGACGATTTACAAGAAAGAGGAACTTCCTCATCAAGTCAATAGAAAACGATCAAGGAATTGAACCAGTTGAAACAAATTATGCAAAATTCGCTGAAGCGTATGATGAACTAGAAGGTAAGCATGAAACCTATATTGACCTATTGCCGGATGAACAGTCTGAAGAAGCAGAAGCGTGGATGACAGAAGTCCAAGAGCAATTTAATGATGCGACTAATCGCAAAATCAAATATGTGGAACAAATCACTTTGAAAGAAAGAAGAACACGCGAGGACGAGGAGCGTCAAGAATACATTGACAAAGCATGAACAAGAAGGAACACAGCGCGCGCAGTTTTCGAAGCTTTGTACAAAAGTATTTCGCACGCGCTGCAATCGAAGGAAATTCCTAATTTTGCATTGAGAGATTTACAAACGCAAATAGAAGACGAATTTCGAGAATGCAAACAATCAAACGCAGAACTGCTACAGTTATATTATCCAGAGAATCAGCAGAAGCTGAAATGGATTGGATCGCCACAATCCAAACATGTTATCATGAAATAAAGGAGAAAATAGTAGTAAGCTACACTAATGTAGAAGAAGCTAAGGGAACAAAACAGGAGTTTACCGCCTCAGCTTCGTTTCTAAAACTGGAAAAGGTACGAATGCCTCAGAATTTGACGGAGAACTGTGCAAGTATCCGCAATTTAAAAGAGACTTCCAGAAGCAAGTTATGACTCAGACGCGAAAGAGTGACGCAGCATACGTCCTACGCACCTGTCTTGATGGGGAGCCAGCGAGACTGGTGAACAGAAATATGACGAGAAATATGGAGACCCAGCCAAAGTCGCCGATGTTATCATTGATGGAATAAAGCGATTTAGAATGCTCAGAGAAGGAGAAGACAAACGCTTTATCGACTTTGTAACGCACATAGAGGATGGTTATAGAGACCTAAAGAGACTTGGCTTGGAAACAGAGATCACAACCACATGTTCGGTCAGCGTAATAGAGAAAGCACTCCCGGCAGATATAAAATAAAAAAATGGTCCGAGCTGGTAAGCTCTCGTGACAGCCCGGTTGATAAAAGCAACAAATTTCCAAGCCTTCTCGACTTTCTGCAGAGTCAAAGAAGTGCTATTGAATACGAGAGTGCTACACTCCGAGCAACTACTAGCAACCCAATCACAAAGGCGCAGCACACTACACGGGAAGTATTACAGAGGAAAAGGAGAAAATAGCAAAGAACCCAGACCGGTAGGCACTGGACCTCTAATTGCCGACTTTATCAAGCTAAGACGATTGATGAAAAGACGAATTTTCTCAAAGAAAAGCGAGCATGCTGGTCCTGTCTAAAGCCTGGCCACAGGCAGCGTATTTGTAGAATGAAAAGAGATTGTGGCGTGAATGGCTGCACAAAAAGACATCATCCATCAATTCACGAAAACAATGAAAGCACACCCCAACAAGCTATTGCCTCCGCAAACAATGAAAGTACACCCCAGCAAGCTACTGCCTCAGCAAATGTTTGTAACAACTCAAGCATCGATACATGTCTCCTACAGGTACAGAGAGTAGAGACCAAGAAAGGGACAGCTAATGTAATGTGGGACAACGCAGCCTCGCTTTGCTTTATAACCAACGCCAAAGCGAAAGAAGAAAAACTCAAAGGAGTCAAAGTGAATCTTTCTATCGTGAAGATAGGAGGAAAAAACGAGAAAATTGAAACAATGAAATACAAGCTACCAATTCTGGACAAGCAAGGTCACGCCGTTGAGTTTGAAGTGTATGGCATCAACAAAATCACCTCTGACATCAAGCACGTAAACGTAGAAAGCATCGCCCACCTATTTAGAAACGTCACAAAGGATGAAATAGCACGACCCGCTGGTCCAATTGATGTATTAATTGGATATCAGTGAATACGCCGCTTATCCCTCTGAAAGGGAACAAAATATTGGTCATCTTGTACTACTGAAAAATCGCTTTGGGAGATGTGTTGGAGGAACTCACCCACTACTTAAAGAAGTGTACATGACTCATAATCTTGGAAACGCGAAAGTCAACACGATTGTAGGCAAAGTCAACATCGAAGATTTTTACACTATCGAGGCCCTTGGTGTACAGTGCAAACCGAGGTGCGGGGGATGCAAGGGTGGAAAATGCTCCTTGGGCGCCAAAGATTATACCATACAGGAAGAAAGGGAACTGGAATTGATTGAGTGCAATTTAACTTTCAACAGTGAAGACAGCGAGTCTCATTTGGAGATAAACCGTCCGGCACGATCGCCACTATAGCATTGAGAAAAACGGCAGAGATGATGCGTAATGAATATCCAGAAGCAGCAGACATAATCCAAAACAACAATTACATGGACGATATAATCGAAAGCAAAGATAACATTACAATGGCCCGTGAGTTCAGCCAAGATATAGAGAAAGCTATCGTCAAAGGAGGATTTCAAGTCAAAGAGTGGATATTCTCGGGAGATATTAGCAAGCAAGAAGAAACAATCATGGTACAGAAACCACATACATCAACAGAAAAGATACTTGGGATCAAATGGAGTCCATGTGAAGATCAGCTATGTTTTGAAGTCAAGATCAAATTCTCACCGAAACGAAAGATAACTGCTTTACAAACAAACAACACAACCACTGAAATCCCTCCTCAACAACTCACAAAGAGGATGATTCTCTCACAGATCAATGGTGTGTACGATCCTCTAGGACTAGCTGGACCGTTCACTGTAAGAGCGAAAATTCTAATGCGGCACTTGTGGGGAAGTGATCAGAAGCTAGACTAGGATGATCCCATTCCTGAAGAAAGAGAACTGGATTACTTTCTTTAAAGATTTGCAAGATATGGGCCAAATACGATTCATGAGATGTATGAAGCCCTCAGATGCAAATTGGAGAACCTATTCTCATAGTATTTAGTGATGCATCTCAAGACGCATATGCTGCATGCGCATACGTTCGATGGAAACTACAAATTCGTCAATTGAAAGTAACCTGATTTTATCTAAGAGTCGCCTGGCACCAATCAAAAAATATCTATCGATCGTATCGAACTATGTGGAGCGGTATTGAATAAACGCCTCAAGACCTTCATAGAGAAAGAATGTAGGTACCGATTTCAACGAATTTATCACATCGTTGACTCACAAATAGTACATGCTATGATACAGAAAAATTCCTACGGATTGAACACATTCGCTGCCACAAGAATGGGAGAAATACAAGAAGGAACAAGCCAAACCGATTGGTACTGGGTAGAGAGCGAACACAACATCGCTGATTGTCTCACGAGAGGTAAGAAGCCTAGCGATATCGGGCTCGAAAGCATATGGCAGAAAGGACCCGAATTCCTAAAACAACCAGAAGAAGAGTGGCCAATAACTCGCAATTATTTAGAACCACAACTACCAGAACGAGTCAAGACTGCGATGGCTACAAATATCGTTGCAGCAAATAAAGAACTCTCTAACATCACCAAGAATTGGGATTGGAACAATCTAAAAGGTTTTGGCGTAACTGAAGGATTTGAGTGGATCTTTACATCCGCAGACGCACCCTGGCAAAACGGAGTTACAGAAGCTCTCATTAGATCTGTAAAACGAGTAATTAATGCTTCCATCGGCGATAGTATTTTAACATTCTCGGAGTTACAAAGAGTACTTTACGAAGTCGCCAACTTACTTAATGAGAGACCAATAGGAAGACACCCTACGTCACCTGACGACGGAGCGTATCTTTGCCCGAATGACCTATTGCTTGGCAGAGCCACGTCACGAGTACCAAGTTGCCTCTTTGGCGAGAAAGCGAGCAACAGGCCAACGGTTCACATTTGTTCAAACAATAATCTCTACCTTCTGGAAGAAGTGGACGAGAGATTATTTCCCAAGTTTGCTAATAAGACAGAAATGGCATACTTCTCATAGAAACATGAAGGCAGGAGACATTGCCCTAATCCAAGATTCCAATTTAATCAGAGGACAATGGAAGCTCGGTAAAGTCTCAAATACCCATCCAGGAACGGATGGAAAAGTACGCAAAGTCGACGTGCAATATAAGAACCTCAATGCAGATGAACCTACTACGAAATATAAAGGCAAAGGCTATGTTACTGTGCAGAGACCTGTACAACGACTGATATTACTTCCACCTATTGAAGAACAATGAGTGAACTCTCAATTTACTTAAATGTACTTACTAAAAACCTCATTACAGACAGGGGAGTGTATTACTAAATATGTAATTTATATAGCGCAAGTTAATTAAGGCCGCAACTTTCGAACATTTCGTAATTAGTATAATACGATGACGTCATAGATGTAATTTACAACTTTACGACTTGCTAATCAGAAGAACTGTGAGACGCCACTGGGTAAATGTATTTCTTTGATTTGAATTAACATTTGCCTTTCACTTACTAACACTACTCTGTAATTTAGATTTTGATCGTCTACACTCCCTGCGATGATTGTTAAATAAAAGGAGTCGTTTAAAACCGTGGATAATCTTCTACTAGCAACACAGTAAACTTTTGACTTTGACCTTTGCTTAAAGTGAGCTTTTAAAACCATTTTCTGCAACGAGAGAAATAAAATCTGTATTCAAATATTAATCCTGAGTTAGCGTTTAAAAGTTTCCGAAAAGGCGGGGAACATTCTTCTAAAATTTAAGACTTTTGCTATGTACGAAAGGACGCAAGGTTTGTTGCGAGGCAAAATGTGCTTGGGAGAAGCAAAAAAGGTTCATTTTAGAACCTTCTGACTTTTTAACAAACCGTGTGGCACTAAATTTTTGCGGGAGTTTAATTTTGCGGATTGGCAATTTTTTGGGTTTTGCGGGAACTAATTTTTACGATCAGAAAAGAAAGTCGCGTTAAAATAGAACTGATAACAATTTCGTTTTTTATTTGACTACATGCAAAACAAAGACGGATAAAACAAAATGCGAGTGTAAAACAGATTAATCAGTGTCACTCTATTACAATGGATCGACAACTAGAGTACCAATTGATGTATTATCCACAGAATTATCTATAGCATTTTCTTCTTCAAACCAGTATTTTTTTAATGTAATTTCTACAGTGGAGTAAATTTTTGCGGAAAAAAAATTGCGGTGATTTTATTTTGCGGGAACTTTTTTTGCGGACCGCGAAACAACCCGCAAAAATTTAGTGCCACACGGTACACTGGGTTGCGGAGCAACAGGGGAAACATAAGGGAACTTTTACAGAAACTCATAAGGACTTGAAAACTCCTTATGAGTTTCTGATCACATACAATCGCGAGTCAAGGACATTAACCAGTAGTTGAAAGTTCCCTTTGCCTGTATTGCTCGTTAACAACGAGTGGAAAATTCCTGTTTTGGTGTCTTTGGCTCCTTATTATGAGTAGCGATGTTACCGTAATGACGGAGTCTCATTTGCATGGGGCGTTTTCCCCCCAGACTTTGAGTTGCTGATGAGAGCCTTTTAAGGCTAAAGCAAATCAAAGTCCGCGAAAAATGGAAAACAATAAAACATTGAATGAAAAATAAATGGAGAAATGAAAAAAGGACCCCCTCCCCCCTCCCCCCCAAAACAAACGAAAAACCACATGAAAAACTGAATTGTCCCTGCACTTTTACCAGCAAATTCTTATATTTCAGTTTTAGCCGTTTCCTTTAACACGGTACGTATACATCCAGGTTCCTCCTGCTGTGACAAAGAGCAGGGCCAAGTTGTTCAAAGCAGGGTTAAGCTAACCCAGGATTAGCGGCAATTTTCAATTCCGATTTGTAGCCAAGCGATACAGATTCCTGTCAATCTTTTTTGCGCTACATTTTGAGTGAGACTTTGGTTGCTTTCAAACCGTCACTTGGAATTTCCCGCGAAAACTCTTTTTGAAATAAGAGAAACAGGGACCTTGGTTAAATTTTAATCTCAGGTTAGCGTTAACCGGCTTTCGAACAACCGGGCCCTATACTTGGTCTGTCTAAACTAAAAAAGTTTGTTGTAGTAACATTGTTTCTTGTTACGTTTCCTTCTGGCGAAACTTGGAAACATGTTTCGTGAATCAAATTTTGCGTTCGGAAAGCAACGTTTTGACTAAAATTCTAAAACATTTTCTTGTTGCCGAGATGCAAAATGATTTGTTAATTCGCAACATACAATTCTCGTGAGGCTGAACTGACAGCAGTTGCTTCCGCAACGATTACTGGTTTAGCGGAGCCCTTACACGTGCATCAACTGTTCGACGTTTACGCTAAAAGTCAAGATATTTTGAAAAAAAAAAACCTTACCTTGAACGACGTGTGGAGAAAGGTAAATAATAACGCTACTCAACACAACAAAGTAGGCCCTCATATCAAAGCCATCATAAACAAGGAAAACGACTTTAGTAAAGGAAAGAAACACAGACCGTTAACGCTTGCTGTCGTAGTCGCGAGTTGTTTGTTTACGTCATTGATTTGTTTGATGACGTTGCGTGCGTGATGTCTATGTATGTTTATGTCAGTGCGCGCGCTGCTCTCTTGTCCTCACGACCTCGCATTTTATCCTTTCGCCTTTAGCCATCCCGTGCTTAAGGCTATGTTTACACGGGACGGGGCCATAACCGTTCCGAACCAAACCGGACCGGATCGGCTTTTGTTTACATGGAACTGTTTGGAACCGGTCCAGCTGATTACACGGGACCTTTCTGGAACCGGTCCGGAACGGACCCAAAACTAGACCTGCAAAACAGCAGGTCCAGTTTTGGATCCGTTCCGGACCGGTTCCAGAAAATCCCCGTGTAAACAGAAGGCCTATCCGGTCCGATTTTCGGACCGGATCCGTTTGGAACCGGTCCCCTGTAAGCACAGCCTAAGAGAATACCCAGTCTAACACATAATTCAACAATGAAGACTGCACATAACCGAAATAAATATCTTTATTGCATTTAGCAGCAGAGAGAATTATATCACAGCGTAGAGCATTTATTAGTCATTTCACTGGCTCGGGTGAAGAATGTCACAACTTTTCACATTGGGCCAAAATTACATTTCACAAAAAAAAAACACCTGAACATAGTTTCACCTTTAATTTCAAAAAACAAAAACAAACAACAACAACACAAACAAACAAACAAACAAAAAATCAATCGGGTCCAGTTGTTCGTCGAGTGGATACACATATTCAGTCCGGTATCCATTGAATAACTCGGGTTTTTTTTCGTTCTCTTTTTTTTCAGTGGATAAAATTGTGGGTTTGTTTACTAAACAAGCGTTAAGATTATCGTTGTCACGTCAATATCTGTCTAATTTTTGCCACGCGAATCAGATCGCCGGTTATTATCTTCTGTCAGATCATCTAACCAACAAAATATCCTCCAAGTTTGGAATTATTTTATCCACTGGACAACGACTTATACACACGGAATACAGCAATCCCCTCCTAAACAACCGGCAAATAGAAATTACAACATCAACATACTATATACTATCTGAATGAAACTGAACCATACTAATGCACTCTAACACACTAATAATTTGTGAACGAAACGATTAATCAGTCACATGTACTTCTTTAGTAAAAGACCCTAACAAGCCAAGTTTGAGAGAAAACGTCAACGTTAACTTTGAACTTATTTCTCTCAAACAAGTCAGTTACTGCATGTATGCCATATAGCCTTCAGTCAATTTTACTAGTCAATGTCAGACTTTGAAATGGTGCTCTTGACCACACTGAAAAGGATGCAATTTCTATGAAGGAGTTTGACTGCATATCTTTCAGTACAGCGAGGAAAATTTGCGTGACATTTGCGTGCATCGGCCGGTGACAGCTTCCAGGCATTGCGTACATATTACTGATTCAATACATGCAAAAATGCAGTTTGAGCAATGATTATTTGTGACAAAAGCAAGGGCGTTTTGCTGACAGCAGTACGTAACAGAGCTGAAAAACGCTGCAAAAAACAACCGACTTTGATTTTTTTTTAGATCGCTGTCTCAAACCAAAATGATCGCAACCGTCTGATCACAACAAATGTGAATAACAAAATCAACCAATCAGAGCTTGACTCGCAAAACATACAACCGGTGTCAATCGCAGGAAAACATACAACCAATGCCACGCGCGGGAAAACTTGTAACGGGTGCCAAGCGCGGGAAAACTTGCAACGGGTACCAAGCGCGGGAAAACATGCAACTGATGCCAAGCGCGGGAAAACTTGTAACGGGTACCAAGCGCGGGAAAACATGCAACTGATGCCAAGCACGGGAAATCTTGTAATGCCAAGCGGCACAGAAAAATGCGTGTAAGCCAAGAAATGATTGGTTGTGCTTTTCATTGATTGGCATTTTCTTTGATTAGACCAAGCAGGCTGCAAATGTTGCTTACCCATTTACAGAGCTCGCCAAAATCAAATCCAAAACTAAAGCAGACATAACTAGTTTTGACAGTAAACTCAAAACGTCAGGAGGATGAGTTATGATTTAGTCAAAACCTAAGACGATTTATCAGCTCTGTTTGTACTGAATTACGTATTTGGAGATTTTCATGGAAGAAGAAAACTCGCGAACTATTCTGAGTTAACTACAGCGCAAATGTTATTTACAAACGAGACTGAATTAGGAGGACTGTTCGTGGGTGTGTAAGAAAAAATGGCAAACGCATGGGGAATCACAGTAAAGCTAATTACTGCTGCCAAAATATTCTTGCAATTTGCTTTGCGTGAATGATAACAATTTCAGCTGCGGCAAAAATACATTTAACAAGTGGGGTGTATAATTTTCACTCCCACAATTAATCTAGTATTTTTCTTCTTAATACAGTCCAACATCTCTTCAACGGCCATTCTTGAACAGAATTGTCTCTGTTTTCTAGCCTTTGTAAAGGGCGGCCTTTGCGGGGACGTTTTCATTAAGAGTATTTGAGTGAATAAATCGACTGTCCGGACTGAAAAAAAATATATGGCTGTCTAAAAGAAAATGGCCGATAGTAGAGGTTTGACTGTATTTTGATGCAACTGTAGATTAACCCTTTAGTGACTGATAGTGACTGATAGTGACTGATAGTGACTGATAGTGACTGATAGTGACTGATAGTGGGTCACTATCAGCCCTGATAGTGACTGATAGTGACTGATAGTGATTGTTGTCTAATTTCACCTTACATAATCACTAAATGATCAAACACATAGATCATGAGAATGAAGGGGATGGCCACGAAACAATTTCTCCCAACTTGTTCCATAAGAAATATATGGAAGCCACCCATGATAATATACAAGCTAATTTTAGGGCTTAGGGGGATAAGAATTCACTTGTCATGCACTAAGAGGTCAACAATGACCCTCCTGATTTGTCAACTAATTTAAAATTTACAAAACTCAGATGCGAAAAAAAGTACAGCAAATGACAAAAATAATGCGGTTTTAGAAGTGGACATACCTCAAAATTGAGCAGAGGTTCTTTTGTTTGTCAGTTTTTGTTAGAAAAGAAACTTACGTAATGTCACGCAAGAAACACATGACGTCACACAAAAACATGGACGTCACGCACTCAACTTTTAGTTTCAAAAAACGATAATCTCACTGTAAACAGTAGTCTAGATAAAAGAACTTTGAGATTTCAGTCTGAGATCACTAATATCAAATTTATGAAAACAGCAACGGAATGTATCATGTGGAAAACAACATACGCGAATCCATTGTTAGCGAAAAACAACACGCTCAAATTAGAAAAAAAATTACCCCGACGGCGAGAAAATTCGTGTCGATTATTTTTCGCAATCGAACAAAAAGAAAAGCATGAAATATGATCTTTTAGTCACCAAATTAAATATCTCCCGTTTGAAATTTAATTTACGCTCAAATTTAAAGCTCTGTTCAATATACAAAATATACCTCTTTTGTACAAAAACAAATTAAAAGTATCAAAAACTACGCCAAAATATCAAACACCTTGGGCGACCATGCCAACAGGCTGCGAGGAATTCTGGGGAATCATGGAATCCATTGTCTGAGAGGATACCTGAAATAACAATAGAAAGAAAAGATCGACTTAGTTAGTGTACAGGTGACACAACGACATGATGATGATGGTTATGATGACGGTAGAGGAGGAGGAGGAAAACCAAAAAACCTATAGAAGACCTTTGTGCACGTGGGCAATGACAAGAACTAGTAAACAAACCCCATCTGCGTACGATGTCGAGTCCAGCGACTCGATCCAAAGACATGATGGTGGGAGGTGAATTCTCTGACCATTACACAACGGCATGCCCCCCTTCCCCCCCAGTCCCCACCCCCCGTCCCTCGCCCGACTCCCAAATTAAAGTGTTAAGGTAAGGTCGAGTCGCACACACAAGCCAGGAGGCTCACGCGAACGGATCTTAACCCAGTTTCTGTCGCGTGAAGCAAATGAAAGTATTGCTACCGCCCCAGGTTGGGAATTATCCACCTGAGTGGAGAGAGAAAATGTGGAGTAACGTTTCTTGTCTCAGGAAAAAACACAATGACAGGGACCACACCTTGAACAACCAACGCTCAGATCTGAAGCCCAAGGCTAACCACTACGTCATTGCATCCCCATAAAAGTGCTGAGAGTGGTTAATTTTTTAAAGTAACCCAAATGGTACAAAAGTCTTGTTGTACAGGAATAACTCAAATTTAATGTCATACCCATGAGATACCAATTCTGACAAGTGGTTATTTAATTTCTTCCGCCAAACATTTTCTAGCTTCTACCTCAAAAAGTAGCCTAATGACGGTCATTTTAGAGTTTTACACCCAAGTGATACTCAACCACAAATTTTATCCCCTAACAGGTACATCAACCATCCCCACCATGTTTATAAAGAAGTTCTCCTGCTCTACCCAATGCCGGACTCCCCTAACAACATAAGATTTGCACTACTGAAGTAAACAGCTCCTTCTAAGTAAACTGCTTTAATGAAATCAATGGAGAACCTACCATATGCAATTTAAAATTATTGAACACTGCAGTCAGCTCCTCAAGTGTGTACTGAAAGAAAACAGAAAAAAAAACAGATTATTTTACGTCTGATGATTAATCTGTCCCTACAGTGAACACAGGTCTTGATCGGAGACGAGGTATCTGTCTCTACTAGACAAGTCATGTACAAAATCTGATGTGTCTAATTAGTTGGAAAAGGTGTAGAATGAAGCAAGCAGGTGTACTACTACTGCTCCGGGGATGGGATGCTATTTCATCATAGGGACCCCAGCATAAAGTGACTAGTGGGATGCTAGTCCATCACAGAATTCCCAACATGAAGTGACTAGGAGTATTTCTACTCCCCCCTGGATGGGATGCTAGTCCATCACAGGATCCCCAGCATAAAATGACTAGGAATATTACTATTCCCCCCTGGATGGGATGCTAGTTCATCACAGGATCCCCAGCATAAAGTGACTAGGAGTACTACTACTCCCCCCTGCATGGGATGCTAGTCCATCACAGGATACCCAGCATAAAGTGACTAGGAGTACTACTACTCCCCCCTGGATGGGATGCTAGTCCATCATAGGATACCCAGCATTAAGTGACTAGGAGTACTACTACTCCCCCCTGGATGGGATGCTAGTCCATCACAGGATACCCAGCATAAAGTGAGTAGGAGTATTACTACTCCCCCCCTGGATGGGATGCTAGTCCATCACAGGATACCCAGCATAAAGTGACTAGGGGTATTACTACTCCCCCCTGGATGGGATGCTAGTCCATCACAGGATACCCAGCATAAAGTGACTAGGAGTATTACTACTCCCCCCTGGATGGGATGCTAGTCCATCACAGGATACCCAGCATAAAGTGACTAGGAGTACTACTACTCCCCCCTGGATGGGATGCTAGTCCATCACAGGATACCCAGCATAAAGTGAGTAGGAGTATTACTACCCCCCCCCCCTGGATGGGATGCTAGTCCATCACAGGATACCCAGCATAAAGTGACTAGGAGTATTACTACTCCCCCCTGGATGGGATGCTAGTCCATCACAGGATACCCAGCATAAAGTGACTAGGAGTATTACTACTCCCCCCTGGATGGGATGCTAGTCCATCACAGGATACCCAGCATAAAGTGACTAGGAGTACTACTACTCCCCCCTGCATGGGATGCTAGTCCATCACAGGACACCCAGCATAAAGTGACCAGGAGTATTACTACTCCCCCCTGGATGGGATGCTAGTCCATCACAGGATACCCAGCATAAAGTGACTAGGTGTATTACTACTCCCCCCTGGATGGGATGCTAGTCCATCACAGGATACCCAGCATAAAGTGACTAGGAGTATTACTACTCCCCCCTGGATGGGATGCTAGTCCATCACAGGATACCCAGCATAAAGTGACTAGGAGTATTACTACTCCCCCCTGGATGGGATGCTAGTCCATCACAGGATACCCAGCATAAAGTGACTAGGAGTATTACTACTCCCCCCTGGATGGGATGCTAGTCCATCACAGGATACCCAGCATAAAGTGAGTAGGAGTATTACTACTCCCCCCTGGATGGGATGCTAGTCCATCACAGGATACCCAGCATAAAGTGACTAGGGGTATTACTACTCCCCCCTGCATGGGATGCTAGTCCATCACAGGACACCCAGCATAAAGTGACTAGGAGTATTACTACTCCCCCCTGGATGGGATGCTAGTCCATCACAGGATACCCAGCATAAAGTGACTAGGAGTACTACTACTCCCCCCTGGATGGGATGCTAGTCCATCACAGGATACCCAGCATAAAGTGAGTAGGAGTATTACTACCCCCCCCCCCTGGATGGGATGCTAGTCCATCACAGGATACCCAGCATAAAGTGACTAGGAGTATTACTACTCCCCCCTGGATGGGATGCTAGTCCATCACAGGATACCCAGCATAAAGTGACTAGGTGTATTACTACTCCCCCCTGGATGGGATGCTAGTCCATCACAGGATACCCAGCATAAAGTGACTAGGAGTATTACTACTCCCCCCTGGATGGGATGCTAGTCCATCACAGGATACCCAGCATAAAGTGACTAGGAGTATTACTACTCCCCCCTGGATGGGATGCTAGTCCATCACAGGATACCCAGCATAAAGTGACTAGGAGTACTACTACTCCCCCCTGGATGGGATGCTAGTCCATCACAGGATACCCAGCATAAAGTGACTAGGAGTATTACTACTCCCCCCTGGATGGGATGCTTGTCCATCACAGGATACCCAGCATAAAGTGACTAGGAGTATTACTACTTCCCCCTGGATGGGATGCTTGTCCATCACAGGATACCCAGCATAAAGTGACTAGGAGTATTACTACTTCCCCCTGGATGGGATGCTTGTCCATCACAGGATACCCAGCATTAAGTGACTAGGAGTATTACTACTCCCCCCTGGATGGGATGCTAGTCCATCACAGGATACCCAGCATAAAGTGACTAGGTGTATTACTACTCCCCCCTGGATGGGATGCTAGTCCATCACAGGATACCCAGCATAAAGTGACTAGGAGTATTACTACCCCCCCCCCCTGGATGGGATGCTAGTCCATCACAGGATACCCAGCATAAAGTGAGTAGGAGTATTACTACTCCCCCCTGGATGGGATGCTAGTCCATCACAGGATACCCAGCATAAAGTGACTAGGAGTACTACTACTCCCCCCTGGATGGGATGCTAGTCCATCACAGGATACCCAGCACAAAGTGACTAGGAGTATTACTACTCCTCCCTGGATGGGATGCTAGTCCATCACAGGATACCCAGCATAAAGTGAGTAGGAGTATTACTACTCCCCCCTGGATGGGATGCTAGTCCATCACAGGATACCCAGCATAAAGTGACTAGGAGTATTACTACTCCCCCCTGGATGGGATGCTAGTCCATCACAGGATACCCAGCATTAAGTGACTAGGAGTATTACTACTTCCCCCTGGATGGGATGCTAGTCCATCACAGGATACCCAGCATAAAGTGACTAGGAGTATTACTACTCCTCCCCCTCCCCTCCCCCCAGATGGGATTCTAGTCCATCACAGGGTTACTACCAGCATTGTTCCATCAACACAAATGGAAATCAACACAATGGAAAGCAGTGAACAGTCACCAACCACCAGATAACCCACCTCAAATGGACAACCTGGCTCTAGTGTCAAATGTGTGGGAATTAGCTTAGGAAACTGTTGTGCTTAAGCTTAAAGTACAGTCTGCTAAATTTTTCCTACCTGATTGAGGACAATAAATCCATCGAGATTAATGCTGGTCTTTCTTGCACAATCTTGGCAATAAACTAAGTGCTTCTTATTGTCTGTCACAAACAAAATATTGAAGACTTCCACCTGAAATAATAACAACAACAAATATGTTGTCATAATTGGGGGCTCAAGTACACAACATGACTGCGCTAGGAATAATGGTAAAGATAAAGTTCCACAAGGCTGCAAGTGGCCCGCAGTATTTTGCACCTCACCTCACACTGTGCGCAATAATGCGACCCTTCGTTATGTTTCTTGCCGTGCCACATGACCTCAATCCCAGCATGCTTCAGTTTCTCCATGGTTATCTGGCAGTACTTGAGTGACCTGGCCAACACCACTCTGCAATCATTGAAGGAGAATGTCATAAGAATTTGGAAATTTTTTGGCCAAAATTAAAGTGACTTTGCTCATATACAAAATGCTCTTAGAACAGCACAAAGTACAACAGTTGTAAAAAAGAAAAGAGAAGATGCTGACTGCGTTTTTCTGTAAGTTTTTTCTCGAAAACGAAGCGCATACCAATGAAAACAAATGCCGGGGTGACACTCTCCAAGCCAAAACAAGCTTGTGGGTGAAAATTCTGCAATTTTTGAGTAATTCATATTTTTAAAAATCGTCACTAATGCCCTTTTTCCACCGGGCCCTTTAACTGCAGATGTCAAGTGGATTCTTGAAATGAGAACAAAGTGTGACAATGACTTTTGGGCAGTTGTTTTTGCTCTTTCTCAGTGTGACAATCAGCAAGTAACGTGAAACTTAAAAGGAAACTTGTACCAAAGCACAACAGCCAACCAACAGTGGTTTCTGCAACATTGGCTCAACCTTGCAGATTGTTATCTAGTCCATGCCTAAGACACTTGCAATGCACTTGTGTAATAATAATTTACGCAAAACTGAATAGTACAATGTATTTTAAGATCCCCACTAGTGCAAACATGTCTTTTGACTTTTCAAAGTATTTCTAAAAATAACTGGCAAGTTCCCTTTAACATGGTTGACCAAGTCCCATGTTTGTGTGAAATGGAAACCATACAGAAACACAAACCAGATCTAAAAGTAAAAACAAAATCTTACCTGATGTGCTCAAACAGCTTTCTCTCTGCAATTTTAACATTCCTGGCTAAGTTCCAAGACAGGTGAATCATGGCAACTATGGACTTCTCACCTACAAATGAATTTGCCACGATAAATATTACATATAACCCAATAAATGCAACAAAAGAAGAAATGATGATTGTAATAATTATAAACACAATTCATGCAACTGCAAATATGAAAGCTTGCCTTGTAGTTTGTTCCATTCATATCTCTCAATTGCAATATTATACATCTCAGCTGTTAAAGGCCCTACATTCCATGCAATGTTGTTACACCAGCCCTATAAATGCAATGGCAATATGAGTCAGATCTTCAGCATGACAAAAAGGAAGTTACTGAGGGAGCTTACAAATCATCTGGTAAGTTAGACAACTCAGACTGTGAATACTACGTGCCACCTTGAAGGACTAGTGGAAATGGTCCTTCAAAATCTCACAAAGGCAGGTGACATAATTATGAGTGATCAGATTTAAGTGTACATGTATGGCAATTATGAATGTATCATAATGGTAATTATGAATAAATACTTTTAATCATGAATAAATACTTAATGCCTTACCGAAGACTGGACCCAGTGAACCACCCCTGGGCTAAGCCAGACAAGATCGCCAGGTCTCTGGATAAATCTGTAGACTGGTAAACGCTCCTCGTAAAGCTCCTCAAGGATCGGCCACCAAGAGCCTTCACAAAAGAAGTTCAGGATTCATTAGTGTGATTTCAGTTGATCAGGTAGACTGCCCCTCCTTACATCCATCTAGCATCTTGGCAATGTCTTTTTCAAGCAAATACTTGTCATGCACTTACTAAAAAGTTCTTCATATGTGAAGGGGGTTGTCAAAATGTGTTGTTCCAGAAAATATCCATACTCCCCCTACAGAGGGTTTTTTTGGTTTGAACCCCCACCCATCTGGAAATTCCAGTTTAGGCTCATATTTTCCTTAAAAATTTTTGGCCTTTAAGACCCCCCTCCTCCTCAGAATTTCCAATGACCCTCTAAGGCGGGGGTGACGTGGATATTTTCTGGAACCACACAACTATGTAGATAAAAAGCTCCCCCAGCTGCCTGAACAACAGCAGCATAACAACGATATCACCGATCATAGGCGCATTTCTTATGGTACCTCTGAAAATAACGCATGTTCAATAGTGCACCAAGGCAATATAACGGTTCCTTGATTTTTGTTTTCTCTTCAAGTTCCTCCTTTATAATGTTTTGATTTTTGATAACTGTTGAAAGGGAAAGATGATATCACTTTTACTTTCAAGCTCCAAGCCATAAATGTCAGTAGATCATGAAAAGAGTAATTAATAAACACTGAATTGTGATGAATTACCTGTTAGGAAATTCACATTATTCCTGCAACAGCAAAGAAATGGAACAAACAATTAGCACAAATATTTCATGTCAATGAAATGGTGCAGGGCTAGATCCAGAGGGGGGGTTGGGTGGCTACCCCCCCCCCCCTTTCGGGCTGTTTAGGCTTGAAATTAAGAAAGGGAACAAAACTACCACTGAGGCAATTTTGTCTCGGATTGTTCCGATATCGTTATGTCAGGTCAGCCACAACCCCCGCCCCCTTCAGAAATTCTGGATCTGCCACTGTGGTACTACAAGTCACAAGTCAAAAGAAAAACATGCTGTGAAAACTTACTTTTCACAGAGGTTATGGAGCACCCCCCAGTATTCTGTTGGTGTTGCAAACCATTCTGAGTCTCCTGGACCAATGTTGATATTTATGGCATAAAAATTATTGTTTTCTTGATGACCTGTTGGCACAAACAAAACACCGTCATCAACATCAATGTTTACTTATTTTGTACACTTTTTTCCCACAAACTTTTTGAATTTATGAAAAAAGAACTACATATGTAGGTGTAACAATGGGTTCCAGTGACAACCAGAGAGGCCTCACAAGATAACGCTGGAGGTAGCCCTTTTGTATTTTGTCAGCATTAGAGCACTGTTTCTAAACATTAGTTAGCAAATGTAGAAACGACACAGGGCATTTTGAAATGAAGACACAACCCAACTGGCAGAGCCTCATAAAGACAGTGTCTTGACAGTGGACACGAACAATGGCAGACAGAGACTAGGCTTTGAGCTATCTAGATCTTCAGGGGAAAGTCTAACTGGTTAACAACTTTATATTAAAGCTTGTTTCCTCCCTTGACTTGCAGCCCTGTAAAAACGTTTTCTAGTACAATGCATTGTGCAGCAAAGGCCAGTTTCCTGGCCTGCTTGGGGGGACCAATATGAAGCAAGGGGCAATAACCAATTAACTGCAGGTATCAAAATCACCAACTGCGGCACATTTTGACAGGGCTGGATACAAACTTTGGAAAAAATACACGCAGCCGAATGTTACCTGGTGTCCGGCAACCTGGTATCTTCATGTACAACTGCACGGAGTTCATCCCAAGAATAGTGTTGCCAACATGACTCAACATGTTTCCCGGGGTCACAACCTTACGGACATTACAAAACAACAGACAATTAACAAACATCCTGCTTTCAAAGGTCCCTTTACATGCATAGGGAAGCAAAAAGATTTCTCTGCTTCTGCTATTGGCTCAGCACTCTCTTGGATTAGTCAGCATTAATAGGAGTAGTAAGCAAGAAAGGACCAGTTCCTTTGCTTGATTTAGGAATGCAATGCAAAGTAAGCATCAAATAATTGAATTTACATGTAGGTCACAAATTCACCCTTGCTTTTTTAAGAGAGCTGTGCAGATCCTCGGCAGCAAAAAGTTTTGTAACATTCTTTACCAATGAGAGAATAACAAGAATTATCAAACAAACTTTTCTTCTATGTTACCCTACAGACGTGTTATATTCTGAGCTTATCTGGCAGGCAGCAACAGACATGGACAACTGGCATGACAGGGTTGCAGCCACCCGCTAACTATGATATTCTGTTGTGAGCTAAGTAGTAGGAAGTCTAAGTAAAAGATATTGGAAGACATTCAAAGTTGGCTTTCCTTACCTTTGCAAATGGTGGAAGTTTAGTGAGCTCTTGAAGCTGTGTTTTCCATCTGTGTGGCAATAAAAAGAGCATTAATTATTTTACATCACGATTATTCAAGCATTCAAACACTTCATTAATTAAAATACTAAGAAAATGCACATTTTCACGGCTAAACTTACTTTCTCTCGTCTGAAAGGTCAACATTGGTACCAAACTTTATCCATTTAAACTTCTTTCCTTTGCCTTTTTTGCCACTGACAGAAAGATAAAACAACAAAGACTTAGTCAAGTTACACAGAAGATACAGTACCATTCAAACATAAGTTGATTCTTGACCTGGAATCGTGACTCGCACATAAAGAATCAAATACCAACTCTTAATTAGCCGTCAAACTTGATGTAGCTAACAGTATACATACTTCTTTGAGCCTGATGAAGAGTCGCTGTCTGACTGTGATGGTTCCTTGACACCTAATTGTCTCTCTTGCTCTTCCTGAAGCACATAAAATACCACATACTCAGTCTACAACCACTGGCCATCAGATTAAACAACTGTTTCAAACTAGAATAGGAAAAAATGGGTATTACGGTACTAGGCCAGGTCATTGCCAGCCCAGTGCACGGCTAAAAAACATCTCGGCCCAGGTAGGCCTTGTGCATAACTAACAAGTACACTGAGAAATATGTTTAGGAGATGGGTGCTATAGATCGATTGTCGTTTTACCTTTAAGGATTCTTGAAATGAGTTAGCCTGATACTGGGCATACTTTGCAATTGTTGTGAAGGACCTGAATTGAAAGACACCAGATATTAATGCTAAATTGTTAGAGGCAAACTTTCACAAACCAAATTGTGGACAGCCATCTCCAGTTCTGTGAATACTTTTCACCTCTCATACATTGAAGGTAGCCGTGAACATCTTTTTCTCTTTCATTCTTTCTCGCTAGTTCACATGTACATGTATGATTCATTAAAGTAGTCATTATAACTTAACAAGTGGTCGCATTTTTTAATGTCACCCGGCAACAAAAGAACAGGACATTACCTGCTACTCTCACAAAGCCAGACTTTCTTTTCCCCAGCAGCGTCCCAGTTCTCATCTGACGCTTGCAGTCTCTGAAAAAGCACAAACATCAATTGAAGGAAATTTTAATTAACTCAAGCCATTTGTGACAAACTCATAATCAGAGTCTAATCAATAATATTTATCATTTACCTGTGTTCTCACTTCAACTTGATGATCAGGATTTGTTTCGACAAGGGTCTTAGTTGAAAATAAACTCAAATCTGCAAATAACAAGCAACTACATGTGTTAAGCTCAACAACCTAGAGCTTTGTATTCTTTACTAGGGGTTATGGCTTCTGCGACAAAACCAAGGTAATAACATGTATATTTGTTCAATCACGGAAAACTCTTGAACAACATAATACAATTTGTATACATGTAGACAATGCCAAACACTGAAATATGTGCCAAGAGCAAAAATAATAATCAAATAAATTTCTTGTAGGCTAGGGCTGTGCTGTGTTGTGATATAGAAAATGAGAGCTAGCTAAATAGATTTGATATAGATATTTAATTAAAAATAACTGTCAATTTACACATGCGCAGTTACCCATACTGGACCTTTCACTTTTAATAAAACATTATGCAACTTATACAAACCTAATCTTAGTGCTGCTGCTAAACCTCTGATTACTAAAATGGGCTCTTGACTATTCAACACCAGGTTTTGAAGTGCTGGTGAAAATGCATCCTTCTTGTTCTCAACCTAAAAGACAGAAGAACATTTTCATGGAATACCCTTTCACACGGGGTAGCCTTGGAAATCGATGATTGGTAAGGCAATCGATCAATCGATATCAATCAATAAAATTAGTTAATTGATATTGATTGGTATCGGCCAATCAATGACCAATCGATAGTCACATGAAACTCGTTCATCGATTATCATCGATTAGCAAAACAAATAGCTCCCAGTTTCTTTACACGAAGAATAAGTACCGTGTGGCACGCGCACTCAAATTTAATACCACTTGCCATGGCGGACACGCACAGAAAGTCTGAGTCGCAAGACTATTGTCCATAAGTGGCATCTTTAAAGGCTACCACCACTGCTGTACGGAAGTGAATACTGGTGAGCTGGACTATGTATCCAGAAGGTGAATTCAAAATGGCATTACAGTCGAGGGGAAAAAGGAAAATTTACTGTCCTGTGTTCATGTTCTACACAAAAATTTTAATTTTGTCATTTCACGTTATAGTTGTGCACGGAACAACAAAGTAATGTACCAACAGGTACATGTACAATGCACTTGTAGAGTCATCGTTTTGTTAATTAGAGCTTTTATTTTGAGACGTTGTTGTTATCCGTCTCTGTCGTGTTTGCTTAAGATCTATACAGCGATAGTGATATTCTCCTGTTAACATTCCGCGGAATGAAATAAAATCTGTTGACAATCTGTACGTGAAAAGATGTGATATGAAGTGCTTTTTCCATTGGCTTGTAGACGGTGAAACGGGAAAAAATTCGCAACCAATCGATACCAAACAATTTATTAATTAATTAATCAAGCTATCAATTGCTATTAAAAATCGATGGCAATCGATTAAAGGTTACAAAGATCTGCTTCATCAATTTGTCATCGATTTTCAATATCAAGCGATTAATTGACATCGATTGATATCATTTGTCATCCATTATCAATTTCATCGATTGGATACCCCGCGCGTTTAAGTGACCACAAAATGTTGGTATCATACCATGGATACAATTCTGATAATAAGCCCCTCCTCCCTCCCACCCCCCCTGAAAATGAGCCCTCCCAAATATATGCTTCCCAAATCTCATATTTCACAAAAAGCTCTCCCATAACAGACCCTTCCAAACACAAGGCCATGGACTTACTGTATATTCAGCTTTCATCCCAAGAATGATTACTTCATGATATCCTAAGATTGTAAGTCCCCACAAAAATCACCATATTACTCTACCTTGTAAGTAAATAGCAAACTGAATGCTTTTCCCAGGGGGGGGGGGTACTCTGGATTTCAAGTGATGGGGACATGAATTAAAACCTAAACAAAAATCCCTTGGGGATCAAGCACCCTTTGAAGAAAAACCTAAAGGGTTCATACTTTGGCGAAACGTTTGAAAAAAACAAAAGAGGCCTTCAAATTTTGGTGGTTCCTCTGAAGAAAAAATCCTAAGACCCCTAAGCAAAAACTGGCCATCCTTAGAGGTGAGTGCAGACAAATGTCCCCTCCTACAAATTTGTACTTGTTATTTTGATTTTCAAATAATTGAGTGCATCTAAAAAGGAATGAACAAAAAGAACAAAAACAGCATAGATCAGTTGTTCATGGTTACCAGAAAAAACCTTATCATGATAATTGTTGCTGGTGCTGAGCTATTATTCTTTGGCTCTTAAAGAACATGTATCAAGCACAAATTGTTACTGTATCTGGAACCCTCCTATTTAAAATCCTTATCCCCCGTCATAAACTACATACAACTATTACAATGCTGTTCTGATTTGGTTACTTACATAAATACTTGGTGTTTGTGGCGACAACTTGTCTGTTGGAAGAGGAGGTGTTGGAGTAGGCGGAGGGTGTGGAATAGCCATGGAATCAAACAATAAATTCAACTTTGGCACCACCAAATTATCACCCCCTGAACTGAGATTAAATGGTGACTTGGATGAGCCAGGTGAAACAACAGCAAGCTGTTTTGTTGGTGACAGAAGGTCAGAGGGAATCAAGGAAGGCGAGAACGCAGACTGCGCTCCCTGTAGACCTGAACTTGGTGATAAACAGGTTGGATTGATGATGGACAGTGGCTGAGTGATGCCCGGTGAAAGAGCTGCTGTGGCATTAAAAGGTGATTTCTGTGTAGGTGACATGACATAACTTGGGGATGAGAAAGGAGAAATGGACATTCCACTTGCACAAGCATTAGCAGTTGAAAACCCTGAATAACTTGAGATTGGACCATTGCTGAGTGTGGGATCACCATTCCCTGTTAAGGGGCTTGACTTTGCATCTGTAGAACAGTTAATCTCGCTCAAAATTGTCGTATCCATTGCACTATGTAAAGACGGCTCTGACACAGGGACTGATCCTGTGACTATTGATCCACTAGAGAATGTAGTAGTCCCTTGACAACTAACAGCACTTTGACTAAGCAGTACATTGGAAGAAGTAGAAACAAAATTTGATGAATGTGATGACAGTGTTTCAGGTTCTGATCTTGCAATAGAATTCTGATATCCCGCCACTTGTAACATGTGATCTCCTGCAGTAGTCGTTTCCATGGCAGACCCAGCTAGAACTGAATCTGACCGTGAGAACGTCTCAGGGTGTGGTTGCGTGAGTAATGTAGGGGCAACTGAATGCGATATTCCTTGTGTTGTGATACATGGTGTACTGGCTTGTGCCTCACTTTTGCTTGAACTTGTAGCAACCCCATTTTGAACATTTTGAGGCTGTGTGGTTTCAGGCCAGCTATTTTGTAAACTACTACCAGCAAGAGATTGTTGATTAACCTGAACTGCATTAAGAGGTTCATGATTTTCTTCTCTTGTACCTTGTAAAGAGACATGGTTCGTTATAGTGTTAGTGTTGTCCAAGTGAGCTTGAGGATTAACCTGTGTGCTGTTTAATAGCACACCTTGCTGGTGCTGTTGAGCTTGAACTTGTTGTTGAAGGTACAGCTGTTGAAGCTGTTGCTGCTGCTGCAACCCTTGTAACTGACCACTGGTCAACAATTTTACCTACGAATATAGTAAAAGATATAAATGACTGTACAACTTTGGCAAGTTGAAAATTGACCCCCCCCCCCCCATCCCCTCTCAACATGTATGCATGGTCACTCAAACTCAGAAGTTTCCACGTCTCTTTCATTATTTTGTACTTTGTATTAAATTATGGTGGTAACCTAGGTTTTTTTCTACAAACCACTGTTACAAATCTCTTTCTTTGCCATTTCCTAGTATCCTGACATCAAGCATCACCAAAGGAGTCTAAACTGTACTTTGCTGAGAGTTCTCAGAATCAGTCGACCACTTTGAATACAAAGGTTACAACTAGTCAAATCTCCCATGTTACTAACATCATTATCAAGACATAATGAAAATAATGGGTTCAAAATTGAGTTGATTATGAATACACAGGATTCTCACACACCAGAATGTCCATCTTTTCACATTCACATTCCACTCAATTTTGAACCCTATTATCATCAGACTGTGTTGATAAATCAGTAATGTTAGCACCATGAACACCACAATATAGACTAGTTTTTGAAATCTTCGTAATTACCGTGGAAGATTAATTTAAGCAAATCAACAAGACTTTTATTTGATAACATGTAAATCTGAAATAAAAATACTCACCTGTGCATTTCGTATTGTTCTTGTTGTGAGTTCAGCTGGAATTGGTAATTTCCAAGCTTCCTCAACAGATGGAATATTCCTGAAAAAGAAGAAAGATCGAAACTAATGTATTAATATATTGGATATTATGTGTTACTGGCAAAATTGATTTCTGAAACTTTTCAAATGGATAGATGCACACCCAACTGGGGTTTCAGAAATTTGAACAATGGGAATCCCAGAGATGTGATCCCAGTTAGACTTATAACAGCTTAAAGGGGTGATACTATGGCCAATTTTCTTGGGGGGTGGGGGGGTGGGGGGGGGTCCAAATGTACAAAATTATAACTAAGTGCATTGCTCATACGTGAATTGCTTCTGGACTAACAAACAGACAATATCAACGGATTTATAAAGAACGAGCCACAATCAGTCTTAATTGATTTTTTTATAGTAAGAATTTGAAAAAATTGGCCTAACTTTTTCAAGTTGGAACCCATTTTGATCCCAATCATCTACTGTTATTTCTGATGTACTGTTCTAATAAGTAATGTCAGTATTGCCTCTGTAGCTAGGGTACCCAGAGCTACAATATTGAAACCAGGGCTCCAAACGCCTCAACCACCAGCAAACCACTGCCAACCACAGTCCACCAAAAAGCACGAAAAGGACACTGCATTAACCTTTTAAGCCACAACATCATTATGCAAATTCTCCTTACTAGTCTCCATAGATTTGGTTGACTACCAATGGGGAGAACCTGTTCAAACATCAAGACAGATCATCTTTGGGGATCATTTGCTAATGTATATATTATGATACTCTGATATGATGAGGAGAAATTCGATTCTGATCACTATTGGCGCTTAAAGGGTTAACTTCTTACTTTTTCTGTGCCTCTCCTTGCTGTGGCATCATAGAAAGCTGCGCTTGCAGAGCTTTGACGCGTGCTTCAATTGTGCTGTCTGTGGCTCCTGTGAAGTAATGAGCAGTTGTCAGTAATTTCCTCCTGTCACTTTAATACAATTAATGCAGATTTACAGACGTTGATGCAGATTAGATTTAAACTCAAGTGAACTTAACTTTTACACCCATGTCATTTTCTTGTCTAACAGGGCTTTAAAAAAGTTGAATTCCAGTTTCCCTAAGGACAAGAAACTCTAACGAGTTGCTTGCCCGGGGCTGTTGTATCCTTGAATTAGTTTATGACTTAGTTTGAAGATCACAAGTCTGGGCCCTTGCCCATCATGCAAGTGAGCATGAAAAGTTACTTGCCCGGCAGGAAAATCTACTTGTCCCAGACAACTGGACAGGACTTTTTTCAAACCGTGTCTAAACTACAAGAAGACTAACAACATGCAACAACATCTGAAAATTGGACAATGTACAAAGATGGATGCATGTGAACTTTTAAGACCATGGGAGCAGGATTGGTGGAGTGCAGAGAGCACTCACAGGGTTGTCCACAACTTTTCAAGTAGCTGGCAAAATTTTCTAAGTAGTCGGATAGTGATTATTGAGCGCTGAAGGCGATCCCTTCTAGGGGGTCTGGGAGCATGCCCCTCACCTCCCCTCCTCCCAGGAAATTTTTACATTTTAAGTCCCCAGAAATGGAATTTGCCTGATCCTGAGCACAAATTTCCAATAATGTCAGTTCCAAAAGATTGTAACTTTTCAATTTTATTTGTATAAACTCATGCCTTCAGTGGTTTTCTACATGTACATGTAATTCCCAGAACTCAACGAAATGAACAAAAAACCGTGTATCTCTGTGCCAACCAGATTATTTTTGAGTCAATAAACTGCAATGGGAAATAAGTTTCATTTTCATATATCTGCACCAGTAAAGGAACAAATAATTTGTCTTTAAATATTTAACAATTATTCTACAAGGGCGCGCTGGATATCGAATGATAGATAACCAACGAGGCGCGTAGCGCTGAGTTGGTTATAATTATTTGATATCCAGCAAGCCCGAGTAGAATAATTGTTTTATTAAAAACTTAACCACTATTAAAAAAAAAATCAAGAAAGAACGCGAAAAATGAGAAAAGAAATTTAAACGGAACAAGAATCGCTCACATGACTGAACGAAAAAGGCGCCAAAACCTTGCGAAGTGTTGCAGAGTTTCATTGCAAAGCTGAATGAATCAATGAAAACTGCTCGAAAGTGAACAAAGTAGCACAAGTTTTGGAAAGAAATCTTCTAATTATTGGCTCTGAAATATGGTACATGTCTGATTTTTCCTGAAACATTGTTGTTATCATCGTTCAAAGCGGATTGAAGCTGTACAATTTCACCATATTAGCTGCTGGAGTTGAAACTGAACAAGTTGTAATCTGTTCGCACAACGGAGCCATCATGTGCGTGTTTCATCGAACTGAAGACAGAACAAATTTGAACTTGAAGAGGTAATTTCCATGCAGCTCAGAAGCAAGATTACTGTAGTCAGGAACATTAGAAGTCACCATCATAGTTTGTTAAATGCAAAGTGCAAAATGCAGTTGTTCTCGGTTTAGAGGTTGCGGACGGAATGGTAAGCTTAAAAACAACATTCAAACAACTGGAAAAGCGATTCAACTCCGTTTACATGGCATCCGATTTCTATCTGAGCATTTGGACCTGTTGGAACACAAAGCTACAACGAGTGCAGGTAAACCAGTGTCAATTTTGCGTGTTAAAGGCGAAAAAAATCTCGCCCTTCCTTCCTTCTTGGTAGTTTGCCGCTGTATTTTTTCTAGTACTTGTATAGACGTCCACTTCTGCCCCATTTCACTGTGTTTTATTTTATGTCTTGTCTTGATATTTTGAAGTGGAAAGCTTTCCTGATAAAACCTACCATGTTCAATTTCAATGATCGACGTGACCATCGATGAAAGAAATTAATTGTAAACACGATGCTTAATGCTTAAATTTCTATTTCTGCACAGTTTCTTCAAACAATTTTGACTTGTGTTAGACGACGCTGTTGGTAATGCTTGTTGGTGACGATGTTGGAATTTCTGCTTAATTTAAATTCGCTGTCAAGTGATTTTTCTTGTCCATTTTTCTCGTCGGGTTGCTCGCGAGGAAAAAACTTTCAGCTCACTTTGTTGTTGAGTGTTCATTGACCATATTTGTCACAGCAGGTATATGAGCTGATAGCCTAGCTCCGTTCAGCCAATCAAAATGCTAGAAATCCAATATACCTAGTCCAGTTTTTAATAAATATATATATATATATATATATATATCACAAAAGTAGCCGCCACAAACGACTCAAGTAGCCGGTTAATTCTGCCGGCTGTCAACTGTAAGGGACAACTCTGACTCATCTCCCAACAATATGCCCCAGGCATGAACACCAGACTAGCAAACAATGTAGAAATTAACGTAATAAACAATGAGTTGATTGTTGAATATCTTACCATATTTCCTGGCTGCACTGTAACAAGATATTGCATCGCTACATTATGGAGATAAAGAAATACAGACACAAAAAATTAATGTCAGAAACACTCTTGATTGTTTCACCAAGTTATCCAAATAGTCTGGCTTCCACCACCTAAAATTTTATGCTCCTTTTCCTTGGGTGACATAACTAGCTTACTTTTAATACTTCTGTTATCTTGATCAATTTTTGGTTTCTCTTGAGCGTTTCGGATAACAAGAGTCTACTGCATATAACAAATGAAATAAAATAAATTCTCACCTCAGTTGTTCACAGGCTTCATATAGTATACCCAAATCTGTCCATGCCGCTACATGGGTGGGATCCAACTGGATGGCACATACATAGGCCTGCAAAGCATCCATAGGCTGATTCTGCTGCTGGTACAGTACTCTAAAAGGGCAAGAAAAAAAATAAATCCGATTCATAACTCTCACTGTAATGATAGCCCTTTAAAATTCTCAAGACATTGAAATTGGTAAACTAAAAGAGGAATAATGCTGTCCCTGGAATAACCCCCCCCCCCCCCCCGGCTCCCCCAATAGTGGCCCGTGTTGGCAAGGTGTAGTAACATGTAGCATGTTGGACGTTTGGCCAAATGACCAGAAGGGCAGTTCAGTGTATTGTCTTTCTTTGTTGGACAAGAAACCTTACTCCATACCATCTTTCTCTTTGCATATAAGGGCCACAGGTACGCCAACTGCCACCAGCCTTTAGGGCCACAGGTCACCCAAGTGCAACTTCACCTACCAAATAACCACCCTCCTCCCCATTTTAGGTAACCTTTCAACATACCTACCCTTAAACGATGCCTAAAATGATTGCCTCCCTTTTCATCATAGCCCCCTTTGATGGGCTTTTTGAAGCAGATGACCTCCCCCCCCTGCCCCCACCACTTGGCTACACGTACACATAATTATTTCAAGGAATGAAGTTAAACTGATAAGTTCTCACAAGTCAAGGCAAATTAGCAAGGCTTACCCTATAGAACACCAAGTGTCTGCATTAGCCTCTGACTTGTCAATAGCTTGTCGGTAAGATGTAAAAGCATCATGGACTTTTCCTTGCATGGCGTAACACCTTGTAGGGAAACAGGAAGGTTAAAAAAAATTCAGACATGACAGGTATGTCCTCTCTAACTACTCGGCCAGGATTGGAAATTGTGGATAATTTTGCTCCATTGCACCAGCGGTGGAATGCTCTAATCTTGATTTCTATGAAAAATGCATCTGTTTCTTGAAGGCTGGGTGAAATGAAGAGGAGAGATCTTCAAGATATACATGTACTCGTGTATGTAATCAGATCTCAGATGCATTTCTGGCTAAAACAATACATGCAAGTTTTGTCTGTACATACCTTCCTATCAGATACCAGGCAGCACCACTGTTGGGATCTGTCTCAATTGCCTTTAGTAACAACTGAACAGCTTTCTCCATTCTGGATGTCCTGTCTCCAAGGTGCTCCTTGTTGTAATACATCCATCCTGGTCAGAGAAAAACAAATGCAACTAAGACATTGCCTTCTTAGTTTTCCTGAGGGTGTTCACTGGGTCTTGGCCTAATTCAGAGGCTGAATGAAAACAGCTTTCACAGCAAATGATTGGTTTAACCAAATGGGAGTGCAAAAGAGTTGACGAGAACAAACAAGGGGAGTCAGAGATTGAATCTCCAACAGAGACTGAGATTTTTCCATCAGAAAAACAACTCATCCCTAGAAACGCATACCTTAATTATTGTAGGAAATTAACGCTTGTGTTAATTAAGGTATTTGAAATTAACGTGACTTAAATTAACGCGAATTGAAGGGAAAATTACTCCCCAATAAAGGAAATGAACGCAAAAGAGGGGGTACAATTTCAAAATGAGGGAAATTAACGCTATTAGCACAAAGAAACACCTTGTGGTCTCAACTGGAACAAATTTATTTCTAACTGAATATAAAGAACACGAACAAAACAGGTCTGCAGGTGTGCGAGGCAATTTCTTCACAGACAACGTGTGTTAAATTCTGCCTAAATGTAGCAAAGCTATTGATTTGTGGGTGTCAAGAATGTCTGGACTGTATCCAGGATATGGGATTAAAATGATGGAAATTAAGGTCACGGAAATTAACGCTCCGGTTAATTTACAACACGGAAATTAACACTCACAGAAGTTAACACATCTTAAATTAACGCGAATTTTTACAATTCAAATTAATTTCATGGAGCATTAATTTCCTGTAATAAGGTACTTGCCCACTACTAGTGGTAGAGGGAATAAATTTGTGACCTTGATAACAAAAAAGCGAGAAAAATTTTTGAGTTAATTTGCTTAATGCTGAGACTCATAAAACATATATTTATCGTGTTCCTCTTGCTTGATACATAAATCTATCCTGTCGTTTGCCTTTTCCCTGTTTTTCTGCTCACAGCAACTTTAGTGTGAACCGACAAATAAGCATGTGTTGGATAGGTGATAATATTTTCAAACAATTACATTACTACAAAAAATTGGCTAACTTGAGCCCATTACGCTTCTTTTCCTGAGTATAGTGACCTCCTCTTTTTATTGGAAATTAGAAACATAACAATATAGTGATCAATCAGAAAAATCACTTGACAACTCTCATTTTGAAGGAATCACCTTAGTTTGTAGTTTGGTTACCGTTACAGTTACTTACCCAGTTGTTTGTAGGCATTAGCTCTAACATTGTTGGGCACGTTAGGAGTTTTTCTGCTCACAGCAACTTTAGTGTGAACCGACAAATAAGCATGTGTTGGATAGGTGATAATATTTTCAAACAATTACATTACTACAAAACATTGGCTAACTTGAGCCCATTACGCTTCTTTTCCTGAGTATAGTGACCTCCTCTTTTTATTGGAAATTAGAAACATAACAATATAGTGATCAATCAGAAAAATCACTTGACAACTCTCATTTTGAAGGAGTCACCTTAGTTTGTAGTTTGGTTACCATTACAGTTACTTACCCAGTTGTTTGTAGGCATTAGCTCTAACATTGTTGGGCACGTTAGGAGTTTCTATGATTGCTTCATACATTTCCTGTGCTAAATCGCACTTGTTCTGCATCTCAAATAGGTGACCAAGATGAAAGCGAACTACAGTAAACAAAAGAAAAGTATCAGTTGACCATAATAAAATATTATACCTGTATCACGTACATGCATTGTAACAGTGAGTAATACAATTACATGTGTTGTCATCATCATCATCATCATCACCATCATAAATTCTCTTCCCACCCAGTGTCGCTTAGGGCGTCAACAAAATATTTCCACTCTGGCCTGCTTTTGGCTAACCGTATTTCAGCCCACCTCCTCCAACTAAATTTATTCCTTTCTTTGTCAGCCATTCTATGCCATGTATCTTTTGGTCTATATCTACTCCTCTTTCCCGGTGGTAACCAACTAGGTGCAATTATTCCAGTAACAATGCAGTAGCATAAAACTCACAAAACTTAACCTATGTCTTAATCCATTTATTTCAAATGAAGGGGTGATTAAGTTGTTGGAATTCATTTCTGATTGAGTTCCTGATTACACTGTACATGAAAATTGCTTAAAGGTATTTTTATGCTGATAATCTCATAATTGTTTTGAAGATACCTCCTACACTAGGCTTTTCTCCAATAAATCCTTCATCAATTCCCCTTCAAAGGAGGCAGTAAAGCAAGCAAAGTACTTATTTCTAGTATTTGAAACTTACTCTCAACTTTTGACAGTGAACATGGACTGGAATCCATCAGAGCCATCTGAAAGTGCTAAAAAAGATACTAGAGTGTTAATAACATCAAATCTTGCCATCGCCAATACATGCAGAAAACATTGTGCTGAAATTAACCACCTGCTAAGATGAAAAACAAAAATTTCTGGACATAGAAAACTACCGCAAAAGCTAACAATAAGATGGTAACAAGCATCCTGTGTTCTTGCAGTCCTGCACAAAAGGATGGTCTATCCATCCATTTATAAAAACGCGTGTAATTATGAAAATTTACGTAAATATGCTGACACTGCAATGGACCAGCATCTTATCAATGCAAAATCAGGGCTTCTGATATTATGTGATGGTGTGATTTTGCACAATTGATCTCAAATCGCATCCACTGGCATAATCCATAAGAAATCTTATAACTGATTAAAAAAAAACATACACAAAATAATAAACATAACATGCTAATTTAAGGCTATTTAGCAGTACGTGTTCTATGTGAAATCTTCTCAAGAGAAATCGCATAATTTGACACATAATAGACCTTTTCTGCCACATAATGTGACCTCCTGGAAATTCCGCATAATTTCCCAATATTTTTTGCACACTATCAGAAGGCCTGCAAAATGCAATGCCCATTGCCAGTGCAATGTCTACACTGCATGTTATTTCCACAGAATACATATTGCCTCCTGCTATTTAAACTGGAGATAACAACAGGAATGCCAACCTGGTGTGCAAACAGGCTCATAAACTCAGTTCATACCTTGATACTTGCTTCACTACTTCCTTGTGCTTTGAATATGATTGCCAATCTGAGATGAACTTCATTGGAGCAATTAAAACTTGGATCGATGTACAGCAGTTGCTGAAAAATCTTTATTGCCCTGTTTGGATAAAAAAGTAATTCACAATCAAATGTGATCTTGTACTTGCTTCATCTTTCCATTTCCAGGCTTTGGACACAGTCATCAATAAAGTATTTGTCCCAAGTCTAAAGGGAGGCAAATATAGTGTTGTAGTTGCTGGCGTGTTGGACGTCAGATCTGAAGGTTGGTGGTTTGAGGCTTGGTTCCTGCCATTGTGTTCCTTAGGTGTTTCTCTCCACCCAGGTGTATAAATGGGTACCAGCAACGTGCTGCTGGGGATAACCCTGCGACAGACTAACATTCCATCCAGGGGGGTAGTAGCATTACTCTCAGCTGCTTCATGCTACAGAAACCAGGTCAAGATCTGACAGATCTGGCAGCATGGACTTCCAGTGGCTTCTGAAAACCTCAATTATCAAGACCTCAGTTACCTGGATTTTTCAATTATCTTGACTTTTCCCTTTGTTCTCAACTTCTTTATGAATAATACTGAACCAACTTTGTTAAAAGTTTGAGCGAAGAAAGTGCAAGTAATTCGTCTAAAACAGCTCTGTTTATTTCATGTTGCCTCATGAAAATTGATTGAAAAACAGGTGGAAAAAGGTCTCAATAACCAGGCATGCTGTCATTGTGGCAGTCTAGACTCCAGATAATTAATATGTGACTATATAATAAACTAACTACTGTAGAAAGACAATAAATGCAGCAATCACTTATAAATAAATTTACCAGGGATATGCTGAGAAGTTGAAATACACAGTCCCTAAGCCATAAAGAAAGGCAGCATCCTACAAACAGAACAAAATACACTTTAGTACTTAGTAAAAGTGATCTAAAATCACTGAAATGACTTCTAGATAGCTTCCTGCATTACCCTAACTACATGTAAGATGAATAAAGCACAAGATACAAAATATAAGTTTACTTAATGCGGCTTAAGGCACTGTTACACTAGGCAATTTTTCTTGCAACTTGTCCCGCAATTTTGTTGCGCTGTTGCGAGACAAGCTGCATGCAATGTTGCCTAATATAACACCTCTACACAATGCTGGAAAATTTGTTGCAGCATTGCAAGGATCATTGCAAAAAGTAGAACTGACATCTACTTCACCAAAAAAGTTGCGAGACAATTTTTCGTGCAACTTGTATCGCAACAAAATTTCAAGACAAGTTGCAAGAAAGATTACCTAGTGTAACAGCACCTTTAGTCAAGCATGTGTACATCAGTTTTTTTCACATAGATCTAAATTATCACAATTTTCAACTTGCCACTAAAAAGACTGAATAAGGTCTTGCCTTGAAATGCTGGGTTATCAGTAAAGGTATATTACATTTATCCTAATCACATTGTCAGGAATAAAATAAATCAAAGGCAACTATTTCTAAACTATTTTCTTTGAAAAATATTTGCTGTACACAACAAAGCCCATATTTAGAAAATAAAAAAAGAATACAAAATATAATATAAGACCATTTACCCAAAAGAGCAGTTGCTGTATTTGTCAATTAAAAGCTTAATATTTTAGTACAAAGTACAATTTTTGTGTAACGTTTATTTAATATTATAACACAAGACAAATCGACCCCGTTGACCCTATGACGTTAAAATATTTTAGATGAAAATCAAAATACATGTTGGCAATTTATAGAAGAAATATGAAGCTGGGCAAGAGAACAGTTGTTCAATTCTCTCTTTCTATATTTCACAGAGTAATTCAAAACACAAGGTCAAGTTACATAACTAAAGCTCGAAATAAATCGACAAAATTGACAATAAAAATCAGGGATTTTCCCTGAGCCGTGTTAATGGGCTAAATAAATTTCCGTTTTGCTTTTTCCCCTACATAAAGAGTTAAATATCGATAACAAGCAAAAAAATTGCCTTTCAATTATTTATGAACTAAATATCTTTTGTCTGAAGGCAAAAGTAAAACTGAATGTTCGCTTGTAAAGACCTGTGTCAGAAAAATTTCAAAAAAACGACTCACGAAAGAATTTCATAACCAGGTAGAAGGAATATTAGAATTGATCATAATCTAACGTGTAAAGGGTTTTGCTTTCAGAATGATGAACAGTCGGTAAATTTGTGTGGAGCTGGGGTTTAATTAGATGGACGTTTAACTCGTCAGCAACAACTCCTGTAGGTTGGTTGTGAAACGAAAACAAAAGCCGGCCATTTTTAAGCGCCAAATAAAATACGGATGCGTGGAATAGGTCGAGTATTACAATATCTGTGTGCACATATTTGAACTGAAATTTTTACCTCAGTTTGCCACATGCTTTCATAATGGAGCACCTAATCTTAACACCTATTAATCTATCATGGACGAAAAATGCCCAAGGAAACCCGGCGGAAAAATGAAGCGACACGATATGTACATGTAGGAAACGTTGGACTAAATTGCTAAGCATTACCTTCCAGTAATCGACTTGCTGAGCGTTGAAGAACCTCTGGTATGCTGAAAGAGCTGAAAATAAAATGGCAAGACACCACCGTTAAAGACATGAATTTAAAACAAATATCTTCCAAGTCACTAGTGGTAGTACTGTAAAGAAACCCTACAAGTGCAAAACTACTTGAGATGAAACGTACATCGCATGGATAAGTTTTAACGATGATAATCAAAACTTCAACTTGCAAATATCCAAACAGATTTGTAATGGTGTACAGTTGACTTTTTATAACGTAACTTAAGAAAAGATTTTCTTAAAGCAAAGGAATTTTTCCTACCTTTAGGAAAGTCTTCGAGCAACAGGTGAAAATGACCCAATTTGCAGAATGTGGACGAATGTATTGCCTTGCCTTCTCGTTGCAACTCCTTCTCGAAAAACGCTACACCCTGGACAGATAGAAAAGCAACAAGAACCTTCAATAATGCCAATGAACTGTACTGTACACTATAAAAATACGAATGCTTTTACTCCACGTATAAAGCTCCAGTAATCATTTGGTTAGCAGACAGTCAGCTTATGCTCCCTGCGAAGTGACAGTACAAGACAACACACAGTTCACGAACTTTGCGTAAAAAACTACGAGCTCCAAGTTTCCAAACTTGATCCTTACCTTAAGTAACAGTGATTTATGAGTTAGATCGGGCAAAGACGGATCTCCAATGGGATCTTGCACTCGTAAAAATCCGTAGAGGCGGCTAAAGAAATGAGAGATTAATAGTTCAGTTAGCAAGCCAACGAATCGAAATTGGAGTTTCGCGCAGACACCGACAAGCACATTCAATCTTAACCTGTCATAATTCGTTAAAATCTCCTTTTCTCGATCGCTCAAGACATCCACCTGGGAAACCATTGAGCATATTACTGGCCAAGTTCGCCAACTTTACCAATTTCGGCCTACAAATCGGCAACACGAGTGACAGAATTAAATTTCAATCGCCACAACAAAACAAAAGACTTGAGAAGTTCGGACGGAGCGGTGGCCAAGTTCGCGTAAACCATGCGTCTTTCACAATCTTTCACCGTAGTTAGCAACCATAGCTTCCAACCACGCACTTAAAACGTCTAAATCCGTAAATTTCTATATAAAGAAACGTAGCTTCATTGTCGAAATCATTGAAATGCGAGGGAAAAACTCCTCCACTCTAGAGGGGTAGGAACAGTGAAGCACGCCGTGGCGTCTACGACTGGAATCGACCAATCAGAAGGCACGATTCTGATCACGTGGATGATTCTATCAACCACGCAAGCCCCTGTGATTCTAAACGCACAAGTCTATATACATTGCGTGATTTTTCTTTGCATAGTTTCATATAATCCTATTCAAATGTATATGTTTTATTTTCTTTTTTCTTTTCTTGATCGATAATAGTGCAATTGATCGAATGACGAAGGTCTTACACAAGAACTTCAGCAAACCATTTCCTTCCGCCATCATAAGCGACAACATTGTCATGTAAATATCAGTTATATTTACTTTCCGGATATGAGCATTAGCGTTCTTGAGAAACACCGTGAAGACGTAGAATATATTAGACAAGAGAAAAGCTTCTTTTCTAGTCGAGAAAAATGATATAGCTGCTTCTCACAAATCACAAATGAGAAAAAAAAGGGACGTTTAAAAAAGTGCTTACCTTGGCAAAATGTTTCCGGGTCTTACTTGAATTCCCGCGAAAAAATAATCTCGGTTCCGGCAGATAAATAAAATCACAACAACAAGCAAGTTCGCATCATTCGCGTGAAATATCTTTTCTATGAAATATCTTTTCTTCTTTTCCGCTCGCTTTCAAGGGTTCTGTTCGATGGAACGAACGAAATCTTTGGCCAAAAACGGTTCGATCTTTACAGTTTGTTATATTTCTACCGCTTGCAAACGGTTTGAATAAAACACGGAAATTTAGCGGTGATAAACGGCGGCCCGGCGATGTAAAACCCAATTGGACAGGTAGTTTTGCCCGTAGGCTAAACCACGATCTTGACCTTGGTATTCCTATCAATTTGCGCAAAACTCTTCGAACTGACCTCAAGTCCTTTGACTTACATCCGCGAATAATACGTTCAAATTGCCACTTCCCTGAGGAATGGTTTTCATCAGATTCCAATTCGCCTGCAATTTATGCACACAAGATTGCATGTCTGCAACGATCGCGTGACATTTCGGCGCACGCAAATCGTCCCACTTAATATTATTTTTTAAAATTATTTTTCTTTATATTCAAATAGGAGGTAATTTTTTTAAAGGTGGATTTAAACAGGTTAGAGGCGGCATGCTTCGTAATTATTCTCGGATCATACGAACCGCTTCGTATCAAAAACAAATAACAAGCCATCTTTCAGACACGCAAGCTACAAATTAAATTTTCTATCAAATGCTAAAAATAGAACAGAACTTGTGGTTTCACGATCATATTTACATAATTATGTCATTCGACAAGAAAAATGGCGAGTTTAAATCTCTCGACTTTATTTTGGCAGGGATTTGACAAACTAAAGAGTTAGTTGTCGACAACAATGCGGTACTCGACAACTATTAGTTCTCAGAGCTTTTTTACTCAGTATTTTGTATTTTATGGGAGAGTGTCCTCTAGCTTCGCTGCAACGAACAGTGATATAATGGCATACGGCATACGGTAGTTGTCAAAACTGTCCAACAGGCACGAGCTGTCGACGATGAAACCGTGCCGCGTACGTTGTCGTCAAAAAAGAACTTATTAATATAATAATGATAATAATAATAATAATAATAATAATAATAATAATTTAATTGATTTCAAGATAGAGTGATTTTAGTTGACCGGATAAAGGACAGAAACTGGAGATGTCTTCTTCACCAACTCAGTTAATGTTTTAGTGGGCTACTCACTAACCGGTAAGGGAACCTCCACTGTTATCTCAAATTGACGTAAAATTTTGGAGATGAAGCTTAATTTCCTATTCTTTAGTGAGCAAGGCGAAGAGGCGGCGTAGAAAAGCAGAGCGGAGATGGAGGAAGACGAGGTTGCCTGAGGACCTTGACACGTTCAAGAGATTGAAAAATCATGTCACCTACATCAGCACCAAGGCACGCAGGGATTTCTACGTGGATTTCATGAGTGAGAACGGTGGTGATCAGGGTAGACTATTCAGGGCCACTAGAGCACTTCTCCTTCCTAAGGATGGTTTGTGTTTCCCGGAATATGTTGACAATGCGGCATTGGCCAATGATATTGGTCGTTTTTTCCATCGTAAGATCATCAATATCCGGGATGATCTCGATGCTGCCGTCACAGAAGCTCAGAGTAGGGTACATCACGATGCAGTGTTTGAAGGTAATGAGAAACTCTGATTTCACACCCCTTTCTGCTGATGAAGTGAGTAAGCTTATTCAGAGATCATCAAAGAAAAGCTGCACACTTGATCCTATGCCAACATCACTGGTCGTCAGTGTGATTGACGATCTTCTGCCCTCTATTACCTGTATCCTGAACTCTTCTCTCTCTCTCGGTCATTTCCCTGGGGTGTGGAAGGCTGCACTTGTTGATCCGAGACTAAAAAAAGCTGGTCAAGCTGCTTCTCTGCCGAATTTGAGACCTGTTAGCAACCTTCAGTTTGTTTCTAAACTGACGGAGAGAGCAGAGTACGATCAGAAAGCGGAACACTTATCGCGCTCGGGTCTGTATCCGCTACTACAGTCAGCATATCGTGCAAGCCATAGTACAGAGACAGCTTTGCTTAAGGTGCAAAATGATATCTTATTGGCTATGGATCGTCAGCACGTCACCCTTCTCGTACTTCTCGATTTGAGCGCGGCATTCGACACTGTTGACCACCAAGTGTTGTTGCGTCGTCTGGAGGTCACTTACGGCATTACAGGAACTGCTGTTCAATGGTCATATTTGACTGGCAGGACCCAACGCGTGTACATAAATCAGACGTACTCTGATGACTTCGCACTGCCCCATGGGGTACCTCAAGGCTCTTGTCTAAGCCCTCTGTTATTCACGATGTACGCAAGTAAACTCTTCGAGGTTGTCAAGAGTCATCTTCCAGAAGTCCACGCTTATGCAGATGACACCCAGATGTATCTATCGTTCATGCCGGATTCCGCGGCAGGGGAGCAGGATGCTATCGCTGCTCTTCAAGATTGCATCACAGATATTAGGAGTTGGATGACTGCAGATAAGCTAAAACTGAACGATGATAAGACGGAATTTATGATTATAGGCACGCGCGCTCAGCTAGATAAGGTTAATGTATCTGAAATTGTAGTCGGCCATGCAAAAGTACCGGCTGTAACGACTGTTAGGAACCTCGGGGCGTGGTTGGATGCAAATCTTACTATGTCTGCGTATATAAATAAAACGTGCCAATCTGTTATTTATCATCTGCATAATATTGGACGTATTAGAAAGTATTTGAGTTACGATGACAGGAAATCCATAGTTCAAGCAGTTATAATGTCACGGATTGATTACTGCAATAGCCTCTTGGTTGGTGTTCCAGCCGTCCAGCTAAGTAAGCTACAACGTTTACAAAATGCAGCAGCTCGCCTTGTTAGCAATGTTACAAAATATGATCACATTACTCCTACACTTGTTAAGCTACATTGGCTCCCAGTACGGTTTAGGGTCATTTTCAAGATAGCAATGCTTGCTCATAAGTGTATCTATGGCAATGCGCCTGAGTACCTTAAGGGACTAGTCAAAGTTAAGAGGACATCCAGATATAATCTTAGATCGGACGGGGGTTTGTTACTAGAGGACTACAGTGCACGATCAAAGAAGACACTAGGAGACAGGGCTTTTAAAACAGCAGCACCCAAAATCTGGAACATTTTACCGGAGGACATTAAAATGCAGGACAATTACAATATTTTTAAGGGACAGTTGAAGACTCACTATTTTAGACTTGCATATAATTTTTAATTCTATATAGGTGTACGTAAATTTTATTCTCTTTTTAATTAATTTTAATGGCAGAAACATATGCATTTCCTCTTCGTTATATTTGTAATGCGCATTTGATCATGTATTTATGTTAATTTGCGCAATATTAAGTAATAAATATTATTATTATTATTATTATTATTAAGTGGAGAAACGTTTGAATGCACCAAAAGACTGGACATGAATAACACCTATTTTCGCTTTTGAATTTCCCGCGCGCTGCCATTTTGAATTTTTATGACGTCATACGGTTTCCCATATTGTTGCATACAAAAGAAAGTTGCTTTTTACCAATAGTGGCAAGCGTATGACGTCATAAAAGTTCGAAATGGCGGCACCCTGGAAATAGATCATAATCTTCTCTAACTTCTTGGTACACTAACACTTTATTTCCACTTGTTAAATTAAAGAACTTGAAATTTAGATTTTATTTTCAACAATTTAACGCCAATTTGCTGTAACAGTGGAGGTTTCCTGTTGTCAATGCTCGGTAGCTCAGAAAATGATTCTACCCAAAGAGAGGAAACTGGTTTCTTCTCTTTCCTAGCTATTCTTTGTGTTCGTTAACAGAAGGAAGTATTTTTTTAAGGTCGGTAAGGATTCCACAGTGCCAAGGGCACAATCCGTTTTCAAACGAAAGAACTGAGAAGGAAGGAAGTTAGAGAAAAACAGGATGAAATTTTAGAACTTGTCAAACACGATTGGGTTATCTTTTATCCTGCGTGGAAGGCGCCGAAAAGGAAGGAAAAGGTTGGGATTTTCTCAAGTTTTGTGCGGGGAGGCTCCGCTCGGCGGTTCAAACCCTTACCCTTTAATATACATTTTTACTAAAATGGTACCCCTTTCATAAAACCTAGAGCAAAATTGCACCCATTTCTTATACTTCAAGGATAAGCAAAATCAATGGAATTTCCTATGATCGACACGTTTTTCTCGGGCTTTCAGTCGTTCTAGTTCGGTTGGTCAAAGGGTGCAAGCTTTCATGTGTTTCGATTTGGCACCCGTTGATATACTTCGCTTTTAGCCACCATTTCTTCCACTTTGCAGCCGATTTTGTGACCCATTCATATACTAAAATGACACTTTTCCTTATCCTTTAGTATACAGCGAGCTTAATAAAGGCACCCCTTTCGGGCGGAGCCTCCCGATATAGCCTACTATAGGTAGCGCCCCACCCCTCCCCCCGGGGCTGCCGTGCACGCAGGTTCGTTATTTTCGAGCTGTTGTTTTGGAAAACTCAAGTGGCTTCGGTTTCCGGGTGTCTGCAAAGCGCCCTTACTTCCGGGAAATCTGGGAAAGCTGACGGCGACCCTCGATTCCAGGATGAGGTCGACATGAACCAAACGATGACATCATAGTCGTCAACAGAAAGAAAAAAAATTTGTCCATGTGGCTTAGGGTGGCCAGGAAATACCACCGCCTTCCATGGCTACTAGTAGCAGTGGGTGTCCGCCCCTTTTAACCGAGATCAGAGACCGCTGTATTCCTGGCCAGCCTGAGAACCGATTTCCGGCTTACTGCCTGTAATCCACTCACTAAGTCAGCCCAATGTTGTTTCAGCTTCGAAGTAGCTGTTTGTCTCCAAAGCTGCGACAATATCCGCCGGCTTTTTTAAGTATCTCATCCGCTGAGAAAATGTGAATTCACATGAACGGAACTTGAAATTGCGGTTGGAAATTCACCGGGTTGCCTTAGCTTTCCGGTTTCTAAACTATCGTCTACCGTTTGAGATGACCCACTTTTTTTCTATTTTCCGTCTATTTGTGCCATTTACATTGCAAGTTAAATTTGCGTTGGCTCCGTGTCCGAAGGAATCATGAAAAGTGGAAAGTGTTTCCTGTGTTCTCACCAAAGCCTCCATTTGTTTAGGTTAACGGTTAAAAACGTTTTAGAAAACGCGGAGCTTTATACGTCTTGATGGTAGGCTAGGTTGTCCTAATTTTGCTAAATTTGCCACAAGCATCTATTTTCTCTGTGCAATGTCACTACTTAACCAAACACACAATTCATAAGAATCAAGTAAATGATCACCATGCAGAGAGAAAATCTCTTAACAGTTTACATAAATTCTCCTAGCTAGTACCGAAACAAGAATTTTGATCTCCAGATCAACAAAAGGTGGAGTAGCGGTTCCATATTTGAAGTTAAGATGCTGATCCTAGTATAATAGAGCCCGTTACACAGAATTTCTGCTTCCTGTCAACCAATTCTTTAGTTTATCAAAATAAGATTGTCGGCCGGTTCCTTTTTACTCGACTTCCTGCGCGAAAAGCAACCGCGCGAGCTATCCCAACCTGCCTATCATCAATTGTCATCCGTGAAGTATTTTTTGAAAACGGGGGGACAGACATATCTCTCTCAAAGAGTTATCCGTTCAGACCTTTTCTCTCCAAAGATCAATCTTGATGAGTTATGCAATATGTTTCAGCCTCTGCTTTAGGTTGAAACTAATTCCCGACTATTCAAATGAAAGCCACTGAGCAGGGCTTCCCTGGGGTACAGTTCATTACGCTGTACAAGGAAATTCTAATCAGATTTGAGTCTGTGGATGAAATCTTACAATGTGACCAAGCAAATGAGATATTGAGCCGTACTTCCCTATGGAACTGTTGAATATTACGATAGTGTTTCTGTGGTCTGAATTAAAACTTCCGCGGAATACTTTTCTGTGATAACATTTACTATGGAGTACAAAGTGGTTCTAACTTTTTTGGTCGTGGATCAATGTAGAAAGTGTTCTGACTTTTTAACGCGTGGATCAAATAATCAAATATGATCTCTGAAATGAGAGATAGTCGGTGATCAGCGGTGTAGTTTGGTGTTATTGTCTTTTTAGATTACCCTGAAATCAAAACTAAAGATTTTGCGTTTCTAAGGATCGCTTTAAAAAGTAAACAGTAAGATTATCATAAGAATCGTATGAGGTGTAAAAGACAATCTATTTAAAGGGCACTCACCTGAAAAATTAATATCAGATGAATTAAACTGGCCGGTTGTCTCGAGGCTGTCGCTATTCAATCGTGCGTATTAGTATATTGATTTCCAGATCAAAGCAACGCAGCGCATAAAGTTTGGTTGAACGTGTTTTCTGCGCAAAATCACTTCCCTCAGTAAAGCACGTTTCACTGACCGTGTGATTGGCAAGCGGGAAACTATTATTGCAACGCCTGCTTTCACGTCATTTCGCCTAACGCCAACGTATTGTCTCTGCCAGTGTTTTTACTTGAATTTGCCGAGAGCCTCGAGAAAGCAGGTCATTTTCCACCAAACGTATTTAGCGGAAGGTTTATGCACATGTTTTAAGACAGACGTAAACGGGCACAAAAATTGAAACTAGACAGAACCGTAACCTAGTAATCCCTTGACTAGACATCTGCGAGTGGGATTTAAATTTCTCGCCTTGAACTGCAGTTTCCGTTGTATTTCCTCGTTGCCTAAGGCAATGTTGTTTTTCTACGACTACGCTCGATTACTCACTTATAATGTAACGTCTATTTTGGTTCTCGTAAAATAACCGTACTCCCATGACTAGATTTTTCGCAAGTCTAAATATATTTTTTCGCAATTTTTCGATCTAGAATTAAAGAGTAAGGTCATGTTTATCAAAATTTAAAGGCTTCGAGGCGTTCTTTTTAAATCTAATAACGCGACAAGAAAGCGTCGCGAAACTTGTCTTGTTTCCGCGAAAATGAGGGAAGAGAAGAGGGCATTTTCATTCTATCGAAGATCGTAAACTAAATTGACACTGAAATTACAATAGAAGACGAACAGCAGAGGCTAAAAGTAAATATACGATTCTCAAACATTTCGATAGCTGTTTCCACAGACATTTTTTTGATGGGTGATTTTAGCAGCACTATAAAGATCTCTACTTTGTAAATATTTTCATAACCAAAAGGAAGTCGGTCCCTATGGCACGTTTCTCTGTTCAAAGGATGTCACGTAAAAACCGAGGATGGCACTAATTAATTTACCGTTATTTAAATTCGAATGAGTGCGAACGACACGTTTTAGTTAAGGGTCATAAATACAGGAGAATTTTTATGCGACTGATCCTTGCGGCAAAATTTGCCTGTGATAACTCTAACGGCGATTTACGGCAATTTCACGACTGATTGAATTGCCGGCGTCGGTGCACAATGTTTCAAAAATGAGGGAAATCGCAATCAAATCGCCGTACGACAGCCGTAAAATCGTACGTATTTTGTGCAGTAGTAGTACTTTCCTCATTTTTACAAGTACAGTACAATTCCGAAAATAAAGCCAGGTTGTCCTTTCATAGTTTGCGCGGTTGTGAAAAACGAAAAGGGGCATGGCGGGTATCGGAATATTTGTTCTCACGTTCAAGATTTAAGTTTTAAGTGTCAGTGGTTTCACTTGGTTTACAATAATTGAAAAATTGGGAAGGAAAAGAGAGTAATATATCAAGGATGTCGTTGATCAGGAAATGTAATTGCGGATCATTTTTCCTTTAAAAACGGACACGCCTCGACAGTTCACCTGAGAGGGATCACAGGCAACGCAAGCTCGTAGGATGAGCGTCAGTATTACGCAACGGTCGAAATATAAGGATTTATATAGGGACAGAACGGGTAAATTCTAGGAGCTAAAAATATAAATGGGTTTTGAATAAAAATTGCTTACCTTGTCTCCGTTGTGTGTTTTTTTGTTTCCTGTATGGTTTTTAAGCCGATTTAGAGCATTTACAGTGAGTTATAGCAGGAGCCCATCAATTTTCCATTGTTCACTCTCTCTATATATCTCTACATAGAGAGTAAACACTGAATTATAACACACTGGAAATGCTCTAAGTCGGAAACAAAGAAACACACAACGGAGACAAGGTTACCAATTTTTATTCAAAACCAATGGGCTCCCGTCAAAACCCATTCATATTTTTAGCTCCTAGTATCTACATCGTTCTGTCCCCATACAAATCCTTATATTTCGACCGTTGCATGTTAAACACAGTTAAACACTGACGCTGATCTTACGAGCTTGGCGTACTTGTGGAGCTAGAGATGAAGTACAGTAATGAGAATAAAGGCCGGGTGAAGTTAAGGCTGAAGATAACGGCTGGAGGGAAAGCAGTCAAAACGCCGTAGTTTTTGTGACCTATTGGCGCGAAAAAAAGAAACAAAATACTCTTTAGTGCAACAAACGAACACAATGTGTGCACGCGAGGGGTAGCGGGATTTCTTACAGTAAAACCAAACTGGCTGTCCGACGATGATAAAAAGTGAGCAACGGACAAAAACGGGGGTTTCCGCAAAACGACGACGCCAGTAACAAGATCGGAAAAAAGCCACTACAAAGTCGCGTTTTCGATCCTTTTCAACTGTTTACATTTTTGACGAAACAAATGAAAACGCTGACGTATGGAATGAAAAGCAAAGGTTCTGAGAACACGTTTTTAAAATTTAAACAAATGGCTGTGTACGATGACTGAATGCGAGTTGCAGAAAATGAGTAGGGCAGGAAACAATTCCAGGCGGAGAATTTCAGATAATGTATGGTGCAGCCGACTTACAAAGGTGTTAATTTTTGGACGACTTATGTATTATGGCGGAAGTGAGGTCAAGTTGCTTAGTTCGATCCTTGCGTGTTTAAGCACCGTGGGAAAGTAAAAAAACGACTTCCTTATATTTATCCTGTTATCTTGAAATCTCTAGTACAAATACAAATACAAATGTTTTATTATCCACTCCCCTCAGGGGTTTTTCAGGGATAATTTACGCGATTCACACTGACTGCAGGCATCCCAATCTCTCGCCATGAGGTTTTACAATTGCAAAATTCTCAACAAAACGACACAAGAAAAGTCACTTGGTCATCGCTTCTGGGCCAACTCCAACCTCGTTGGGAGGAAGAGATAGGACCCTGGGAATGAGGTTGGACCAACTCCTTACTAACACCAATCACATGACACATATTATAAATTCCCAACATGAAAAAAAATATATTTATTTCAGTTGCCTCTTTTACTTGGCATATAAATAGTAAAATAATACAATTCATCGGAAACTGACCGTTTCTGGTTCATTTTACGACCTAAATGGATTTCATCAGATATGAAAAAAACTCACGGTTGTTAAATGACTTTTCGCCCTTACATTCCCAACAACAGACAACGTCTTTAAATAAATTTCTCTTAACCTGACCAATACATTATCGAGCAGTGAGGTCATAAGAAAATAAAGCACAAGATTCTAGTGATTAGCATCTAATTTCTGCTTACAATATCAATACATGTCGAGAAAAACAGGTAAGGAGAATAACGAAATTCATCAACTAGGAAACTTGTCTCGATGTACAACCAGATTCTAGTGATCACAATCGCGGAATTTCTTGCTCAGTATCACATGATCAGAAAACGAATTCTTAGACCCCCGGCCTGATCAATCGATGAAATCGTTAATCGATAACAATCGATGGCAATCGATAACAATTAATCGATTGATATCGGAAATCGATGACCAATCGATAGCCAAAAAATTTGCTTTTTAATTGCCATCAACTGTTATCGATTGTCAACGATTGTCATAAATTGTCATCGATTGGCATCGATTATCATCGATGTCCATTTTTTTTGGGGGGGGGGAGGTCAAAAAGAAAACTGATGTTTTTCAGAAGAAATAAGGTAAAATGAAATTACATAACAGTTCTTCTTCATCCTTCCCGGGTATATTACGAACCAATTTAATGACCAGCTCCCAGTTGGCTTGTTAGCTCAATTGGTTAGAGCGCTGCACCGGTACGCAGAGGTCAGGGTTCAAGTCCCGGCAAGCCTGATTTTTTCAGGCTTTCTTTTTGCAACTGCATAAGTTGCGTTAATAACTGCGAGGATCTTCTTTACATTTATTAGTTGTTCAAAATGCAGGGTAGGAATCTAGGATGGCCAAAGAAACGCGTACGCGGCCACGAGCGAAACTAAATAATTCATCGAAAATTGATCGTAAGCAAACAGCTTGACAGCAAATGACAGTCAATAGTAATCGATGATCGATGGTAATCGATTGTAATCGATGGCAATCGATAGCAATTAGAGGACTCGAGCTTGTGATTATCGATTGGTCATCGATTGGCCGATAGCAATCGATAGCAATTAACTGTCATCGATTGATCGATTGGATTTCCAATGATCGATTGTCATCGATTGATCAGGCCGGGTTAGACCTTAATCTGACGTCATGTGTTTGCCTAGCTTGGGACAGAAAAGGCTAAGAGGGTCACGCACTATATAAGCTTCTTCTGTCACGCAACTATAGGTGAACCTGTCACGCAAGGAAATGCAACAAATACTGAATGTGTAGAACCTAGTGTCACTGCTTCAGCTGTAATAAGGTCAAGCGAATGAGAGTAATACACCTAATGATCAATATTATACAAAAGCATGCGCACTTTTTGTTTGCGTATGACCAGTAACAGATGATAGTGTGGGCCAGCCCATTTGAACTACGATATAATAAAATTCACTAAAAAGTTAAAAAGTATGTCTTGAATTTTAGCTAAGCTGTGATTGACAACTACAGCGTGCAACTCGTAGCGATAGATTACGTAAGGTACATACAATTTCCAAAACTGAAAAACATTATTGAATTTGGCAACCCAGGCAATAAGACTGCGATTTTTCGGTTTGACTCAAAGAGCGAAAGACTCTTTTTATATATCGCTAAGTTTCGAAAGGCACTGTAATACGAGGCAATTTTTCCTGCAACTTTCCTCGCGATGCTCTCGTCATCTGTTGCGTTGCAAGTTGCAAAAAGAGTATACATAGAAAGAGTCTTTCGCTCTTTACATGCTGCAACGCAGCTCGCACCGTTGCGAAAGGTAGAAGCCTAGTGTACTTTTCCTGCAACTCGCAACGCAATTTTTCGTTGCAAGACATGTTGCGAAGAGGGGGTGTTACAGGTGCAATTTCATACGCAACCTGCTTCACCCAAAGTCGCAACGCCGTTGCGTTGCAAGTTGCAGAAAAAATTGCCCAGTGTAACAGTGCCTTTAGTAACGGCACTGGTCAGTTACGTTTGGGTTTACCAGCTTTTTTCTATTGCTACTTGCTACTTTCAGAGGGTCCTTACCGTCGAGAGATCGCTTTTCGGGTTAGAGTTAGCTACTTTAGAGCGGTGTAAAGGGCCAAATCTTCCACGTAAAATCGCGGCAAATGTCTTTTGGTGCATTTATACTAAGAGAAAATACACGTACGCCACCGTAAAATTTAGTGTAAACAGCACTTCCCAAATCGGGTTAGTAAATACAGAAATACACAAATATGACCTCTGTAAACGGTCAAAAATTTTTGGCCTTTACCACTGATGAACGGGTCTGGCGGACCCAATTTTTTGTAGTGTAAATGCATCTTTTCTCCTTTCTTCATACGTACGTTATTAACGGTAAATGGAATGATTGCTCTCTTATCGCGTGTTTTCCTAAAGAACGAATTGTATCTATTATTCCCGACGTTTTGTCAAGTTACTTTTGATTTTTGAGGCAGTTTCTTTCGAGAAATCGCGACTTCCCCAGTCCTACAGTACCTAAATAACATACATTACGCGATTGCGGTATTTGCGAGGAGAGTTCAGTCCCATTTATACCAGTTTCTACTTCTGTGAATCGCTTCTTTCCACTCGTCGAATGTCTTGAGGAATCTCTCTCTTATGGACGCTTTGGGTTGGAACAGCGCTTGAGAGCAGCGGATAGCTTTCAACTCATCACGTGATTTCCAGACGCCTACCGTGAGAGGGAATCAAATTACACAAAATTGAATAGAGCGCGTTTTGAAGACTAAGAATAAATAAAATAACTGACTTTATTTTAAGTGTCGGAGTATTTATCACGGCTGTGCTAATTGGGGACACTATAAACCTCTGAAAATAACATGACAAATGCAACATAAACATTTTAAATACCCCTACTCGTGGGAGGCTTACCAGTTGGCTAATGACAAGTGTGGGTGAGGATTTGAACACGGGAATACCGTGAAACAAATCCAAGTGGTCAGTGAGGAAGACTTGAACCCGGGACCACCGGATTACATGTCCAGCGCCCCAACCACTCGGCCACGCCGCCTCCCTTAACTAACTTCAAAGCAAAATCAAAGAGATCGCTCGTGGCCAATCACTCAATTGGATCATAGCTCAAACAACGTTATGAACCAACTGCCAACTGAAGTGAAAGTTTGCAACCGACCGCGGCAAAACATGCGGGTAAGAAGCACGGGAAAACTTGCAACCGCGTGCATGGAAAGCGCCGCAACAAGCAGCGTTTAAATTCGCCGCCAATTCTGCGAAAATCGCCGGTGATCGCCAAGTGTCCACACTCTCGCGATTGAAACCGAAAATCGCCGACGATCGGTTGAGATCCAGTTCCTCCTCGAAGAGGTACGAAATCGCCCTGTGTGTTGCTGACTCCAATGAAAAAGGGGTACAACTAATAATCTATTTACCTGCTGCGAGTCCTGCTAGAAATGCAGCTCCCAGAGTTGACATGTCGGTCTGTGATGGTCGGTCTAACGTCTGACAGGTTAAGCTACTCATTAACTCCAACACAAAATCATTGTTGGAAATGCCACCATCGACTCTAAGAAAAGAACAGAAGTATAAATTGAGACTTCCTTTACAACCTTCTACCCTTTCGACCTCGAGTCAAAAGGTATGTGCTGACTTTTGAATCCTTGGATATTCAAACGAAATCGTTAATTTGTACATTTCTATGATGCAGTTTAAGCTGACCGGTGAACTAACTTGTAAAAAGTATGTGACGAAATTTTCAAATCTAACCACAGAAATGAAAGCTACTGCAAAGAAATATCCTGTGGTTCAGTTGAATGTTTTACAAGGTGGTTTCAGGTTCTGAATACTTGGATAAAATCTACATAGAGTTCACTGATAGCTACGCCATTCATATGAAAGCTTTCGATCAGTACTTTGTTGTGTCAATTTGTTTGTTCTACAAGGTGGTTCTCATTTCTGCGTCTGTGGATGAAATCCTTAAGTGTGACCATTCAAATGAAAGCTACTGAGCAGTACTTTCCTGTGGTGCTGTTTATTATGCTGTACGAGGTGGTTCTAACTTTTAAGTATGAAATCTTTTAGTGTTCCATTCAAATGTCATGAAAGCTACTGAGCAGTAAATTTCTTGCGGTTTTCAGGCAGGGAGTGAATGAGTAAAACCTTACTTGATCGAAGACATAAGTGGGATATGTGTCTCTTCTACCACTGTTTCATACAACTGCGTAAACCTGTGAACCAAAATCATACAAGATAAGTTTCCGAACTAAATAAGCTGATACGCTGTGTCGGCGGACAAGTGACAGCTTGGAGATGATAAATGAACTGAGGGGTGCTTACATGGCAAAGTAGGAATTTTATTCTGGCAAGAGATGGATACTTTACGCTGCGTTTACATTGACCGTTTTCTTGGCGGCATGAGTTTTCTTTCGAATGAAACGGTAAAAACTATATAGAGCGATTGTCGAAAGGTAATTTGCATTTGCTTTGATTTTAATTTACTCCGCTCTCTGATTGGTTACAAAATCTCGCGCTACTTTCTTGGCCAATCATGACGCAAAACGAAAACCAATCCTGACTTGCCTGCACGCGCTTTCCCGCGCTTGGCGCCCTTACATGTATTTGCTGCGAGTTCTGATTGGTCCATTGTGTTGTTTACGTCGATTGTGATTGGCCAGAGTAATTGCCTTGGTTTTGGTTTTACAACATCTTAATGAAAACCGTTCTATGAAACTGACAGCTATAGCACGCTTACATGACACTGGTACATGTTTCTGTTCGCGAATGAGAATCTTGAGACGGATCAGCAACAGGGATTAACTCATGATTCGTGCAGAAATGACTTCTTGGTCCGGTATGCTGCCATTATGGATATAAAGCTCGACATTTAGAGTTAAGCTGATTTCGGCCCTTATCAGATTTTCAACGCCTTTTACGAACTGATATTTCTTCCTAAATAGGCCAGCTCCGTCCAAAGGCCCGGGCCAAGTAATCCGCTCGAACTTCTGACAAACCGTACAACCTTGTACCTACGCTCTAGAAAATTCGCGTCAAGTAAACCATGAGCAGAATTAGTGGACAACTCACTAACTTTAACGCCAGTAACGTTTATCTATTTACCTAAAAGCTATTGATTCCAGAATGGCTCTCGTGATATGCGCCTTAGTGGTGGTGGATTTGATCCCCATCATGGAAACACAAGCCTTGTTATCATTTATAGGAGCCTGTAGACAACAAAATAACAAATCGATCAATGAACTGCCACCTTGTGGCCGCCTTGTTATAACATCCACCAATGCCCACTTCTCCTCGGATCCCACCAGTTTGGGACCCCGCTTCCTGTTCTTGCCCACCCGCTTGGGTGCTTTTCCTTCCTTCTACCCTATTTTCCTTTGTTTGTCAGTTTGTAACTTAGAACTTACTAAAAAAAAACTGCTTTCGCCCAAAAAGTAATTTAAAGAATGGCAAATGACCAACGTCCTAAAATGTCCCAAGGTACACAAGAGAAGAGGGCAAATTCCGAGCTCGCCTCTGGGTTCTTCGGCATGCTATCAAACTTAATATAGGCCAAACTAGGACATAACGAGATGCCACCTCTAGGTATCTCTCTTGTTCGACTCTCTCTCAGTTCGACTGTTTGGATCTGGAAGCTTATATTAATGAGCCATTATGACCTTCTTGGAGCCAGTTGGCCACAACTGTCTCGTCTTTGCCAGTTAATCACCTGCATACAAAGTCAAAATCGAATCAAGAAACGGTTTCAACGTAAGCAAATACTTAATGCCCCATTAGATGCATTAGGGAATGGGCTTTACTGGAATTGACTAATGCACTACAAACACTTTAAAAATTAATAGGGAGTGCTAAAAGAAGGCTGCATTCGCAGGCTTGCCGTGTAACGGCGCATTTTTAAGAAAGTATACCTGTAATCCATTGAAGGCAGGAACAAAACACACACCGTCTGAACCTAAGGAAAGAAAGGAAATAATACTTTCGATCACATTTTTAAATTAACAGTCGTGTTACAGGAGTAAAGTCGCACACGGGCCGGGCAAGGGTCCCCACAGCCGGGGCTTAACTCCGGTTCCTCAGCATGTGGCACCTAGAAGTATTACTACTCTCCCCTGGACGGGATGCTAGTCCATCACAGGGTACCCAGCATGAAGTGACTAGAAATATTACTACTCCTCCCTGGATGGAATGCTAAAGTGACTAGGAGCATTACTACCCCCCCACCCCCCCCCACCCCCCCCCAACAAGGGGAAAGTGTCAAGAACGAAACGATTGAATTTCACGCAAAGCATCATGGTTAGACCTTTCTTTCCATCTTGTGCATGGGATACTAGTCCAACACAGGGTACCCAGCATGAAGTTACTAGGAGTAATACGTCTCCCGCTTGGATGGGATGCTAGTCCACCATTTTATTGCACCACTTTTTTCTTTCACCATTTTATTGAAAGAAACAGTGTGGGACAAAGTTTAGCAAACATAGGGTAACAGTGCAAGAGAACAGGGACTAGACTTGGAACACTGCAAACAACACTCCGACGTCCCGCACCTCGACGCTATAATAGGGAACTTAAGCAACCACGACGGCAACGCCAAGGAAAACGTCAGTTTAAAAACGACTTCCAAATATTTCTAACTTCTTCGCGATAGTTTCAACTCGTTCAATCTGTCTAATGAAGCCGAATAATCCGGGAGCTGACTCTGTAAGGACAGCGTTACAGTTCAGGTAGAAAAAAGAAAATTCACAGTCGTGTGTTCACGTTCTACATAAAACTTTGAATTTGGTCATTTCACGTTGTTGTTTTGCAGAGGACGGCAAAGAAATGTACCAAAATCTGTATCGCACGTGCAGAGTCATTGTTTTGCTAATTAAACCTTTTGTTTTGTGACGTTCTCGTCAGCCGTCGCCGTCGTGTTTGCTTAAGTTCCCTAATATAAAAACCAGGGGTCCTGACCAGTTGCAACTTGACTTACTTTCTACAGAGAAGGCCGTATCACTTGTTTTTGAGACATCATCGTAAAAACCTTGAACAGAGAGAAAGTCAAAATTTAACTAAAGAAATACTTTTCGAGTCTTACAGCAAATGATTGGAGTGAAAAAAATACCATGACATTAGAGCACGTGAATATAGACTGCTAACAATCGATTGTTTAGCATCAGGCCATAGCAAAACATAGGCACGCAGTGCGTGCAGAGCCAATGACGTTTTGTTCGTGACGTCACTGGCTAAAAAGTAAAACAACTTAGGTTCCTTTGACTTTAATACACCTTTAAACCTTTAAACCCTGATACCAGCTAGTGTATTCTCCACACTGTTGTCCATACATTTTCTATGGCACTGATAAGGAGAATTTGTTTAACAATCAATACCTTTTCTACTTGGTCATCATTCCCGTTATTCTCATGACCTTTATGCTTGATTAAGCAGTGCTATTTAAGGAGAATTTAGTTGCTGGTCACTACTAGGGGTGAAAGGGTTAAGCTTTTTTAAGTAAGACAAAAAACAGGTGAAATAGCCCCCTAACCCTTTAAGCCCTAACGGCGACGAAAATGAAATTTCTCTTTACGTTATCACTACTTGTTCAAACATTCAAGTGATGAGAATAAGGAAGTGATCACCAAGGATAAAATGTTTTGATATTAAGACAAATTCTCCTTACTAGGTTCCAAAAGAAATGTATGGAGAACAGGGTTTAAGCAGTCATCTCCCTTCTAAGCGTTGACACTTAGGGCCTCCAAAGACGAGGCAAGATTATTGTCGATAACTATGACCATGCCATTGATGACTAGCAACTAAACTTTTTGATAAAGCTTTTCTACACAGGGCAGTGAAATAGTCGACAAAAATTTTGCAATGGACTGTCGACAACTACTGATCCATTAGAGAGCATTCAAGGCTAACAATCCTATAAACTCCACCAGTTACCATAGCTTTTTTCTTCCCTAAAAAAGTAGAGTAAGCCACTCAAAATTCTCACCCATTTGCCGAGCCCATTCCATGGCGGTTCCACATCCTGCAGCGTTCCCCTCTGCGAGATAAACAGTCTCCGCTCCTATCCTCCACCCGACTATTGGATAGAGACCTGGAACGAAAGAAAGAATGAGCGATTTTATCCCATCCACACACAAGCAACTTGTATTCAGCCTTTTGTTGGAAGAAAACTCTCCAATGAGCAAGGAGATCTCATGTAAGCAATCACTTACAACCATCTCTGTGAAATCCGATTGAATCACTAACCATCTCTGTGAAATCCGATTGAATCACTTATGAGATTGAATAAGCTACCATATCAGTCAAACGTAGACTGGGTTCAAGTTGATCCCATTTTTACCAAGACTATGTTATGATAGAGATTGTTTGTTCACATGACGCGAGTGAGAATCGCAAGAAAATTAAAAAAAAACAAGTTATGAGCAAATTGAAAGCACCAAGCACAAAAGAAACGAATCAGTGGCGAATTTGTTGCAGGGTAGCTAAATGCCTCGTTCCACAAAACAACCCGCCATTTTGGTTCTACACAAGGCGCCTGCTTCCTCTATGAATTGTGGCGGAGTTTTTTAAAGTTAAATGCTGTATTCAGAATGACCAAGTATTAAGTGACTATCTTTAGTTCTTAAAGCGACCAAACTATTGCGATAGCTGGACTGGTTTCTTACTGTTCATGGAGATCCAACTGAATCGGTTCTCAGTCAAACACTGCACTCAGAATCTATAGTGAGTATTAGTATATACCAAACCACTGAATAGTGTTTTTCGCGTGCTCTGATTAGCTACTCAAACTCAGGATCGTATCTGTTATTTACCTCCCAGCATTTTGCTGGATTTTGTGCGCAAGTTTTGCCTCATTTCTCACAAAAAAGGGAACTATTTGGTGCTGGCTATCCACTGGTTTGGTATATACTAAAACAATTGTTCACCTCAGTGTCAGTGAAGATTGGTAGATATTTACCTCCACTTTGGTGAATAATATTATTGTTAACTATTCTCCGGAATGATTTCAGCCGTGCTGAAGACCGGGATGAAATCATGCCGCGGCGAACCCATTTTTTGCTCCAGATCATGTAAACACTCACAGGTAAATGACCAGACACCGAGATGAAAGTCATCCCGGGATGAAATAACTCATGTAAACAGGGCCTAAGTGACTACATTTCTTAATCCCCGGGGTGATCATATCCAAGAGATTCGGCTGTACTAGCAGTTTAACAACACCTACCCGCCACAGACGCATGTGGATATGAGCCAGTGTTTATATCAATGAAGGATCCTGTGCCCATGGTGCAGTTAACGTCTCCTGCGTCAAAACAACACTGGCCAAATACGGCTGCCTGTTGGTCTGCCACCTTAAATTGAATAATAAACTAGTTCACCTAACAACGTATTATAATTACTTGATTCTTTATCATTACCATCATTATCATCATCATAAAAACAACAATTTTGTATCAAGATACTAGCAGTAAGGGAAATTTTTTGCAAGGTCTAAAATTTGTGAACACCACGGAAAATTGGCCGTGTATGGTCGTTTCCTACCGAAGTCATTTTATATTCACTTTCCATTCGATTTGTACCATCCAGTGTAATGTTTGTTTTTAGTTGCTACTGATATAATTGTCACTGGTTACGAATGTTTTACGTAGCAATGCAAAAAAGCAGTCAGTCCATCAAGTACATAAACCAGGTACCAGATTGGCAGATGACGTTGTATTTAATGACAGGTGAGTAAAATTTATTCATTTAGTACATCATTAGTTAATAAGTTAGTAGTTAAGTAGGTCAGGCAATCAGTTACTCAGTCAGTCAGTCAGTTAATCAGTCAGTTAATCAGTTAGTCAGTCAGCCAGTTGATCAGTCAGTCAGTCAGTTAGTCAGTCAGTCAGTTAATCAGTCAGTCATTCAGTCAGTCAGTCAGTCAGTCAGTCAGTCAGTCAGCCAGTCAGTTAGTTAGTCAGCCAGTCAGTCAGACAGTCAGTCAGTAAGTCAGACAGTTAATAAATCATTGTTTTATAATATTACTACAGAAAAGACAACCTGAGAAAAAGTACAATGCTACTAGTCCAAAGAGAGACTTTTTTTCAGGGAGTAAAAAGTTAGGGACCACATTGTAATCCAACCCAGACGATCAAGATAGACAATGTTGCAAATTTTAGTTGGCTGAATGTAGTGAAAAATAAGACTAAAGATCCAACTTTTTGAACATTATTTGAACATGTGATCATTTTGTGTACTATATTCCATAAAAGCTTCATACAACACAATAATGCTTACCAAGGATCTCACAGGAACTGGTGCACCAAAGATATCTTTATGACTTTCACAGATGTGACCACTGAAATAGAAGAACAGTAATCAGGCACAACATTAAGACAAAACAGAACAAAAAAACTCTTCTTAGTGGACATCAGGATCAAGAAGCAAAATGTTTCAGAATGATTCTGATTATATCCAGTTTTTCCAGACTTTTTGGATTCCATAAGAACTGACAGGTATTTAAGGAAACTTTAAACCATGATAATGTAGACTCAATGGTTTATTCCCTAGACCTTGTACGGATAGACTGTTAGCAGTCCCTTTCTGGATAGTGGAGAGGGTGCAAGAAATAGCCAAGAGCGGGAGCTATCAACAGCATGGGGAGATTGGAGCAAGGAGAGAAAAAACGAGAAGAGACTGGGGGACAGGCTCCGCACATTCACTTCAGCGTTTCTGCTTTTGTGCTCGGATATTTCGCGCGCCCTCTCGACTACCCAGAAAGGGACTGCTAGCAGTTTATTGTAGAGATGCCTACTGTTCTGAATTTAACTGTTTCAAAATTGGACTATTTTCTATTTTTCTTTAGAGCTATTGTAACCGTGTTTTAACAAATTAGAGCATGATTAATATTATATATAAGTTCTTTAATAATCTCTATAGGCAGATCACATTTTTTAGTCAATATACCTGGTATCAATTATTCTGGGTAAGATTGACAGGGGTATGGAAAGTAAGTTTGTCATTATTGAGCTCCATTCCATCTGTCAGAAAAAAACAAATTGAAAGAAATGAATATTACTATCAAATGATTTTAGATCTAATCCTGTCTGGCTATCATCTCTCTGATGAAGCAAACACCTCAAATACAGACTGATGCCTCCCTAAAGGCCAATGGACAGAATTTGAACCTGCATTTATAACAAGTGAGTAAACTTGTTAATAAGCATTTCAGTTTATCTTCCTTTAAAATTGACATGTGCATCTTTTTCACTGGGATATTCCTCCAATGGGATAACTCATTAACGTTGGACGCCCTTTAAGATGGACAAACCTCTGAGATGGACACCTCTCTATGATGGATGCTCCTCTAAGGCAACTGCCTTTTTAGCCAGATGTCCCCTTCAGATGGACAACTCTCTAAGACGGACGCCACTCTAAGGTGAACACTTCTCTAAGGTGGACACTTCTCTAAGGTGGACACCTCTCTAAGGTGGACACTTCTCTAAGGTGGACACTTCTCTAAGGTGGACACTTCTCTAAGGTGGACACCTCTCTAAGGTGGACACCTCTCTAAGGTGGACACTTCTCTAAGGTGGACACTTCTCTAAGGTGGACACCTCTCTAAGGTGGACAATTCTCTAAGGTGGACACCTCTAAGATGGACACTTCTCTAAGGTGTACACTTCTCTAAGGTGGACAATTCTCTAAGGTGGACACCTCTCTAAGGTGGATACTTCTCTAAGATGGACAATTCTCTAAGGTGGACACCTCCCTAAGGTGGACACTTCTCTAAGGTGGACACTTCTCTAAGGTGGACACTTCCCTAAGGTGGACACCTCTAAGATGGACACTTCTCTAAGATGGACACTTCTCTAAGGTGTACACTTCTCTAAGGTGGACATTTCCCTAAGGTGGACACTTCTCTAAGGTGGACACTTCCCTAAGGTGGACACTTCTCTAAGGTGGACACTTCTCTAAGGTGGACACTTCTCTAAGGTGGACACTTCTCTAAGGTGGACACCTCCCTAAGGTGGACACTTCTCTAAGGTGGACACCTCTCTAAGGTGGACACTTCTCTAAGGTGGACACTTCTCTAAGGTGGACACCTCTCTAAGGTGGACACCTCTCTAAGGTGGACACTTCTCTAAGGTGGACACCTCTCTAAGGTGGACACCTCTCTAAGGTGGACAATTCTCTAAGGTGGACACCTCTAAGATGGACACTTCTCTAAGGTGTACACTTCTCTAAGATGGACACCTCTCTAAGGTGGATACTTCTCTAAGGTGGACACCTCTCTAAGGTGGATACTTCTCTAAGGTGGACACCTCTCTAAGGTGGATACTTCTCTAAGGTGGACAATTCTCTAAGGTGGACACCTCTCTAAGGTGGACACCTCTCTAAGGTGGACAATTCTCTAAGGTGGACACCTCTCTAAGGTGGATACTTCTCTAAGATGGACAATTCTCTAAGGTGGACACCTCCCGAAGTGTCCTCATCAGGAGAAGTGTCCACCTCTCTAAGGTGGACACTTCAGTAAGTAAGTAAGTAAGTAAAGCCTTTATTTAAAGAGGGTAAAACACATAATAGTATATACATACTAATAAACTTGTGGCCCTCTGTACTAAAACTATAAAATATTAAAAATACATAAATATATAAACGTAACTATTTACAAACTTCTCTAAGGTGGACACCTCTCTAAGGTGGACACCTCTCTGAGGTGGACACCTCTCTAAGGTGGACACCTCTCTAAGGTGGACACCTCTCTAAGGTAGACACTTCCCTAAGGTGGACACCTCTCTAAGGTGGACACTTCCCTAAGGTGGACACTTCTCTAAGGTGGACACCTCTCTAAGGTGGACACCTCTCTAAGGTGGACACCTCTCTAAGGTGGACACTTCCCTAAGGTGGACACTTCCCTAAGGTGGACACCTCTCTAAGGTGGACACTTCCCTAAGGTGGACACCTCTCTAAGGTGGACAATTCCCTAAGGTGGACACCTCTCTAAGGTGGACACTTCTCTAAGATGGACACTTCTCTAAGGTGGACAAATCTCTGAAGCAGACACCCCTGTCGGGTGGACACACCTCTGTGGTGAACACCTCTCCAAGGAGGAACCTCCCTGAGGTTCTTCGATACTTCATTCAGTTTATGTGCTTCTTAGTTGGACGCATCTACATGTAAGCTGACCATGGTGATACATAAATTATTGTGATGCATAACTGGTCCACCTTATCACCTGATGAGGACTAGCGGCAAACAGTCAAAACATTGCGATCTACAGCTCAAGTGACCACATCATGTGACAAATGATGAAGACGGATTCCGCTCAACATTTGAGCAATAAGTGCAAAAATTATTTACTAAAAACTACTCATAGCACAGCCAGTAACTTTTTGAATACTATTTGAAACATCTGACTTTTAATCCCTTCTCCAAGTGCCCCCCCCCCCCCACAAAATTCTCAAGCATTCTCGAGAAAATTAATGTCAGATCTCGTAAAAATATGCTAAAAACTGGAGCCATTTTGTTTTAAACTGACATGAAGCATCTTTTCAATTAAAACATGGATAACTTCAAATTCAATTTTCTCATGCAGAGTCAGCTTGGGAGCTTAAGTATTGATAACTTCTTCTTTTTTATTCAAAATGTTACCATGCTTAGACTATTTTTTTGGTAACTTTGTTTTTGCACTTACTGCTTGAATGTTCAGTGGAAATCGTCTTAATACACTTAATCACTAGCTTTGAGGTAGACTGACGCATTATTAAAATTTTATTCTTTCAGATGATAACCTATCTTTGAGGTAGCCAGTGAGTGCTTGTTCTACGTGTAAATCACTTAAGTGTGGGAGATCTGGGAGATAATTTAGGTGTGTACCCACAAATTCCAAATTCTGAAAACTGTGATATTCTTACCCCATTACATGATCAACTGAAAAAGCTACACTTACTATAAAAGGATCAAACATGCCCGTGCTGCTTGCACTGGAGTAATCTGTTACATGAAGCTGACCTTCAAAATAGTCAATCAAAGAGTCAGTCTGGCACACTAACCAGTCTTTTAATACCAGTACATGAGTAAATGTCAACCAAGATTCCCTTGTTGAGTGTGTGAGTTATATCACTACTGACTTAGTGTCCCTGATATTTGAACTCATGGATTGCCTGCTCGAAGACTGCTAGAAGATTTAACAATTATTGCTTCAAAGATCCCCAGAATTTGTCCACCTTCATCTCATGCAAATGTGACCAAATATATTGAGGGTAAACAACAGGTAGATTAAGTAGCTATGGAAAAGTTAGGTAGATTATGTAGGTAGGCACAAAGTAGGCACATGTACATGTACCACAAGACAACTAGGAGCATACGCTGGACATTGTACATTCAATGTTACTAGTATACCTTTTGTTAGTTTCCAGATCAGCCAGGAATCAATAGTTCCAAATGCTAACAAACCAAGATCAGCCTTCTTAGCAAGCTGTAATGAGATCATACAGACATTATAATTATATTAATGCATGGACATTTAATTAAAACACAGGCAACAAATCAGCGAAAAAATCAGTAACTTTACTGGTTTAGGCAAGCAGCATATGAACTCTTATGTACAGGACACAGCAATTCTCATGTAACTGCTGGTAGCAAAAAAATTGTAACAATGCCTGATGTTGTCTAAGCATAAATTGTGTTTAAAAACATCAATCACTGCTGGGTTGGAACAAAGGGCAATTTACACAACTGCCAAAAGGCAGGCACCACTGGAGTTCTTGGGTGACGACCTAATGTGCGACTCGGGAACAGGGATGACACACTCACAATCGTGAGATAGCTCAGTTCTCACCAGCGTGGCCCAGGTTTGAGTACCAGACTCAGTGTTATATGTGGGCTGAGTTTGATGTTGGTTCCCATCCTTGCTGCAAGCCAGGGTTTTTTCTAAAGATTCTCCTGTTTCCCTCTCTCCTCAAAAATGAACATTTCTAAATTTCTAATCGCTCTGGATGACAATGGATGAAGAGTAATTCTGTGGATCATATTTCACTGCAAACAGGGGCACAAAATTTTTCAGCTAAAAAATCCGAACAGAGCAATTTGTAATTCAGTAAATTATGATCATCCGGGTGAGTGTATTCCTGAGAAGGACTGTTTGAGGTGACATTGACTGATGTTTCGACAACCAGATGACAACTTCTGCTCAGGTTGTCGAAATGTCAGTCAGTGTCACCACAAACAGTCCTTCTCAGGACTACACTCAACCGGACGATCACAATGTACCAAATTATGATATGACCCCTGGGTTCAAACCATTTACAGATCAATTTGTATTAGCTTTACACCAACATGCTTTTAAAAAGCTCTGAAACAATCTAAGAAACCAGAAAATGATATTTCAAGTATTTTGTTAAACTTTTCTCGTTGGGTGCCCCTGTGTCAATTCCCTTTTATTCTAACTTATTATTACCTTTTTAAAATTAATGTACAAAGACAAGATACACATATTTGCCAAAGTCTGACCAGGAACTTACTTCGGGATGACTTTTAAGTAACCAGTGAAGTTTTATTGATGCCTGGAAATGATACATGGAAAAAAAGGTTAACTAAATTAATACTAGGTACTTTAAGAAATCTTTTTCATAATAAAATGCAATAATTTTACCATAAATACCCACTAGTAAGTACATATTAACTAATTTAAATACACCATAAATCCTAAAGATGTTTAGACAGCCACAATAACTGTGTTCATTAATGAAAGCTAGACAATCAGTTAACCTATAATCAGGATGATTGACCCATTGTTAACTTACATGTTGTGTTGAAAAACTAATTACACTTCCAGCAAGGTATTTCTTTTGTCTTGAAATCATGTGAAGAAATTTAGAACCGATGTTGAGACTCTAAACAAGGAAAGAACAAGAAATAGAGAAATTAAAAGAAAAATTAACTCTTAATAAAGGCATTTCTTTTCAATGTTGATTACTACATGCAGTTAAAGCAATAAAAGATGAAACAAATTATATGTGTTGTTGAGATATAGTAGTCCCCCACTTGACTCAACTCCCCCAAAGGGGCGTAGCCAGGTTTTCTCGTTGGGGGGGGGGGGGGGGGGGCTGTATGAAGAGTTACTAATAAACCTGTGTTATATGTGGCTGTGCAATAAGCACTGAGCCAATTTGAAAGCCTATTATTAATTTTTGTACAGCAATGAATCACTGAACTTAACAGCTATCTCATGACTGGGTTTTCACAAGATAGCTTATTTGCTTTGTTATTATTATTAAAGAAATGTAAAAACAAGTTTGACTGCCTCATTTACGAAATGTTTTTTATCCATGAACTGAGACCAAGTCTCCATATACAGACCGACTCAATTCGTGCGAAGGTTTTTAAATAATTAGTCTTTATATAGTTAGTTTTTGCATGCTTTTATTGTTTTAAGGTGGCTCCATATAGTTTTTCAGCGCGCGAGGAATGGGAACTAAATTAGCACAAGCGCGCGCGCGAGGAGCGCGACACTCCAAGTCAGATGACATGTGCCAATCAACCTCCCAGGCGAACTTTTCCAAAGGCTGATTGAGGCATCTTTATGGCTTACCTTTTCAAAACCTATCGAGCACATAGCAGTGAAATTATGAAAAGCCTTTAGTTTAATCGCTTTTGTAGCTGACAGTTGCAGTCCTACGATTGTTCTACGATTATAGGACTGAATTGATTGCGATCTTTAAGTTCAAGCAACATAGAGAGGACTGAATACGTTGCACGAATTAAATTACGCGCTTTCAAGAATTATGCGTGAAGAACTTCTCTCCGTTCTCAACTTGAAATATCAGTGCTGTCCAGGTCAGCTGTCGAGAATCTCTGGGATGAGAAGCTTAAGTTTGTTTGGATCGAGCCTAAGTGTAAGTAATTTTTTGGAAAAGTGCTTTAGTTTTTGCCTTTCTAACAAGCCGTGTATTTTTTGTCGGGTAAGTTGTCTCTACGGCCGTTCTCATACGGTTTCAGCAAAATACAGCTGACTTGTGAATTTTATTGAGCGATGAATAGATTACACACTTGTAACGAGGTAACAGTTGTCATTGATTTTTGATAGAAGTTGAAACTCAAAAGGACACTGATATTTCAGTGTCTATTTATCAGTCACCAGTAGCTTTTGATCTAAGTTTCACTTGTGTTGACAAGGTGCGACTTCAAAAACTTCGGTGATCTAAAATAAAACCGAAAATTGAAAAAAGTTCAATTGTACCTCAGCTCAAATACAAGTTTTATTTTTACGAAAAATTATGCCTAGAATGACGGCATTCATGGGCATTCAGTGAACGAATAAAGGATGAGTATCGAGTTGACGGCCAGTTCCAAAACAGTCGGCGTTTCGCAGGCGTTCTGTTGACTTGTTGAACCTTGCAGAAAAATAATGTGGTCTTTTTCAAAACATATAATTTCTTGTCGACATTTTTGTTCCCTTTTATCCAACGTCTGCCGTTAAATATAAATTGAAAGCGTATTTATATACTATTTGCTATTCCATGCAGTTAACAAACACGCAAGTAGCCGCTAAGAAACAACGCGGGTCTCGGCAGACAAAATATTGAGCTTACAACATAAAATAAACGAACTTCCCTGCTTTTCTCGGGTAGCATACCAAAAGATGTTCTAAGAGCAAACATGACCGCTTTAGATTTTTTCTTGAAGAACGGTTGTAATCAGTTAATGGTAAAAATGAAACTGAAAGTGGTTTAATGATTCCGCATTCTGGAAACTTTAAAGGAAATTTTTTGCTGCTGGCAATAAAGTGGCGGCTTCGTTCGAGTTTTTATATCGCGAATCGGTATAAATTTTCTTCTTTTTTGTTTGTTTGTTCCTTTCTTTCTTTATTTTTGCGAATTTTTTGGTCACATGGATCCTTTACAGTAAAGGAAAGCAGTTGTCCAGAAAAATGTTGTTCTTTTGAAAGAAAAGCTCTAGAAAAGCTTTTCTACCGCTTACCGGCGTGCTGTCCACGCTCATCCACGCAAAAGGAATCATGAGCATGCGCAACCCCGTAACTTGAAGAATTTTTATTTTGGTAATGTGAAGAAAAAAGGTGGGTTTTGAGGCATTTTCAAATGCTAATTGCGCGTGTTCCACTCGGTGAAATTTTTTTAAAATTGGAACATTTGTAGGATTTTTGTGTTTTTCAGTCATATTAAAGTAAGAGTAATTTTTGTACATGCACTTCTGCATTAATCGTCGAAAACGGAAATTTACTATTCTGGCAAAACTTATGTACAAAATTTCTCACAGCTTTGCCAGCTAAGACTTCTCAAATGACAACATCTTTACAACAAAAATAGCGAAAATTCACCGTGTAAAAACCAAGAAATGACAAAAAGAAACTGGGTAAGCTTAAAAAATGAGCCAAACAACTATATCAGTGGTTGCCATGGAAACGGGCCAGGCCCAGAAATTGTGACTTTTTTGAAACGTATAAAGGCTGGGCTAGTTGCTTTTGTAGCTTTTCCCTAGTGAAATGTAAATCAATGTCCTGAAAATCATCAAAAAAGTTATGTATATTTGTCTGTTGAAACTGATGAGAAACTGTATGGAGCCACCTTAACAAATTCTTTTTACACATACTTTTAGCTACTTTTACATATTTTTACTTCATACATTTTCCTTACATATTTTTGCCCCTTTGTCACTTTATATATCTATGCAAATTCTTATTCTCAACATTTCGCTTGATAATGACCGAAGAGCGGTCGAAACGTCGCGAATTTTTACCGTTAGTTCTTATTGTCAATTGTTTTAAAAAACCCTTACTGATATTATTATTGTTATTATTATTATTATTATTATGTCATCCCTAAGGGGGGTCATGGGGACCCTAGGGCCCCTCCAGGCTATGCCCCTGACCCAACATCTCAATGAAAATGAAACTTGTTTAAACCCTTAGTTGTAGCCTGCGAAAGCAGACGTATTTCCGGCTGTCATTTCTTTTGGGGGAGAGAATTAAATGACAGCCGGAAATACGTCTGCGTTTGCAGGCTACCTTACTTGCTGTTGTTCACTTATTTACTATTAGCTGTTCCAAACTCCTGGAACAATGTTTGGTTTCCCATTGCCTGTTTGAGATGACGGGAGTCTACATAAACCATATTATAAGCACGAACAATTTTTTACGAACACATAACAAATACTTCTCGCACTCCTTAAGTGTTTTCGGAATGTCCAGGTGCTTATTGATATACAATCATGTAACTGACTAATGCAGGTGGAACAAGTTTTTTTAATTCCTTTTACAAAATGTCCCAGGATTTGCTTGTGCTAAACTCTCACTCAGGTTATTGATGACACTAATTAATCCCCAACTTTTGCTTTATTATTATTATTATTATTATTATTATTATTATTATTACCGTATTATTATTATTATTATTATTATTATTATTATTATCATTTATTTTAAACTATGGATAATTAATTATAAAATCATTTTCTATTTAATACAAAAAAAGGCCTTTAGATCTGATCACTGTCACACTTGTGACATAGCACAGGCCTGCGGGGCAGATGTATTATATAGGGCTGATGTAGGGCATATGCATTGTGGAGATAATTATATGGAACTCCATTCAATTCACTAATCACAGCACTTCTTTGAGCATTTTATAAAACTCAATAAGTATGCGATTGTGTGTTATGGAGATTTAATAAACTTATATTGATTAATTACGGCATGAATGTGCTTTTCTTTCACCATTTTGTAAAGTACATATTACAAAAATACAAGGCAGCTTGTTGAAACAGCTTACAAACCTTGAGTGTGAGTGACTTATTCCAGATCTGTACATAATTATGTGACCTCATGTCTTGCCAGCTAATAAAGTTATGGTATGGTTGACCTGTCTGTCTGAATAAAGAAAACAAAGGCTATCATCATCACTGTAAAATATCATTGTTGCCATCATCATCATCACCATCATCATGGTCATCATCATTATCACCACTGTCATCATCATCATCATCACCATCATCATCACGTCTAAATTGGAGCAATTTAGTTCAAACTCAAGGCCAAATCGGCACTTTTACCCCTTTTATGGCCTTTTCACCATCAGCATCCTCATCACCATTGCCTTCGTCACTATCATTATCATCATCATCATCATCATCATCATCACAGCCATTATGATCACCACCATTACCATTAGACATGCTTCGGCATCATCATCACCATTGTCTCAACACACATCCCATTGCTCTACAGAGGAGAGGGCCATAGTATTAAAGGGGCAATGTCACAAGGATTTTGCAAATTTTTGGTCCAAACTGTCCTATAATTAGTGCCAGGCAACTTAACCCATGGCAGCACAACATTATCTTTGAACATCTCAAGGAAGATATAACCTTAAATTCACAAAGAGAAAACAAACCATGGCCATTCATTTTGTGAAGACTTCCCGAAACAACTTAAAAAGTGTAGCCTTAATTTTTCAAGTTGAAATTCATTTCCATCCTGGTCATCTGCAGCCAAAGACAATTGTTACATGTAACTGTTTCAGTGCACTAATATAGCAATTGTTTTAATTAAAATGGGCCATTATTTTTAGGTTTCCCGCAATACAAACGTGTATTTTGGCTGTTCAAAGAGATGCTAAAGCCCCTCTAAATATTGCCATACCTGTCCCACGTTAAAAACGTGCCTCTCATGGTAGATATACCTAGAGCTGTGACATCGGCTGCTTGAAGATTTGATGCTTTAATATTAATGAAAATGAAAAAAAAACAATAAATAACAATAATAATAATAATAATAATAATAATAATAATGACTTAATTGACTACTCTCCGTGATATATGAGGGGCTTTTCAGGGACAATGAATGAAATAATCAAAATGAACATAAAAGCTTTAAGCACACAACTTGCGGGGAGGCAGACCAGTTGGCTATTTACAAGTAGTGCAGCCAAGCAGTTAAACTCTGAGCTAACGAGAACAACTTCAGCTAGTGCTTAGAGTGGGACTTGAACCCGGGACCTTCGGATTTCAAGTCCAACACCCTAACCACCCAGCCACGCTAACACCCTAAAATTAAAACTGCACACAAAAAATTCTCAAGTTGGATGGTTTTCTACAAGCAACAACTGAAACAAGAGGAGAACAATGCTTGGGTGCCTCCTTTTATCTGCTTTCAATTAAAGGAACAAAATAAATATTTTCATGTTAAATGTTTATAAGTTGTATGAGTTGCTAAGCTTAAACATGATGGGCTAATTCATTGGATAAAAATAGACAACAGGTCTGCTTCACACAATAATTCAACTTAGAAACCCATTTGAAAAGTATGATCTGGAACCATGTTATTCGGTATGAACTGGTGATTGTGACGATGAGTGCAACAGGCACCTTATAATGTACAGCATCCTCCCCCCACCCCCCACCCCCCAATCACCATGTAGCACCTACAATTTACTCCCAAGTTCAAAGTCATGTACATGGTCTATGCATAAAATCCTATGATTATTTCATCTACAAAATACCTTCCATAACCTCTGTGATGACATCAACAAACTGTTCCCATAACACATGCGGGTCTATCTCTACCCATCCAGGCTTCGGATGAAGAAGCTGGACCTGAAAAAAAGTAATAAATTCATAACAAAAAGATTCCTTTTGGCTGTGTGTGTGCAAACTCTGATAATGCACAGGTTATAAATGTACAGAGTTCACAAGGAACAAATTATGAAACTCGAGGTAACATATAATTAACCGGCTGTCGCCATGGTGACCACTGGTTTATAAATAAGGCCGGTTTTTTTGTTTTGGTCAGTTCAAAAGGTCAGTTATGCAACACAGTCTCCATAAACTTCCAGTTTTCTCTTGAAGATTACCTCAAACTTCCGGTTCCGGTTCCGGTTATGTTTTGCAAGGTACAAAACTGAAGTGTGTCATGTTGCACCAACAACGTTACTTCTACAGTGTTAATGTTGCAGTTAATTTTTGATCTCAGTTAATTTTAAATTTTACCTAGTTATTTTTTTTCTAACTAGTTAATTTTTTAATACTAGGTAAATAATAGGGTTGGGGTTAGGGTATGGATTGGAGTCATATATTTAAAAAAAAAATGGTTCATCCAACATTTCCTATGTGGCAAAGTGGTAAGGGGTTGGACAGCAAATCCAGAGGTCAAGAGTTCAAATCCAGTGCAGGTTAGTAAAAAGAAAAAAAAAATAGATGATAGTAATTAGGGCCATGGAGGGGGGGTAATATTAATAGCAGATAGTAGGGGGGTGTTAGTAAAGATAGGGGGGGTAATGAGACATCAAGGGAGGGGAGGTGTATTACTTTTTCTACTTACGTATTAACCTAGTATATACAAAAAAACTAGTTAGAAAAAAAAACTAACTAGTTAAAAAAAAATTAACTGAGATCAAAAATTAACTGCAACATTAACATTCCACACTTATTACACACAGACAAACTGCTGTTAGCCTTGTGGTAGCAGTTTAAGTAGTGATTCATGTCTTACATACAATGCATGCGCAACAAAGGTATTGCTACTGGTATCTCTCCGCTCGTAACTTATGTGACACAGATAAATTGCTGTTAACAATGTGGCAGCAGTTTAGGTAGCGTATCTTACATACAACACATGCGCAACTAAGTTCGACTCAATTCTTGCTAATACATTCAACTTTGCCTAAAGCAAATACTTAAATATTTCACCACATGATAATTGACGGACTTGTCACATCATCACCCTCGCATGTTAAATAACTTTATGACAGCGGAATCATTCCAACACAGAGAAGAGAAAGCACCACTCTGAATTTTGCAATTCTATCACATATTTAGTTTGTTTCGTTTTACCTTTTTACATTTCCAAACCTTTTGTTTGTTTTTAGAAAAGATCCTTTCGATTTTCAATTTAACTACAGTAAATCATTACCAATTCCGAGTCAACCTGTTTAATTTTGTAAGGGGATTCCCGGGTTAACAATCCGGATTTATACATCACGTCATGAAATATGACTGAAAGCGTTTGACCATGAAGTGGTGATTTCGTTTTCCCAGACTCTGATGATCTGCTTGTGTTTATCAACCATTATATTTTGATTTTACTGCTATCCTCTCTATTTGTATCCAAGGTCTTGGCACAACAGTAAATATTTTCTTGTCTCTGTGTAAGCATTTTCAATTGTGGGCGAATTTATACCAACGTTTAACGTTTGAGTTAAATAAATGCTTTTCTCAGCAAAATAAATAAACAGTGATAACAAAGACAAGCTGAGTCCTCAGAGTTAAAACATTACATCATCCAGTAACGCCATAGTCAAAATATTGTCACACTATCACACTTTACGTCACGATAGTTCGTATGAATACAGGATCGCGCTAACATTTGTTAACCTGGGATGGGGTGGGTCAGAACAGCTGGTTAAGATGTCCATTGGGCTTTCTTGTTATACATTCTTATTTCTAACGCCATGTAACAATTACACACTGTACTAAGTCATAACTCGTTATTTACACTGAGTATTCTTACTCTGAAGACAACAAATTTAGTGTGGTCTATTGGTGTTGAATGTCTTAGGTTTAACCCACAGAGGTTTATTGAATTACATTCAGACAATTCTTGGTTAAATTATGTTAACAGAATGTCATAGATGGTACATGGGCCGACAATGTGATCATTCAAGCAGTTAGAGATTCTTTATATTTATCAATTTGTATAGTAGAGTCAAATGAATTGTTTGCTCTGTTGACCATTATAGAGCCTGTTGTTTCACAACAAGAACCTAACCCTATTTTTTTCTTGATCATGGCAATGAAATTCATTATGTGTCTTCTACGCCTCTTGAAAATTTGGAGGCAACAGTAGGTTTAAATTCAAGATTGAGTGGTTAACAAAAAGACAGTGAACGGTTATGAGAAAGAGAATAATTAATGAACATATTCAAGTGAATGAAAAACATATATATAATGAGAAAAAGTAGTGAGAAAAGACAAGAAAAGAGAAAGGATGTTACTGAATTAAACCTGAATTAAATCATCATCAAATTTCAATATGTTGATTGAAAGTTTCTGTGTTAAGATAAAAATAGGCCCAGAATACGTATGCACATGTTGTGATCAAGTTGTGGCATAGATCACCAGTTAGTTTATGTAGTAAACCTTCTTGTAACAAATGTTTAAAGGATATTGTTGATTGTTGTGTAACTGGGGTGAACAGTGTCGATAATAAGGAGTGGATTACTCATGTGGGATCACACACTGATCGCTTGGGGCAGGCCAGGCATATGCGGTTGCCTAACATTGAAAAGGAATCTCAACCACTGACAATGGCACACTGTCTTGTTTAATGAGAAAACAACATTTTCATGATTGTGAAAAAATTGTGAGAAAAGATACTAAAAAGAAAAAAAGAAGTTACAGGATCAATTAATGAACTTTTATGGTAATCGGACTGAGTGGAGCCCAATCGGGTCTGTAATCATATGAGTGATTAACCGATTTGTTTAATCATGAGTATGATTACAGACCGAATTGGATGACACGAAGTCCTGTTACCAATTAATCATATCTACAACAAAATGCAAGAAAGAAAAAGGAGAAAACGTACCGGAGAAGGAATAGACAACAGCTTTAATTGCAAAATACGTTAAAAAAAAGAAGCTTATTCAAGTGTAACTGATCCATTAGCACATGCACTCTGATGCGTACTGTCCAATTACTTAGGCATGACGCGTACACTGTCCTACTGTCCTATTAATGCTCAAATCATGGCTGGTGATAGCCAATCAGATTCGAGAATTTTGTTATAGTTATGATTAACTCTTGAGGACAAATACATTGGCAAAAACAAATACAAAAACTCTCCTTGCAGAAAAAAATTTAAAACATTTTTTCTGTTAAAAAACAAACAAACAAGCAAGCAATAAGCATCAACAATCATGAGATCCTCATTATGATTGCATGGGACAGTTGTATATATATCAGTAATAACAAAAGCATGGCTATATGTTTTTGGCTTCGTTTACAAGTACACGTAGTCTTATGTCGGGGTTTCCACCTACCTATGTTCATATAATAAAGAAAGACCACCTAGGATCAAGATTACCACTATAAATATTTTGTGAATTGACAGGCCAACTTAGCTGGGCTGATTATAATCGCTGAACGACTGAACACTTTCATCCATCATGGTATTGGATTAACCGGTTAATCCATGATGATGATTTGGGTGGTCACGCACATATTAGGCACTTTTTGAAAATGTTAAATCTTACACAGTTAGATTGTATGCTTTCTGCTTCAACTGTCGAACCTCTGATGTGCTGAAACTAACTGAAAAGAGCAAAAGTTATTGTTGTAGCTAATTTGCGTTAGATTCGGCACACGAGAAGTTTGACGTTTGAAACGGGCCTTACATTTTCACTTTCAAATCAAACTTGGAAATTACAACTAACCTTTCTTGTTGTGTGGTACAAGGAAATTCCAGATCTATCGAAGTGATGACAAGCAATTGTTGTGGTGCCTACATCCACTGCAATAATATTTACTGGCGAAGGATGTATTGCTTTCTTGTAAGCCCTCGCCATTTTGGAATCTGAACACCCTACAAAGACTACAAAGTCCCTTGTAGTGAATATAATAAGCTTAAACTCGAAAACATTCTGCCCCTGAACGCCATCTTCGATCCCCGATATTGCTAAGGCAAATGAAACAAAACATTCAATTCTTAGGGAGTCCTAGTGGGTGTGGAGTGTAACATCGAAATACTGGCCCTTGTTTGGAAAGAAAAAGTTATTTTCAAATAACTGCATGTTAAATTGATAATAACAAGCAACTTGATGGAAGAAGTTTGGTTTTTTCTCAATATTCATAAATAGACATTTCTTTTCTCAAAACCTCTTCTTTCTAGGGTACCCCACTAAAATGAAAATTGTTTGGTGAAAACGAGGCAATCGTTAGCGCGCCATTTTGAATACCGCATTTTGGGGGTTCTGCCTCTTTCAAGATGTCCAAACTAGAAGAAAGTTGCGGCCAGTGGCTTTCCGCGAAAAACAAAAGAACAAAACAACTACCAAAGCGAAATGGGAAAGGAAAGCAGTTAAAGCACAAAGGGTTGTTAAATTTTGCGACGAGTGTAACGCGAAGTAGTGGCAGTCTCGATGTTCAAGTCTCGTGCTCTCCTCTCTCCCCAAGGACAAGAAAGAAGTTAAAAACTGCAAAGCAGAGTAAAATAAGCAAATTCCTCACGTCAGGAGCTTGTTCAAGTGATTCCAAATGTGACAAGCTAAAGAGGCTGGAATTTGCTTCGAAAATGGAAGACTGCATGGAAGGAAAACGGGCGAAAATCTCCGTAAAGAGACACCGATCTCACGAAGATCCCTCATTTTGTGGTAAGCTGCAGTGAATAATGAAATCGTTCCCTTTTAGATAAGTAATTATCGAGTTTTGAATTATTTGTTTATAGAATAATTAATAATGACCATAACACAATTCAGTTAATCCCTTCCAACTGCGTGTCTTTGGCGGGGCGTTGGTGAGTACCTTAAGTAGGGTAAATAAAGTGTATCGTATTAGGGCATCATCAGGGTATATTGAACATCACCATCTTGTATTGCAGGGATGGACGCACAGTGCAGAGCACCACTGTCCACCGTCACCCTCCCCCATTTAAATGAGTTTTATACCTGCACTTACTTCCTTTAGCAAACTCCTCTCCCCAAACTCTGCTAAGAGGAGAGACCCCGGGGCTGATATAAAGTTGTCCCTCAATGACTGGATTTGTATCCCTCTCTAACTTTTTCTGAGGGGAGTTTTAAAAAATGTAAACTTGCACACAAGCCATAGCTATAGGTAGTGCCCCAAACAGCCAGTGCTTGGCCCTGATTTCTGCAACCTCCAGAGCTGTTGTTATGATGTCATTAAGTTTTGAGTCATCTTTAGCAACAGTGGATGCACACAACAGTGAGATCAGGTGTAAGTCTTAAATGTAAACTGCAGTCTGCAGACTAAGTCACTAAAGCTAACCAGCCAGAGACTAGATTTGGGCTGATTAAGCCTTGATTATACCTACATTAGGCATGTAAGGCCTGGTTAGCTTTACTCTGTAGTCTGCACTTGTGCTTTCTACTGCTAAAGTTGTCCCATCCCAGCATCTAGCATCAGTCAGGATTGTGTCACCCAATTATCTTTATTTTTATCAAACATTAAGCAAGTTTTTGTATTCCATACTTGATTTTTGCTTTGTAGGATATTTCACAGAGTTAGAAAATGAACAGGAGATTTGTAGGCACGAAAAGGAAGGCACAGACCAAGCAGATTGCAACATAAGTGGAGTATCAAACTTGAGTGATTCATTTGAGGACTTAAAGGGGCTTGCTGAAAACGATTCTCTATTCGAGAGTTTACCAGGACAAAACCGTGAATCTCTAATGGCTTGTACTTTGAGCCCACCTCATAAGAAATTCCAGACTTCAAAAAGCAGGGAAAGCGTGACAGAAAGTAGCACATTTGGGATGAGCCAGTCGTCATCCATAGAAAGTGAACTGAGCGAGTCATTCCATTTTTCTCAGTGGAGAAAAGATCAAATAGCCAAATGCAAAGAAATTCAAGACGTCTGTTCTTTCGGAGATAGTTCTTATACAGACGAGAGCAGCATGACTATTGACATTGGCAGTTGTGTGACATTGGACCACAAAAAAGAGGAAACAGAGTTGTCCGAGACACCACCTTTTCAGTTTACACAATGGGCAAAACAACAGGTACAAATCTGCCGTGAGATACAGAAGCAAGGAAATAACAATCCTAACGTAGCGCTGCACCATTCTCATTCACAAGATAGCAAATTTAAAACAGGATCAACAGAAGCTAGTTTGGAAGAAAGATCAACAGATGAATATGAATCCCAAAGTCTTTCCTCAGACTGGGAGAAGATCCATGTAAAAACATCTAAGAATGTTGAAGAAGAAATTCAAGAAGAAACTGATAATTCTACAAGTGAATTTTGGGAAATTGAGTCATGGGATGGTTGGAAAAGCAAAGGTACTAGTCCTGTTAGTCAGTCATTGCAAATTGATGAGTCAGAATTTCAGTTTTCAGACTGGGTGAAGAGTCAGATACGAAAGTGTAAAGTTATTCAGGAGGAGGATGCAGTATAAACTTGATTTCTGATTTTGCAAATTGGACAATGTGACTGTGGAAAAGGAAAAGTATTTTGGATGCAAAACTGTTGGGTAATTCAAATTGAATTTAAATAATTTATAAATGATGTCACGTTTTGAGAACTCTTGCTAAGCAAAGGTATGTCTCTAATAACAACTGTAATCTCTGTATGCAAAGAAAAAATGCAACCAAGAAGGTCCAATCACTTTAGGTTTTAAGCCATTTCGTGGTATGCCTGATTCATGAAAGGTCCCCACAGTTATTCCTGGAAAGCCAGGCTGGATGATGCTGTGTCATGAGCCTGCTGGTCTAGGCCACTGGCAGACTCAGTCACTATATGCCCCAGCTAAATGTTGAATTAAAATGTTAGACTAAGAATAAAAAGCTAAATTTTATGTCTAAAGATGAAACTTTTGTAATAAAACATGTGGTGAAAAAGCAGTAATAAAGTGCCAACATCATAAAGATCAATAGTACAACGCTAAATTTTGGCGTGCTCCCATTGGTTGAAATCGATCACGTGGCGCAATGGTGTCTCTCTCAGTGGGCGCCTATCAGTGGATAGTACCGGTTTTGGCAATTTTCACTTAAAATTTAGTGTTGTACAACAAAAACAATAGAGCCCTTCTGTCTCAGGCCCTATGTGTGATAGGTTCCCTCAGAAATTTGATGTTCAAACTTCACATAACTTGAACTACCTTCTTGGGCTAATATTTGTTGTGAACATCAAATTTCCTTGGGCAACCTTTCACACGCTTTGACCGAAGAGCTCTACTGTTAGGGCATGAAAAGATAAAGAGACCTACCCATTTTTCCCTGGGGATCTGGATAGGGAGGGAGGTGGGGCTTGAACCTTGCTGTGGCATGAGGTCCAAAATCTGAATTTGCCCCAGGGCTCCTAACTAGTACCTAGTTGTTATCTATTTGAGGCCAGGGAGATTGAATTCAAGTGCAGCAAGGCAAGTGGGTGTTATAGGATGAGCCTTTCATACTGCATGGGTTTGATTGGTCAAAAAACGGAAGCCATCCGGAATGAAATGATGTCAAAAACTAATCAAGAACGTTGTGCAAGTGACTTCAGTAGGGTGCGCCACATTGTTCCCAGGGCCTTCTCTGCATTCAAAGCGCCATTTTGAATGCAGAGAAGTCCCTGGCGGGCGTTTCTCGAAGGCTCCGAAACCCTTCTGGCCAATTTCGGGCACCATAATTTCACTGTACCTTGATAACGAAGAAGTTTCCAACCATGAAACTTTGCTACAAGTTAAATATTTCTTACCTTAAGGTGATTCCATTCAATTGCATTGCGCATCCTTTCTGCACACCATTTTTTGCCTGATTAGCGCGCGCACGAGCGTGCGCATGTTCAGAACTTGATAGGTTTTCTATGAAAACTGAGTTGTTCAGTGAAATAAATGGTCGTTTTCTCCTAACTGAGCATGGTGACCCCCATTTTTTATTGTATAAACTCAATCAGGACAGTGTTCCCAAAGCCAAATAACGAAGTTAGCAAAAATCTATGATCAGATTTTGCACAGTTTAAAAAAATCCTACGAAAAAAGCCATTTAGGGTAGAGGACCGCACATCAATCTACCGTCGTCACCGTCTACTTTTTGAGTTTCCAGTAAATTTGAAGCTTTTCGGCCATGTTTTGTATGACACAGATGACCATACATATGTACAAAGTCAACCTATACCACAGGCGTCCCAAACTCACGATTCGAGAAATCGATCGAATAAATGACTTATGTAGGCGTGCAAATGATTTATGTAAGCGTATGAGTGATTTGTGTAAGCGTATCGAGTGGGACGTGACTACTTCAAGTGCGCGGTGTTGTGTTACAATTTAGGCCGTTGGAAATTTGAGCGCTCTGTAAGACTTTGTATGGAGTTTAAAATAACGTGGAATATAAGCGCTCGACGAAATAAAATATTACCTTCTTTTCAATAAAATAAAGAAAATGTACTCACCTTTCTTGATTTCTGTTGTCCTTTTGGGCTATTTCATCGTTTTTGGGGGGTTTTGAGGTTTTTGTCGTAGCCTTCGTCTTATGAAGGCTACGACAAAAACCTCAAAACCCCCCTAAAACGATGAAATAGCCCAAAAGGACAACAGAAATCAAGAAAGGTGAGTACATTTTCTTTATTTTATTGAAAAAAAGGTAATATTTTATTTCGTCGAGCGCTTATATTCCACGTTATTTTAAACTCCATACAAAGTCTTACAGAGCGCTCAAATTTCCAACGGCCTAAATTGTAACACAACACCGCGCACTTGAAGTAGTCACGTCCCACTCGATACTCTTACATAAATCACTCATACGCTTACATAAATCATTTGCACGCCTACATAAGTCATTTATTCGATCGATTTCTCGAATCGTGAGTTTGGGACGCCTGTGTCTGCAGTGGAAATATTGAGCATGTTGGCTTCGCGCGTTTATTGCCTGAAAATGCCTTTAACCGCTGTATTCGTCAGCAGGATACCACTAAAACGAGCACGGTGACCCCCCACTTTTATTGCAATTTCTGTCCCTACATGACTTGTTGAATATTTGTGCCAAGTTTCATTACAAATTTATGGCAGATTCTTTTTCCGGGGAATCACCTAAAAGACCCGAAAAAGTTTTCGGATCTTTCAAGAAACGCACAACTGGGAACGAGGTTGGTAGGGCGCCTTAGGCGCAGAAACATTTTTTCACAACATATCGGCAAACCGTTTTTAAGATGTTGGCACACACTTAAGTATGTTTGCCAGCACGCCGTTTACGAACTTGCGTTAGGTGTCGTGGCAAGGTGTTACGACACATTAGCTCAAGGAGCTGTTAAACAGGCAATTTTTCCCACAACTTGCAACACTGCTGACGAGAGAGTTGCGAGTCAAGTTGCAGGATGCATGTTACACGCTGCAACGTATCTCGCAACGTTGCAAAATTAGAAGCCTAGTCCACTTTTCCTGCAACTCGCAATGCAATTTTTCGTTGAGAGACAGGTAAATCATTGAGACAGGTTGCGAAGACGGGACGTTACACGAGCAAATTACGTCCGCAACTTGTCTTGTAAAGGAGTTGCGTTGCGCGTTACAGAAAATATTGCCTAGTGTAACAGCGCTTTTACTTTTCCCTTGGAAATGCTGAATCGCTAAAGAACGCTTTAGTCAGTTAAGGTGTTGTTGGCCTAAGTTACGAACAGTAAAACGCTAATTTATTAGTACCGTGAGTAATGACAAGAAAGTTACTCCGGAAGTTCTTTTAATAATACTTTTCTTCTGGATCGGGGTCTGTCTAATATGAAATTAGTTCTCTTCATTATACTAGTTCTTTATCTAAAAATCGCTGTTAATGAAAACTATCCAAATCTCTTCTCTCGCTATACTCCAAAAAATACTTAGATCCTTAGAACTCGATGATGAGCGATTACAACAATCGTAGTTCACTGAATCACTTATTAAAAACATTTTAGTTCATGGGAAAAATACCTTCCATCTTAATGTAAGTACCTTCGTCATTTTTATCAAGCAACCACAGCGGCAACGAGAACGTCACAAAACAATGACCCTGCACGTCCGTTATACATTTTAGTACATTTCTTTGCCGTTTTTTGCAAAACGACAACGTGAAATTAGGGGTTTTATGGAGAGCGTAAACACACGATGATTGCCGAACTTTCTCTAAATTTCCGTGTTTCACCGTTGCTACCGATTCTTTTCGCGATTATTTCGGCCACATTACACAAACTGAACGATTTGGACTACTCGCAAAGCAGGTTTAAGATATGAAATTACTTATTTATTTATTTATTTGTTTGTTTATTTAATTTTTTATTTTTCTGAGTGACGTTTTGGTTGTCGTTGCCGCTGTGGCTGCATGAAGTGCCTATCACAAGGCTACAGCTGTAACCTTATAATTAGATGATCCAAAATCCGCATTCTTTAGCGTCATTTATTCTTCCCCGTTATTTGTCTTATATTATTTAGATCCTTTTGTAATTTAAATATTAATAAGAAGAAAACATATTGCCATCTTTTCTGTCGTAAAAGTCGTATGACTGGTCATGAAATTAAGTCCAAAATGGCAGGCACAGAAGTTGTGTCGCGAAGTCGTCAGAAATTTTGCAAAGAAATTCCCTTACAACTACAGATTTGTAGTGATTCAACTGCTAAAAGACATCAAATGGTCGTGTTCGAAAAGGCTATCCAGATTTAAACCTCTTTGCACTAAGCTAGAACATGTACTATATACCCTGGCAAAATCACGTGCGCCAAGTTTAAGGCCCGGTGCATATTTTGTGAAGAAGTATTTTTCCTTTTTTTTTTTTTTTTTTTTTTTTGCTATTCAGTGGACTTAACTAACTGTACATTTCATGGGATGTAGCTCATGTGCCCCTCTTCTATCCACGTACAAAGCCATTCTAATATCAAAAATAATGGTAATTGTACTATGGATTGGAAAAAATAATAAATAGACAAATAAACCATCTTTGTAACTCTTAAATTAGTAAAGAGATTTATCTTTTTAACTTTAATATATAGATTTAGCCAAGCCTAAAAGCGGAGCCGCGAAGGAATAAACTGGTGTTCGTTTCTCAAAAATAGTCCTGAAACTTTTCGGTCTGAAATATATTTCGGGGCTTTTTTTGGCTCGTTCGCTTTCGAAAAGTGTTTCTCAAAAAGCCCGAAAGTGTTCCGAATTGTCCTCCAATATTTTAGGGATCTGTTCTGTAAAGCCAAGCTCGAAAGGTCATTCTAGAGGCTGATCACAGCTTGATTATGTTTTTTTTTCGGGCATCAAACTGAACACATATTTTACTCACGAGCCGTCTTGCTTGGTGTTTGCAATGTTTCCATATCCTGTCATTAACTGTCAAGGCTTGTCAAATCTCCTTGGATTATTGGCTGTTCGCTTGAATGAACTTGAAACAGCGCTCATTTGCAACAACAAAATTTAAATGGGTTATCTTCATCGCGTTCGGCATGTACTTAAACACGGAACGCCGGAACGCCGGAAAACTTAAACCCGGAACGCCGGAATACTAAAACACGGAACGTCGGAATACTTAAACCCGGAACGCCGGAATACTAAAACACAGAACGCCGGAATACTTAAACCCGGAACGCCGGAATACTTAAACCCGGAACGCCGGAATACTAAAACACGGAACGCCGGAATAGTTAAACCCGGAACACCGGAATTCTTACGGCCCTGGGGCCCGTTTCTCGAAAGTCCCGGTAACTTCTCGGGCCCGGAACTATGTTTTAAAATAAAAATCTATAGAATGGTGGTGTGGCTTTTAGCCCGCAAACCAGCTCGACTTGTGTCGTGAACTTACAATTTTACTGCTTTGCTTTTTAAAATACCACCAAAATTTGAATCTTTAAGGTAAACCTTGCGCTCATAAAAAAAAAAACTTTCCGGACCCGAAAAGTTAACGGGACTTTCGAGAAACGGGCCCCTGAACACTGGAATACTTAAACCCGAAATGCCGGAATACTTCAAATCTAAATCACGAATTAATATACACAAGATCGCTGAAAAGACGAACAATTAAGGTTAAGCCACGCTACATTATTAACATTACCTTCTGACTCCCACCAGAACCATTCTCCTCACTATCCCCTCCCCAACCCCCTGCCTTACGTTTTCCCGCCAACCATAATTATTATAATTCGTTCATTCCTGGGCTGTTTCGCGCTGGCATCGACATGGAGGACTCTCCAGCAAGGTAAGCGTGAAGTAACGGCAATAGGAGACGTCTGCGCGCGGGCTAAATCTTAACCAGTTCTATAACTCAGTTGACAAATGTCACGCACATGGTGTGGCTTTGCGTAATAACAGCAATACTGAAAATATCCAAGCAGTATAAATGCTCTTAGTGACGAGTAAACTGGGAAGGGAATAACAGTTTATCACTTTGAAAATGACACTTGAAACGCGTTAAGTCAAAGGGAAAATTTAAGCTACATACGCGTACCTTGGTGGAGAGTCCTCCATGTCGATGCCAGCGCGAAACAGCCCAGGAATGAATAAATTATAATAATTATGGTAGGGGATAATGAGGAGAATGGTTTTGGCGGGAGTCAGAAGGTAACGTTAATGATGTAGCGTGGCTTAGTATATTAAATCGTCATTTAGAGTTGAAGTATTCTGGCATTCCGGGTTTAAGTATTCCGGCGCTCCGGGTTTAAGTATTCCGACGTTCCGTGTTTAAGTATTCCGGTGTTCCGTGTTTAAGTATTCCGGCGTTCCGTGTTTAAGTATTCCGGCGTTCCTGGTTTTAGTATTCCGGCGTTCCGGCGTTCCAGCGTTCCGGCGTTCCGGGTTTAAGTACATGCCGCGTCGCGTTCGAATGTTAACAAATAACACGAACTGCCACTATTAGTCTGGTAAAAAATTTATACTGGCATTTCACCAGCATTTTACTGGGATTATCCGAAAGAAAGGATTTTGGGAGCTTCGAAGCACTTGTAATAAACTTATCGAAGAAATGTCGCTTAGGCTTTTATAGCAGCCGAGAAAAAAATTCGAGCGCTTTTAGGAACGCTCACCGGATAAAATAGCTTTAAACTCAAAACTGCTTCGCTTATAGTTACTTAAGTAACCCTTATATTTCGTTATCTAACTTGAGATCATCGAGATTGAAAACAAACAAACACCAAACATGCTTAACTCTGTGGCATAAGTTTTGCGGCTGCAAATTGTTTGAAATTTGAGCGCTTTTAGAAATGCAGAGAATTGTTTTTGGAAGCTTTTCGGATATAATAGGTTTAAACCGACAACTGCTTCGCTTGTAGTTTTTATAAATAACTGTTATATTTCGTTCTCTAACTACAGACCATCAAGATTCAAAACAAACCAACACCAAACATGCTTTAAATTATGCCGGCATAAGTTTTGCGGATGCGAAGTAAGCCTATATAAAGTTAGCCGCTTTGAGGAACGCACAAAACTCCTTTCGGAAGCTTTTGGGATAAAATAGCTTTAAACCGACAACTGCTTCTCTTAACAAGTAACGTTATTACTATTGAAACTTCTAGGACAAGAAAATCGACAATTGCACAAAGAGATGTACCCGACAGTCAAAATTGAAAGCAGTTATTCGTCGTAGTCTCACTGAAGTGATGCTTGTGCAGCTAGTTGTCTTGCGACTGTGCTTAGACCTACTGTTATGAAAAATCAAACACAAAATAATGGACAAAGAAATCATTTTTGAAAAAAGTTTATTCGCAACCCGTAAGTTTATACTTAAATGCAATTTGCGTTACACTTCCAAAATCGTGGGTCGGTCTAGGCGAGTGAAATCGGCTGAGCATGGCAAAATATTCAAAACTGCATCTGTCACAAATCTGAGCGCGCTTTCTAATAATTTTTAAAGTCAAAAGTAAATGACACATTTCTAATGACATAAATTGAATTCCCATTTCAAAACGTAATTTCTTTGACCGTAATACTCAAAATCATGTACCTTAGACCCTTTAAAAACTTCACTTACTCGCTTATGTTTCAGAACAGGGCAAGCTCTCCGCCGTGAAGAAAACAAAGCGATGAAGTCCTTTAAAGACAGCTTTTGTAACTTGAACTTTTCGCCTTCTACCAGTATTCTTTTGAACGTTTTCTTTCCATTTATAGATATTAGATGTTTTTTTTGTCAAGTATAAAACTTCAGTACTCTCGTACAATCGTTTTGCTAAAGAAGCTTTAGCCTTTAAAAAAAAAACCTCTCTTTTCCCTCTTTTTCAAAAGCGACGATGGTCATGCGATTTCCCGCCAAGAAAGACGCCGGTTGCCCAAAAGCACCGCGCGATTTCCCGCCAAGAAAAGATGGCATTCTCTAACCCCCCGTCGGGTTGTCTTGGGACTCCCCTCCCCCTCCCGCAGAGTATGTGCGGACGGACGGACGGATGTACGTCCGTACGTACGTACGGACGGACGGACCGTCACGTGACTATTACGTCACAACCAAAATTTCTTGGATCGATAGAGGATCGATAGGTTACTAAATTTGCTTAGCAATGGAGTTCCGCTGGCGGGCTTTACCAGCAGGCTCCGCTAAAATTTAGACACTTAACAATTTATTGTAACTTTCATAGATGCAAATAGATCTATTTAACATTATTTATTGTAATTTACATTATTTATTGTAATTTAGCTAGGTGTCTCCGATTAGCAGAGGTTTTTTTTACCCTCGGCTATAATGTATCGAGACACAATAGTCTGTTATTAAATAACGATCCCACAAACTGGATTGATAAATTGTAGACGCTGATTTGAAGTAAGCTTAAAGTTACAAAAATTAAACTAAGAAACGTAAGAAAAGTAATATAAAAAGCATCTTCAAACTAAAGAAACAACTTTGCGTGGAACTACAGAAAATCGTCGGCCACAGTCTTTCAAAATAATGGCCTTCCTCCGGGTTAGGATGATCGTTGACAAATGAGATAGCTTTTCTGTAAAATTCAATTGGATGCTTCTTAATCATGTCCCGCGTGGCTGCAAAACATCCTCTTGGGCATGAAGGAAAGTCTACTGGGTGAGGATAGCCAAACAACTCCTCGAAAAATTCTCCCAGTGTCAAATTAGCACGACGAATTATACCATTGTTTAGCATCTCAAGCCATTTCCCGTAATGAGGAATTCTTCCCCAGTCACTGAGTCGTTGCTGAACTTTGCAAACAATATTCTTCTTGATATTATAAATGTAATCCATAGGATGTCTAAAGCACAATTCGTCAGACAACTCTTGGCCGTCGCCTTGGAGAAAAACTGTTACTTCAGGTAGGGTTTCATAGTTGTTTATAATGTGATACAGGTAAGTGTGACTCTCCCGCCCGACATTTGATAACCTCTCCCAGGCATTGAATAGCAATGGCAATGGTGGAGGTTGCAAGTCATTTCCCTTATGATAAACATGGGTATGATTGGCTATTGGTGCAAGCCAATCGAGATTTTCGTTATAATGGGCGATCACAAATTCGTAGTCCAGCAATTTCTCATTGAAAAACCGCCCAGTGTTTCTCTTGGAATTGACAAGATTTGGATCAAAGTAGGTGTCCTCTGGAATACCTCTCAAAAGTCTGTCGATGACTTCAACACCCTGCATGAACGAGTGGTCTTGATTTGCAACCTCATAACGCCAACCTCCAAACCGGCCACGGGAGAAAATAGATTTGGATTCCAGCCAAGGTTGGACCTTTTGTAGAATCATCTCTCGGTTGATTGAAGGAACTGGATAGCCATGGTCAAGTCGTCGATAGAATTTTGAAACGACCATTCCTGATGTAATGAATCCGTAAAAGATCAATGCTTTAATGGTAGCGTTAATCAAATAGTCCTTTGTCCACTGTTCCGGATTGGAGTTAGTTTTTGGCTCTGCTGCCTCACACATAAGTGACCACTGATTTCCAGGATTTGGAACATGATCGTCAGAGTAACTAGAGAAAAATGTTATTCGATAGAAGGGAGAATCAGAATCAGGAAAGTACATCCAAGACTTGTTTACGAGCATTTTAGGAGGTTGACCTTTTAGTCCAATACCTATCACATGAGTGTGCGAATAAACCAGCTGGGAGCTTAGTTCTTTCATGTTTTCTAGGGAGCCATTTCCTCCATTTATCATATTGATAAATATGTTCAGTGGTACTGTCGTTATTAGAGAGTTGAACTGGAACTCCTGCACAACTCCTAACTGTGAATCTATCTCCACTGTTACAGAGTTTGTGTCAATATTTATGCCTGTTACTTTATGATGAAACTTGAACCATTCGAGTGGAAGACGATCAGCAACTGCTTGCCATAGGCCACCTGTTCCATTATACGTTGGGAAACGGAAAACGTTATTAGGTCCCCACGCCGAGTCTTTTGCAGAAGTACCATTGTTATACTCTGCAATCTTATGCTTGATCTTAGCAATGTCCGGAACAGCAACTTTCTCACCAACCCAGACAGAATTCATTTCAGTAGGATCTACGGTCCAAACCTTTCTGTTATACTTTCTCATAAACACCTCGCAAAGACCAGTGCCAAGGTTACGAACAAGCCACTGATCAAAATTGGCAGGCTTTTCTTTCACCGGATTTTTGGCAATTTCTTCAAGGCCTAATAAGCACTTTTGCTGGTCCACTTTGTCCATCACCTCGATGTTATTCTGGACGGGATATGGAATAAATCTTTGTTTGTTGTCGGATCCCTTCATAAAGGTATATGCGGCTCTTTGTCTCCGATTCCACTCCTTTACCATCCTGTCTAGTATGTAGTCGAAGTAGTCGTAATGTGAAAAGATCACGTGGCCCCCCATGTCCCAGAGAAAGCCTTGGTCATCTCTCTCAGATGCAGCAAGGCCTCCAGGCTTTTCACTTCGTTCAAGTATGGTAACTGATATATTCGGAAAGGCTTTGCTGAGTTCATAAAGTCGATGAGCAGCTCCTAGACCTGTTGGACCAGCGCCGATAATGATGATTTTATAATTGCTAATGTTGGTCTCCAAAAAGACATTTTCTGTAAGAATCAATCAATCAATCAATCAATCAATCAATCAATCAATCAATCAATCAATCAATCAATCAGTCAAACAATCAATCAATCAATCAATCAATCTGTTTTTCAATTAACCGCCATTTTATGAGGGGAACCCAACGAATAGTTTCGGTGCAATATCTGTTGAGAAGGCTTGGACCGTCTCGGACATCAGAAAGAAAAACTCAAGCTAGTTTCCCTTCTCGTAATGTCACCTCAAACTTTCGAAACATGGGAAAATTGATTCATTTTGTTTTGGCCTGGGAATTAGGTTGGAATTGCACATTTTTCAATGTATAAAATCGTCCGTGCAATTGTCCGTCAAGAATATTTCTGGCGTGTTATTGCTAATCATTGTTTTGTTGCGTTTCTGACAAAGCAAAACGAAAAATAAAACATTTTCTTTTTCACGCAGTTTGTGATTGGAAATATTTTAATATCACAATGAGAGAGCCACCCAGTTTGAACGTTTTAAGGGCGTTGGATGCCAATAGATAGAATAAAGCTTATATTCCTAGGTTGTTTGCGGATTTTTGAACTGATCTTTCAATGCTTTCTATTTGTACATTTCTACCGTACGTTTTAAATACCATTTACTTTTTGTTTACGGGAAGGTCTCACCGTAATCACATTACTGAATGGAGCTTCCTCCTTAAATATAGTTATTATCATTATTGAAAAGAGGCTAGATGTCCAACTGCAACTCCAGAAAGCTTCTGGGAAACGAACTCAACGGCTCAAGCAGTGGTAATGTTTGTTTTGCTGTACAGGTTAAGGTGGTTCTAACTCAGTTTAGTCTTAAGTTTGATCAACCAAACTGATAACCCTTTGAGCAGTACTTTAATATGGTAATGTTTGTTTTGCTGTACAAGGTGGTTCTTACTTTAACGTCTGTAGGTAAAATTGTAAAGCGTGTCCATTCAAAGCAAAGCAACTGAGCAGTCCTTTCCTGAAGTACTGTTTATGATGCTGTACAAGGTGGTTCTAACTTTTGAGTATGCGAATAAAATCGTACAATGTGTACGATTATTAAAATAAAAGTAATATCATTTTTTTCCTTTTCTTTATTGTTTTAGTACTTTATTGGTGTCCCCAATTAGTTTGTCAAAAGTTAAATACCCAGACACTACTACTAAGCACTTCTTTCATGCGGTCCAGTTTTGTTTTACAACGTAATTTGCGGCTTTATCCATTTTCAATCATGGCCGTTTTGGGAGTGTAAGACATATTTTATTATTTCTTCAACCAGCCCTTTCATTGATCAAAAGAAAATAATAAAACAATTGAACAGCGTGAAAGAAATGAAGACTCGTTCTTAATTAGCATAGAGTTTATCCAGTTTATTCATTATGTGTGACCATTCAAACGAGAAATCGTTGAGCAGTACTTTCATGTGGCACTGTTTTTCATGATGTTCAAGATGGTTCTTGCTTTCAAGTCTGTCATTGATGAGATCTTGAATTATTGTCTTTTCGTATGGTCCAGTTGTGAGCAAGCAAAAGTATTCGGCCAATATTTCTACATCTGGGGCGGGCGCTGACATTTCAAATGAAAGCTGTGGAGCGAAAGATTCCTTTATCTCCGTTTACAGCACTGTGTATATGGCTATTGTTCTACATTTTGAAACTTAAATCATTAAAATAAAAGTTGTTGAGATATATTCAGCAGTGAAAATTTTCCTCTGTTGACATTTTATGATGTTACACTGTAGAGCATCATTCTAGCTTCTGTATCCGTCAATAAAGGGTAATCATTCAATTGAAACTACTGACTGTACCGCTTTCTCATGGCGTCGTTAATTTTATATTTTGTAACATATGTCATTGTAAAATGAACCTCATTCGGCTCAATACGATCATAAAATATTTTACGCGTAATATCCCTCTTTCCAAAATGTACATCCCTGACTACCGCTAATGGCGTAAGGGTACGAATTACTATCAAAATTTACTACTGTTTGCTGTAAAAACTCTCGCAAGCGAACATCTTGGCTTTTCAAACTGGTCACATGTTTGCGGAATTGGTTAAACCACCTTTCGAGTTGTGGACGTTATAGTGACAAATCTAGCTAGCCCAGATAACCGCATAGGTTTCAGTGGCACTGAAAGAGTGAAATAAAGTCTAAGTGTTGACCAAGTGAGTGTTGACTTACCAAAATGAGATTTCAGAATTCCGAACTGGTCTAAATAAACAACCATTAGGAACGTGAAAGCCATCAAGAGTCCAAACACATAAAAAATTCTTTTAGATGTGTACGACATCATCTTTGCCAGATACGTGGTTGAAATCACACGAGCTTGGACAAGAAAAGAACTGAGCGAACTGCTAATATTTTACTCCAGAGGTCCTTGAAAATTTGCATGTAAAGCATCAACACCGTTGCTCGTGCAGCAGCTGTTAGCCAATGGCAAAACAATACTCCCCTGAGAATTCAGCCAATGGCGTGGGCGTCTTGTTGTTAGACCAATCAACAAAAAGCCGCTATTGAGAGTAGTTCTGTGAGGGATCCCTTATAGATCACTCTACAATGAAAGTCATTGCGGTTACACAGAAGGAAAGAAAATTGGAGACATCTGTGTCCAGGCTAGTATCCAGAGGGGCCTTGCATAAAACAAAATTACAAAAAATCACCTAAAAAGCTATTTACAAAAATACAAAAGTCATCTAAAAAGCTATTAACAATAATAAAATTACTTAAAATCGTGAAAATACAAAATAAGAAATATAAAATAGAACGAGAAATCGTTTGAGACAAGGAAACAAAAAATTGAGCCTTGTGAAAGGGTGACTTTGAGATGACTGCTCAGCTCCTCAAAACTCAACATACATTAGTATTTTCATTACAGAGTGCTACGCGGTAAATCACATTAGTTACTATTCCTCAAAACTCCATACCGTTAAGCCTTTCCTCCCGGGACAAATTTATAGTTTTGTTTGATTTCTACTATGGGCATTATCCTGGGATAACTGAAAACAGTTTCATCCTGGATCGCTCACGACTTTGAAGTACAACAAATTGTTTTGTAAAGTTTTTTTGATTAAACAGCCGTGGATAACAAATTATCCCAGTCGTGTTTCCCGTTTTCTCTTCAGTGTTAAAACACTCCTTTCTATGTATCTTCTTCTTCCTTGAAGCCCCACCTCCCGCATATAAAGATTATCGATCGTGAGGGGTCATTAAAAAAATTGAATAAAATTAATAATAATAATAATAATAATAATAATAATAATAAGAAGAAGAAGAAGAAGAAGAAGAAGAAGAAAAAGAGAGAAAAAGCAGTAGTATTCAACATGTTGCTGTAAAATATAAGAGAAATAGCGTTAGATCACAGCGAACAGCGATGTGTTCTTAGGATAGGTTTTCGTGAGGAGTATATCGTCTTTTTCCTTGTGTTGATTGTGAAGCATACACAGTCGATGAGAACAGTCAATTTCCGGTTTTGATTACATAATAATTTTGTATGGTGCAACACTAATTTGTTGAAGTGACTGAAAATGGAATTCTGTGATGGAACATTCAATTCACATATTCATAGGCCTCTTCTGTCTACTGGCGGTTGTTATTATTCAAGAGATGCCAGAATCTGGTTGACTGCTAGCTGCTGACCCTACTGAGCGTAAAATCATTCATAAACGACACAAGTTATCACTCTAAACAGCAAGAACCCACACACCCTAGTTAACTGATACATCAGCGCCTAAACATGAAAAACGAAAGTGTCTCCGACAAAGCCCGATGATTCAGCAAAGTTTCTTGTCGCGGGAATACCGAACATCGCGCGAACATCAGCAAATCCACACGACAGCTCACGAAAATAACCACAGGAATGTGCTCAGGAATGTGCCGAACTCCACTACAATATCTAAAACTAAAAATATAAGGGAAGTTCTGGAGAACGTCCTGGTGGTATGAAGATTACAGGTAAAAACTTGAGTCACAAGGAAAATCATCAACTCCCCTTGAGATTGACAATAATATGAGAATTACAGGTAAAAACTTAGTCTAAAAGGAAAATCGTCAACTTCCCCTCAGATTCACTACAGAAACTACGTCAGCTGACATAATAATATGGAGATTACGGGTAAAAACAGAGTATACAAGGAAAATCATCAACTCGCCCTCACATTTACGATAACTATGAAGATTACAGGTAAAATCTTAAGTCTACAAGGGAAATCACTAATTCCCCGTCAGTTTTACTACAGAAACTACGCCAGCTGATTACGGGCAAAAATTGAGTCTAGAGAGAAAATCATTACATGTAAGGACGGTGTCTCCTTTTGTTATTACGCATACTTTCTGTGCATCTCGGGACATTCAGGTTTCTTAAGGAATTTGCCCACAATACGACAATATTTTTGCGCGGTTTAAGACTATGCCGTGGAAAAAGCAGATCGTAGCTATCAGAATCCAAAAAGAAAATTGGGGGTAACCACGCATTTTTTATAGATAATTGAGCTTAAATTTGGAAAGAAATTGCCATACATTTTTTGTATTTTGACCCTTTCTTAGAATTATGGTTGCTTAATTATCTCTGAAAAATGCGTAGTTACCCACATTTTTCTTTTTGGATTCCAATAACCCTTGCTAAGATCTACTTTCCGCCCCCCCCCCCCCCAAGGCATAACCTTTGCAAGCACATCTTTATTTGGAGGCACCGTCCTTAACTCCCCCTGAGATTGACAATAATGCGAGAATTACAGGTAAAAACCTGAGTTTAAAAGGAAACTCGTCAACTTCCCCTCAGATTTACTACAGAAACTACGTCAGCTGATATAATAATATGGAGATTACGGGTAAAAACTGAGTCTACAAGGAAAATCATCAACTCGCCCTCAGATTACAATAATATGAAGATTACAGGTAAAACTTGAGTCTACAAGGAAAATTATTAACTCCCCACTGAGATTGAAAATAATGAGAGAATTACAGGTACAAAAACTAAGTCTAAAAGGAAAATCACCAACTTCCGCTCAGATTTACTACAGAAACTACGTCAGCTGATATAATAATATGGAGATTACGGGTAAAAACTGAGTCTACAAGGAAAATCATCAACTCTCCCGCAGATTTACAGTAATGTGAAGATTACAGGTAAAAACTTGAGTCTACAACGAAAACCATCAACTCCCCCTCACTTTTACTACAGAAGCTACGCCAGCTGACATTTTTTTTCATTAATTCTTTATTTATTCATTGACTGATATTACATATCGTGCTTACAAACTCTTGCAACAACCTCCCCACCCAGCCCTACTCAACCTTCTTACCTCCTTCCCCCCCGTCCCTCTCCCCTCACACAACAAAACAAACAAACAAATAAAGAAAAAAAAAGAACGAGATAAAGAAATTACTTAAGAGGGGATAAGTGAATTGATAGAACTTGACTAGAGTCAGAGAAGTCATTTTTCATGCCTACTTTACATGGCATTTTTGATTCTGTATTTAATTATCATTTTATCAACGAAGTCTTGGAGGAGAATTGGTTTGTTGTGTAGTTTGTTGGTGTAAATGTAGTACCTCATAAATAACGTGGTATAATTGAATTTCTTTACTAGTACCTTTTCATGTAAGTGCGAAATGATACCGAACAGTCTTTCTTCACTAGATGGATTGAGCTTGATCTTATTTTCTATATTAAACCAGTTGATAACCTGTTGAATGAAAATCTTGACGAAATGACAATCTCTAAAAGTATGGCCGGTCAATAGAGTCTTTTTCACCACAATATATGCATTCATCATCTTCCTTAATTCCATGGCGGTGAAGTTCCTTTTTGGTGACTACAATTCGGTGAACTAATTTATATTGAAATTCCTTTAGTTTGGTCTCTCTACAGGACGGTTTTTAGGAAGGTAAATATTTTTTCCCACGTATCTTCATCCAAAGAAAGATCCTTGCCCCACCTCTTTGGCCCAGAATGAACTGTTGTGTGGGTTTTTGTACATAATAACCTATAGAAGTCGCTAGTTTTGATTTTATTCAAATATAGATTTATCGATTCATTCCGGTTGTAGACTAAAGTTATTATCAGAATATAACTCTTTATTAATTGGCTTCGTTGATTTTGCTTTGGCTAATAAATGCTTCAGAATAGCGCTAATAACTTGATAATATTGGAGAAAATTAGCTTTGCAGGAGTACTTATTCGTAAATTCTTGGTAGGACATTGGTTGACTGGTATTGTCCAAGAGATCTTGTATTGACAGGATACTTGAACCATTCCCTAATAAAAAAGGTTTTACTGTCAACAAGTATTTCTTTGTTGTTGAATAAAATTATATCCTGTGCTTGATCAAAGTTATAAAGAGTTTTTAATTCATTGAAATATACTAGAATATTTCGGTAAAACAATGGAATTGATTTTATATATTTCGCATCGTAGTTACACCTCAGTAAGAAGTTCAAACCTCCGAATTTTCTTAGGTAGTGATCAGGAACCGTTTTCCAATTTTGGTTTCCTGGGATCAGTAATCTTGGGATCCGGGCAATTTTAGAGCCTTAAACATTGTGTCGATGTCTATCATACGTATTCCGCCTCTTTCTAGATCCTGGTAAAGCCCAGTTCGTTTAATTTTATCCCTTTTGGTTTTTCCATAAGAAACTAAAAAGCTTTGTTTTCACTGAGCGTGCGACTTCTTCGGGAACATTGAGAATTGAGGCCCAATAAATTAATTGTGACAATCCCAAGGATTTAATTTATCAGTACCTTCCCAAATAGTGTAAGTCTCTTGATCTCCACATATCAAGGTGTGTTTGAAGTTTTCGTATTTTCAGCTTGAAATCCAGTTCATTGTTTCCCTTCTTATCACAAGAGACGTGGATTCCTAAGAGGCGTACCGGACTATGCAACCATTTTAGTTGTAAAGGATGACTTTTGTTTTTTTCGCATTTTCCCAACCAAATTGCTTTCGATTTATTTGTATTTAACTTGAGACCCGCTGACCTCCCAAAATCCTCCACCGTTTTCAAAGCATTTTCAACAGAGATCAAATCTGCACAGAAAAGGTTCGTGTCGTCCGCAAATTGGCTCAATTTGATTTCGTGCCCGAATATCTTGATTCCCGATATAGTTGGTTCTTGTCTAATTTTGCTGGACAATACCTCCGTCGAGAGCACAAATAAGTATGGAGAAAGGGGACACCCCTGACGCACTCCTCTCGACGGTCTAAACCAGTTGGTCATGAAGCCATTGTTTATCGCCGCGCACTCAATGTTTGTATAGAGTGTGCTGATCCATCGTTTAATACTTGTTCCGAAACTGAATATATCCTGTGCTTTCATCATGAACGACCATTCTAGAGAATCAAAGGCTTTCCGAAAATCTAGAGATACTATAATGCCAGGTGTGCTTTCCAACTTCGTATGTTCCATAATGTCAATTATTAACCTAATATTTTCCCCGATTTATCTTCCTTTAATAAAACCGGTTTGATCAGTGTGCACTATAGATTTGGTAATAGTGGTTCTATTCTCTTTACTATTGTCTTAATTGCTATCTTGCAATCAACATTAAGCAGTGTTACCGGTCTCCAGTTTGATAGTTCCAGTAGCGAGCCATCTTCTTTGGGAATCACAGTAATAACTCCTCTTCGTTGTGAAATGGTGAGTTCATTTGCACCGCAGGCTGCATTGAAACTAACAACAAGGTCGTGGCCTAGCAGATCGAAAAACGTAATAGTATGAAGGTTGCAGGTAAAAATTGAGTCTATGAGGAAAATCATCAACTCTCCCTCAGATTTTCTGCAGAAACCACGTCTGCTGATATAATAATATGGAGATTGCAGGTAAACAATGAGTCTACGAGGAAAATCATCAACACTCCTAAGATTTTAGCCTGCGAATACAGCCGCCTCTCATTCACGTCCCGCAACGAAGAGCGAAACGGGAAGAGAGACGTCTGCGATTCGCCGCCAAAAATTCCATACTGATGACGTAAATCTCCCGTCGATAATATGTGCTCATGCATCCACGTGTGTACGAGTGGCGCGAGTTGAAATATTAGCGACTTGCCTGATCCAGTCGGCAGATTAACAAAAACCTCTTCACCGCAGATAAAACTATAAAGAGCCTGAAACTGACTTTCTTTTAACGATGAAACATTGAACTTCGGACAGATAGATTGTACGCAGAGGCGAAAACTTTCCAAGGAAGGACGAGACGAATTCTCACTATTAGCGGCCATATTGGTTCTGAATTTCTCACATCACAACACTGAATAATTATAGAGCTAATTATGCAAAAATGTCCGCTCGTCCAATCAGCGTTCCTGTCCGGATTCTGGACAGATTTACGTCATCAGTATGGAATTTTTGGCGGCGAATCGCAGACGTCTCTCTTCCCGTTTCGCTCTTCGTTGCGGGACGTGAATGAGAGGCGGCTGTATTCGCAGGCTACTAAGATTTACAATAATACGAAGATTACAGGTCAAAAACAGAATCTTAAAGGCAAATCATCAACTTATTGCCTCAACTCGCCGACTAGATCAATGGCAATAACTTTAGTGGAGTCTTCCAGTCTGCTTACCGTGACCACAATACAGAAACTGCCCTTATCAGAGTATACAACGACATTGCTCTTTCAATTGATAACCAAAGAACTGTTATCCTGGTTTTGTTGGATCTCTCACCGGCGTTTGATACCGTTGATCATAGGTTATTGTGTTCAAGATTGTCAACTCGTTTTGGGATTTGTGACATGGCACTTGACTGGCTCTTTTCCTACTTATCTGGTCGTATCCAGTTCGCTAAAGTCAATGATGGTATTTCTGATGTTCAAAGTTTTGTTTATGGTGTTCCTCGGGGTCCGGTTCCCGGACCGATGCTCTATTCACTCTACACTACACCTCTAGGAGATATTGCAAGTTCACACGGTTTATCCTATCACTTTTAGGTTGACGATTCTCTGCTATACTTATCCTTTAAAACGTCATCTTCGGAGGATATGGTCTCTTGCAAATCTAAAATAAAAGCCTGTGTCACGGATATTAACTCATGGATGATAATCAACAAATTAAAGATGAACAGCAACAAAACAGAAATCTTAGGTTTTTCGTCGTCTCATCGTCCTCGCCCTGCTTTGGATTTCCTTGATATTGTTTCAGAGAATGTGCGTTGCTCAACTACTGCAAGGACCATTGGGGTAACTTTTAGTAATTCCTTATCTATGGCACCCCGTGTTGCGGCTGTGTGCAAGTCTTCTTTTTTCCATCTGCGTAATATCTTCAAGATCCATAAGTTCTTGTCCTTTGATTCAGCCAAAACACTTGTTCATGCCTTCATCACGTCCAAGGTGGATTACTGTAATTCACTCCTGTATGGTCAACCTAAATGTGTTCTACAAGATTTACAACGTGTTTTGAACTGTTCTGCAAGACTCATTTATTCAACAAGTAAATTTGAACATGTCATACCTTTGCTTTTAAATCTTCACTGGCTTCCTGTTGAACAAAGAATTATTTTCAAGATCGCTCTGGTTACATTCAAAGCTCTTCATGACGCTGCTCCCAGTTAAATCACGGAACTCATTAGGCCTTGCAAGCCTGGCAGGACACTAAGATCGTCTAGTCATAATCTACTTAAACGTATGGCGGTCGTTCCTTTACACTTGCCGCTCCGACCACATCGATGTTTTTTCTGCCCCAGCAGAACAAAATTGAAAACTGCGAGGTGGTTTATTTAATTCTGTGACCAATCAGAGACAAGCCCCCTGAAATTTGCGGGGCAGAATGCGCGACATAATTTAGCGGGATTTCGTCTTTCTTTTGAAGTTTCACACCTTTAGGAGGACGTTTCGGGCATACTTTTCGCATTTCGCTTTTTTTCAAGACGATAAAAAAAAAACAGATAAAATTTAAGCAAATGACGTGTGGATTGTCTGCATAATTATCAAAATTGTAATGACGTCACGGACATGCAACCAAACCCGTGCGCCCAGCCGTGAAGGTGGCGAGAATCGCGGGCGCATCGAGACACTCACGGCTGGAGACTGAGCCTAGATCGTGGACTGATCCTGAATGAAATCTGTAACCAGAGGTTTATTTGCATGTGAATAGAAACTCATTTTCATATGAAAACTCATTTTCATATGAAAGGCTGTGCACCAAGACTCGCTTTAAAAAAGACGAACAAGACAACTCGGAAATGGCCTATTTCTGTGCAGTTTGCATACGTTAGGAGTACGTAAAAGTATTTTTTTGTTTATCCTAAAACGCCTCGTTTTGGTGTTAGGTACTAGGCGTTTTTCCCCGCGTCCGCCATTTGTGAACACGGTGTATTGTCTGAATTCTCAGGGGAGTATAGTTTTGCCATTGGCTAACAGCTGTTGCACGAGCAACGATGTTGATGCTTTGTATGCAAATTTTCAAGAACCTCTGAAGTAAAACATTAACAGTTTGCTTAGTTATGTATCTAAGGGTTAGACAATGAACGCGAGTTTTCTATCGGATATAGTGTCTCGCACAAAGATAGAATGCACGAGGAAGCAGGCCGATTGGCATTCTATCTTGCGAGGGACGCTATATCCCATAGAACACGAACGTTCATTGTCTAACCGTCTTAGAACAAGGTCAAACCCATGAAGAATCTCGTTTTGCGTGCTGATTGTATTTTTGCATTTTAATTTTTTAGTTCACCCCTTGAGATCACATTGCTATTTTGTTTACGATATTTTTGCTATTATACACCTGCCTTTGAGTTGTGCGCAATGTTTTTTAATTGTTTCGACGCGTAGTTTATCGCAGTTGGGGCGTAAACAGCCATGAGCAAATAACACACGGAAATTCAGGAACTTGAGGCAATGACTGCCACTAAAGATTTACTAGATTTACACTGGTGAAAGCAGTCGACACCAGCAAGTGGGGAACCCGACACCAGCAAGTGGGGTACCCGCAGGAAAAGCCAAGAGGACAAAGTCAAGTTCAAGTCCAACACTCGTAGTCAAACACGGAGAAACAAGTCTGTCGTTCTGTTTCAATCAAGGTCTGAACATTTCTTTTGTCATGCAAAGTAATGGTTTTTCTTTCGATTTGCTTTTTGTTATGCCATTACACCGTAAGATTGCATTTTTTTTTGTTAAATTACAATTAAATAGTGAATGTAGATAATTGTTTTCTGACATCGCCGTTGAAGCTTTTTTATCGATTTAGTTATAAATACTCACAGAGAATTTGTGTATTCATTAGTAAATTCTACTTAGTCATTAGTATTCTCTATATAGAGCATACTAATGAGGCTTCCAAACAAAGGGAAACAATGCCTCATCAGTATGCTCTATGAGATAGAGCATACTGATGACTACATAGAACTACTAATGAATGCAGAAATTCTCTGTGAATACTAATTTTACCCCACAATTTCCCTGTGCTTCAAAGCCCCCACCACTTTACATCATTTAAGACAGTTTATGGAATGTAGAGCGTCGAAATGCTGGACACTGATTGGCTAAGTGGGTCTGACCATGTGCTAGTTTCTCCGAAATTCAAGCACGTGTGATTTCAACCACGTTGTGACGATAGATTTTTACACTCTTAAGCTTCGCAGGGAAAGTCGTTATCTTCTGCGCGACAATTGGCAGAAAAATGGGTTTACCTCGGTGTAAGAACCTGACAAGATTTTCTTTGTTTGGTAGCTTTTGTTTTGCTGTACGGTATTGTTTAAAATGTTTCTGTTTCCTTTGTTTTACGTCATCCGTGAGTTTCACAGGTTCTTACACCGAGGTAAAGCCAGAAAAATGAACACTTGACTGGGGGCAACTTAGCTCTGCGACTAGCTTAGCTAGTGGGAACGTAATCTCGCCACAAATTTCTGGTACATTTAACATACGGAAACTGCAGCAGGTGAATCTCAGACTACACACGGAGATTGACTTTACCACCATTTTCACTACTACGCGACTTTTCTTTTCAAAACACCTCTGAGCACTTTGCAATACGCTTCCGTCAATCATACCTTATATGGAAAGTCTGTGATGTTACGCAATTGAATTGAGCTCGAAGGAATAAGGATGGCGCCAAATTACCCCGTAAATTTGCGCTGGTGAGTCATATATTGCCTAGTAGGAGGCTTTAGAGTCGTTGATGTTGCAAGAATACTTCACGTTTGGCAGATATTTGTAAAGAAATTTCGATATTTGTTCAGAATTAAATACCTGCTCGGTGGATTATCTTATGCGGCGGATGGTAAGCGTGCGTTTAATCTCGTGAATAAGCTAAACCGAAGTGTGAAGTAATAATTCTAGATTTTCTGACCTGAAAATAGCACACGTACGGTGGCCCGTAAGTGCCATCCTAAATAATATTAAATAACACGTTGGCTTAAAGAAAAATATTACATTCTTTGGATCCAAAGATTTTACCCCAGACTCAATTGTTGCTTTTGTACCATTGGATCCAAAGTTATAACAACGGATCCAGAGTTTTCATTACGGATCCAGAGTTATAACTACAGATCCAAAGTTATTACTACGGATCCAAAGTTATTACTACGGATCCAAAGTTATTACTACGGATCCAAAGTTATTACTATGGATCCACAGTTTTTACTACGGATCCAAAGTTATTACTACGGATCCAAAGTTATTACTACGGATCCAAAGTTATTACTACGGATCCGAAGTTTTTACTACGGATCCACAGTTATTACTACGAATCCACAGTTATTACTACGGATCCACAGTTATTACTACGGATCCAAAGTTATTACTACGGATCCAAAGCTTTTACTACGGATCCAAAGTTTTTTCTACGGATCCAAAGCTACTACTACTGATCCAAAGCTATTACTACGGATCCAAAGTTTTTACTCCGAATCCAAAGTTCTAACTCCCGTCCGGTTCCAAAGTTCCAATGATTTAATGAACCACGTGTCCCCGCGTCCGTGTTCCAATATGGCGGACCTGTTGGAAGAAGATGGAAGTGTAGAAGCGGTAAGTTTTTCTCCATTACTTTGCCCTGATTGTCGTGACAGACTTCATTATTATATAATTAAGTACCAATTGGAATCTTTGAAAGCGGGCAAGCTTTGGATAGTCCGAAGAGAACATTGCTATCAGTGTTGTTCTCGATGTTCAATTCTGTTCGTCACTGATAAACATCATGACAGTTGGTTAATTGTTGGTTGTTTCTGATCTTGGTGTTGCATTCATTCGGTGCATTTGTATTATATTATGTTTTACGATTACACCAACTGTCAAGTACTGAAAAGTTTACGCAATAAAATGCGCTTATTTTTTGAAAAGATGAAGTGAGCTCAAGTCAGTTCGCACTGTTGGCCGTCCTTGTTAAAAAGTAACCAACCGGACAAAAATGTCTGTTTTCTTGACTTCGAATCCAGCAATTTATTTCAGCAACCATAAAATGCATAATCAGACGTATTGATAATTGCAACAGTAACATTGCTCTGTTTCCATGTAGGCCTCACTTGCATAACACCTTTTCAACGCCACTGGCCGAAAAGTTGACACTCTTTCATTAGTGAGTTCCATGGCTCATAGCTCATAACCACTTGATTTTTTACACAAAAGGGACTATTTTTATACATTAATGATATTTATTTTATTTTTTATTTATTATTATTTTTCTGCAACCTGCAACCTGCCAACCTCGTTCCCAGGGTCCCTCAGACCCTGGAAACGAGGTTGGTACCCTTTAACCAGCAGTTTACATCCTTTCTTATGAAATATTCTTCTTCTTCTGTGTGTTAACCAGGTATGTGACTTTTTAAGTAAGCGTGGCGTCGATCATAGCATAGTGGAAAAGTTTAGAGCAGAAAAGGTGAGATTATGATTGAAGTTTGATTAATATATAATTTTTTCCTTACTGTGGAACTGGTCATTATTTATAGAGGGGGGGGGAAAGAGGGAGGGGCTCACAGGTGTTTTGATTGGCTCGGGATGTGGGGGGCATAGTTTTTCGGTAACGAGGCGGGGGGGAGTTAAGTTTTGTTGAGGTTCTGTAAAAGGGCCTATGTTAGACTGTTCACAGCCTTTCTATGTTCTCAGATCGTTGTAGCCGCAAGCTTACTGGAACTCAGGGTGAAGCACGAGCGTGGGGGTAGGGGGCAAATTTTATCTTTCAGATAAATTTTTTCCCTCCCCACCCCTGCCTCCATAAAATAATGACCGGTCCCGTAGTAATAATATATCAATTAAAGTGAAGAGTGGGACTAGCTGATGTCGATAACTCTTCAGTTTCAAGCTACTGCCAACCAACTTTGATAGAGTATATTTTTCAGTTTCAGTTTTTTGAGTGTATTTTTCAAAAGTTAGTTGACATTAAACACATTCAGGTGCAAAGGATTATTTGTAGCAGTTAAATTTTTCAAAAGTTAGTTGACATTAAACACATTCAGGTGCAAAGGTTTATTTGTCGCAGTTAAATTTTAATTTAAGATGAAATTGTTTTAAAGTTAGTTTTTTCACCTGGTTAATTCTTTTCTTGCTAGTTAATAGATTACAAACTAGTTATTTTTTTAAATTTTAAATTGAGGTTAACGTTAGAGTAAGGCTTATGACTAGTGTTAGGGTTAGCACTAGGGTAAGGTTAGGACTGGAGTTAGGGATTGGAATGGGGTTTAAATTTAGGGATTTGGATTGAATTTACTGTCCTTGTTAACAGTAAGAACTTTTGTGTGCTTGATTAAAATCACAATAATCTACAATTCGTTCATTTGGCCTAAACCTGGTTTTAGTTGGGAAGTGTAATCGTTGTTGCTTTAAGTCTTTTTCAACATAATTTGTGAGGTACATTGATCAGAAATTTTAACCTTTAGTTTTCTCCTGATTTCACAGTTTGACTGCGCCGCTGTGCAATACAGCACAGAAACTTCCCTAAAACAACTGGGATTAAAACTGGGTGATGCATTCGCCCTGAAAGCTTTTGGAGAGAAGAGAATGTCACAAGATGAAAACCAACAAGAAAACAAAGAGGAAAGGAAGAGAAAGTTACTAGATATCTTACAACGGAAAGCTGATAACTCTAAACCCAAGCGCACAAAATTAAGCTCTGGTAAGACCTCGGCGAAACCGAAAACACGGCGAATTCTACTAGGCATGATGAATTATGATGCGAAGAAAAAGAAATACACAAGGGTTTCATTGGTTAAAGGAGGTGGCACTAGAAAGGTAGACCTACCTTTGGACTTCAACAAAGAGGATGTAATCCGATACGCCGTCAAGCTCTTCCTTCCAGAGGTTGAATACACAGGTTCCACTTCAGACGTCATTTACGAACTAGCAAACTTCAAGCAGGAACCAGTGTCCGACGTTGTAGATTCCAACAATACAGTGCATGCATTCACAATCCAGAAGTATTGTGAATTGTGCAAAACCCATCAGTTCAACCTGTACCTACTCGTAAAAGAAAATCGTGAGGTAGAAGATGAAGAAGGTAAAGAGGACGACAACGATTTGTTGATCCCCGTGTTTAGTATCCCTGTGGAACAGGAGATTCCCAATCTGTCTTTAGAGGCAAGTCAACCTGATGTAAGCAGTACTCTACAATCTTCAGCAGATAATCGGAGCAACCACGCTTCTAGGTCTCTGGTGGATCTACGACCTGAAAGAAACAGCAACATAGCAACACGAGATCCTCTATCCACATGTACTTCTACTGAAACTAATCTAAACTGGAACTTAATTGGATCGAGTTGTGACAGGCTTCAGCTGCGAGAAGAGCAGCAAAACGCATTTGAAAAGAGTTTGAAAGCAGATCAAGAAGTAGAAGCTAACAAAAGGGAAGCAGCTCAACGTCAAGAGTCTTTGGAATCCTTGAGATCTGCCAGACTTTCTCGTGTTCCTCGTGAACCAGAAGAGGAGTTAAATGAGGAAAAAGTGACAATTTCAATTCGACACCCTTCCATGGGAGCAGTGTCTCGCAATTTTCTACGAAAAGAGAGCATGTTTGGAGTGTATGATTGGTGTGGATCTCTTTCTTTAGAACCAGAGTTCTTTGGTCTGTACACCGCTCTTCCTAGTACATTTATTTCCCCATGTGAACCTGTTACTTCAGTGGCAGGAACTATGCTTTATGTTCACGAACAATCCTCTCCTGTAAGTATGAGTAATGACGAGCTGGAGGTTTCTTTGAGGGGTTTTGGTTTGCCTCGTCCTGTTCCGATCACTGAAGGCCATGAAACAATCCAGATTGAAGACAATGACATATCACTCTGGGATGGTTTCTCAGCAAGCCCCATTCAGGAGGTCAACTTACCTGTGGAGATCATGGATGAGCATTTCAGGTAGGCGTCTTTCTAGTTCTTGTTGACATGTAGTATCGCAAAAGGACCGTGGCCTCTGGGGACGAGAATGATAAAACAGGTAAAAGAATTGACAGAAAGAGACATTTTGTCCAAATTATAACGCGTTCTCTTTTGCGTTCCACCCACCGAACATTTCGGAAAAAATGCGATGAATACATGTGGAGAATAAATTGTGGTTTCAGTGCAACATCTTCTTCAACTGTCGATCAGTGATGAAGACCACCATGTAGAACTTAGCATTCAAACTTTCATTGAACTGTCATAATGGCAAAGAAGTACAAGGTTACACAAGAAGTACTTTGTATTCTTGTATATGCCGGATTCTGTGAAGTAAACAATTTTTCGCTTGCTATGTGATCGACCGGCTTTCGACTTATAATTCTCTTTTTTCCTCTTTTTACTTTAATGATTTCCAAGTCTCACTGCCGATCATTTAGTCGATTTTAAAATCTTTACCGGCTGCCTGTCATTTCGCCACCAATTAAACCTCACAACTTGAATATAATCTGACATAGAAGCTTCCATTATTTCACACTTCGCCTGCATTTTACCCCTGGTCCGCAGTTTTAACCTTAGCCTGTATTTTACCCCCGGTCCAGCTTGCACAGTGTTCACTGTGCGGATTCGTACTTTTATATACGCCCGAGCTAAAATGAAACGAACTCACGTCTTCTTTCGACAGCTCAAACTATTTTCATACTTGCCTTTCAGCCATCACAAACGTAGGGTCATGTAATCACCTAACCTAGATGCATCGAACGACAATATTAAAAAACACAAGCTTTAAATACAAACTTTAATATATTTTACTAAAACACTTCACAACACCACTGAATAAAATCGACGCAACCAGATGTACCTAAAACACATTTCAAATTATCTTCTCAAGTTGACCGCTTTTCGTGAAAAATACAAAGGCTGCACATCGCCACTCTCTTAATTCGCCATTCAGTGCAAAACATCAACAAAGATGGCCGTCACCAAATGGCTCTCAGAAGTCGATATCTACTCGGATTTACTCGGATATTAGAATCAACTATTTCACTGGCTGTTCATAGTAGCCCCAATCTGATTGGTGTGACATACTAGGCAGCACCATAACACCGTCGGGTTTTTTTATTTTTTCATTTGTTTTTTATTTCAACACACAAAAAAACACTACTTACAACTGTCACTTTCCTGCACAAAAACTTTACACCACTTTCTATTTATAAGTATATTACAGTACTTTACAATCGAACAATAATTGAGTACGATTTATATACATAGGTAGGGGATATTTACAAAATGACTTATTTTTTTGGAGGAGACATCATTTTCCTATCTCTATGTCTGTCTAGACATTTTCCAGCTGAAATTTGAGTAGAATTCTTTCGACGAATATGGGAAGGAGGATAGCTTTGTTATGCAACTTGCGATGGCTTATGGTTATTTTTAGAAAAAAACTCAATAAATTGAAATGTTCTTTTTACTTCATTTAAGATCATGCGATGATACCCACGATGCCGCACAATCAGCTGTTTCAGTCGCTGGCCCCACTACAGGAAGAGATATAAGTGATTCGAATACTGAACGCTCTTATGGAACTTATGGGAATCCTACCGAAACAAACGCAGAGGTTACCAGCAACAATCGGGGTGGTTTTCAGAGTCGTATTATAACAGTTCACAGAGGAAATATCAGGCAAGACATGATTGATATTTTCACAGATCCATCAATCATGAACTGTCATATTATGGTGGAAATGATAAACGAGAGGGGTACTGCAGAACAAGGAAGAGGTTCAGGCGTGTTCAAGGACGCGTTAAGTCTTTTCTGGAAAGATGTCTACGATTCGCTCATGTTGGGGGAAGGTGAACGGGTGCCATTCATAAGGCACGATTTCCAGAGAAAAGAATGGGAGGCAATCGCAAGAATCCTGTTGACGGGCTACCAAGTGCACCAATATTTTCCCCTTCGTTTGTCGAAAACATTTGTTGCCTCTTGCCTTTTCAGTGAATCCGCCGTTTCTGATAATATGCTTCTTGAATCATTCATGCAATACGTCTCGAAGGTCGAGCGCAAAGTCGTCGAAAAATGTGTGAATGGAGAGATCGAGGCTGACGACGAAGAGCTGATTGAATTGCTAAGCACTTTTGAATGCAAGCGAGGTGTAACAAAGAGCACAATCCTAAAAACTGTGATCGAGGTGGCCCACAAAGAGCTGATATAAAGGCCGCAGTACGTAGCAGACTGTTGGAAAGAAATCATCACAACTCTGGCAGATAGCTTTCCCACAGTTGAATCACTGCTGTGTTTTTATGATCAGCTGACTCCAACAAACTCCAAAGTGTTGGATACGATTGAGTGCAAAGCAAACACCCAGGAAGAAAGGGATTCGCTTAAATTTTTAAAGCGTTTCATCAAAGGCGTGGACTCGAGAATGCTGACGACTTTCCTTCGTTTCTTTAGTGGCTCGGATTTGATGTTGTTCGATTCGTGGCAGGTTAGTTTCACCAACACTGAGGGATGCGCTCGACGGCCAATAGCACACGCCTGCAGCAACACCTTGGAACTGCCTTCGACCTATCTATCATTTCCGGAGTTGAGAGAAGAGTTTAATAACATTCTCAAGTCCGAAGATTGGGAAATGGACATTGTCTAATTTGAAGTCACACTTGATGCGAGAAGGGACACATCGCCTCTTCAGCTTGCAAAGAATGTATTATTTTGTGTCTTATCCGCATGAACAACTCAGGCAATCAAATACTTTCGTTCAAAAGTCGTGAAAGTTTTCACGCGCCGACTATAACACTCGCGTTCTTTTGATGTGGGCGGTGAAACGAGTCGTGCTTTAGTGTTTTAATTAGTTAAAAGTTGTATTCATCGTTCCTGTTGTTGTTTTACCTTATGGGATAAACGGATAATTGTTATAAATTATATTAAATTTTACGTATGATTTAACAGTATTACGATCTCGATGTTGGTTTGTTTATCGATTTTTATCGATTCAAGGGTCTTCAAATAAAAAGTGATTGTGATAATGTATAATGATTGTCAATACGTATTAAGTGCAACAAAATAAAAACTTCGCCATTGTCTGGATCGTGGCTGAAAACGATTGGGGAAATGCAAAATCTGGACTAATCATTAGAAGTTAATTCTAACTACGATTTCTCAACCAAGATTATGTTTTACTGTTAAAACTGTAGTTTCAAGTTCTAAAAAAAGAAGTATTAGGGTACAGATGGATTACAATGTATATCCTAACATGTATTGCCAGAAGTGCTAATGCATGTACTAGTGCCATCAGATATATTTCTTAATCAGGAATATTCTAATTCCAAGTTTTCCTCTCTGGGAAAAGGGTAAAGCGCGTTTAAATCAAGTTTATAAGGTTATGGCATTGTTGCGTTATGGAGTGCAGTTGTAATTAAACTTGACGTTTGTACAACATTGGTACTGATCTGCTAGGATAAGTTCCAATAGCATAATTTTACATTAACGTTTTCAAATTCCATTAACTGAAACAAGCAAAAAGTACTTTTTTAGCTTACATGTTGCTGTTATGATATTGGGGTTACTTTTAGTAAATGCTACGGCATTTCCATTATAATCTTACAGTTGATATTAGTAAACGTAAATAAATGTTTTGAATATTCTATGACCTTTGGAGTATTGATTTTTACGCTTATTAGACTAAATCTCATCCAAGCACATAGTTTTCACTACTTACTGTCTAATTCAGTAAATAACTCTTCTGACTGCCAAATTGGACTCGGCGAACAACCTCATCCAATTTAGAACACCATGTTCAGTAAAACTATTATCTTCACTTCTATAGTGGGGTGGTAAAAGAACAAAGTTGAACTAAGAGCTTCATCTGCGTTTGAAGCCATTCCCTGCGGATCATCTGCTGTTATCAATAATACGACATTCTTTCTCTTACGATATCTATCTGTGCTAACACCTTCTGCAAGAAGGGACACAAAAAAATCGCGTTTTAGTTTACTGTTAGTTTGTGGTAAATTTTCTTCAGTTGACCAACACCCATTAGGTAGCAATGTTCCAAGAGAATGAAATCATTGATTTCGAACCGCAGAGCTCTTAAATATCTTCTATGGAAACGAGAATTTCTAAATAAAGATCTAGTGCGCTTTGAGGATTGCTTGGCATTTCTAGCCCTTTTTCATCCATGATTATCTGTGCCAGCTCTGCAAAGGTATCAGCGACATTTGTATCTGGAGATTCACAACAGACATCCTCCGCTACATCTATGTCAGTTGCTGGGACATCATTTAGATAGGAGCTTGTACCGGTGACTTCAGGCAAAAAATACAAGGTTTCTGGTCTACCCGGGGGAGAGGATTCGTTAGATGAGGGTCTTATCTTGTGAAGATTCCACTCCTGTACCACACGGATTAGTTCATCTTCAATTAAAAGGCATAAAACAAAATAAAAGACACTCCACTTGGATTGGATCGCAATCATTGTATAGCCCTTGGTCCTTCAAATCCTTGAAAAAATTTATCCACCAATCAGTTTCGGAGTGCCTCAGACACCCCCACCACGCTTCAATCCTCTGATTCGAAACTGATCGTCCGTAAATAAAGCTTTTCTGGCCTGCAAAATCATCTTGGGCATCACAGCGAAAGAAGCGCTGCATAGCCGCCACATTCACATTTTCAGTTCCTTGATCACCACGGATTATACGAGGAACACCTCCTAATTCTTTGACACAATCAAGAAAATATGATGCTACAATTCTTGGGTTGTTATTGCTTCTCCCGACCTTGAGCCACATGATTCGGCGGCTATATCCGTCTATGGCTCCATGAATGCAAAATCCATAAGGTTTGAGTTTATCATACCCATCCATGTGCCAAATGTAATTGGGGCCTTTAGAGCGGTATTGCCGTCTTCGTAACCTACGACGTGAACGTTGTTCCACACCATCAGGATCAAGCGTCTTCAATATAAGACGAACAGACTCGCGATTAATAGTAAAACCATAACGACGCCGTAACCTTTGGTGCATTTGGCGATATCCTAAGAGACTACCACCCCCTCGAAGCTCCCTTTCCACTGCCCTTATCACTTCAGTCGGGTTGCTGTAAGACCGCCTCCTGTATAAACCACTGGCATTAAGAATTCGCTTAAGCTGACGAAGACTGATTTGAATGCCATGGCAAAAAAGTAGAAAGCCCAGAATCTCGCCATAGTCAAATCCAAGATGAAAATAATGCACAATTAACGAGTCCCTGTCCAGATGTGTAAGGGTAGCAACATGTGGTGGAAGCACTGCATCCACACCATGCGTTGGTAAGAAGATGACAATGCAGAATAGGTAGCCTAACACCATTGCTATTCCTATGAGACAAATCACAGTTAGCTACTTTGCAACCTGAGCTACATAATATATCAAGAACTCGAAGACCCAATACAGTAGAACCCCGCTAAGTCCGATAACTCGAACGCGGTACTATCTCGAACTCAAACCCATTCCTCTTGCGGCCTTGTTTTTCATTCATTTACTACCGGCTACTCGAAGCTGGGATTCGAGTAAGCCGATAGTAAATGACTGAAAAACAAGGGCAAGGGGAATGGGTTTGAGTTCGAGATAGTGGGGAGTTCGAACCGAGTTCGATCGCGAGTTAGCGGGGTTCTACTGTATAACAAATAGAATTGACATTAATACATCACTTTTTATGGAAAACTTTAACACTCGAAATTCAAATGAATGTCCTAGTTAAGGACTTACTTATGTAATAATACCTTTCATCACGATCATAAGGGAAAAGTAATGGAGAGAAACGTACCGCTTCTACACCAGCTTCAACCTTCCTCCATCAGGTCCGCCATATTGGAACACGGACGCGGTGTCACGTGTTCGAGGGAGGTAGAACTTTACATTTGGTGTGAAATTTTTGGATCCATAGTAATAACTGTGGATCCGTAGTAATAACTTTGGATCCGTAGTAAAAACTTTGGATCCGTAGTAATAACTTTGGATCCGTAGTAATAACTTTGGATCCGTAGTAAAAACTGTGGATCCGTAGTAATAACTGTGGATCCGAAGTAAAAACTTTGGATCCGTAGTAATAACTTTGGATCCGTAGTAAAAACTTTGGATCCGTAGTAATAACTTTGGATCCGTAGTAATAACTTTGGATCCGTAGTAAAAACTGTGGATCCGTAGTAATAACTGTGGATCCGAAGTAAAAACTTTGGATCCGTAGTAATAACTTTGGATCCGTAGTAAAAACTGTGGATCCGTAGTAATAACTTTGGATCCGTAGTAATAACTTTGGATCCGTAGTAAAAACTGTGGATCCGTAGTAAAAACTGTGGATCCGTAGTAATAACTTTGGATCCGTAGTAATAACTTTGGATCCGTAGTAATAACTGTGGATCCGTAGTAATAACTTTGGATCTGTAGTTATAACTCTGGATCCGTAATGAAAACTCTGGATCCGTTGTTATAACTTTGGATCCAATGGTACAAAAGCAACAATTGAGTCTGGGGTAAAATCTTTGGATCCAAAGAATGTAATATTTTTCTTTAAGCCAACGTGTTATTTAGTATTATTTAGGATGGCACTTACGGGCCACCGTAGGTTTGAGTTCGAGATAGTGGGGAGTTCGAACCGAGTTCGATCGCGAGTTAGCGGGGTTCTACTGTATAACAAATAGAATTGACATTAATACATCACTTTTTATGGAAAACTTTAACACTCGAAATTCAAATGAATGTCCTAGTTAAGGACTTACTTATGTAATAATACCTTTCATCACGATCATAAGGGAAAAGTAATGGAGAGAAACGTACCGCTTCTACACCAGCTTCAACCTTCCTCCATCAGGTCCGCCATATTGGAACACGGACGCGGTGTCACGTGTTCGAGGGAGGTAGAACTTTACATTTGGTGTGAAATTTTTGGATCCATAGTAATAACTGTGGATCCGTAGTAATAACTTTGGATCCGTAGTAAAAACTTTGGATCCGTAGTAATAACTTTGGATCCGTAGTAATAACTTTGGATCCGTAGTAAAAACTGTGGATCCGTAGTAATAACTGTGGATCCGAAGTAAAAACTTTGGATCCGTAGTAATAACTTTGGATCCGTAGTAAAAACTTTGGATCCGTAGTAATAACTTTGGATCCGTAGTAATAACTTTGGATCCGTAGTAAAAACTGTGGATCCGTAGTAATAACTGTGGATCCGAAGTAAAAACTTTGGATCCGTAGTAATAACTTTGGATCCGTAGTAAAAACTGTGGATCCGTAGTAATAACTTTGGATCCGTAGTAATAACTTTGGATCCGTAGTAAAAACTGTGGATCCGTAGTAAAAACTGTGGATCCGTAGTAATAACTTTGGATCCGTAGTAATAACTTTGGATCCGTAGTAATAACTGTGGATCCGTAGTAATAACTTTGGATCTGTAGTTATAACTCTGGATCCGTAATGAAAACTCTGGATCCGTTGTTATAACTTTGGATCCAATGGTACAAAAGCAACAATTGAGTCTGGGGTAAAATCTTTGGATCCAAAGAATGTAATATTTTTCTTTAAGCCAACGTGTTATTTAGTATTATTTAGGATGGCACTTACGGGCCACCGTAGGTTTGAGTTCGAGATAGTGGGGAGTTCGAACCGAGTTCGATCGCGAGTTAGCGGGGTTCTACTGTATAACAAATAGAATTGACATTAATACATCACTTTTTATGGAAAACTTTAACACTCGAAATTCAAATGAATGTCCTAGTTAAGGACTTACTTATGTAATAATACCTTTCATCACGATCATAAGGGAAAAGTAATGGAGAGAAACGTACCGCTTCTACACCAGCTTCAACCTTCCTCCATCAGGTCCGCCATATTGGAACACGGACGCGGTGTCACGTGTTCGAGGGAGGTAGAACTTTACATTTGGTGTGAAATTTTTGGATCCATAGTAATAACTGTGGATCCGTAGTAATAACTTTGGATCCGTAGTAAAAACTTTGGATCCGTAGTAATAACTTTGGATCCGTAGTAATAACTTTGGATCCGTAGTAAAAACTGTGGATCCGTAGTAATAACTGTGGATCCGAAGTAAAAACTTTGGATCCGTAGTAATAACTTTGGATCCGTAGTAAAAACTTTGGATCCGTAGTAATAACTTTGGATCCGTAGTAATAACTTTGGATCCGTAGTAAAAACTGTGGATCCGTAGTAATAACTGTGGATCCGAAGTAAAAACTTTGGATCCGTAGTAATAACTTTGGATCCGTAGTAAAAACTGTGGATCCGTAGTAATAACTTTGGATCCGTAGTAATAACTTTGGATCCGTAGTAATAACTTTGGATCCGTAGTAATAACTTTGGATCCGTAGTAAAAACTGTGGATCCGTAGTAATAACTGTGGATCCGAAGTAAAAACTTTGGATCCGTAGTAATAACTTTGGATCCGTAGTAAAAACTGTGGATCCGTAGTAATAACTTTGGATCCGTAGTAATAACTTTGGATCCGTAGTAAAAACTGTGGATCCGTAGTAAAAACTGTGGATCCGTAGTAATAACTTTGGATCCGTAGTAATAACTTTGGATCCGTAGTAATAACTGTGGATCCGTAGTAATAACTTTGGATCTGTAGTTATAACTCTGGATCCGTAATGAAAACTCTGGATCCGTTGTTATAACTTTGGATCCAATGGTACAAAAGCAACAATTGAGTCTGGGGTAAAATCTTTGGATCCAAAGAATGTAATATTTTTCTTTAAGCCAACGTGTTATTTAGTATTATTTAGGATGGCACTTACGGGCCACCGTACACACGACATGTTATTCACCACGAGAATAATCTGGCAGTATCCCAAAGTGTACGAGGACGAAATTCAAGAGTGGATAGAGTATGCAACGGGAAAACGAATCATGATCGGCGTGCGATCAACCGATTCGCGAAGAAAATGGGTTTTACAAGAAGAAAGGTACGTATGACTTGTTGCATTTTTTTGGAAGGAACACTACTAATTCTAATAACCCATCACCTCCGGACTCCGGAATGAATTGAAAAAACAAAATAAAGCATAAGCTTATAATGCGCTTGTAACGTTTGTTGTTCTACGTTTCGAGAATGTAAACATATAACGCTGTGACATGATAGGGAAATTGTTATTTCTACAAGCAGGAACGGAGAATCGAGGAAAATATTTAAGCTTACTTTCAAGTTTACTTCTTCGTTATAGCTCAAGACGATTGCCAAAGAACGAGATGAGGGAAACAGGGCGGTCTATTGTCGTAGGATCGCTGAATTTCACCGAGAACAGTTGCTATTTATTGATGAGTCTGAGAAGTTCTGATTCATCTATAAATAGCAACTGTTCTCAGTGAAATTTAGCGATGACCTACGACGATACATCGCCCTGTTTCGCTTATCACGTTCTTTGGTAATCACAGTGAGCTATAACGAAGAAGTAAACATGAAACTGTGCTTAAATATTTTCCTTGATATTTCCCCGTTCCCGCTTTTATAAATAACGATTTTTCAGACTTTTCTTGCTATCAGGTCACAGCGTTAACATTCACGTAGAACAATAAACGTTATAAAGCTCTTATGCTTTGTTTTTCATTCCATTCCTCGGGTGATAGGTGACTAGAATTAGCAGTGTTTCTTGCAAAAACAATCCAACAAGCCATACGTACGTTTCTTCAGCTTTCTTCTTGTCAAACCCATTTTCTTCACGAATCGGTTGATCGCACGCTGATCATGATTCGTTTTACCGTTGCATACTCTATCCACTCCTGAATTTCGTCCTCGTACACTTCGGGATATTGCCAGATTATACTCGTGGTGAATAACATGTCGTGTGCTATTTTCAGGTCAGAAAAGCTAGAATTTTTACTTCACACTTCGGTTTAGCTTATTCACGAAGCTTACCATCCGCCGCATAGGATAATCCACCGAGCGGGTATTTAATTCTGAAGAAATGTCGAAATTTCTTTACAAATATCTGCCAAACGTGAAGTATTCTTGCAACATCAACGACTCTAAAGCCTCTTACTAGTCAATATATGACTCACCAGCTCAAATTTACGGGATAATTTGGCGCCATCTTTATTCCTTCGAGCTCAGTTCAATTGCGGTAACATCAGACACTTCCCATATAAGGTATGATTGACGGAAGCGTATTGCAAAGTTCTCAGAAGTGTTTTGAAAAGAAAAGTCGCGTAGTAGTGAAAATGGTGGTAAACACTCTTTAATCTTCGAGACTTCAGGATCAATGTACAATTACAAGAACGCTTAATTTATACCATCGGTAGCTGGATCACTCAATAGGATAGGCTGAACAAAGCCAACTTAGCTAAAATAACAATAAAAGGAACAATTCAAATTACAGAAGTTTACATTTTAGTAAAGCAAAATCTATATCCAAAGATATATAGAAATCACATTCTATTGTAAAATTGGATTCTATTCAGGAGATAAAGAAAAGGAATAGCAGCTAAAAATACAAGTAAATCTTCTGGTCTATTATGAAATGGAAAGCTGTTCGTCGAATATAAAAGCGAATATTCAGTGAGTACAAGAGAAACACTGATTTCGTCCTTTTATGCGAGTATTTTAATTTATGACTTTTAATCTATTAAAAGTTTTGTATTTCCATTTGCTAGACCTGAACAAAAGGACAAAATTAAAAGATCAAGCAGCCCACGCAGCATTTACATTCCGAACAAGCGCATGTGTATAGCTACGTTTAAGTTATAGACTGAAATGATTTACACAGGTCTAATATCAGCTTGTAGACTGCTTGATTGAAAATACAATACTGCTCCAAAAATGTTTGAAATCAAAGTTTATATATTATTTTAGTCCCCAAACTTGCAAATACTGGAATTTATTATATGGGCATCAGTGTTTTACCGGAAAGTAAAACACTCGTATTTTCCATATTTTCACTCGGTAAAGTAATAATGGCAAACGTTATGTACGAAAGGTCCCGGATGTGCGAGCGCAATATGGTTCCCGCTTTTTGTCGTTTTGCTCCTTCTTGTCTGTTCTTCGCAATGGCGGCTTCTCGACAGTTTGTTGACATTTCATATGACGATTTAGTATGTTTTCTAAAGAAAATGAAAATACCACAAAGAAAACAGAATACGATGTCAGATTCTTCGGTTTCAATTGCAGGCCCTCGGAAACAAAATATCATTTTAAAAGAAGAAGAATTATTTTGGAATATTCAATTGAAGAAAGTCAGGGCCAGTAGGTCCAGTAGCAGTAGATTTGTCTTATTCAAGCAATCATTTTTAAATTAAAAGCATTATTGTTTCATTTTATAATGGTATTGTAAGTTGTTTATTTAAAAAAAAAACACTGCTCGATTTTACAGTCTTACATGTGTCAAGGCGTAACTAGCCGTTGAAAATAAAGGCATGCTAATTTGATTTTAGTTTGTTTGGTTTTGTCTATATAATAAAAAGAAAATTACACGGTGCCTTGAAGATATGAATTGAAAACATCTTTTTACTCACTTGCTGCGCTCGTTCGTAAGATAATGTTTTCACCACTCGAAACTAAAATTCATGTCTTCGCGCCGCTCCGGAATATCCTCTATTTATGTATGTCCCTACACCTCAAAACAAGAAAAAGCACAACCCAAATAATCCGAAAGCAAACATAAGCGAAAATAGCCTTAAGCAAACATAAGCGATAACTGATTGAATAGAAGATCGGTAAACAAAAGCAAAAGTGCTTGAAGCAATGACATTTTGTGTTTCTTAATTTCGACCCCCAATTATTGAATTTTAATTGGTAACAAAATGTATCCAGCAAAGATGATGTCGTACACATCTAAAAGAATTTTTTATATGTTTGGACTCTTGATGGCTATCACGTTCCTTCTGTTTGTTTATTTAGACCAGTTGGGAATTCTGAAATCTCATTTTGGTAAGTCAACACTCACTTGGTCAACACTTTCAGTGCCTCTGAAATCTGGGCGGTTATCTAGGCTGGCTATAACGTCCACAACTCGAAAGGTAGTTTAACCAGTTCCGTAGGCGTGAACCATGACCATTCAGGACATTTCAGTCCTAGCAGTATGCAGGACGTTTGTCACATGAACCTCGTTTAATGGTCTTAGCTCCCACGAGTCTCCTGTAGCTCAGCCGGTGGTACAGCATCTGGACTAGTAACCTGAAGGTCATAGGTTCGACTCCTGTTGGGTGAACTCGGGTCTTTTCTGAGTCGTCGTGTCACTGACTGAATAACCATCTTTCTCATATATTCACCAGGCTTAAAATTCACCATCACATTTGTATCAATTAAGAACGAGTTTTCATTTTTTCACGCTGTTCAATTGTCTTATTCTTTTCTTTTGATCAAATGAAAGGGCTGTCTTAAACTCCCCAAAACGGCCTTGATTGAAACTGGATAAAGCCGCAAATTACATTGTAAAACAAAACTGAACGGCATGAAAGAAGTGCTCTGATAACTTTTACCTAGATAATTGCCCATGGTACGATTTTATTCACAGCCTCAAAAGTTAGAATCACCACAGTGTACAGCACAATAAATAGTATTCCAGGAAAGGACTGCGAAAGAGCTTTTCTTTGAATAGACACACTTTACAATTTTACCTACAGACGTTATAGTAAGAACCACCTTGTCATGTACAGCAAAACAAACATTACCATATTAAAGTAATGCTTAAAAGTTATCATTCGGGTGATCACACTTAAGACTGAAAATTAGGTAGAACCACCAGTTGCTTGAGCCGTTGAGTTCCTTTCCCGGAAGCTTTCTGGAATTGCGATTGGACATCTAGTCTCTTTTTAATAATGATAACAACAGTGGTTAGGGAGGAAGTTCCATTTAATAGTATGATTGACAGTGAGAGCTTCCCGTAAACGAAATGTAAATGGTATTCAAAACTTAAGGTAAAAATTTAAAAATACATAACATTGAAAGATCAGTTAAAAGCCGCAAACAACCTAGGAATAGAAGTTTTATTCTATCTATTAGCATCAAACTCCCTTAAAAAAGTTCAAGCTGGGTGGCTCTCTCATTGTGACACTAAACTTGTTCCAATCACACACTGCGTGAAAAAGAAAATGTTGTTTTGTTTTTCGTTTTGCATTGTCAGAAACGGACCAAAATAATTATAATTAGCAATAAAGCGCCAGAAATATTCTTGACAGACAAATGATTGACGATTTTATAGATTGAAAAATGTGCAATTCCTGAACTAATTCCCAGAGTCTCTCATCAATTTCAAGAAGAAGATAGTGAATAGTTTACTGGTATGAAGGCTATGAAGCCAAAAAAACCACAATAATGCAGAACCGTTGCCACTGTTCACGCAGAGGCCAAATTAAAACATTCTTTCTGATATCATAGGCTTCTTAGTAACGCTTCTATTGATGATAAAAAGCACTGATAGTTAATATGACAACAGAGCGGGTAAACATAGAATAAATTCTGCTTCCCCTCTGGGAGTTGATCTTCCACCCTTCGGTGGTATGTTCCAGCCACTCAGAAACTCGAGAAACACATGTTGAGCTAAATCGTTTTCAGCTGTTACAACAGGATCACATAATTGTTCCAGTCCCAGGGTGAAGACTTTTGGAAGATGAAATTAAGTATTAAACTTCTCATTCTTACCAACCTGCCGCCGCTTGTCTAAAGCACACTATGTTTCGAATGCTGTAAATAGACTGACTGAACAATAGTTTTTTTTAATTTTTTTTTATTTTTTTTTTTTACGATACGATGCTGTAATTATTTTTTCCACATATTAATTTATCTTAGTAGCTTCTACATTATAGTAATAGTAATGTATACATTATAATTATTTAGATATTTATGTAACATAGAAGAGCCAATTAATTTTTGGAGTGTTATTAAACCATTATTATTATTATTATTATTATTATTATTACCTGCCCCAAATAGATCCAAATAGTACATGCTTTCTGCGGTTTGCTAACTGTATTGTTAAACAACAGCAATTTTAAAATGGGGCACCCAGCGAGTAGATGATAGATAAGCAAAATGCGTATAACGTGGTTCTCTGTTTTCTAATATTGTTTCAGAACCTTTCAAAGTTATATTTTTGTGAGATAACACAGGTTTATTTGTTCGAATTTTTGAGCTCACAATTTTAGTCGCTGAAAATCTTATGGAACAGAACTTATCCACCGAACTTCCAAGCGATTGTTGACTTTCCGAATCAGGGCGGCGGAGCCGGGGGGGGGGGGGGGCAGGGGAGGCTTTAGCCCCCTCACTTTTTCCGAGGATGACATTTTATTTTGTTTTAGTATGAGGTACATATGAAGAAATAAAGAAGAAGAGAAAGAAAACAAAAAAAAAAAACAAAAAAAAAGTCCGTCATTCCAGAGTCCTTTTTAAGCAAGGGATCGTATCTCATAACATGACTCAATAGTAAACTACTTCCGTTAACGTTAATTCGATTCATGCTCACTAGTTATTTGAGAAAAGACGCAAAATACATAAAGGTATTTAGTGACGAGAATTTACAAAGCTACAACCTTGGACAAAACCTGTCGGAAAGGTTTTGTGTTTACGCGTTTTTAATATTTTCCTTCCTACACACGGGGAGCTTGTGTAAAAAGGCAGGTCAGTGTACTAAGGCCGGGATTTATCATGCAGGGCTGAGAAATATGTATCAAGTTCCCAAACCTCCAAAATATTGCTGTAAGCCGTAAAAGTACCTGTCATTTTACAATTTATCCAGGTTGATTTTTTTAAAGAAATATCTCATGGAGAATGCTGAAATACCATTTTCGAGCCTCTAGATTACAAAATTTCTGGGGGAGCATGCCCCCAGGCCCCCCTATAAACTTGCGCCTCCGGCATCGTTTTCAAGCCCCCCCCCCCCCGACTTGAAAATATGCTCCGCCGTCCCTGCGAATATGCTAGTTGACCTTATTTCGCACTCTAAAAGACATGTTTGTTCCCCCCAGGCCACAACAAAAAGAATCAATTTTCCCTTGTTTCGAAAGTTTGAGGTGACATTACGAGAAAGGAAACTGTAGTTTTGCGTTCTGATATCTGAGACGGTCCAGGCCTTCTCAACACGATATCTCACCGAAACTATCCGTTGGTTCCCCTGATAAAATGGCGGTTAATTGAAAAACAGACTAATTGATTGATTGATTGATTGATTGATTCTTACAGAAAATGTCGTTTTGCCGACCAACATCAGCAATCATCAAATCATCATTATCGGTGCTGGTCCAACAGGTCTAGGCGCTGCTCATCGACTTTATGAACTCAGCAAAGCCTTTCCGAATATATCAGTTACCATACTTGAACAAAATGGAAAGCCTGCTGGCCTTGCTGCATCTGAGAGAGATGACCAAGGATTTCTCTGGGACATGGGGGGCCACGTGGTGTTTTCACATTACGACTACTTCGACTACATACTAGACAGGACGGTAAAGGAGTGGAATCGGAGACAAAGAGCTGCATATGCCTTTATGAAAGGATCCGACAACAAACGAAGATTTATTCCATATCCCGTCCAGAATAACATCGAGGTGATGGACAAAGTGGACCAGCAAAAGTGCTTATTAGGCCTTGAAGAAATTGCCAAAAATCCGATGAAAGAAAAGCCTGCCAATTTTGATAGTGGCTTGTTCGTAACTTTGGCACTGGTCTTTGTGAGGTGTTTATGAGAAAGTATAACCGAAAGGTTTGGACCGTAGATCCTACTGAAATGAACTCTGCCTGGGTTGGTGAGCGAGTTGCTGTTCCAGATGTTGCCAAGATCAAGCTTAAGATTGCAGACTATAACAATGGTACTTCTGCAAAAGACTCGGCGTGGGGACCTAATAACGTTTTCCGTTTCCCAAGGTACAATGGAACAGGTGGCATATGGCAAGCAGTTGCTGATCGTCTTCCACTCGACTGTTTCAAATTTCATCATAAAGTAACAGGCATAAATATCGACACAAATTCTGTAATAGTGGAGACAGATTCACAGCTGGAAACGGTACAGGAGATCCAATTCGACTCTCTAATATCAACAGTACCACTGGACGTATTTATCAATATGACAAACGGAGAAGACGGCTCCCTAAAAAACATGAAAGACCTTAGTTCCCAGCTGGTTTATTCGCACACTCATGTGATAGGTATTGGACTAAAAGGTCAACCTCCTCAAATGCTCGTAAACAAGTCTTGGATGTACTTTCCTGATTTTGATTCTCCTTTCTATCGAATAACATTTTTCTCTAGTTACTCTGACGATCATGTTCCAAATCCTGGAAATCAGTGGTCACTTATGTGTGAGGCAGCAGAGCCAAAAACTAACTCCAATCCGGAACAGTGGACAAAGGACTATTTGATTAACGCTACCATTAAAGCATTGATCTCTTACGGATTCATTAAATTCGAAATGGTCGTTTCAAAATTCTATCGACGACTTGACCATGGCTATCCAGTTCCTTCAATCAACCGAGAGATGATTCTACAAAAGGTCCAACCTTGGTTGGAATCCAAATCCATTTTTTCCCGTGGCCGGTTTGGAGGTTGGCGTTTTGAGGTTGCAAATCAAGACCACTCATTCATGCAGGATGTTGAAGTCATCGACAGACTTTTGAGAGGTATTCCAGAAGACACCTACTTTGATCCAAATCTTGTCAATTCCAGGAGAAACACTGGCCGATTTTTCAATGAGAAATTGCTGGACTACGAATTTGTGATCGCTCATTATAACGAAAATGTCGATTGGCTTGCACCAATAGCCAATCATACCCACGTTTATCATAGGGGAAATGACTTGCAACCTCCACCATTGCCATTGCCATTGCTATTCAATGCCTGGGAGAGGTTACCAAACGTCGGGCGGGAGAGTCACACTTACCTGTATCACATTATAAACAACTATGACACCTTACCTGAAGTAACTGTTTTCCTTCAAGGCGACAGCCAAGAGTTGTCTGACGAGTTATGCTTTAGACATCCTATGGATTACATTTATAATATCAAGAAGAATATTGTTTGCAAAGTTAAGGAACGACTCAGTGGCTGGGGAAGAATTGGTCATCACGGAAAATGGCTTGAGATGCTAAACAATGGTACAATTCGTCGTGCTAATTTGACATTGGGAGGGTTTTTCGAGGAGTTGTTTGGCTATCCTCACCCAGTAGACTTTCCTTCATGTCCAAGAGGATGCTTTGCAGCCACGCGGGACATGATTAAGAAGCACCCAATTGAATTTTACAGGAAAGCTATCTCATTTGTGAACGATCATCCTAACCCAGAGGAAGGCCATTATTTTGAAAGACTGTGGCCGACAATTTTCTCTTGTTCCACGCGTAGTCTCTTTAGTTGGAAGATTCTTTTTATACTACTTTTCTTACGTTTCTTAGTTTAATCACTTTAACCCTATTTTGCCTGGGCTTTTTGAGAGTTTCTGAGCCTGAGGGGGGGGGGGGAGCATAGATCTAGAAAAGTATTCACGCTCTTGTGATGAAACATGGCACGTTTTTAGTACGTCATTAGCTTAACAGATTGGGTAGATGACGTATCGATTATGACGTGACTTGACGTCACAATGGCGTTACAAAGCAGCCATGTTGAATTTTGGGCCGCCATCTTGAATCCCGACCCTGCAGTCATCCACACTTGACAATAACGATATCAAAAAATTTATGAATTTGTTCTAAGAAACATACTTAATCAATACAAGCACAAAAAAGTAAAGGATTGTCTTCTTACAAACGATGGAGAATAAACTGAAAAAAAGACTGAAAAAAAGATGGAAAATAGTCAAATTACCTCTTGAGTAAACAGTTGCTATGGAAACGTCAATTCTCATAGACACGTCATTGACACAGGATAATTTTCTTTAATAAATATTAGGAAAACTCACGAGATTTGGTGATTATTCGTCTAGCTGTTTAAAAGTTATAATTCGTTAAAGTCAGCGCGGGCACAATGTGCCCCCCCCCCCCAGGCTTAATAGGGTTAAGTTACTTTGAAATCAGAGTTTACTATGTATCTGTCCAGTTTGCGGCTTTGTTTATTTAAAAATAGACTAATAACTTTATTAACATGCCTCGATACATTACTGCCGAGGGTGAAAAGAAGGTCTACTAATCGGGGAAACCCAGCTAAACTGCAATAAATAATGTTTAAGAAAAAAAAAACTACATCTTTAAAACTTACAGTAAGTGGATCGTTTAGTGTCTAAATTTAAAGTTAAAAAGATAAATTTACTTTGTTAAGAGTTAAAACGATGGTTTATTTGTCTATTAATTATTTTCCCAATCCAAGGTAAGACAAATGTGACGTTCGAGGGCTTATATGAAGTTTGAACATCAAGTTTCCGAGGGAACCTATCACACATAGGGCCTGAGACAGAAGGACCCTACTGTTTTTATTGTAGAACGCTAAATTATGAGCGAAAATTGCCAAAAACGGGCACTATGCGCTGATAGGGGCCCGCTGAGGAGAGACACTATCACGTCACGTGATCGATTTCGACCAATGGGAGCACGCCAAAATTTAGCGTTGTACTATAATGGACTATATTGATTCCCATAAACCAATATCAATTCCCATGGACCAATATTGGCCAATGTTAATTCATATGGACCAATATTGACCAGTGTTGCTTCCTATGGACCAATATCTTGCCAATGTTGGCTCCTATAGACGAATATTGGCCAATGTTAATTCCTATGCAGAGCCGTAGCCAGACTTTTCTGATAACCGAGGCGATTGCGAAAGCGCCCCAGGCGCGATCTTTTAGGGGGGTCTGGGGGCATGCTCCTCCAGAAAATTTCTAAATCTAGATGCTCAGAAATGGCATTTTTAGCGCTTTCCTGGTGGTATTTTCCCCCAAACATACTCAAAATCCAATCTAACTTTAATAGCATTTATGTTTGTTATCAGTTCTTTTCTTAAAAATTTCCAGTTCCATTCAGAAATAAAATTTTAAAAGCTCTGAAATGCTATTTCAGCATTTGTGACTTAAAAAAGTATAAATCTCCTTCAAGTGCACCAGTTCAAGTGCACAAGGGCTGGAGTGTACTCTCTACTTAAGGCCTCGCTTTTATTTGGAGAAAGCTAAAGCAATCTCCTATGAACACTGGTGTCCCATTTTTGAAATACTTGCAACGGCTCTGGAGTGATGTCGTGAACGTATGCAAGGGCAAGACCTCTCAAGTGGTCTGTGCCCATTATTGATTTTGATCACGTCTTAAATCAGTAACGAGGCTGGTGGCTGCGGTATACGCTGACCCACTGGAGAAACTCGTGGGCTTGCGATAAGCACACAACTGTTACGTGAAGTATTAACTGAGGTTATCACACTTTACGGTACCTAAAGTTGGCGTGGTTTACTGCCAGAAACAACAAGGGAAAAGTCTTACCGAGGCAACTGCCTCGGTTACCTCAATACTGGCTACGGGCGTGCTATGGAAGAACATCGGTCAATGTTTATTCCTATGGACAATTATTGGCCTACATTATTTCTCTTGGACCAATATTGGCCAATATAGATTCGCCTGAACCAATATTGGCTGATGTTAATTCTCCTGGATCAATATTGGCAATAGTCCATGTAGTGCTTTAAAAGTTGAAACTAAAATTTTTCAAATAATACGTGAGCAAACAGGCAACCAGTGGAGCTCGTAGAACCCTATAGTCACGTGAGAATTTCGCCCAGTGTTCAAGTCTTGCTGCCGCATTCTGTACACATTGCAACTTGGAGGTGTGTGCTCTAGGCAAACCATACAACAGTTTCAATAGTCAATTCGACTGGTAATGAAGGCATGAACTAGTGCTAGTTAACTTTCACACAACAAGTATTTCCATAACTGCCTGATGTTGTGAAGATGAAAAAAGTAGAATTGCACGCTTTAGTGAATTCAACGAATTTAGTGAATTTAATGAATTCATGAAATAAATCTTATTGTAAGGCAATAGTCCTACGTCCACTATCTGGCACTAATAACTATTTCAATGAATAAATTTTGGTCAACCAACTGGTTAAGCTCCTAACGTTATTTTTGGGTGATTAGTTACCATCTTGTAGTTTGAAATATAGTAATTGTGACTAGTCAACTATAAATTATGGTACAATAAGTTATGCTGTTGTTGTTGTTAGACTGGCTAATATCATAATGACGAAAGTGTCTAACTTCTGCGCACCCTTTAGCACTTGGCGCTCTCCACTACCGTCCAGCCCCGCAAAATGGGATGGCTTGGAAAGCAAGTCAGGCGTGAGAAGTGTAACGTGGGAAGTCAGTTCCCCTCTGGCGAAACTAAAGAGGGGTAGTAAGAGTCTTTAAGGCAAAAAAAAGCAGCAACAAATTTAGCAGGGCGGGGTGGAGACAATTATGGGGCTGCCTGTGCTCGACGTGTTCCCTTCTAAGAAATGTCATGGATTCAGTACGTTTTTTCTCGAGCAGTAGCACCCGTCTGGGGTTACTGTAACTGCAGAATACTCTGTCACATCGCACGCCTTATGAACTTTGGCTACCACATATGCTGTGTAAGGGAAAATAGTTTCCACAGTTTTAGGCTGCCTTAGAAACTGCCTATGTGGTGTACAGTCCGCGGAAAGTATCTGAATTCAAGAGAGGAATATGTGTTTGAAGCTGGCCACAAACAATTTGAATTCAAGGTTCATGATATGTTTGCTCTTTTTTTTCATATTTAGTAGAGGGATCCCTTCTACTGTAACTTCTTACGGTAAGTTTTTAAAACGAGGCATACACGTGTTGTTTTTGTCATCAGTCTTACGCTACGTTTTAGAACGAGAGATATACAAGTTATTTATTTCTGGGTATTACGTAGCTGGCAACGTAGACGTTAGTCGAAATGACAGGGTATTCTGCAGTTAAGCTGAATGATTGTTTGAAAATTTGACCATGCGTCCCAAGGTGAAAAAGTCCATTCATTTGTCTTCTTTGCTTTATACAGCATTAGGTGTATTTATGTAGCGGGAAAATTACTGAAGGCTTGTATCAAAGTTCGTCAATATTGACTTACAGTGACTAGTTTTCTCACAACTAAAGCCCGTAAATAAAGTTCTGTTTTCAGAGAAAACGTTTCTTCAAACGACGATCATGCATTGTGCCTCTTCTCAGTGTTTGCAGTTAAAAATATATATTTCAAATGACGTACAATGGCGGCATGCAAATGTCAGGAACGAAGGAAACAGAAGCAGCGCAAGTAACAGTTTTTTTTTGGATTGTGAAGGACCAGCTTGGCATCATATTGTGCAAAACGAGATTTTTTGTATTTTACATGGCTTGAAGCTGGAATAGCATTTTACACGATCACTCATCTGAGCCCTGTGTGGCCGGAAGGCTTATGCAATGAGCTCGTACATCTGTATGATGGTGTGGGGGCGGGGGGGGGGGCTCTATGGTAGAATAAATTATTTCTTATTGCTAATTTTTTGGTGTATCATTTCTCTGAAGTCCGACAGGATCTTGTTTTCTCTCTTGGATCTTTCCTCGTAATTGAACATGGCCAGTGCTCGTCTAACAGAGAGAAACAAAGACAATAATTAAAGTCTGGAAAACAAAAATGTTGATTTCATTTGAATGGTAAAACTTCAGGATTTTACCCAAAGACTTTACAGTAATAAACGCCTTGTAACATCACAAAGGAAAGTGATGCTCAATAGATTTCATTTGAACAGACGTCATACCTTAGGATTTCATCCACAGATTCAGTCCAACGTTTGAACCACCTACATGTACTACAGGTAATAAACAATTTGAAAGAAGTACTACCCTGTAGTTTCATTTGAATGATCACACTTAGAATTCAACTTGAGTAGAATATAAAGCAACAGCAGAATATTATACTGCCAGTGCCCTGTTGTGTTTTTGTATTCAAAATTCACTGCGGCAAAATACTCAATGTCTTTTATTTTTTCTTGGCCTTTTTCAGTCTCAAGTCTGCACATCTTTCATATTCAATTCTGCTACTCACTCATACGATATGACTTTATTATATAGACAAGAGTGTTTTAGTGGAAAATAGACCACTCGTAAAGTTCATTCGAAAGTACATCCGGGACTCGAATGGCGATGACGTCATTTTCCGCTTTTACACTGTTGTTTGTGCGAAAATACTCTTGTCTATATAATAAAAAGAAAATTACACGGCGGCTTAAAGATATGAATTTTATTTTCTTGAGGTAAAAAACAATATTTTACTCACTCGCTGCGCTTGTTCGTAAAATATTGTTTTTACCACTCGAAAATAAAATTCATATCTTCGCGCCACCGTGTAATATCCTCTATGTATTACATAGTTACTTACTTTTCATCCGCGCTGTAAATCTGGTTTTCTTTTCTCAGACGTACAGCTTCCATGCGACGATGCCTTGAAAGAGAAGAGAACATGGTAGATAAGTCACGTGCCGTAAAACTTGAGCTGTACTCTAGCTCATTACAGTATAACTATTTTCTCCCGTTTATAATATCCACTTATTGACTGAGTGGGAGGGCCACACGGGGAAAATATTTGGCTTCAGGTCATGGCGTATAGACCTAGCACAGCAAACATTTTACCGTCATGACCTACCTAACTCAGCCAATATGTATTTTATGTGTGCGCACGCTGAATGAACAGAATAATGTGTGCTAGGCCGGACAGCTTTTTTTGGACCACCTCGCATCAACCCATCCGGCCGTACACAAGTGAACTCGCTAAGGTGTTTTCTACAGAACTGCGCAAGCTGGGTTGTACAGTGTATAATAAAAAAAATAATAATATCTTGACCTTCATACAGCTGTATAAGATATATAGTGCTCAAATTTACACGTGTATGTTGCTAATTTGAATATAAGTCATTGCCTACTTGTTGTCTAGTCTACTCTACTTTGTCTCTCTCTAGCCAGGTAAGTGGATACCGGCATGTGGACCATTAGGGAATTCCAAGGGCCTGGCTAAGCTACAAAATATTGTTACAGAAACATTGTTTCTAGACATGTCTCTAGGGTGGCTTCACTTGGAAATATGATGTTCGGGAGGCAACATTTGCGTCTATGAGGCAAAAACGTTTTTAGACTTGGTTCAATATCATTTTGTTTCTTCTGCTGTAACATAAGTTTCATGGGCGACTAAACTGCCAGGAAGCAACTGCATTCGCAGCAATGTTTCCACAACGTTTCCTAGTCCAGGCCCTATGAAATGCTAGATGAACACCTTGCGATAGATTAGCATCCTATTCAGTACGGTGCAGGGGGAATTACATGAGGGGGGGGGAGTAGGGGCAAAAGAAGAGGGATTAGTATTACTCCCATTTCCCTGTTCCACTGGCACGAGTGCAACTTCACTTCCCCTTTCTAGTATCAATGGTTTTTGTGTCCAAGCCAAATTAACGTTTAGTAAAAGCAACGAAGTCGTCTAATCGGCATACCTGCTTCCACTCATTACAAAACCAGAAGATTCAAATGAGGCGATTTCATCGCTCGTGAGACCAATTTCACCACGGCGAGGGATTCTCTTGCCTTCCTTGACATACTGGGCCATAGCCTCTCCTTCACCTGGTAACAGGGCACCACCAAAACTGAGAAGACAACAAGATGTTAACACATGAAAATAGCAATACTTTGACATTAAAGAGGCTGTCTTCTATTTTAATATTACTTTAGAAAGCTGTTATGCTGGCCTTACTCTCTGATATCTTGGCTGCCTGCATCTTGCATCAGTGGCATTGGCCCAACCTCCGCATCATCCACTTCTTTGTCTAAAAAAAACAGAAACAATGAGATTAATGAAATTACATCTAATGTGATTGAGATTAGAGCAGATAGCTCGTTTGTAACACACTCTTTCCTACACTGTACAAACCTTTTTTCTTTTCAATCCAGGACTCTTGCCATTCAACATCAGAATTGCCTTCTGAACAAAAAGAACAGTAATCAGAATCAACTTCAAAACTTAACATATAAACTGACTAACCACCGTATACGCGAACTTCAAACTCAGCCATACTGCTAGATCAGGAATTTTGCAGTTGGGTTAAAATAAATAAACAGTTCAATAACTTTTTAAACAAAACGCAAGACCCTTTTCTCCCCTCAAGTTTAAATAGTGACAAGCATCTCATTTATCCTTACAGTATCTCTACTTCATCAAACAAACAGGTCATGAGAATAAAGGAAATGAACATCTAAGATAAAATTTCCTCATGTTTAGATTCCCCCAACTAGTAACATAAGTATAAGCAGAACAGTGAGAAGAATATGCATGCTGATACTCATCATATTCTGATTATTTTTGTACCTCCAGACTCCTCTTCACTCTCAGAGCTTGATTTACGCCGCACCTTCTTTTTACGATGCTTTTTACTGAAAAGAGGAAAGTCAAAGAAGCAAAACTTATATTCTAACTTAACCATTTTACTACTGTATACTGCACTTAGCAAAATACATGTAAGCTTTGAGCAGCTCATGAGCTCGTTTTTCTCTAGTACAGCTGTGCGTAGCCTGAAAAAACAGCCGACTTTTCGCAAGGTCACCACTTGAGCCCTCGTGAAACGACGTCTCAGTAACGAGCGCAGAAATTCCATTCTCATGATGTGCACTACCCAGATCTTGGTAGTGCTTCTGATTGCTTGTGCTGCCAGGGAATTTTCTTTCAACTAATCAGAAGCATTACCAAGATCTAGACTTCTTAAGCCAAGACACAGAACGAATACGAGCGACAAACCCTTGAATACCAAGCCACGAATACGAACAAGCTACAAATATGAGCATTCTTGGTTACGCATACAAGATGCACTTGATTTGAGTCACAAGGAAACAATTTAATTCTCGAAGAAAGAACAATGACTGCATTTAATGCAGACCACATGAAAGTTTTGAAGGAATCCCCTGTGCATCATTGAATGAAATCAATTCGTGGAAAGAACGTGTTTGCTTTTGTGTTTGCAGTACCGGGATAATTTGGTACAGGTTGGCGTACATGACAGTACCTTTTCTTCTTATGGTGAGATTTTCTTTTCTTTTTCTTACTGGACTTTTTCGTTTTCTTCCTCTTTCTGTCCTCCTCGCTGCTCTCGTCTTCACTTTCCCTTACAGCTGTAAAGGAAAATCAAAATCTTCAGTAATCAACGTTTTCTCGCTGTCCACCTTCGTAAGCAGCCATTGCTCATCAGTTTAATGGGGTTATGTCATGGACATTTTCATATTTTGGGGTCAAACCTTCACTGGAATTAAACCTTTAAGCCCCAATAGTGACGAGCATCTCATTTCTCCTTACAGTATCATTGCTTGTTCAAAAATACAGGTCATGAGAGTTAAGGAAATGATAGCTAAAGCTGAGGTGTCTTGATTTGTAAGCAAATTCTCCCAACTAGGACCATGAGAAATATATGGAGAACAGTAAGGAGAATATGCATGTTGATACTGGGGCTAGAAGGGTTAAATACTCTTCGAACACCAAGAGGAAGAAAGCAAGTGATTTTCTTAACCCTTTCTCTCCCAAAAGTGCCTGAAATCAAATTCAAGACGAATAACAAATTTAATTTTGTAAAATACTACAAATAAATAGTACCATGTGAAAGTCCTGCTAAAGAGGTTTCATTTGAATGGTCACACCATATGATTACATCCACAGACTCAATGTCTCCCATAACTGTCTCTGGGAGTAAAAGGGTTAAATCTCTAGTATAACAAACTACAAGTGTTGAGCAATTTTTTCCAAAACACAAGGAAAACACTTGAAACAGTCAGTCCAATTTTTTCAAGTTGCAATCCATTTTTATCCATGCCATTAGCAGCCAAACATGTTTATAGTTTTAGAGACTGGAAGTGAAATTTTAAACAGAACAGGTCAAATTTTTCAGATATGGAGACTATTTGATCAAGTAGAATGGGAGACAAAGCTCATGTGACGTCAAGTGTATGATACTTCAAGGTGGACAAAGTAAAGAAGTTTCAAGAAACTTAATAGTGTCAAATAATTTTGTTATTACACTCGTTATGGGCTTAGCCCTTCTTCAGAGTGATCACATTGTGGAAGGGTTTTGCCTGAAACATTTATGATTACTACATTACTTGACACTTGAATTTTTTTGAACTTCTATTTGATCAACACTTCTAATCCTTAAGGGAGAGAAAAAGTCAGTCACTAGGTAAATCATTATGAGACCTCAGAAGGACTTGCCTGTTTCACTCACTGTGGTCTGAAGCCCTGATATAAAAATGCATATTCTCCTTATTGTTCTCCATACATTTCTTATGGAACTAGTGAGGAGAATTGTATAAACATCAAGACATCTTATCCTTGGTGATCACTTTCTTTATTTTCATCACTTGAATGTTTGAACAAATAGTGATAACGTAAAGAAAAATTTTATTTTTATGACTGTTAGGGCTTAAAGGGTTAAAACCCTTTTTGCATGCTTGATTTGTTGTTTGATAATGTAAACTCTGTGGTGTATCTACAATGTACAGAGTACCTTAAACACTGGCGTATAAGCCGCACTCGCAGATAAGCCGCACCCCGAGTTTAGAAGCTCAAGATTTGGAAAAAAGATTTTTTTGTCAAAAATTCATAGCCGAGTCATTTCATTTAATGAACATATTGGCTGACGTGAAGTCCTTTTCACTATGGATCGGTAATTCAATTTGTAGTCTGAACAAGACTCAAACACACATTTTAATCCCTATAACAAGTATCAAAAAGGTATGTAAACGTACTTGAACACAAGACCGCTTTCCCCGATGGACTTTTCCCCAGCATTTTTCCAGTTAAAGCTATTCAAGTCCACAAATTTGTGAGTAAGTTCGTTTGGCCGGTTGCGTAGCTTGGCTTAGTAGCCAGGCATTTGATGAGAAGAGAGAAAACTGGTGACAAGTATTGTCGCTTCGTTCATTCGCAAAGCAAACTGAAATGGAGGTTTTGGCAATTTCTTCAGCTGTTCGTGGCTTGTTTACAAGGATATTTGGAAGCCATCCATCTGTGACAAACTCGCCTGTGAAAGGGAGTTCGATAATTGCTTTGACAAATTTGCCATCAAAGTTGTCAACAACGGAGAAACAGTGGGCCATTTACCACGCAAGTTCTCGAAGATAGCGTGGTACCGTCGTGACCTTATTTTGGTGTTTTGGGGATGATTCATGGAAAATTACAGATTTTTTTCCAGATCTTCTTGTAGATAAGCCGCATCCCCGATTTTGAGCAAAATTTTAGGGTAAAAAGGTGTGGCTTATACGCCGGTGTTTACGGTATGTATATTGGCCAGTTTTTTCACACTGAATAATAGAACTACAGCATCTGGGTGACGTTGAAATCAAACACAAAATATTAATGAGTTCTACATGTATGGGAACATTTTCTAAGAAGACAATCTGCAGTAGTGTCTACTTGATACAGTTCTGACTCTATTTACTAGACAATACCGCAAGTAGCCACCTCCTCTAAGCAACCATTGTTATTGATCTTCAAGTAATCATTTACAAGGAATTTAACAGTATTGGGCATGTCACGTCCAATGTACACAAACGAATGTACTTACATTTGTTCTTTGTTCCATTTTTTGCTACAATGGCCATCTCCTCGTCAGAGCTACCGATGAAATACACAAATGAAATAATATTACTCTCATACAAATTGCCTAGCCTACAATGCAGCCGTTTTCCGTGGGTGCATGAGTGCAAGAATCTCAGTTTATCGTAGCCAACATGTTGGATTTGCAAAATCTTAGGGAGCTGGGGAAGGGGTGCAGGAGAGAGAGATATTTTTCCTTCTCCCCTTCCCTACCCTTTGCTTTTTCTTTCAGCCTCATTCCCACCCCTTTGGTTGCACTTTTGACTCTCCCCAATCTTCTTCTGCCTTTAAAATCCAAGATGGCAGCTAAAGTGTTTGCTCGCCCCCAAAAAGTACGCCACCATTGCAGGCTACATATTGCCCAGAAAATATCTAAGGCAGAAAACTGATGTTAAAAAAAAAACTTTTACAACAGCTGTGATCATTTGAAGCAACAAAAACAAACCAGCAGCAACACAGTCACCTCTTGATGATCACTGACAAGGGAACTTACAGGTTTGTACATTTTCATGAGCAAACAACACTCTCTGCTAACTGCATCGATTCCTTCTTGGAACACCAGAGACAAAATAAATGCAGTCTGGTCTGAACAACATTGTAGATGGTGTGACCTTCAGGGGGGTACTCAGTGATAAAATTAATGTTCAATGTTATCAGGGTATTACGGATCAATCTATTCTACGTTTCTGGGAGCCCCCCCCACCTACCCCTCCCCTAGCCCAACATTTTTTAACTTATTATCACTTTGAGCAAAATGCTGGGTTAGGGAAGGGGCAGGTGGGGGGTTTCCCAGAAACATGGAATGATGTGGTACTACATCGAGGTTCAAACCCTCACCTGTTGCGTGCCAACTGTACAGTACAAACAGTAGCACAGGAAAGTACTGCTCAGTAGCTTTCATTTAAATGGTCACACTTTAGGATTTCATCCACAGACTCAAAAGTTAGAACCACCTTGTACAGCATAATAAACAGCACCACAGGAAAGTACTGTTCAGTAGCTTTCATTTGAATGGTCAGACACACTTTTGAATTTGATCCACTGATTCAAAAATTAACACCACATTGCACAGCATAATAAACAGCACCACTTCCACATACCAGAAGAACAATAATTTTACTTACAAGTATGCCTTTCTTATACCTCAATGCTAAGCCAATAACAGTAGTTTATAACACTTTAAGTTTTTCCAAAGCCTTTCAGTCAGTTCTTTACACTAAATGTTTGTTATTTTTTAAAATAGCTTATCACTTTCAGTGATTTCATATTAAGGCCAGCAAGAGGCAAGGACACAAATTGTAGCCTGAGAAAAAAGCTGATGTTTCGTGAGGTTGCCTCTTGAGCCCTCGCAAAACAATGTCTGAGTAACGAGTGCAGAAATTCCATACTGATGACGCATCACTACCCAGATCTTGGTGGTGCTTCTGATTGGTTGAAAGAAAATTCCCTCGCGGCATAACCAATCAGAAGCACTAACTAGATCTGGGTAGTGAAGAGTAAAAATTTGTGTGTGTTTAAAACTCATTCATTATTTTCTTTGCCGTCTGCCTGTGTATCAAGTTTCATAGGTTCCGATATACAATGTCACTGCCTTGTGTTCTTTGCTAGTACATGTTGCCATTAATTTTGCACCCTCCCTCCCTCACAGAAGGAGATTTCTTTTCCAGAACAACACATCCCCCCCCCCCCAATATTATCAGTCCTTCTTATAGTGCATCAGTTAGCATTGTTAACCTAATTAAACCAAAAAATAATTGTGTTGAAAACACTTTTAACTCACTCAGGAGGAGGTTCTCTGGGAGACAAACCCCAGACTTCAATGACTCCTGCTGCACTGATCTCTTCACGTGCCTTCCTACGTCTACAAAAACACCAAATCACACTGCTTGTCAAGTTTGTGACAGAGGGTATAATTGGTGTTACAATACGTTAAACTTCAGAATTTGTCAAACCTTACATGTAATTATCTGGATCTGGATTATCCAGGCTTTTCTTTGTGGCCCAAGTTTGTTCATGAGCATTTTCATTATCCTTGGTGATCACTTTTTTTATTCCCATCACTTGAATGTTTGAACAAGTAGTGATAATGTAAAGAGAAATTTCATTTTTGCCACTATTTGCACTTAAACACTTAAAGGGTTAAAAGAGGATTACTTGTATTATTTTCATGGTACTGCAAAGCTAAGGCTGATTTAACAAAAAATAACACTACAGTGTATAACACAACAAAAATGTTCAACTGACTTGTCCATAAAACTCTCAGGAGTGGGTCTTCTCTTTCGTCTGTGATGCCTGACAGTCATCATGAAGGAAAATCAGTTACTAACAAATAATGTAGGCTGTATTACATAACAGTCCTATAAGTAAATACAGTTGAACCTTCAGTTGGTGACTACCTAAAATGTCTTACTTGTATGTCTAAGTGGTTGCTTACAGGAGGTTGAGCACAGGCGGTCAAAATTTGTTTTAGTTTCCTGAAAAGGATTATTTTTCAAAATACATTCAAATAAACATAGAACCCAAAATGAAGTATAATATCTGTGGTGGAAAATGAGTGTCACAAGTTCATTGCCCCGGCAGGGTTTTCAAAACCCAAGGAGGCAGAATTGAAGTCCCCGCATAATCATGGGAAATTGTTGTTGTATACCAGCTAAAATCTCAACTTGAACAAAAGCCAGGCTCCCAGGTGGTCTTGCGAAACCGCAATATTTACATAAGCTAAAGTAAAGTGAACTGCGGACGTCAAACAGATTTTACAAGACCTGGGTAAACGCTACAGTACAGTAAACATTGTTTTTAAATGCTGATTTGCCTTTCAAAAATTGTTTAACTGATCGTTTAATCCAGATTTCTATGATTTTTGCAATTTTGTCCGCAAAGCGGCTCCAATTTTGATCAACCGGTCGCCATTAAGTCATGTGAAGTGTCTGCAAAAGTTACATGCGTGTGTCCATGCACACAAGAAAATCTCGAGTGTTTGGCTACTAAAAGCAAATGTACTGTTTATTTCAATAAAATGTTTGACTGGTAATCCTTTTTGTCAATTATTCTGTCGATTTTAAATAAGTGATGGTGGGGTTTAAGAAGCAGCGCAACCTTTTGTAAACACGGACTAATTTGCATAAGGGAGTTGAAATTTGATACAGAACAATGTGTGGGAAATTTCAGCAACTTTCGTTTTCCTGATTGTTTTCTGCCTAATACTTGATACGTTACTATATTTTTCTATATCAGAATATTTCAATTTAGCTTGAGTAGACAAAATTTATTTTATGCGAAACACGTGAGTCAATGGGCTAAGTATTAAATTGTTGCATTCCTGTACGTTTTAAAAATACAGTTTCAGCTGGCTGTGCATGTTCTTTATTATGTATTTGTATTTCTCAAACTGAAGGAAAGTGAACAAACAATGGATACCCTAAATACAAAGCGTTGACAGTGCTTGGGCAAACTCCTTTCAACAAACTTTAATTGTTGCCTTGTTGCATTTTTAAAAACATTTCAAAAAAACCATTTCAGTTGTGCAAGATGTGACAGCGATAATTATATTTTGTTATTGTTTGTGCTTTACCTTGCCATTATCAATAAAATAATAGAAAAGTGGGGGCACCTATAGTGACAACTATTACTAGTTTATTTCATTAATAAATGAGTCATTGTCTGTCATATTATTTAGGGTTTTAAAGCACCATTCTAAGCAGTTTGAGCCTGGTGAGATGGGATCATTTGTCAAGTGGTTGCTTACTGGAGGTTGAAAACAACATAAAAATAATTTCAACCTGTCAGTCCAAAAATGGCCGCAGTCGCTCACAGTGATTTGACTGAGAAAATTTTGGTATTTTGGAGAAGTGGTCGCTGAAGGCAGGTGGTAGATTACATGTTGAGAGGTGGTCATAGAAGGAAGTTCAACTCTGTAGGAGCCAATCCAGTAATAGGCCCTTTGATGATTTTTTCAACTTTTCATATGAACCAGTTAGCGAAAATCCATGGACATCCCAGAAAGAGCGTCTTAACTGCCAAGTTTAAGAGTGCTAGGTTAGAAACTAACTAAGATATTGCTCTGCAAAGTCACAAAATTTTATTGACGTTCGTATGGTGGGGGGCAAGTTTGTGCCCCCCACCTTACAAACGTCTGTAAAATTTTGCGACTTTCCGGAGCTATATCTTCGCTCGTTTCTGACTTGTCACTCTTAAACTTGGCAAGTTTACTAATTTTAAGGCACTCTTTCTGGCAGTGTCGATAAATAAAGTTGAAAAACCATGGAACCGTAGAACTGTGGTAGGAACCAACAGATTTTCCCAAAAAGTATCTTGTCCTGAAGTTTTGACTTTGAACTCATTTAATCTTGTACAGTAACTCAAAATAAATTTTTAAAACCATTAAAACCATGAGGGAAATGTATTAAGAAATTAATTTTGTCCCATAATTTGTGCCTACTTACATGTATGTGTGACATCTCGTCACTGTTCTGTACAGATGTCAGTTTTTGGGCTCTTGTTCTATGTATGAATACTGTAAGCTTAAGATTAATGAAATATTTTGTATAATTATGACCATGCGATGAGAATCAAAAGCAGAATTACAATGGGGGTAAAATCTGCTAGTACTCGCACAAACGCGCACGCAAAATGTGCAAGACATGATTTACACGTAACTTATATAGTACAGCTACGCTGAAGTGTTTTAAATTAGTCAGTTAGCCTCCTGCATGTAACTCTTGGAGCTCCAATTATTTTAGGATCTATTTACAAGTAACAAGCATAATTAGTTAAGAGGAAGCTTACGTACTTGTTGCGTTCTCGGCTTCTACTTCTCTCTCCACTTCGGCTTCGACTTCGCGACTTTGAGCGAGATCTTGAACGTGAATGTCGATTTCTGTGGTGCTCACGTCTCGGAGATGAACTTCGGCTTCGTTTTGTGGTAGAATTCTCAACGTACCCTGTCATTTTTTACGAAAAATTGCAAGGATCACACAGTGTTCGCACAACAAAAACACTTCGATCTTGACAAACGAGTCTGAAAAGTGGCAAAGGAGAATGGTAACCAGTTTGGGGGTTTGTGGTATCCAGGGTCTTCACGGTCATGCTCTTTACCATTCGATGTAACAATACTCCTTTTTTGCCTTTTTTTAAAATTCAATCTTTGCGGATACTTTTTCATTTGAGCAAGTGTTGGAACTTGACAAAAGTGGACTCTATTTTTTATTATCATTTTTTAGACTGTTTACTCTTCAATATAATTATAAATTATAGGTCTTATATTTGATGTCATCATACATGGCGTACATTGTTTGTCCGAGGTACTGTTTATGACATCGTACATAACGTCTAAATAAATCTGCCGGTGAAAATCAAATGTTCCTCGCGTTTAAATTCTTTGAAATGACATGGAAGGATCGTGTGAGCATACAGGCAGCACACAAGGTTGTGATTGTGTGTCAAAATCCTCATTATATGCCCAGTCCTTAACCGAAATGGACTTTGAAAGAGGAATTTGGCAAGCTGCTCTTGACGGCAACGTGAAAAGGGTCAGGTTACTTTTGGACAAGGGAGGGGACCCTGATGCAAGAGATAGCTCAGGATACACAGCACTGGTGAGTGAAATTATAATGTCTTTTAAGTAGGTCTTGGGAAACGACCTTGGGGGCACAGTGATGTAGCTGTTTGAGACCTGGGGCCCGTTTCTCGTAACTCCCGATAACTTTCCGGGCCCGAAAACTATTTTAGGTGCACAATATTCTCAAATAGCTATACAATATTTATTGATCTTGAAAGCTAAATTTTAATCTTTATAATTTCGTGAAGAGTATCGTTAAGTTTGCGCCAATAGTTACCATTGGCTGACAAATGAATGAGCTCGAAAAAATACTTACCGGGCCCGGAAAGTTATCGGGAGTTTCGAGAAACGGGCCCCTGGTCCCTGCCATAATTTGTTTCCTTTGACAAGAAACTTTACACAACACTATCTCTCTCCACCCAGGTGTATAAATGGGTATTATACATTGGGGTATTATATATTGGGTTACCCCTGTACATACAGGGGTAATCCTGCGATGGACTAGCAGCCCATCCAGGGTTTCATGCTGGTAAGAACCAGGTTGAGCTCCGGCTCTGTGGGTGTCCTGTGGCTCATATGGCCTCTTACCTTTACACTGTACCTTGAGAAAAGGTGGGCTATACTAACCAACTCTCATGTGAGGGGAGGGGTGGGTGGTGGTCCAAACTTCCTGCCTCCTGGGCACACCCTTTAATCCTTGTTCCCACCCCTTTTTGTTGGTTCATGCAACTTTGCACTCTTTGTTATAGGAAAGTATTATTAACATTGTTGTAACTCCTGTTTCTTTCACATCCTGCTAACTCCCTCAAACTACTCTTTGCCTGCCTCCTTTACACTTGACATCCCCTACCCCTCCCTTAACTCAACATTTTGCCTTGACTTAAATAAATTATGTGGTGTCAATGTTGGGTCAGGGGAGGGTTAGGTGGGCAGTTTCCCAGAAATGCATACTGATCCTTACTCTCATGCCTTATATGTGAGCCTCGTAGTTGAGGGCCTAAGCCTTTGATTTCTTGCCAACTGATGCCTATGGACCAATTTGTGGTGCCTGCAGGCTCACAAAATTAATTTGATCCACTTTTGAAAAATATGCAAACTCGATCCAGTTGGAGAAAGGAATAGTAAATGTAAGTCACTATACTTATCCCAAATTCTTCAACTTTGAAGGGAAATGGGGAGGTCTAAAGTTCATACTTGCAATGGGGAGTAATCGGTTTACTCAAAACTTCTGAAATTCTTTGGAACATCTTTGCATGTCTTCAGAAATGTTTAGCACATTATTTTGTGGAAACCTGACACTCCAAGGACCAGGATAAAAACCTATCTACCTTTTGCCTTACTACTCTCTGTGACTACTTCAAAATATTGGCAATATTTTTTAACCAAGTAGAGTAAGATTGAAGCCAAAGGTGACTTTTGAGTTTTTGTTTTAATTTTTTTAAATAATTATTTTTACAGAAATTTTTTGGTTGTGTGTGTATACATAAATACATTTCCTATTTTCACAATGCATTACAACATTGAGTCCTTTTCCTGGGCTTATGGGTCACTTTGTCTTTCCCATTCCATAAAAAGTGGACCATTAGAGATATTCAAGTCTTTTATAACTTCTGGCCGCATATTTAGACACAGAACTAGGGCAGTAGAAATGATTTAATAATGTTAACCATGTATGGATAGTCCTCTTAATTTCCAAAGATTAATCGTGTTTCTGATTTTTTTCAATCTTTGTTTGAAAGTTTTTTCAACCAGTAGCTGTATGTCACATATTATGTGATAAATATTCCTAGAAATTTAACACATTTTTCCCATTTGATGCCAAGTGGTTCATCCACACAGTACTGAAGAGAACCAATCACACTGTTTTTGTGACATTCCAAGGCTGCTGCCTACAAATAATTTAAAGGAGCCCACAAGGCCAAAAGCTGAAAAGTTAGGAGCCCAATCTGTAAAAAGTGTTACGTGCTACAGCAAAAATTTAGGTGCCCAAGGAACTGTTTTGGGCACCACAGGCTACCGGGCTCCTGTTAGGCAAGAGGGTTATAATTTCCCTGAATGCTGTTGATCGAAATTGACCGTCTCAGATGCAGAACATGTACCTTGGAAGACCAAATTTACTACTTAAAAGAAGAAATTGATTTGAAAAAGAATGAACTTCTGTCAGATATTTATTTTTGTTTGCCAGGTTGACAAATATATTGAGAGCTTTAAAGAAGCATTTGTTTTGCTTAATAAAAATATAGAATTTTTGGAGAGGGGAGCCAGTCTTTTATATGCGTGAACCCCTTGTACAATACAACTCGGCTGTTTGTTTAAAAGCTTCCACATTTTCCCCACAAATTTGAACAATAACATTAAAATTGCAATTAAAAAATCTTACAGGCAAATTCGAATACATTATCTTGTGATAAGTTTCAGCTAATTCGTAAAGTCTAATCAAGAAATAAGCATGCGACTTTGAATAATTAGTTAATCGCAATAACGCAGTCATTCCTTCACCAGTAATTTCCCGGAGTCTCTTTAACACTTGCCCCTGCAGGCATGAAAAATAAATAGTCCGTTTTCTTGCATCATCTACAGCAGCGTCAAGAGAACGGATCGTACGGAGTGATTCAAGACAAGTCTGTTCATTATCCAAAACAACTTGAAAGCCCGAGTAGTCAAAAAATCGTTGGTCCTGAATACTGGCAATAAGTTTTTGCCTTACATTGTCCACACTGTTGTCAACACAATGATCCTTCCTTGGATTCTTCGGAACCAAAGCAGGTAACTCTTCTTCAGGCATATTTAATTCTGGATAGACTTCCACCAACTGCTGAAATATTTTCTCAACTTGTGCAGTGCTTTTGTTGGCGATGTTGTCTTTGATTTTTGCCCAGTCAGACCTAAAACTTAAAAAACGCTTCTTATCCATTTTGACTTGTTTTGCAGTCTTCGCTCTCTCCTCCGCAGACGCTCCTGTTAGTAAACACCAGAGAAAGAAACGGGAGCGGAAGCGCTGGAGAGAGAAAACGGGTTCCCAGCGTTCCCCGCGCGCTTTAATTTTTCCTCTTCCCAGCCTCCGCGCGCCGCGGGTATATTTTTTTCCCCAAGGCGCGACTGTAGAAGGCCTCTGCGGAGTCTGCGGAGGAGAGAGCAGTCTTCGGACAAGGTTAAATTGATTCCCAACTTTTTAATAATATTTCACGTGATCCGTCTATTGTCTCAATTTCGACACGTGGGAAACTTTACATACCAGCCTAGTACCCAGGCGTTCTCTTCTCGCTCACACGACTTGGCGCGAAATTTCGTGACGTCACCGAATGACATACCGCGAGAACGCCTAGTGAATAATGCCAAATCCACGATGGCGCCGTCTGATTGAAGAAGGGTCATCAATCTCTTGTAAATTTTGCTGTTACAGGGACGGCGGAGCGTATTTTGAAGTGGGGGGGGGCTTAAAACGAGCGCCGGAGGCGCGAGTTGGTAGGGGGGTCTGGGGGCATCCTCCCCCCGAAAATTTTGAAATCTGGAGTCTCGGAAATCGTATTTACAGCATTCTCCGCGAGATACTTCTTGAAATAATTAGCCTGGATAACGCGTAAAATGAAAGGTACTTTTAGTGCTTACAGCAATATTTTGGAGGTTATTTCTCAGCCTTCCGGTCTCCTACGCTAACCTGCGGTTTTTTGACACAAGCTTCTCTTCTGTGGGAAGGAAGCACACGCTGAGAAAATGTTAAAAATATGTAAACGCGAAAAGTTTCCGACGAAGTTTGTATAAAGTTGTAGCTTTGTAAATTCTTGTGACTTAATCAAGCAATAACAATTTAAACACTAGTTTCATCTGGCAAATACTCTTATGTATTTTCTCGAATAACTATTGTACATGAATCGAAATAACATTAACAGAAGTAGTTTGCTATTAAGTCAACAATGCTTTGAGAAACGATCCCTTGCTAAAACATGCATCTGGAATGGCAACAACTGTCAATAACAGTAACTACATTTGATACCTAAAAAACTATAAAATGGTGTTTTACAAAGGCCATTGTATTACAAGTTTCGTATTTCTTTATACGTACCATATACTAAAACAAAATAAAATGCCATCCTCCTCAAAAGTGGGGGGGATAAAGCCCCCCCAGCCTCCCCGGCTCCGCCGTCCCTGTGTTAATACCTAGTGGGAATAGTATCTAGCGTGCTATTTTTGCATTTGGAAGCGTCAAGGCTCACCTACATTCAACGATGCCCCTTCAATTACTTTTCCGTTACTTTTTTGGCTTGACAGCCGATTTTATCTGATCTGAGCAGAAGTGCTTGCACGATATCGAATCATGACTCATACCATTTCAAAATTTAACTACAAGGAATGGTTCGTGTGTTTTCTGTGCCTTTCCATACGTACACATGACCATTAATGTAAGCATTTGGAACTCGATGTTCGTATTCCGATTGTTCAGGCAATGTGTTGTTTGGATGCAGATAGAAAGAGATATTGGTGTGGGGCTGTGTTTTGAGAGGATGCAGGAAATAGCGTACAACGTGGGACCGCTAGTTCCTCGTGGTTCTTGCTAGCGATTGAGCAGTGTCATAAAAAGAAAGATCAAAAGATTTTTGGGGAAACTACTTCAGCAGAGGTAAATTTTGTTCAAAATGACTGGACTTCTGAAGTACATGTATCAATCCAGCTTAATTAAAATTGATATAAGCTTAAGCTTCCTTGTCAAAAGGGCTTTGTAGTACATAGACAGGGGAACTGCTCTCTTTAAAAAGGTTTATTTCTACGAGTTTAGGCTCAGTAGGGAATGTAATTAGTGAGCATTTGCAACGGTAGCAGTTCCAAATTTTCCATCAAACCTGTATTCTGTTGTCAATATATTAGGCACGAAATGCGGTTACTCGGATTGACCTTTATCCTTTGTTTACTAAAAAATGTTAACTAAGAGAATCTAGGACTTCAGCACAATTGAGGCAACTCTTTAGAAAATAAAGCAGTTCCGTGATCTGAAGTTATCAGATGAGTTTGGATGGTCTTCAGATAGATGGGCACTATCCACAGTGTTTAATTTTTTAAGTCTTTGAATGGTTTTAATGGCTGAGAAATAAAACATTTAATGGAATCCATCCCGGTGGGATGGCCTCAAGGAATCCTGTTCATTTTGTCAAGATTTCAGATAATTTCCCTTAATCATTTCCCTGATATGAAAATTGCAATAGCCCTGATATGAGCCCTTCAGACAAAGTGAACGATGTCCACAGGATGTCCCATACATGGGTTATGGAGTGAGGGGAGTGTGAACACTTTTTGGATTTGGAATTTGTGATTTTGGCATTTTTTTAAATTAAAAAAAAATAAATTGCCAACTGTCTTTTGGACTACAATATTAATAGTAAGTTTGAGTTTGCTGAGATAAACACAAACTGGGCATCATTTGGTTAAGAAATTATCATGGTATTTTTGAGGGCTTAGCACTGGCCCATAGGTATTTTGGGGGTTTAGTTCTGCCCCCACTTTTTTGCAATTACCACCCTTCCCCATAAGTCTATGTCACCAGTGTTATCCCCCAGGATGGTGTTGATGAGTGTTCAAAAACAATGTTGTTTCTTTTTGGGAACAGCAGAGAGTGTATGTTATCATGCAGCCAAGGATCTGATTTTTGCCTTATTGGAGTTGCTTATGTTGTGTGAAAAAAGTTGACAGAGGGCAGGTTTGTAACTTTAAATTGTCTGGCTCTGCAATGACTTTGAAATTGCAAGATGAAAACCTCTAGTCACCAAACATAATACCCGAAAGCATGGCCTAACTGTTAAAGGAAATAAGCTCTTTAAGCAAAAACTGACTTTCTGGCCAAGGCAATAAATGCTGCAACATCTTCAAATAAACAATAAAATATGATCTTTGCTTTGTTTTATTCTGGTGTGATTGGGAATCTCTTACATCTGGGATGTACTTCAGGTTTGAAAATAAAATTAAAACATTAACTGCAACCTCTAAAGAATTTGAAGTTAAGGAATATGCTAAACAAATCCCAAAGTAATAACCCAAGCATGTAAGTGACAGAAGCACTCCATCAAAAGGAGAAAATTCTGCCTAATTTCTATATTCTTGACAGTTTTCCACCCCTCTTGCTACTTCCTATGTGTCTTGAACAGAGCAAAGTGAAAGGAAATTTTGTATGATGTGGACATTATAGTTTGGGCAAATTGTGCACAGTATCATTTACCTTTTGGGTGCTCAATTTCAGGTCACGAACCTGGAGCTGGGCAAGGGCTTGAGAAAAGTTTCTGAAGTAAAATGAGTCACTTGGCTGTCACATGACATTACAAGACTGTGATATTCCTTGCACAGTTGTCCATACACTTGATTCTTAAGAGACAATTTAAGAGCACTTGTCTGTAAAAATCAAACATAACGCGGCAAGGGTGGAAAATTCGATTTCTTTCATATTTTAATGTTAGATAGGTTAGGGTATAACTAAAATCACTGGATACTTTTTTTGGCAAAATATCCTTTTATTTCAAAGAAAAATGCAAATAACGAACTTCCGTTAAAATCGCCATTTGAAGCAGTAAATTATGACATCAATTTGAGGCGTTCGCGTGCAAAAACAAATCCCTCTGTCGTCTTTTAAACACTCAATTTTACTTTTGCAATCTCTCAAGAGCTTCAAAACTGATTTTGGTAGAAACTGCGTTGGTCTTTGTGTTTGAAATAATTTAATTTTGAAAGTATACATTTCTCATCAGGAAAAGTACTTCGTGAATTAAATTATTTTTCACCATGTGCTCAACCTTCAAATCGATTCAGCTTCTGGCTGTTGAATTAAGAAAAGATGTTCTCAGGATTGCTGCAAAAATTTCTTTGGGCAAATGATTGAGAGCGACGCGAGAGCTTTTCAAAGTTCGTTAAAATGCAGGTTGTTTGACCCTTCTTGGCAACATTCCATTCGCGAGTCACGCACATATTTTAATGTGTTTCGAGCCATATGAGATCGAAAACGTCAAACAGAAAAACAGTTCGAAATGCTCTAACCTCATTTGCTGTAGAGGACAGGTGCAGAGGCCATTTCCGAGTGATTCTCTTGCCGTTCGACGTATTTTGGTCCTGTTGGTGCCATCGAATGAACACCGCCAACTGGGTCAGTGTATTGTAAACGGTCGAACAGCTCAACAACAACCTTTCTTCCAAAACGTTCGACATCTTTCTACACTGTGACATCTTACTCAACGGTTCAGTTGCTGGTCAGTGTTGCTTAGTTGGCAATACACAAAAAGGTTTTTATCACCACATGTCGCCGCTAACGTGGCCAGAGTTCTATCTAGATTCGCGTCACGCAATGCAAATCATTGGAATGGAAATTTTACTAGGGGGTAGGGGAAGGGCAAAATCTGCTCTGATTCTTTTTAAACGGCTCAGGGTTCGAGAAATGGGAGGAAATAGTAATGGACCAAAAATACGAAACAAAATTAGTGCTACATTTAGGCACCTCAACCTCCCGTGCCAGAATGCAGAAAAAGTAGTCACCCCTCGGCGTGAGTTGTAGGCATGCAAATAACAATTTTCGAACACGAAAATTAGCTAAAAAGGGTACGTGTACTAGCTTAAGTTAAAAACCTCTTCAAAACGTCGAGTCCAGAACATTAAAATCGTTTTTATCAGGGAAATTGCGATGTGACTAACTAGTTTGTGCTTATTGTTTTGGCTTAGAGGGGGGACTTCGGACTTTTTTTTCACAAATCATACATATTTACATACATGAATTGCTTCGTTACACAGAAGACGGTTGTTGTTGGTTCCATTGTCTTGTTGTCGGAGTTTGTGGTTACAACACCAGTCGAATTAAAAGCTGGAAAACAATTGTTCCCTTACTTTCATGCACCAAGAATACCCAGGCCCGTAGAAGGGGGAGGGGGGGGGGGGGGGCTCGAGTCCCCAGAAGTCTTGGAAGTTGAAAAAACATTACAATAAATGAGCAAAAAAATATATAATTAAAACGAATTAATGTGCAACGAATAGTCTTAAATGCTGATGCTGAAAGTTCCTTTTATTATTTTACAACCTTTAACAGGGTTTGACATCTGTTGAGTCACTAGCCACCGGGAAAGTGGGCTTCAAAAATCTACTAGCCCACCGCACATTTCAGTCGCCCAGTTTCCTTACCAATGTCTTTCTTCACCCATATCACCTTGACCCTGGCAGTAGAGCTTTACTGTGAAGGACCTTAATGCCTTTAATAGCTAAGTGACTGCTGCGTATTTGCTGCAAGCTTTAAGGAGGCTCGCAACAGTTTTTTTGGCCTTGGAGTGTATCTTTTGAAGTCAAATTTTCACATAGAAGATAAACTTCGATTTCCTTGATACTACACCACCTTTTCAACAAATGATCAAAATTTATTTTCTCACTGGTTTCCTAGCAACAGCTGTCACCATAGCAACGGTAATGGACAACCCCTCTTTTTAAATAATGTCGAATATCTCGAAAACTAGTCAGACACTTTATGACGAAACTTGAACTATTTGAACTACTCAACCTACACAACTTGTATGCGAAATTAGGGAAAAATCTGTAAGAGCGTTTTCACGTAAATCATGATTAATTTTTTACGGGCTAATTTTGGTCATTCCTGTAATTTTCTCCAATATTTCAAGAAAGATAAGACTTAACACTTTCTCTCTTCAGTTGAAGGATCTTTTATGATATCAAAACATTCTTAATGTACATTGAGCTTCCTAGGTGGCTGCGATTTTAAGATATTTATATTTAAAAACTGCTAAAATGCAGCACAAATCAGCCAAAAAGTCCGTAATTTGCATAAATAGAAATATTTCTAAACTGCCCTTACAGATTTTTCTCTTAAATTGATTGACGTTAGAATAACAATTCTTTTTGATGTTCCAGCAAGTTTTAGGCTGAATAAACATTTCTGTTATTAGATAAGAAGGCTGGATCTTGGTCAAGTTTCGGTCGTTATTACCTTTCAACGAGCAACAGTTTTATTTTGTTTTTTCTGGTCTATTTCTCGGTTATTCACGTGCAATGAATATTAAAGCACGCTGCGCTTGTGTCCTCTCGTGCGTTCAGTATAATTCCTTCTCATAATAAAAAAAATATTCGTCTTCTGAGCTTGTTTCTCGTCATTTTTCAGCCCCAGTGTAATGCCATCGTGGGCGTTTTTGTTAAAACATGTATGCAATCCGTAATTAAAGGGCTAAAACGTCAGTCAGTATTTAAAGAATAATGGCAAAGAGTCTCCAGGAAGAAGCTCAGAAGACGAAATTTTTTTATTATTATGAGAAGGAATTATAAATGCATGAGAGGACACAAGCGCAGCGTGTATCAATATTCATTGCACGTGAATCACCGAGAAATAGGCCAGGAAAAACAAAACAATACTGTTGCTCGTTGAAAGTTAATAACGACTGAAACCTGACCGAGTTTCAGCCTTCTTATCTAATAAACGAAATGCTTATTCAACCTTAAACTTGCTGGAACATCAAAAAGAATTATTATTCTAACGTCAATCAATTTAAGAGAAAAATCTGTAAGGGCAGTTTAGAAATATTTCTATTTATGCAAATTACGGACTTTTTGGCTGATTTGTGCTGCATTTTAGCAGTTTTTAAATATAAATATCTTAAAATCGCAGCCACCTAGGAAGCTCAATGTACATTAAGAATGTTTTGATATCATAAAAGATCCTTCAACTGAAAAGAGAAAGTGTTAAGTTTTATCTTTCTTGAAATATTAGAGAAAATTGCAGGAATGACCAAAATCAGCCCGTAAAAAATTAATCATGATTTACGTGAAAACGCTCTTACAGATTTTTCCCTAATTTCGCATACAAGTTGTGTAGGTTGAGTAGTTCAAATAGTTCAAGTTTCGTCATAAAGTGTCTGACTAGTTTTCGAGATATTCGACATTACTTAAAAAGAGGGGTTGTCCATTACCTTTGCTATGGTGACAGCTGTTGCTAGGAAACTAGTGAGAAAATAAGCTTTGATCATTTGTTGAAAAGGTGGTGTAGTATCAAGGAAATCGAAGTTTATCTTCTATGTGAAAATTTGACTTCAAAAGATACACTCCAAGGCCAAAAAAACTGTTGCGAGCCTCCTTAAGCTCATCATGTTGTTTTAAAACAAGTCTAAGGAACAAAACTATTTTTATCTCACCAATCGAGTGATAAAAGTTACGTAAACGTTTACGAGAGTTAGGTAAAACAGGTCCGAGATTCGTAGCTTGACTGTCGAAATGTTTCAATTTTAACAAACCTTGTAACTTTAAGGGTACTTTTTTAAAACTGATGCTATAAATCTGGTGGATGTTGCCAACAACTTTGTCGGCGAAAAAGCAAACAGGAAGCAGCTTTTTGGCAAATTGTCAACGAAGGATGTCCCCAAAAAGGTGTCGTGTTTGACGAAATCGACACAAAATGTGGCATTGTGAACAGAGTTAGTATCTATGTGCATGAGTGTGTATTTTGAAGGGGGGGGGGGGAGGCTTTGACTAGGCCAATTTGCTCGTAGCATTTATTTCAGCCTTGGTGCGGGCCTGATACCACAAGTTACAAGTCAGTTTTTACAACGAACGCTTGAATACAATGACGATATGTCCCAGCCATCGTGCAAAACTTGGAATAGTGTCTAGCAGAAGCTGCAGCACAAGGGGCCGGATCACGGTAAGGAAAAGGAGAGTGGCCAAAAAGTGAAAGAGGACTGGGGGAAAAGGGATCTGAAATTATCTTACGCGGGACTGGTTCGCTTGTAAAAGTTGGATCAGATGGGTTTTATATTCGCTTGTGGTCTATCCGAATATTAGCCAGGTTATCGATGGAAGCCTCACTCGCTCGTCAATTAACAAAAGGGAGCCCCTTGTAGTTATAGGTTTCCCCGTATTAAAGTTGGGTCTAGTTAATAATAGCGCCACTTCTGTTGCACCACTCACCTGTGACCATGTCTGTAAGCTTGTACAACGGTTGGAATTGCGTTTCAGACTACTAGGCTAGGGTAGCAAATACAATTTTTAATGGTTGTAACAACACTTGTAATAAGTAAGAAAGACACAACGCCATTAAAACCACGAATAATCCCTGCAATTAACACTGTATGTTATTTTACTTCACCTCAAAGGTTTTGCCCTTCCAATACCCCCTAAAATGCCTTTGATACGCATTGCGTGACAAACCAAATACGCACGCGGCGCCATCCACGTTTGGTTCCAATTTAGCAGTCAAATCTGAGAATGCTTTCGTGCACTGAAAACTGAGCAACACTCGTATTAAATCAACTGAACCGTTGAGTAAGATGTCACAGTGTAGAAAGATGTCGAACGTTTTGGAAGAAAGGTTGTTGTTGAGCTGTTCGACCGTTTACAATACACTGACCCAGTTGGCGGTGTTCATTCGATGGCATCAACAGGACCAAAATACGTCGAACGGCAAGAGAATCACTCGGAAATGGCCTCTGCACCTGTCCTCTACAGCAAATGAGGTTAGAGCATTTCGAACTGTTTTTCTGTTTGACGTTTTCGATCTCATATGGCTCGAAACACATTAAAATATGTGCGTGACTCGCGAATGGAATGTTGCCAAGAAGGGTCAAACAACCTGCATTTTAACGAACTTTGAAAAGCTCTCGCGTCGCTCTCAATCATTTGCCCAAAGAAATTTTTGCAGCAATCCTGAGAACATCTTTTCTTAATTCAACAGCCAGAAGCTGAATCGATTTGAAGGTCGAGCACATGGTGAAAAATAATTTAATTCACGAAGTACTTTTCCTGATGAGAAATGTATACTTTCAGAATTAAATTATTTCAAACACAAAGAACAACGCAGTTTCTACCAAAATCAGTTTTGAAGCTCTTGAGAGATTGCAAAAGTAAAATTGAGTGTTTAAAAGACGACAGAGGGATTTGTTTTTGCACGCGAACGCCTCAAATTGATGTCATAATTTACTGCTTCAAATGGCGATTTTAACGGAAGTTCGTTATTTGCATTTTTCTTTGAAATAAAAAGATATTTTGCCAAAAAAAGTATCCAGTGATTTTAGTTATACCCTAACCTATCTAACATTAAAATATGAAAGAAATCGAATTTTCCACCCTTGCCGCGGAATTTTGATTTTGTCTGATTTTTACAGACAGGCGCTCTTAATAAACAGCAACTTTATAAATTTATTCAGAAATCTGCTTTACTATTTTCCCATACAGTTATTCAAAGCTTATGATACAATGGGTATGATTTGTGCTACACTTGAGTCTAGTCTTTATAGTTGTTGCCTATGAGTGGAGGGCTTATGAGTGTGAACTCATTACCCCCTGCAGAATAGTTGACATAGTTGGTAGTAACAGGAACTCTTCTCTTTACTATAGCTGCTCTGTTTGTTCAGAATCCTGTCGAAGTGGAACAAAATTAGCGTCAAATGATTGACTTGTTCAATTTATAACATGTGGTTAATGTTCATCAAAGACACTTACAGTGAAACCCATTAAACCATGAACGCCTAAAATTATTTCTGGAATGTTTATTGTTCTGCGACCAATCAGATTCGAGACGTAACCGCAACAAACCGCAAGAGTAATTTAGCTGAAAGGTTTCGATCACGAAACGAGTCGGTGGCTTTTGCGTCCACGATAAATTCTCAGTTTCACCGCCGATTAACAAACACTCTGAAATTGTTATTTTTTTTACTATTTCAGAGTTTATGCATAAGCAAAGAATAACTATAAACGATATTTTACTGAAAAGAGATAAATAATCGAACAGACACGGCTAGACAGCGCGTCTGGGAGCAGAATAATTGTATTCAGTTTTTGATTTTTTTAAAAAACGGCCTCTCCGGTGTTGTCAGTTATAATCATTTGTAGGTTTCAGCCTTTTCCCTGTTTGACCAAAACAGTTTACTGAATAAACTTTCCAAAAGTTTCGCTTTACCCTACTTTGGTACGGAGAACAGTGCATCAAGCTCATTCACGGCAAAACTCTTCCGTCCAAGATGTCACGCAAGCCGTAAGCCGAACATTTTACGTTATGGACATGAAACAACGAGCTGGATTTTTGTTCCACGATTCTTAATTTTTTTATACCCTTTGGAAATACTGAAGTTGTTGTTCTTTTCTATTTCAGATAGCTTCTGTATGAACGAAGGATAGACGGCACAAGTGAACAAATGTCCACTTCTAGTAGGATCGATTCGCGCGTTTAGTATATTTTAAAAAAGATACGTTTCCTTCGGTGTTTGCATAAACATCCCATTTATCACTTCTTTGGTTTTGCCTCAAAACGTGCTTCATGTATTTGGCAGTCATTTGATGTTTTCGATTCCGTCGGTCCAAAGTAACACAACTACCGAACTGAGACCACAGGTAACCAAAGCGTAATATGAGAGTTTGTATGGAGCTGAAATTCGATCGAAAAATAATCGGCGGTTTTCCGCCGAAAATACATTAAAATCGAAATAAAGTTTAAAAAACCTTACCTGTTGTGTGTTTGCTGTGTTTTTATCGCTTTTCCGAGCTTCCAGAGGCCGTTTTGGGCGATTTTCTGCTTAACGGTCGATGCGACGGCATGTCGCATCGACCGTTACAGCCGTTCAGTAGAAAATCGCCAAAACGACCTCCGGAAGCTCGGAAAAGCGATGAAAACACATCATACACACAACAGGTAAGGTTTTTTAAACTTTATTTCGATTTTAATGTATTTTCGGCGGAAAACCGCCGATTATTTTCGATCGAATTTCAGCTCCATACAAACTCTCATATTACGCTTTGGTTACCTGTGCTGAGACCTAAATAGCCAATCAAAAGCGAGTGTAATTTTTCAAAATTTTTGCAACGGTACGCAAGTTGCACGCATGTTTGTATCTGCAACGGCAGGCGTGTTTGTGTTTGCTGTGAAAACTCGGGTCTAACAGAAACTACAGTAATTATTGCTCTACTGCAATAATCGGCGGTGAAACTGAGAATTTATTGTGGACGCAAAAGCCACCGACTCGTTTTTTCGTGATCGAAACCTCTCAGCTAATTACTCTTGCGGTTTGTTGCGGTTACGTCTCGAATCTGATTGGTCGCAGAACAATAAGCATTCCAGAAATAATTTTAGGTGTTCATGGTTTAATGGATTTCACTGTAAAACTGGAAACAGAACTGTGCCAGATCTCAAGAGGTTATTCTAAGTTGCTGTTGAAACTGGTTTTGGATATATGACAACTCTAATATGTAAGTAAATAAGCCAACAAAGCGAAAATTTTCAACACGTTACGTAAAATTGTAAGAAAAATATCTAAGACATGCTGAGATATATGAACAAGATAGCTGACACAACGAGCAAACATCTATAGCGTCGCTGTTTCTCCACTAATTTTAGGGCTTCCAGACTGTAATTTTGGCATTCAATTGGAGCAAAAGATTTAGTACATCGAGGCACCAAAGGAAAAATAGTTCAGTAATATTCAGGAAGAAAAGATACAATTAAAATGTTGAAACTATTTTAAAAATATACTTACCTTGAGTCGATCAAGTCTCTGGAACCCTTCGCTTTTTTCAACGGATTTTTCTTCAAAATACATAAAAATTCCGTAGCTTTGCCCCTCAGTTAGGATGAACGAGGTTGGTACTTCCAAAAAATGCTTTTCTTATCCCTGTGCCTGCTCTCGGAGGGCAGAAATATCGGATTGAAATCAGGGACAAAAACGTGAAATTCAGGGGTTGTTTTGGCATTTTTTCCTAGGCGTTCTCCGGGGACCTCATTCGGTGACGTCACGACATTTCGCACCAAGTCGAGTCGAGTGAGCGGGAGGAGAACGCCAGAGTACTAGGCTGTTTATATACCACTTATTAACCGAACGGATGAGGTTAATAAGTTATTTATTATATGGCCTTTTTAGCGCTATTTCAAAAAAGAAACAAGAAAGCCCATTGGGCATTTTAACCGGCCAGTCTGACCCTCCCCACCCCTAGGTTTCACAAATGTTAGCGCGATCCTCTATTTATACGAACCGGCGTGACGAAAAGTGTGATTGTGTGACACAATATTTTGACTATAGCAGTACTGGATGACGTAATGTTTAAACTCTGATGACTCAGCTTATCTTTGTTATCGCTTTTATTTGTGCTGAAAAACACAAATTCACTCAAACGTTGAATGTCGATATAAATTCGTCCACAACTGAGAATGCTCACACAGGGACGACGAAGTATTTACTGTTGTGCCTAGACCTTAAATACAAACAGTGAACATAGCAGTAGAATCAAAATATAACGCTTGATAAACACGAGCTCGAGCAGATCGTCAGAGTGTGGGGCACGTCAAGGCATGACGTGATGTTTAAATCCGGTTTGCTAACCCGGGAATCCCCTTGCAAAAGTAAACAACCAAGCGGGGACGAAAGTCGCCCACGTCTTTGAAAGCTAACGAGCCTGTCGAGCCGCAATCGATTTCGCGCTCACTCACTTGTTTTTCTTTTCCTTCACTATCTCTGAACGGAAAGAGAGACTGCTCGTAGCCTTTAGCGAACACCACACGCAAACCACACAAATCCGTCGATAATATTCAGATATTTTCGTTCTTTCAATGCAAAAGACTCGTAACACCTGCCTTATTAATTGATCTCCTTATTAATGACGATTCCTTCGTATTAACTTCTCGCCTCAAATAAACACTCATCTCTCTCCGTTCACAAGAACTATCATGTACTGATGGTGCAATCAACTAATATTGCATCATCATACTAGTACCAATTCCTTCTCTTCCTAGCCCACGTCGGCAAAACGCACCCCCCCCCCATAAAACGCCAAGGGAAACCGCCTCTCACGCAACACAATATTACACCGCTCCTATACAAAACGCAACTTTCAAAGCAAATCACATTCACAGAAGCGTGATATGCTTCTGACATTCACAAATCCTTCTGACTCCCACATTTTTACATCCCTCAAAATTCAATCCGAATAAAAAAACTCCTGCGCGAAAAAAAATTTCACCATAGCCACTGACTAGATCAGACAACACAGCCAATTTCGCATTCAATCCTATTAGCTGCTTTACTCAATTGCGCATGCGTTATACAAGACAAATACAAAAAACTCCAAACTTAACAACCCTTCGCCTTTCATATCTTAAATACTGTAAATTAAAAGACAAGAACACACGAAGGTAACATTCAGCAGACTAACATGCGCATGCGTCTTATATAAGACAGTACCGTTCTTGAGTACCCGTACCACAAGCTTTACAACACTTTCTTCGTATGTTAAGCCAACTTGCTTTCACGAAAAACCGTGTTCATTTTATAAACCGGTGGTCGCCATAGTGACGGCCGGTTAAAAAGGAATATAATAAAAATACCGGAAATAAACTTTCAACATCCGCTTGCGCGCGCAAGAGGTCATTCGAGGTCGTGTTCACTACGAGTAAACCGAAACGAACCTGGCGTTGCGATCAGTTTCTTTGACAATGAGACAATTTTTGTCTTTATTACGTCAAGATTTAGGGCAAATTCAACCACTTTAATTTCTCAAAACGCACTGATCTGTGTTTGTAGGTGTTTGACCCTTAAAAAGCTTAAAAGCTAATCCAAAGATGGGCCTAGTTTGGGATTGAATTTTGAACACGTGGGGAGAACTTGCAGTGATTTCAGTGACATTTGCGATGAATGTTAATCTTCGTCGTCGCTCTCAATAACATAACGTCGCTTTTTCCTTTGCTGGATCAACTTCACCGGGCCATTGAAGATCTGAAACTGGCTTCCAGAGATACTGCTGATATTCGCTCCAGGAAAAACACCATTTGAAGCTGCTGGAACGCTTGCATTATTCACAGCGAGCGAGTTTGTCGTGTGTTGGAGACTCAACTGGCTGTGTGATTGCTGGGAACTTGACATTAACTGGCCACTATTACCGGCTGGAGGAGCAGTTATCTGCTGGGCATTTTGGGACTGATTTGAACCACTCAAGATATACGACATCTGTCGCTGATGGTGCTCATTTGCTGACTTGTATGATTGGAGGCTTTGAAGATTTTTGTGACCGCTTGGTTGAGCCAGAAAAGTCTCTGGAGTATTTGCATCTAGCAATCGCCCAATGCCGGTCTTCCTGACACTGTGGTTTGTGACTTTTGATCCTTGTCTTTGTGGACTGGCTTCACTTGCGGCTCTTTTCAAGAATTTACCTATTTCATTCTTGCCAAGGGGCGCCTTCATGTACCACACTTGAGGATTTACTCGGCGGTCACCGTGTCGTACAGCAAAATCTGAACATTTGTCTGGTTTATCTCGCCAAGAAAACGGTAAAAACACTCCATATCACTTGACGTTAACTTTTTTTCACAGTGTTTTCACTTTTCTGTCCTTGAACAAACTTTTGCAATTCCTCTTGATTGTTACTGAGATTTTCGTCTCCGTGAGTGGTAACCTTGGTCATATTGTTTTGCTCAGTTTTGACTGTTCTTCCTCTTCGGGACAATAAAGCTCGCTCTCGCTGTGGCTCTCTTTGTCGCTCATACTTAAGAAGTATCGGTATGCTAGTGGCTTTCTTTCAGTTATTGAAAAGATAGTTATATTTTGTCGGAATTTTTTGTTTTTTTCGCCCGCGCTCGTAGCTTTTGCTCACAACTTAATAGAGCCGTCGCGCCGAGAAAAATTTTCATAATGCCCGGTCATTACAAGAAAATCTTGCCCGCTCAGCAGCCAATCAGGGCGCGCGTACTATTGTAGCCATATAATAAGATTGATTTCCGACTTGAAGGTTGATTTCTGACGCGTGGGAAACTTTGTGGTTGATTTCCGACGCTAACACACAGGACTCGGTTTTTGCCAACGAGCCAACCGAGCCAAGACGCGAGGACTGTATAGTGCCGATGCGTGTATAGCGGTTACGGACTAGAAATCTCAGAGCAGTTGTAAGACAATTTTGTGTTAACAAAATAACGTGTAACAATAGAAAAATCGGGCGCCCGGGGGGGGGGGGGGGCACTCAACAAAGTTTTATACGGGGAGGCTCCGTCCCGAGGTCCAACCCCTTACCCTTTTATATACCATTTTTGACAGAAAAGGTACCCCTTTCGCATACCTTCCATTGAAAAATGGTACCCCTTTCACATACCTACTTAAAAACGCTGCAACCCTTTTCTATACCCTTGGAAGGAAGTCTTCTTGTCGTTTTAATGTAGCATTTAATAAATTTAAATGATACAGTCATAAGGTACGTCTACTCGAAATATTTTAATTAAAGGCCCTTTTAAATACCTAAATGACAGATTTCCCTACCCTTTTATATACTTCAGCTCGTGAAACCCCTACCCTTTCATATACCTGAAGCCTGAAAAAGGTGGCGGAGCCTCCCTGTATAGCCCATTATAGGGAGTACCCCCCCCGGGGATCGGGCGATAGATTAGGTGTCGGAGAACCAATCCAAGGGAGTCGTTCTGACACCGAGCGGCTGAAATCCACGTGATAATCGCCCGACTTTAGCCACAAGACTTGAAAACAAACAAAGGGCCAAATGGAAAAGCTAGAGTGGACTCTGGACTGGACTTTGAACTGGAGTCTGGACTGACTTTTATTGACTTGTAAAAATATGAAATGGACTTAACATTCTACTAATCAGTTAATAAATAAAAGATGGAGTAAAATTTTAGATCAATTAAAATCATACTAAACACGTTAGGGATGGACCATTATTTTTTTTTTCGGAGGGATTTTTTTCTGCATGAATTTTTTTTTCGTGACCAAAAGCTTGAATTCCATTTCACTAGTTTGCAACAATTTCTTTTGCTTTGTACCGCCATGCACGATTTTTATTTCTTCTACAAACGTTTGTGCAGGAATTTGTTTTTTCGTATTTGTCCAACCCCACCCCCCTCAAAAATAAAATGGTCCGTCCCTTAAATAAATAAAACAAAATCAATGTAATTATAGACCCATCCTTTAGAGACATTTTAAAAATTTACCAGAAAATTCACGCTCCTCCACAACAGCGCACTGCTCGCGCGACATAAACTTCGATCTGCGCGGAGCCTGTCGGTGAAAAGACATTTGTTTTCTGGCTTGAGAAGTGTTGACAGAGTGAAACCGGGGAATCAAAGAACCGATTACTACGCGGGTTACGGTACCTGGTGTGCGAACAAAATAAAGAAGTAAAATAGGAAAACATTCGACTGTAGTACGTGTTTTACTTTCAAATTCGTGCCAGATACCAGAAGTTTTCTTATGCGAACCTCTCGCGGACATGGCCCATCTACCGACGAATTTGAAATTAAAACACGCACTCGGTCGAATGTTTTCCCCATTTCAACCCCCCCCCCCACCGAAAAAATGTAATGGGTCATCCCTAACGTGCTTAGTGTGATTTTAAGGGATTTAAAATTTTACTTTATTTTTTAATTTTAACTGATTAGTAAAATCTTAAGTCCATTTCCTATTTTTAGAAGTCAATAAAAGTCAGTTCAGAGTCCAGTCCAAAGTCCAGTCCAAAGTCCAGTCCAGAGTCAAGTCCCGCTTTTCCATTTGACCATCGGAGCTTTCCACAGAGCGACTGAATGCACGTGATAATTCCCGACTTTAGACAACTGAAACGCACGTGATAATTACGTGATTGTGTACGACAGCTAGAAGTCGAATTCAATCGAGACTTGACAATCTTTCCTTTGAACAATGGCTGGTTTCTCATATACCGGGAACTAAAATTGCTAATCATTATACCGGCAACTGACATAGTTAATCATCACATCAATACCGGGAAAATTACAACGCATAGTGGAACAGGCACCGAGTGGCACAGGGGAACAGTAAGCACAGAGGAACAGAGAGCCTGGGGAGGAACAAGGGAGCAGTAGGCACAGAGGAACAATACGCACATAGGAACAGTACGCACAGAGGAACAGTACGCACAGAGGAGCAGTACGCACAGAGGAACAGTACGCACAGAGGAACAGTACGCACAGAGGAGCAGTGCGCACAGAGGAAAAGTACGCACAGAGGAACAGTACGCACAGAGGAGCAGTAGGCACAGAGGAACAGTACGCACAGAGGAACAGTACGCACAGAGGAGCAGTACGCACAGAGGAGCAGTACACACAGAGGAACAGTACGCACAGAGGAACAGTACGCACAGAGGAACAGTACGCACAGAGGAACAGTACGCACAGAGGAACAGTACGCACAGAGGAGCAGTACGCACAGAGGAACAGTACGCACAGAGGAACAGTACGCACAGAGGAACAGTACGCACAGAGGAGCAGTAGGCACAGAGGAACAGTATGCACAGAGGAACAGTACGCACAGAGGAGCAGTACGCACAGAGGAACAGTACGCACAGAGGAACAGTACGCACAGAGGAACAGTACGCACAGAGGAACAGTACGCACAGAGGAACAGTACGCACAGAGGAGCAGTACGCACAGAGGAACAGTACGCACAGAGGAACAGTACGCACAGAGGAACCGTACGCACAGAGGAACAGGAGAGCAGTAGACACAGAGGAACAGTGGAGCAGAGGAACAGTGCAGCAGGTGAACAGTAGGCACAGAAGAGTAGAGGAACAGTAGAGGAACAGCAGGCGCAGAAGAGCAGAGGAACAGAAGAAACAGCAGGCACAGAAGAGCAGAGAAACAGTAGACACAGAGGAACAGAGGAACAGTAGGTGCAAAGGAACAGGAGAGCAGTAGACACAGGAACAGAGGAGCAGTGGAGCAGAGGAACAGTGAAGCAGGTGAACAGTAGGCACAGAAGAGCAGAGGAACAGTAGAGGAACAGCAGGCGCAGAAGAGCAGAGGAACAGAGGAACAGCAGGCACAGAAGAGCAGAGGAACAGAGGAACAGAGGAACAGCAGGGGAACAGAGAGGAACAGAAGAACAGGAGGTGGAGAGGAACAGAGGAGCAGTAGGCACAGAGGAACAGGAACAGGGGAGCAGTTGGCACAGAGGAGCAGAGGACCAGAGGAACAGTAGGCACAGAGGAACAGAGGAACAGTAGGCACAGAGGAACAGAGGAACAGTAGGCACAGAGGAACAGAGGAACAGTAGGCACAGAGGAACAGAGGAACAGTAGGCACAGAGGAACAGAGGAACAGTAGGCACAGAGGACCAGAGGAACAGTAGGCACAGAGGACCAGAGGAACAGTAGGCACAGAAGAACAGTAACAGAGGAACAGTAGGCACAGAGGAACAGGGGAACAGAAGCTGCAGAGGAACAGAGAAACAGTAGGCACAAAGGAACCGAGGAGCAGCGGGGCAGAGGATCAGAGGAATAATCATGACAATATTTGTTTAGGTGGTGGGAACCAATATAGTTGTTAATTTTGTTGTTCTGTATCATATTATCATACTATCATCTACTATGAAGCTTGATTAGTGTAAACCATGTAAGGCTCCTCAGTTTATATTCAATAAAAAAACCCGTACAACTTTGAGTAGAATTTCTTACAATTAGAAACGTAATTTGTACCTTGATTCATGGATGTAGCCTCTAGTAATTTTCATAACGAACTTAAGTTGAACACGACAGAGCAGACGTTTTTAGCGAGCCGAAAAAGACGTCGAGCGCCCCCATCACTTTTTTAATGGACGTCCCCCGGTCTCCTACGAAAATCGAGTGAACTTTGTCACGTTAGTCGAACTGACAGCCCACGCCCCGGGGATTGGGAGAGACATGTGACAGGTGTCTAATTCGCGATTAAGTTGCAACACAGGCAGCATGACAGACATCCTTTGGACTCGTTATGGTAATAATATTTTCTTTTGACCTTTGATCTTCTTTTTGGGGTCAGGGACAGTTTATTATAATCCTACAAATACATACACTACATCACAAATATAAATGAAGTAATTACAATCATTGTGCTGCTGTCACCACTGAAGAAAAAGAAAAAATCACCGCTAAAGTAAAAGCGGTCGGGTTGCGGCTGGAAAGAAATTAGCAGAATACAACAAACACGCTCGCGCAGCAGCAAAAAAAACAAAAAAAACAACAACAACAACAACAACAACAAGCTGCTGCTTACTCAGAAACAAAGGCCGCACCAGCTGATACACCCGCTACGGAACAAAACGTGAGCAATAACTGTGGCTACCTCATCCTTGGCGTTGATGGTTTAATTATCTCCGCTTTGGGTGTTTATTATCAACGTGAAGCGATCATGTCATCTTTATCTTCACGAATAGAAGAACCAAAGCCGGTGGAAAACTTTGCACCTCCTCCCACCAAGACTCTAAAAAGATCCACCATTCGACAAACAGATTTAAAATGTTTTACCTTATATGTAACCATGTCTGACAACAAGCTTGTTAAAACTGTTCTTGATGCTGCCACACTCACTGGCCTTTCCGCTGGCATCAGATGGATTGCGAAAAAAATAGTTAAAGATAATTTCACCTCTGACCACAGCAGCAATGTGATGAACTACGTTAAGTTCATCGCCGTCATGGCTGGAAGCATTGCTTTGAAGCAGTACCTCGAGGACCAAAAAATACTTCCAAAAACCGTGTAATTCTTTTTTATTACATATACAACATGGCTAGCGTTGCCATTATGGCTGGCGGTGCTGTGCTCAACGCTGTTGCTTTCATTGGCGGCAATTACCTTGCTCGTGTTCTCTCCGGTGATGACTCAAAGGCCTCTATCGAAGAAAAAGTAAGACATGATAAGGCTCGAGGCTTACCAATCCGCCTACGCCAAATATGAGAAAGAAAGAACAAAGCTGTTTGACTGGATTGAAACCCAGCACGACATCAAAGAGAGGCCAAGCAAAACTTTACGAATACCGACTACGCTTTCAAGATTTATAACCAGGTCCACCAACATGACCAACTCACCATGCCGCGTGAACCAAAGTTTTCTGGCTTTTACCAGCCCAACGGGCGACAAAAACAAGGTGAGCTACTTTCTGTTGGCGCCGGCGCTCTTGCTCTTGGATATGCCGCCTTTCGATTTTTATAAATTTATTATATACGGTGAATGCCAAGCTTTCAAACATTTACTATATCCCTCAAGGGTATTGGAAAGGTCTTGCTGCTGTATAAAAGCTCGCCGCAGCGGCCAAGGTCTCTGAGGATGCTGCGAAGAAGTGGTTGATTAAAGAAGCCATTTGGCAAATATATCTTCCTGAAGATACGCCAAAGTTTGTCGTATCTGCCCCAACAAAGTTCATCAAGCGGATCTTATTTTTTCCCACATGATACTCTGGGACGTGGCCGGGGCCGAAAAACTTACAAACATGACAGTTGTTGATGTTGCCAGCCGAAATAAAGAAGCTGAACCATTGACCTCGAAAGACTCTGCTGAGGTTGCGAATGTTTTCAAAAAATTTACAAACGCGGGCCTTTGAAATGGTCACAAATGCTACAAGTTGACCCTGGCCGCGAGTTTATCCTTGTGCCCACAGGCCAGGGTGTGGATTCCGTCTGGTAGAAGATAACGCTTTGAATCAAATGGTGAGAGCGAACTTTTGTTCATCAGCTGGCCGTAAATTATTTGCTTCTTGCTCCGAAGCACTGTCATCTCATGCCGGCGGCTGACACCTTGAAAGACTGTCTTTTTGTAATCCTCGTGGGTAATGACTTTTTCCACAACGCACTTTTACATTCCTCCCGCTAGCTGATACTCTATTGCCTCTGTGTGGGCCCCGTCAGGCAGCACCCAGCGTTTGCCGTAATAAGCGCTCAGGCCCAGCTTCTTTTGCTCGTACGTACATATGACCCCTTTGTTCATTCTTATACCTCTGTAGCAAAGTCCTTACCTCCGTCTAATACTGCTTGATACCTCTCCCAATTCAACTTGTTTTGACATTTTGACACGCCTTTTGACGACACCTTTTTCTTGTCATCTTTCTGCATGAAATAGCACTTGTTGCACAAAGCGATTCCTCTTTTGCCCTCAAATTCAAGCTTAAACAAACCCGGCTCCCGCCCACTCCATTTGTCCCAAGCAAATCATTCTTTTTTGACGGGGTTAAACACGTCCAATAACTCGGGGCGCACAGCTTCTTCCAACGTGTCAAACGAGAGCCCAAAGTAAAAACTGTCTGTGTCCGTCTGGATCAGCTCAAACTCACGCCTATCAACAAACCGGTCAAAGCAATCGTAATAAAACTGCAACACCCGAAGTTTAGCCATCTGGTAAACCACGATCCCGACTTGAAAACAACGGTCAATAACAACTTTTTATTTTTTTCTGAGGCATCTCAGCGGTCCGGAATCCTAAATCCTTGAATCTGATTGGCTAATGACGCGCGCTCCAGTGGTCCGGATTTTCCCATCCGGACCCCGCGTACGGACCGCTCTAATTCCCGGGAAAACGTGAAGTGAAATCATTTTACTCCAGCACAGCGAAACGTTGGATTTTTCTTCTTAAAAATGGAACTTTTCTCTCACTAACCGTTGTAAAGTGAAAGGAAATATCAGCAATGGAATAAAAGGCCTGGTTATTCTCCGAAAAAGGCGAGTATTCCTGTGGTTTTGTTGAGAAAATTTTGCTGGCCTGCTTTTTTCGAGTTGTAGTTTTCTTATTGACACGCCATTTGATTTAACACGGGTTAACTGCAAGTTAGTCTTTTGACCTCCGTTTCTCGTTTAAAATTTCGTTATTTTCCGTGGTGATCTCTTTTCTAATCTTGTCCCATTTAGCTTCAGTCAAGACAATATATGATTATTAATGACTGTTAGCTAAAATAGTCAAACAAAAAACCTCGCATCGCTGTGTCTTCGACAAGAACTGCTGCATGTGGAAGGCCTGGGACGCGAAAGATGGCAGACACGTTTTCCAGCGCTCCGCTAGTCCCTATGTAATTTCAAGATGTCTGCAGGGGCAGATGACGGATTAAACCAACCTTCGACCAGAGAATCTAAAGAAGAAGTAAAAGAAAGTCGAAGAAGAAAACGAATTCGAGAGTGTGGCTCACAAACGGACGAAGAGGGTGCTGGTGAAGAAGAACACAATCATGGCTGCACCATGTGCAGCAAGAAGCTAGATGGCATACAAGAGAAACTGGACAAAGTTCTGTCGATGCTTCCTGAAATAAAACAACTTCAAGCCAAAGTGGTAAAGCTCGAAAAGGAAAAGAACGCCTTGAAAGAAAGTTTGGAGCTTTCGCAGGCCGAAATAGCCGAACTAAAGAATGAAGCCGCTTCAACCGTGACTAAGCTTGCAGCCGCGAGCGACAAAATTGCCAAAGTAGATGAACTCGAGAGGCGACTGATCAAACAGGAATGCCACAACCGACGAAACAATATCAAATTCTTCGGTATACAGGATGATGACCACGAATCACCCAAAGATACCGAAAGGAAACTTAGGCAATTTTTGCAGAAAGAAATGAAGATACCGAGTGGCGAACTCGAAGATATCGAATTTGAAAGAGTGCATAGGATACCAACGCGACCAAAGGAAGACAAAAGACAACCGAGGCCTATAATCGCAAAAGTATCCTTCTTTCAAGACAAAGAATTTATTAAATCACGCATCAAGAACTTGCCTAAAGGTAAAAAATATGGCGTTGCTGATGACTTCCCGAAGGAAGTTGACGAAATTAGGAAAAAGCTACATCCAGTGCTCAAGAAAGCAAAGGAACAAAGGAAGATGGCTTTCTTTAACGTCGAAAAACTGATTATTGAAAATGCGGTTTATCGCGGTCCTGAGACAAAGAACTTTCCGCTTTATGGTCGAATAATGGAAAGTGGCTAAGCCAGATACTGTAATTTGCTTTTGTGGAACTCTAAGGAGTGCTTTCGCACGTTTCAGACAAGGTAACCTGCTTCAGATGCGCAGCAGGTTTTTTTGTGTTTTATTTCAGTTGCTAGTTTTGTTTACGTCTATCTTTAGGTCTATAGTGTTAGCCGTATTGTTGTTCAATGTCGCTTTGTTTATATTCGAGCTAAATCACAAATTAGAAGTCTTTCCAGATTTTTTTATTATTATTATTACTTTCATTATTTATCACCATCGCCGAACCGTCAAAATTCGCAAATTGCAAAGATCAGAGTGTTTTTTTTGTATGCACAGCTTAGATGAGCCTTAAAATCATATCACTCAATGTAAGAGGTTTGAACAAGACCTCAAATCGAAGACAAGTATTTAGATGGCTCCATCAACAAAAATCGGACGTTATTTTCTTACAAGAGACATATTCTTCTTCGCAAAATTTAAATTTATGGGAAGCCGAATGGGGCGGAAAAATTTTTTCTAGTCATGGCTCAACACACAGCCGAGGCGTTATGATTATGTTTAAACCCCGACTAGACGTAACGATCGAGAAACAAATCGCCGACAAAAACGGTAGATATATTCTTGTAGAAGCGTTTGTCGATGGATCAAAACTTAATTTCTTGAATGTTTATGCACCAAACGATCAACAACAGCAGGTGAAGTTCCTTTGGGACTTGTCGACATCAGTGTTAAACCAAGTTGTTAATGAAAAGGTGTTAGTTGGTGGAGATTTTAATTGCGCTCTGAGCAACCTCGATAAACGTGGCGGTCGCTCTTTTGAAAGCAAAAAAACTGTTATTCAAGAAATCAATCAGCTGAAAAATACCTTTGATCTTGTGAACATGTGGAGACAAAAGCATCCGAATATGCCTGGCTTCACTTGGAGCAACACATCCTTGAAAATTCAATGCCGATTAGACTATTTTTTCGCGTCTCAAAATATGCAAAACCTTATTACCGATTGCCAAATAGTTTCCAACATTTTTTCAGATCATTCAGCACTGCAGCTCCACATAAACTATGAGCAAAAAGAAGCGAACGAGGCCCAGGATTTTGGAAATTTAATAACTCATTACTTACAGACAATGAATATATCGAACGTATCACCAAGAGTGTTCCCACGTTCTTATCAAAGTATGCAGACCTTACAGACAAAGGACTATTCTGGGAAATGGTTAAAATGGAAATTAGAGCTACTACAATCGTGTTTGCCAAAAGAAAGGCCAAACAAAAACGTGATGAAGAGAAAGAACTTTTACAACAATTTAGTAAATTACAAGAACAACTACGTTCTAATTTTAGTGATACCACCAAAGCCGAAATGGATCGCGCCAAAAGTAAATTAAAAAAAATAGTCGCGGGTAGAACTCAAGGTGCCATGCTCCGTAGCAAAGTTAGATGGTACGAGTTCGGGGAAAAAAACAGCAAATACTTCTACAACCTAGAGAAAAGAAATCATAAGAAAAAACACATAACTTCGCTGACAACCGATAACGATACTATTTTATCCGACCCCAAACTAATCCTAGAAGAAGAAGCTAACTTTTATAAAAAAATTTACAGTTCCAAACAAACTGATCCAGAAAGCAAAACTTTCGCTTTCTTCTTTGAATCTGAAGGGCTTACTTCTTTAAACAACGTCGAAGCTGAGCAGTGCGAAGGGTTGCTAACACTTGAAGAATGCGCGAAAGCAATTAGTAACTTTCAAAACGATAAAACACCTGGATCAGACGGCTTTACCATTGAGTTTTATCGTCGCTTTTGGAATCCCCTAGGAAAATTAATGGTTGACAGTTTCAATTATGCTTTTCAAACAGGAAAGCTTTCAATTTCCCAAAGACTCGGAATTATATCGCTTATTCCTAAAAAAGACAAGAACTTAGAGTTTTTGAAAAACTGGAGACCAATAACCTTGCTAAACACTGATTATAAAATCGCCACTAAAGCCATTGCAATGCGTCTAGAGAAAGTATTACCAAAGATTATTCATCCTTGTCAAGCAGGGTATATAAAAGGTAGATATATTGGAGAATGTATAAGAGCTATTTCCGATATAATGTCGTTCACAAAACAAAGAAATATGCCTGGTGCAGCAGTGTTCCTGGACTTCGAAAAAGCCTTTGACTCTATCGAATGGAATTACTTACAAAAATGTCTTGAAATATTTAAATTTGCTCCTCAACTCCAACAATGGGTTAAAATATTCTATAACGACATATCTAGTTGCGTACTTAATAACGGTTTTGCAAGTAAACACTTTACGCTATCCAGAGGCGTGAGGCAAGGATGCCCTTTGTCGGGATTACTTTTTATTATAGGTATAGAAGTCTTAGGTAATGCGATTAGACAATCAGCTACAATAAAAGGTATTGAAATCACACCCGGAAAAACTTCGAAACTTGCTCAGTATGCCGATGACACCACCGTATTTGTAAAGGACACTCAATCGATAACCAATCTGTTTAACCTTCTAGAAAAATTTGAACGTGTTTCCGGCCTTCGGATAAACCAGACAAAGTCGGAACTCCTTTGGTTAGGATCATGGCGTCTGCGCAAAGATAAAATCTTGAGCTTAAAACTTAGTGAAGAGCCGATATATGCGCTCGGAATTTATTTTTCATATAATGACGAACGCGCAATTGAAAAAAACTCTTATGATAAACTCGGGTCGCTTAAAAAAGTTCTCAACATTTGGTCATCAAGAGACATTTCTGTTTATGGCAAAATTAATATAGTCAAAACACTTGCGCTGTCGAAACTCACGTTTGTGTGTAGCGTGCTGGATACTCCTAATGGCTTTACGGAAGAGGTCAACAAAATTATTTTTAATTTCATTTGGAAGTATAAGCAGCCTAAAATAAAAAGATCTACGATCATCAAATGCAAAGAAGAAGGAGGTCTTAATATGACTGACTTCACGGTATTCGATAAAGCTCTAAAACTATGTTGGGTAAAGCGCTTATGTTCTACAGATGACGCACCATGGAAAGCTATACCAATTTCACTGCTATCAAGCGTAGGTGGCAAACTAATTTTCGAGTGCAACTACGATGTCAAACGCATAAATTTAGATAAATCGCTTCCGAAATTTTACAACGATGTAATAACTTACTGGCAAGAGTTATCCAATAACGTACCTAAGACGAAGTGCGACGTATTAAACCAAATTATATGGAATAATCAGTTTATAAAAATAAATAAAAAGTCAGTGTTCTTCCAAAACTGGCACATCGGCGGCATAAAAAACGTATCCAGTCTCGTAGATGAACAAAAAAAACGCTTTCTGTCTTTTCAGTCCTTCCAACAGAAATTCCATATAAACTGCAATTTTCTACAATACTACGGGCTTTTATCTGCGATACCAAGTGCTTGGAAAGAGCTTTTAAAATCACAAACCGGAAACCTCTCCTCCTCGACGCCAACTATAGAAAACCTAACGTGTAAAGTCATATATCATCTGTTGATTAATGGAAAAAATCTTCCTCCACCTACGGCAGAAAAAAGACTCATCAAGTGCGGTTTTGATCCATCGCAACGTCGCAAAATATACTCACTTCCCTTTGCTGTAACAAAAGAAGTTAAATTATCTGTGTTTCAGTTTAAATTAATACATAATATTCTAAACACGAATAGTCTTCTGCACAAAATGCAAATTATCGATTCACCTACTTGCCCATTTTGCCCTGATACAGAGCAATCTATCTCTCATTTATTTGTGTACTGTTCATTGGCTGTATCTTTCTGGAACGAATTTACCAAGTGGTACTGCTCACAATGCAAAGAGCATAGCGTGACAGCCTTGACAGAAAACGAAATATTATATGGCGTCTTAAAAGGCTCATCTTCGCTTCAAACCATCAACCACCTTATACTCTTTGGCAAGTTTTTCCTGTTCATCTGCGCTAAAAATGACAAAAAATATCAATTTGCGGATTTTGTCGTCTACGTGCGAGAAAAAATAGATCTCGAAAAGTACATCGCCTTACGTGCAAATAAACTCGCTCATTTTAATTTTAAGTGGAAAGATTTCTTTTAAATAATTATCACATCATCGTCATTCTCTTTGTTGTTTTTTTTTGTGTAATAATTTAATTAATTGTCGTTTGCAGTAAGTAAGTAAGTAACGTAGTGTGAATAGTGTTTGTATTGTAAGCTATTAGGGACGAAGTGTCAGTAATCAAAGATGTAAAATAATAAAGGAACCGGTGTACAAATAAAAATAAAAAATAAAAAAAATAAAAAAAAAGAACTGCTGCATGTCAACAGTTTTTACAGTCGATTTGCGAAAATCTTGACCAAGAACGAACAAAAATGTCTAAAATACTAAGATATGCAGCAGAGTTCGCGGAGGGTATGCCTTAGTTTTTACTAAAAGTCTTACTTGTTGAATAAAGATGTGTCGGTACTGAAAACCAAATCTAAACGTGTGATTTCATTTTGAACAAGACAAAGCTTATTTCTTTATTCTTGCTATGAGACGTTGGGGTTTGTTCCAGTAACGCTCATTGTTTCATGATATAATTATTTTCAGTTCTGTTTTATTGTTAGTCTATAGTGTGCTCATTTTTTACTTTTGAAAACCAAGAGCTCTGGGTGATCCAATTTTTCCGCTGTATCAAACCACTCATATGGCATCCACGATTTTGTCAATTTTGCTTCTTACGTTTTTACCCATTTATCGTAACTTAGTTGATAATGTCCAAAAATTTCAAATCTGGTGTTGACAGAAACATAGTTCTTCCTTGTTTGGTTGCAACCTTAACATCATTTCCTTGTGAAAGATGAGTTACATAATATTTTTTAATCAGGTTCAAATCATAACGCCCTGAGTTAATCCCCAATACCGGAATTTGAAAACACCATTGATTTATTTATTCTTGCTGCTTTTTTGGCAAATTTTCGAAGTCTTCTCTCATTTGTTCTCTAAATTTTCTGCCCGTTTTGTAAAGCTTACCAAAATTTTCTAATCAAGTCTGCGGGGTCTCTGCTGTTTATGTGTTCTGGTTCTCGTTTCAAAGTATCTGCTAATGAAACCGAAACGGAAACGTGCTTGTTTTCGAAAAGCAAATCAGAAGTTGCTTTATTGCGTTTTGTTTGATCCTGAATAGCCTCAATATAAAAAACTATCGCATGCGGGAAGGTTTTGTTTTGTTTTTTGGGGAAAATCAACAGGCCACTTTTTTGTAGCTTGATGATTCCATAGCTCTACGAGGTTATAGCCTGCGTCAAGAATTGCTTTCCTTATTTGCAGAGTGCGTTCACAAACCTCATCTCTCGTTAAACCTCGGTTTTTGTTGTGAACTTTTTCAAAAATGACCACTTCTTTCCTTTGTTCCGGTTTTGGAAAACACTTTGAACAACCGTGCGTATGACAACCATAAAACTGGAAAACTGTTTTGGTTTCCAGACAATCATCGTCAACAGGGTACCCTGAAATCACTCTTTCCTTACCATATCCACACAGTTGATGATGAATATGAACACCACGTCTTTTGGCCTCATATTCCAGCCAGTAGATCGATTTTTTCCCAAATGCATAAAACGCTTTTTCAAAAGCAGATTCTGGAGGCTGGATTTTTCCCACAGACAAACAACCTTGGTTCCCCCCCCCCCCGCCCCACCCCGCTGTACAAGTCTCTGTCGCCTCAAACTACACAATTTGCTAAATCTCTTGTGACATTTCCTGCACGCATAATGTCTTGTCACTTTGTCGAGGTTTATTATCAGGAAAGCGTGGTTTTCATAAACGCCTATTGTCATCGTGGAAATACCTATTTTCCCAAAATGCGACAGCAAATACTTCAACGAAAATAATAATAATAATAATAATAATAATAATAATAATAATAATAATAATAATAACATTTCTAAAGCGCCCTTTCCCAACGGTCCAAAGGCGCTATTTACAATAAAATTATCAATTTAAAAAAGCACGCTTAAAAAGAACGGTTTTCAGCTGTCTTTTAAAAATGTCTAGCGATTCTGCATCCCTAACATGTTGTGGAAGACTGTTCCAAAGCAACGGCGCAGCAACAGAGAAAGCACGGCGGCCATAACTATTTAGTTTGAAACCAGGCACGGCGAGTAAATTTTTCTTTGCAGATCTTAGATAACGTCCCGGAATGTAGCTGACAAGGAGATCCTCAATGTAAGCAGGCGCTAGGCCATGGAGAGTCTTGTAGGTAATAATAAGTATCTTAAATTCAATTCGGAGATCAATTGGGAGCCAGTGGAGACTCATAAGAACAGGTGTAATATGACAGAACTTGGGTGAGAGAGAAACAATTCGAGCAGCTGCGTTCTGCACACGTTGGAGCTGTTTAGTCACGTGCTTGGGTAAACCATATAGTAACGAATTACAGTAGTCAAGCTTTGATGTAATGAGAGCGTGAACAAGAAGCTGGGCTGCATCGAAGGTAAGATGTTTACGAATGAGGCTTATTTTACAGAGATGATAGAATGCTGATTTGCACATTGCTGTCGCCTGAGGAACCATACTCAAATATTCGTCGAAAATAACTCCAATGTTGCCTGCTTTTGGTGAAGTCAGCACTCTCTCATCACAGACATCAAGATGTAACAAAGGAGGTCGAGCACGGTGTAAAGATGATATCAAAAGAAGCTCAGTTTTCTCTCTGTTTAATTTTAACTTATTCAAAAGCATCCAGGTATCAATTTCTTGTACACAGGCTTCCAACTTACTCTTGCTCAATTCCATCTCATTGAGGGATGACGTCTCAAAAGTAATATATAGCTGCGTGTCATCAGCATAAAAATGAAAGCTTAACCCATGTTTATTGGCGATGTCACTCAGTGGAGAGGTGTACAAGGAGTATAGTAGCGGACCAAGGACGGATCCCTGGGGTATACCAAACTGCAGAACATGACGCTCGGACGTCGAACCATTGGCATTCACAAATTGAGTGCGGTCACTCAAGTACGACCGAAACCATTCTAATGCCGTACCACCAATTCCAAATCGAGAAGAAAGGCGCGAAAATAAAATACAGTGATCAACAGTGTCAAATGCCGCCGAAAGATCAAGGAGTAACAAAATCACTGATAGACCTTCTACGTCAACCTCATACATTGCAATTCCCTACTTGAAATAATTTTGTATCGCCGGAAAGTGCTTTGTTTGTAATTTTACGGTTTCTAATGTTGTGATTTGCAAAAAAGCTTTCTGTCAGCTCACGAGTTTTTCTGGTATTACACCATCTATGCGCACCTTGGTGAACAGCAAAGCACCTGAAAACACAAAGCAGGCAAATCTTTTTGTTTCTCAACCACGCTGGTAAAATTCCCGCCCCAATTTTCGGAGGCTGTTCCGGGTCCAAAACTGCTTTAGCTTCAACCATAAGGTGGTTTTCAAAAACCCATTTAGTATCCGGAGCCTCAATTCTCTCTCATCGAATACGTTCTTCTTCTTTTCTTTGAACCATTTTGCTGTTGCTCTCAAATTTTCAAACCAGGGGCTTGCATTGTCTTTGTAATCTGCCATGGTCTCTTCGTTTTCAATGTTTCTAAGTTTGTAAGCATAACTGTATCTTAGCTTGTGAATTTTATCAACAGCTTTTTCCAATTTGCTCATTATCTTTGGCGCAAGAAAATTTTCAACCCCTTCGAAAAAACGCCAGTTAATAATTCTTTTTGCTCCTTCTTCTTCAACGTCGCCTTCAGAACTAAACTCTCCAATCAATGTTTGATATTTATGTTCAGGGTGGTAACGATCATAATGCATTGAATGAAAAGGGTCGAACTCCTCCAAACCCTTTGGCGTTTTCTTTCTGTTCTTTGACCTTCTAGGGGGAGGTTTTGGAAAATATTCCCCTGGAAGCAATGGCTGAAGTAGCCTCCTTTTGATTTCTTCCCAAATCGGCTCGTCTACAATATTTTTTTACAACTTTTTGAAATGGAATTTCTACTTCCATTTCAGCAAGCAGCTGTTCGATATACTTGTCCATCTCCGCCACTGTAAATTTTCCGCGTTAGTATAGGTAATCAAATTTGTCCAATTGGTTGATTTTTTTTTCGGGAAACCCCTTCCTCTCCAAGTAGTATAACGAGTGTCAGAAATGAGTAGAGTTTTTTCGCACCCGAGCGGGAACGCGCGAGGGTGCGAAGAAACTCTACTCATTTTGACACTCGTTAAACTACTACTTAACTTCATTTACACATAATCCACTTCATTATGTACGAGTAAGAAATAATTCTACTGAAACTAATAATAATAATAATAGTAATAATATGATTTGTATAGCGCCATTTCTGTTTAAGAGGGTATTCTAAATGACTAAAATTAAATTAAAACTATTAAAATAAATTACATATAATGGTAAACTAAGAAAAGATCATAGAGGGACGTACATCCTTTTTTAGCCAATGACGTCACGTTAGTGACGTCATATGGCTACTGTCAGAACCTAAAAATCAACGATAGACGGATAGACGTACGTACGTGCGATGTCTGTCTTACGATTTGTGAGGCTGGGGGGATATTCTGTGAGACGATGGGTGGGGGTGTGCACCGGGACACTGAAAGTCTTACCTTATCAGCGGCACAAACCCATACAGCTAATGTTATGGGAGTAAGACCCCCGGGCTTTGAAGTGTTTTGCATTCGCAAGTGTGGATCTACTTCGAATGCCTGTTTTGTGTACGTGAGGTCTGGCAGGATTTTATTCGCGTTGTAGTCCTGTGTTTACTTAGCTGAAGTACATTTTTCCACAGCAGCAAATACAAGACGGACTTGCCAATTTGAGATGTTGTATGAACAGAACGTGGAAATTAACGTTACATCGATCCCTAATTAACAGTGAAAGAAACAATATTTAAAGCCCAAGTTTATAACGATAGTGAAAAGAGTAGAGTAAAACAGCATAAAATTTTTCGGGATTATCTCTCGGTAACAGCGAATCTAAAATTTGCAGTGTCATTTTTGTGTGCGCGTCATAAAACATGAACCCAATTAAAACTAAATCGGAAATTGCGCGGCTTGTTGCTAGCTATTCTTAAAACTGAAAAACTTGAATGAAACTAGTATTAAAATCCAAGTCACAGTGGTGATCAAGGAATTAGAGGATGGATGTAGTAAAATCTTAACAAGATACTAAACGTTATTTCGGGGTTATTCATAGCTCAAAGTGTAAGGCGTATGTTGAGAAATTTGCATAGTTGACAGCTGTAATTTCAGCCTTATAAGGAATGTAACGCAACACTTGAAACATCTCGAACCGACCGAAACAGTACCGAAAGATTAACAACAACAGATATGTGACAAAGCATTCTAACAGAGACCTGTTGGATCTACTGGAAAGCGAGCTGAATTTGAACATTTTCGTACTGTTCGAAGGTAAAGCAAACGAAATTTATTCGGCTGTAGGTTGAGACTCCAAATAAACACGTGAGCTAAAAATAACTTTGTACCGTGGAAAAGTTACAAATGTAAACATACTTTGGTCGATTTGTGAAGCAAAGAGACGAAAATTATTATAGCCGACTTGATTACAAAGCAAGCAACTTCAAATAACAGGGGAAATAAATATAGTTGCAAAACTATTTCAGTCGTGTTTATAAACGCTAGTTCAAACCGATTTCGAACGAAAATATTGTGGATACAAGAAACGCCGTTTGATGGCAGACTCCTGTTTTGACAATACAATGTACTAAGAACGTAAGTGGTTGCGTGAAACGTCTGAAACCTTACAAATTAAACAAAGTAAAGCGAGTCGCGTGTCACGCAAATCACGCAGAGCGTCAAAACGGCACCCTTTAGAAAGTTGACCGTTTATGAGCACTGAAAAGTATTGGATATTCGCCGGTAGAAGTAAGAAATTAAAAGGTTCAACTGCAACTTGCATTTATTTCTGAAGTAAAATTGTTAACTTTCCACTGATCTTTGCCTAAATTATGTATGCAATATTTTTCGACGGTGAGTTTAAGTTTAAGTTTACTTGTTTTTGTCTGTGTTCTTTGAAGAACCGTGAAACAAAGAGCTTTGTTCGGTTTTTTTTTTACTCCGCGTAGTCACGCTGCTGAATCATTACCAGGTTTTATAGTGGATAACCACAAGATCTTTTTGATGGTGGTGGTGGGGGGGGGGGGGGGGGCTGAGGGGTTAGGGCGGGACTTACCGGAGGTGTAAAGTCCCATAGGTTGTCAGGACAAATTTCACCATATTGTGAAAAAAAACGTCATTGGCTCTGCGCGTATTGCGCACCTATGTTTAGTTGTGAGACTATCACTTGCTAGGCATTTCAATGTGCAAGGACACTCACATTTTTCACGTTTCCATTGTCTTTAACGAAAAGGACATTTTGTTTCAAATATGTTTTTTTTTTCATTAAACCTGATAAATCAACCAAATTCAGTCTCAAACGAGTAAGATTTGTCATGATAAACGATTTGAGATATTTTAGTTAACTCTTTCCCGTCAAGACTAGTATCTTCCCGACGTTAACGTCGGGAACCATTGAACCACTCCTGATGTCATCATTTTTGACGTTACCAAATTGTTTTGATAAGCAGCTAATACAGCAAGGACAGATCCATCAATATGTGTGTCCATTTTGAATATCGACTAAATTCTGGTAGAGCTATACCAGAAAAAACGTGTCCAATTTTGGGTGCAAAGTTGGGGGAAAATAGGCCAAGTCACCTAGTTGATCAATGTTCCATTTCCAGGTTTTTTGAAGGACTGAGGCCAAAACTTTTCCAGTGGATAGAAAGGGGATAAGGTGTAGAAGATAAAGAGAAAAGAAAGGGAGAGAAAAAGGAAAGCAAAAGAAGCGAGAAAAAAATTGGAAATGAATCAGCAAAAAAAAAAAAAAGAAGTCCAAATTTTGGCTTATGCGCATGCGTGAAATCAAAATATTGTACAATTTACAACAGAAGCTGGCTCAAAATCTAGCTAAATTGTAAGAAAACGCTTTTGTAGCAAAGTTTAGTGGCATTTGGCAACATAGCACTCAAAAAACCGCTTTAACGGTAAAAAATGCGTTTTTTAAGGAAAAAAATCGGACGGGAAAGGGTTAAAGTTTTTGTTTTAGTTCAATCAATTCAAGGATCTTTCCCATCATTTTACATGAATAAAACACAGACGAATCAAAGAGAGTAGCGCCTTCACGTGTGTCTATCTTAAAGGGGACCTCCCTTGAAATGATTGATTGACGTTTGAATTTCCTGCAAGCTGCCATTTTGAATTTTTATGATGTCATACGGTTGTGGCTATAATAAAGACGCAACTTTCTTTAGTATTTAACAGCATGGGCAACCCTATGATGTTATAACAATTTCAAATTGTAGTGTAAGGGAAAAATCAAAAGATAAAATAAGTGGTATTCATATGCTTTTCTTGGTGCTCTAACACTTTCTTTCCACTTGTCTTCCCTTGAAGGATGGTCCTGCTAATAGGCATGTATTTTTGCAAAGGTTATGACTTTGGGGAAAAGTAGATCTTAACAAGGGTTATTGAAACCCAAAAAAAGAAAAATGTGGGTAACCACTCATTTCTCAGAGATAATTAAGCAACCATTATTCTAAAAATGCGTTTAAATACAAAGAATGTAAGTCAATTTCTTTCCAAATTTAAGCTCAATTATCTCTGAAAAATGCGTGGCTACCGCAAATTTTATTTTTGGATTCTGATAGCCCTTGCTAAGATCTGCTTTTTCCACCGCGCAAAAATATTGTTGTATTAGGGGGCACATTCCTTAAGAAACCGGAATATCCCGAGATGCGCAGAACGTATGTGCAGTAACAAAAGGAGGCATTGTCCTTAAGAGTCCATTGTATAATGATGGTATTTCTTTGCAATTTTTGTTTCCAGCATTATGCTAGTCGCAGTGGTCATGAAGATGTCTGCCAGTTGCTCCTTGAAAGAGGGGCAGATGTAAATGCTCAAACGAGGTCAGGTAAAATATCTTCCTTGCACAGGGCTGCATACTCTGGACACGCTGCTGTGGTAAAGCTTCTCATAAAATATGGAGCTGATCCCAGGCTGTGTGACTGTGATGGACAAACACCGTTACATAAGGTAATTTGATCACTAGTGGTAACAATAAATCTGCCGTGAATTTAAGTGGCTGTTACGTCTCCTATCCAATGTTGCAAATTATTGTTCTTAGTATAGCCTTTTTGATATTTATTTCGATAGCTTGGAATCTAGGCATTGTTTAATATGTTTTATAATTCAGTAATTGTTTCAATAGTTGTAACCCAGGCATTGTTTCACGAGTTCTTTTTTTAAAACTAACCATTGTTTGAATAGTTTTTTCAACTCATCAATTTAATAGTTGTTTCTTAAGCCATTGTTTGAGTAGTTTATAATATTTCTCTTGTTTCAATACTTCTAAATCTACCCATTGTTTAAATACCTTTTATGCCAACGCGTTGTGGACCTATACAATCACGTCTTTCCTATCAACTTCTACTGTTTCTGTTAGCCTGAATTAAGGATAAAAATTATTGAAACAATGGTTCGATTTCCCAGATATTTTGAGATAAGAAATTATTGAAACAATGACTCGATTTCCTAGATAAAAAAGGATTAAAACAATGCTTACATTTGCTTTAATTTCAAGAGAACAACTCATTAAAACAACAGGTGGATTTCCCGGGAAACAAATGATTGAAACTATGGTTAGATTTGCCTCAATGCGAAGAGAAAAACTCACTAAAACAACGGTTGGATTTCTTAGATCAAAAAGGATTAAAACTATGGTTAGATTTGCTTCAATTTCAAGGCAAAAACTCATTGAAACAACGGTTGGATTTCCGAGATAAAAAGAGATTGATACTATGGCTAGATTTGGTTCACCTTCAAGACAAAAATTCATTGAAACAACGGTTAGATTTCCGAGATAAACAAGGGTTGAAACTGTGGTTAGATGTACCTCAATTTCAGGACAACATTTTATTGAAATAATGGTGGATTTCCTAGAAAAAAAGGTATTGAAACTATGGTTAGATTTGCTTTCATTTGAAGACAAAAACTCATTGAAACAATGGTAGGATCTCCTAGATAACAAGAGATTGATACTATGGTTAGATTTGCTTCAATTTGAAGACAAAAACTCTTTGAAACACGGTTGGATTTCTCAGATAAGAAAGGATTAAAACTATCGTTAGATTCGCTTCAAATTCAAGAGAAAAACTTACTGAAACAACGGTTGCATTTCCCAGATAAAAAACGATTGAAACTATTGTTAGATTTTCCTTAATTTCCAGAGAAATTTCATTAAAAAAATGGTTGAATTTCCGAGATAAAAAAGGATTAAAACTATGGCTAGATTTGCTTCAATTTCCAGACAAAAACTCATTGAAACAACGGTTGGATTTCCGAGATAAAAAGAGATTGAAACTATGGTTAGATTTGGTTCAATTTAAGACAAAAATTCGTTGAAACAACGGTTAGATTTCCGAGATGAGAAAGGATTGAAACTATGGTTAAATGTCCCCCAATTTCAAGAGAAAATTTTGTTGAAATAATGGTTGGATTTCACAGATAAAAACATGTTGAACCTATGGTTAGATTTGCTTTAATTTGAAGACAAAACTTATTGAAACAAGGGGTGGATTTCCAAGATAAAAGAAAAACATTGAAACTATGGTTAGAGGTCCCTCAATTTCAAGACAAAAGTGTATTGAAATAATGGTTGGATTTCCCAGATAAAAAGTATTGAAACTGTGGTTAGATTTGCTTTAATTTAAAGAGAAAAACTCATTGAAATAACGATTGGATTTCCGAGATAAAAAACGGATTAAAACTGTGATTAGATTTGCTTCAATTTCAACACAAAAACTCATTGAAACAACGGTTGGATTTCCCAGATAAGAAAGGATTAAAACTATGGTTAGATTTGCTTCAATTTCAAGGCAAAAACTCATTGAAACAGCGGTTGAATTTTGAGTTAAAAAAAGGATTGAAACTATGCTTAGATTTCCCTCAATTTCAAGAGAAAATTTCATTGAAATAATGGTTGGATTTCCCAGATGAAAAAGGATTGAAACTATGGTTAGATGTGCTTCAATTTCAAGAGAAAAACTCATTAAAACAACGGTTAGATTTCCGAGATAAAAAAGGGATTGAAACTGTGGTTAGATTTGCTTCAATTTCAAGACAAAAACTCATTGAAACAACAGTTGGATTGCCGAGCAAGAGAGGATAAAGGGGTAAGAGAGTTAATCCCCCATACTGGCCCTTTCCCCATCCTAATCCCTCTCAAGTTATTTTTAGATCTCCTCTGAGATCCGGTATCCCCATGAGGGTTACAAAATAGCCAATCATATGTCATGAATTTTAGCCGCGTTGACAACTGAGCCCATTCCCACGCACTGGCTTCGCGATCGTCGCGAATTGACCTTCAAACAAAATGGCGGAACATGCGGGAAGGGGGGCTTGTATTCATTTTGTAGACGAACGTGAGTTTAAGGAAGTATCGGTAGTAGGAAAACGAAGATTGCGAAAGAATCGTCCGTCAGGATTTGTTTTAGAGCCTAACTGTGCGGAAAGATCAAGCGAGGACGACGAAGTTGACTGCAGCAGTGAGCTCGAGATCGAGAGCGACGAGGCCGAAAATGAAATACAAGGGAGCTGCAGCTCTGGAGAAATCTCAGAAGACGAAGGAAGCAAAAGTAAAAGGCCAAGGAGAGTAATAACAACGAATCGAAAGTCAAGGGCTTCGACTTCAGAACCAACAACCCGGGCGCGAAAAGCGAAAAACAACCTAACTGAAGACGAAGTTGATAGTATGTAGAGGGTCCTGAAGGGGTAAAATGGGAACTGGGATTGGTCTGTTTTTGTCCTGGGAAAATGGGATTTAGGTCACTGGGAATGGGATTTGGTCTCTGGGAATGGGAGAAAAAATGTCAAAAATGGGAATGGGATAAATATTTTGTAACCATGACCAGTCGAGACATCACTTATTTCCTGGGGTTGAGACGTTAAAAAATTGCACCTTGTTCGTGTCAATTTTTAGCACGTTTAGCCATCATCCCCGAATGGTCTTGATTTGCGGTCAACGATATTTGTGTACAGCGGTGCGTGTAAAGCCAAAAGTCTGATGCATATTTCTCTGATACAAACAACATGGTGGAAGAAACGGCGCTGTCGTGCAATACTCGCACGTTGTCGTGGAAGTTAAGTACTTTTCTACTCAAAATGTTGTCATACACACCGAGAACTGTAAACTGGAATTACCATTGGATTGTTCAACGACCCAGATGGAGAGGAATATTCGTAGAATGTGTGACATAGAGAAATCGAGTAGACGAAGAGGATCTGCAGATTTTGCTGTCGAAGTGTTTTACATCGACTTCATTGAGGCAAGAAGTAACCAATAACCAGAAACGAGGAAGCTGAAATGAGGGCGTGGGCTAAAATGCATGGTAAACCCGTCAGACAACGAAATGTAAGACAAAATAACACAATGGACGGGGCGGGCACTTTGCCTCTGAACTTAAGCTTACATGAAACTGAAACGGTCCTGAAACCAGTCAATTGAAATTTACTGAAAGCTGTACAAAGAGTTCCAAGCGAAAGTGATGAGCCGCCTAATTCAAATGAGGATGTCAGTTTACCACCAAAGTCTCCTAACAACGAACAGGTAGACAGCTTTTTGCTAGTGACAGTGACAGTGACTCCAAAGAAGAGGTAGACAGCGCTCTTGGAACAACACTGAGAATGATCCGTTCGTCCAGGCTTGGAAGAATAAGAACACTTACAAGTCGAATGCAGGCAGGAATGACAGGAATGTGAAGTGGCATGAACATGTTACCTAAATATTAAAAATATAATAATAATAAATCACTATAACTTCCCTACTTGCACGTTTTACCAGTCTAAAAGGATCCTATCGTCTTCAGAACATCTTCGCATATCCTCGTGTATTTTTGGGCCTTTGTTGGGTCGTATTTAGAAGCCGTATTTTTGCGGATGCTAAGAGAAAAGAGCTGGTATGTATGACACTGGGATTTTTTCTGAATTCTGCTAATGGGAATGGGATTTGAATACTGGGAAGTGGGATTTGGAAAAAAATTGGGCTGGGAAATGGGATTGGTACCCCCCCTTCAGGACCCTCTATGTAAAATGACAGGCCAAACGCGACTCCCGCCAGTGCGCTTAAGTTATTCCAGCCTTCAAAATAAAGCTTTCTTAAGTACTTTCGTAACAGCCCTGTCCTTTTGATCAAGATGATCTAAAGGCGACACAATTGTGCCGGTAAATTGTGTGGTTGACCTGGAGGGCACACTCAAGCTGTGACATATACTGTTTGGAGGGTTTTATGTTACTTTCTTAGAGCCGTTTCAAGTCTTTGTGCCGTTGTGTGTGCTAGCTCTTTGGCAATTAGTTAGCTTTTTGGGCTCAGAGTAATTGCAAGATTGCTTAAAGCTGCTTAAAAGAGTGATGTTCCCTGAAAGGATGCCAAGTTTCTAAGCCCGTGATTAGATGTTTGTTTGCGGTTATGTGCAAGTCATGTAACTTTATTTATCGCGAATGTCTAAGGGGCCGATTACATGAGCCGGGCTGGCTCGGTAGAAGGGCTGGCTCTGTCTGCCGAGATGACTGCTCAGCTCGGTATTACATGAGGCGAGCCAGCCCGCCTACGGCTAAATTTAGAAGCTGTCGTGTGAAAAGATGGGTACATCGAAGAGCATGAATCAAGCGTTTTTATTCTCGCTAATCCATTATTTTGGCGTATCATTTTCAGTTTTACGTAGCTTTATGGTCTGATAAACCTTTATGTGTTATATAGAAAGAGAAATATCGATCTTCTGGTGAGCCATTTTGCTCTGAAGCGAAATTTAGTGACGAGAGAATGTTGGCTCGGCAATCGCGATTACATGGTAAATTTTCCTCCCGGCATCGCGATGCCGGGATCCCAGTTAGCCGGGCTGAAATTTTTCCATGTAATCGCAAAGTTGATTTTTAGTGTGTTTCACAGACGTGCCGAGATCCTGGCAAACCGAGCCAGCCCGGCTAAGCGGGCCAGCCCGCCTCATGTAATCGGCCCCTAAGGGATCCAAGATATTCTGAGACTGTTGCAGTCTCCTTTGATCATGTGGAAGCTACGGCTTCTTGCGCTGTCGTTTTAACTCCTCTTTCATGGTTGTGGTTCTAGAAATAGAATTGCTTGGAGTTTTAAAACATTGCACCTCCATTGTCTTGTGGCGTTACTAGCATCCAACAGATACATCTCCAGCAGTTTAAAAAAACTCATTGAAATAACGATTGGATTTCCGAGATAAAAAACGGATTAAAACTGTGGTTAGATTTGCTTCAACTTCAAGACAAAAACTCATTGAAACAACGGTTGAATTTCCCAGATAAAAAAGGATTGAAACTATCGTTAGATTGGCTTAAATTTCAAGACAAAAACTTATTGAAACAATGGTTGGATTTCCAAGAGAAGAAAGGATTGAAACTATGGTTAGGTTTTCTTTAATGATAAGACAAAAACTCATTGAAACAACTGTTGGATTTCCGAGATAAGAAAAGATTGAAACTATGGTTAGATTTGCTTCAATTTCAAGACAAAAACTCATTGAAACAACGGTTGGATTTCCAAGGTAAAAAAGGATTGAAACTATGGTTAGATTGGCTTAAATTTCAAGACACAAACTCATTGAAACAACGGTTGGATTTCCAAGAGAAGAAAGGATTGAAACTATGGTTAGATTGGCTTAAATTTCAAGACAAAAACTCATTGAAACAACGGTTGGATTTCCAAGAGAAGAAAGGATTGAAACTATGGTTAGATTTTCTTTAATTATAAGACAAAAACTCATTGAAACAACGGTTGGATTTCCCAGGTAAAAAAGGATTGAAACTATGGTTAGATTGGCTTAAATTTCAAGACAAAAACTCATTGAAACAACGGTTGGATTTCCAAGAGAAGAAAGGATTGAAACTATGGTTAAATTTTCTTTAATTATAAGACAAAAACTCATTGAAACAACTGTTGGATTTCCGAGATAAGAAAAGATTGAAACTATGGTTAGATTTGCTTCAATTTCAAGACAAAAACTCATTGAAACAACGGTTGGATTTCCCAGGTAAAAAAGGATTGAAACTATGGTGAGATTGGCTTTAATTTCAAGACAAAAACTCATTGAAACAACGGTTGGATTTCCAAGAGAAGAAAGGATTGAAACTATGGTTAGATTTTCTTTAATTATAAGACAAAAACTCATTGAAACAACTGTTGGATTTCCGAGATAAGAAAAGATTGAAACTATGGTTAGATTTGCTTCAATTTCAAGACAAAAACTCATTGAAACAATGGTTGGATTTCCCAGGTAAAAAAGGATTGAAACTATGGTGAGATTGGCTTAAATTTCAAGACAAAAACTCATTGAAACAACGGTTGGATTTCCAAGAGAAGAAAGGATTGAAACTATGGTTAGATTTTCTTTAATTATAAGACAAAAACTCATTGAAACAACTGTTGGATTTGCGAGATAAAAAAGGATTAAACTACCAGTAGATTTGCTTCAATTTCAAGACAAAAACTCATTCCAACAACGGTTGGATTTTCCAGATAAGAAACGACTGAAAATATGGTTAGATTGGCTTGTATTTGAAGATACAAACTCATTGAAAAAACGGTTGGATTTCCGAGATAAGAAAAGATTGAGACCATGGTTAGATTTCCTTCAATCCCAAGACAAAAACTCATTGAAACAACGGTTGGATTTCTTTGGTAAAAAGGATTAAAACTATGTTTAGATTTCCTTCGATTTCAAGAGAAAAACTCATTGAAATAACGGTTGGATTTCCGAGATAACAAAGGATTCAAACTATGGTTAGATTTGCTTCAATTTCAAGACAAAAACTCATTGAAACAACGGTTGGATTTCCCAGGTAAAAAAGGATTGAAACTATGGTTAGATTGGCTTTAATTTCAAGACAAAAACTCATTGAAACAACGGTTGGATTTCCAAGAGAAGAAAGGATTGCAACTATGGTTAGATTTTCTTTAATTATAAGAAAAAAACTCATTGAAACAACTCTTGGATTTCCGAGATAAGAAAAGATTGAAACTATGGTTAGATTTGCTTTCAATTTCTATGGTTAGATTTTCTTTAATTATAAGACAAAAACTCATTGAAACAACGGTTGGATTTCCAAGAGAAGAAAGGATTGAAACTATGGTTAGATTGGCTTAAATTTCAAGACAAAAGCTCATTGAAACAACGGTTGGATTTCCAAGAGAAGAAAGGATTGAAACTATGGTTAGATTTTCTTTAATTATAAGACAAAAACTTATTGAAACAACGGTTCGATTTCCCAGGTAAAAAAGGATTGAAACTATGGTTAGATTTGCTTCAATTTCAAGACAAAAACTCATTAAAACAACGGTTGGATTTCCCAGGTAAAAAAGGATTGAAACTATGGTGAGATTGGCTTTAATTTCAAGACAAAAACTCATTAAAACAACGGTTGGATTTCCGAGATAAGAAAAGATTGAGACTATGCTTAGATTTCCTTCAATTTCAAGACAAAAACTCATTGAAACAACGGTTGGATTTCTTAGGTAAAAAGGATTAAAACTATGTTTAGATTTCCTTCGATTTCAAGAGAAAAACTCATTGAAATAACGGTTGGATTTCCGAGATAACAAAGGATTGCAACTATGGTTAGATTGGCTTAAATTTCAAGACAAAAACTCATTGAAACAACGGTTGGATTTCCAAGAAAAGAAAGGATTGAAACTATGGTTAGATTTTCTTTAATTATAAAACAAAAACTCATTGAAACAACGGTTCGATTTCCCAGGTAAAAAAGGATTGAAACTATGGTTAGATTTGCTTCAATTTCAAGACAAAAACTCATTAAAACAACGGTTGGATTTCCCAGGTAAAAAAGGATTGAAACTATGGTGAGATTGGCTTTAATTTCAAGACAAAAACTCATTGAAACAACGGTTGGATTTCCGAGATAAGAAAAGATTGAGACCATGGTAAGATTTCCTTCAATTTCAAGACAAAAACTCATTGAAACAACGGTTGGATTTCTTAGGTAAAAAGGATTAAAACTATGTTTAGATTTCCTTCGATTTCAAGAGAAAAACTCATTGAAATAACGGTTGGATTTCCGAGATAACAAAGGATTCAAACTATGGTTAGATTTGCTTCAATTTCAAGACAAAAACTCATTGAAACAACGGTTGGATTTTCCAGGTAAAAAATGATTGAAACTATGGTTAGATTGGCTTTAATTTCAAGACAAAAACTCATTGAAACAACGGTTGGATTTCCAAGAGAAGAAAGGATTGAAACTATGGTTAGATTTTCTTTAATTATAAGACAAAAACTCATTGAAACAATTGTTGGATTCCGAGATAAGACAAGATTGAAACTATGGTAAGATTTGCTTCAATTTCAAGACAAAAACTCATTGAAACAACGGTTGGATTTTCCGGGTAAAAAAGGATTGAAACTATGGTGAGATTGGCTTTAATTTCAAGACAAAAACTCATTGAAACAACGGTTGGATTTCCGAGATAAGAAAAGATTGAGACCATGGTTAGATTTCCTTCAATTTGAAGACAAAAACTCATTGAAACAACGGTTGGATTTCTTAGGTAAAAAGGATTAAAACTATGTTTAGATTTCCTTCGATTTCAAGAGAAAAACTCATTGAAATAACGGTTGGATTTCCGAGATAACAAAGGATTCAAACTATGGTTAGATTTGCTTCAATTTCAAGACAAAAACTCATTGAAACAACGGTTGGATTTTCCAGCTAAAAAAGGATTGAAACTATGGTTAGATTGGCTTTAATTTCAAGACAAAAACTCATTGAAACAACGGTTGGATTTCCAAGAGAAGAAAGGATTGAAACTATGGTTAGATTTTCTTTAATTATAAGACAAAAACTCATTGAAACAACTGTTGGATTCCGAGATAAGACAAGATTGAAACTATGGTAAGATTTGCTTCAATTTCAAGACAAAAACTCATTGAAACAACGGTTGGATTTTCCAGGTAAAAAAGGATTGAAACTATGGTTAGATTGGCTTTAATTTCAAGACAAAAACTCATTGAAACAACGGTTGGATTTCCAAGAGAAGAAAGGATTGAAACTATGGTTAGATTTTCTTTAATTATAAGACAAAAACTCATTGATACAACGGTTGGATTTCCCAGGTAAAAGGATTGAAACTATGGTGAGATTGGCTTTAATTTCAAGACAAAAACTCATTGAAACAACGGTTGGATTTCCAAGAGAAGAAAGGATTGAAACTATGGTTAGATTTTCTTTAATTATAAGACAAAAACTCATTGAAACAACTGTTGGATTTCCGAGATAAGAAAAGATTGAAACTATGGTTAGATTTGCTTCAATTTCAAGACAAAACTCATTGAAACAATGGTTGGATTTCCCAGGTAAAAAAGGATTGAAACTATGGTGAGATTGGCTTAAATTTCAAGACAAAACCTCATTGAAACAACGGTTGGATTTCCAAGAGAAGAAAGGATTGAAACTATGGTTAGATTTTCTTTAATTATAAGACAAAAACTCATTGAAACAACTGTTGGATTTGCGAGATAAAAAAGGATTAAACTACCAGTAGATTTGCTTCAATTTCAAGACAAAAACTCATTATAAGACAAAAACTCATTGAAACAACGGTTGGATTTCCAAGAGAAGAAAGGATTGAAACTATGGTTACATTTTCTTTAATTATAAGACAAAAACTCATTGAAACAACTGTTGGATTTCCGAGATAAGAAAAGATTGAAACTATGGTTAGATTTGCTTCAATTTGAAGACAAAAACTCATTGAAACAATGGTTGGATTTCCCAGGTAAAAAAGGATTGAAAGTATGGTGAGATTGGCTTAAATTTCAAGACAAAAACTCATTGAAACAACGGTTGGATTTCCAAGAGAAGAAAGGATTGAAAGTGTGGTTAGATTTTCTTTAATTAGAAGACAAAAACTCATTGAAACAACTGTTGGATTTCGGAGATAAGAAAAGATTGAAACTATGGTTAGATTTGCTTCAATTTCAAGACAAAAACTCATTGAAACAATGGTTGGATTTCCCAGGTAAAAAAGGATTGAAACTATGGTGAGATTGGCTTAAATTTCAAGACAAAACCTCATTGAAACAACGGTTGGATTTCGAAGAGAAGAAAGGATTGAAACTATGGTTAGATTTTCTTTAATTATAAGACAAAAACTCATTGAAACAACTGTTGGATTTGCGAGATAAAAAAGGATTAAACTACCAGTAGATTTGCTTCAATTTCAAGACAAAAACTCATTCAAACAACGGTTTGATTTCTTTGGTAAAAAGGATTAAAACTATGTTTAGATTTCCTTCGATTTCAAGAGAAAAACTCATTGAAATAACGGTTGGATTTCCGAGATAACAAAGGATTCAAACTATGGTTAGATTTGCTTCAATTTCAAGACAAAAACTCATTGAAACAACGGTTGGATTTCCCAGGTAAAAAAGGATTGAAACTATGGTTAGATTGGCTTTAATTTCAAGACAAAAACTCATTGAAACAACGGTTGGATTTCCAAGAGAAGAAAGGATTGAAACTATGGTTAGATTTTCTTTAATTATAAGACAAAAACTCATTGAAACAACTGTTGGATTCCGAGATAAGACAAGATTGAAACTATGGTAAGATTTGCTTCAATTTCAAGACAAAAACTCATTGAAACAACGGTTGGATTTTCCAGGTAAAAAAGGATTGAAACTATGGTTAGATTGGCTTTAATTTCAAGACAAAAACTCATTGAAACAACGGTTGGATTTCCAAGAGAAGAAAGGATTGAAACTATGGTTAGATTTTCTTTAATTATAAGACAAAAACTCATTGAAACAACTGTTGGATTTGCGAGATAAAAAAGGATTAAACTACCAGTAGATTTGCTTCAATTTCAAGACAAAAACTCATTGAAACAATGGTTGGATTTCTTTGGTAAAAAGGATTAAACCTATGTTTAGATTTCCTTCGATTTCAAGAGAAAAACTCATTGAAATAACGGTTGGATTTCCGAGATAACAAGGGATTCAAACTATGGTTAGATTTGCTTCAATTTCAAGACAAAAACTCATTGAAACAACGGTTGGATTTCCCAGGTAAAAAAGGATTGAAACTATGGTTAGATTGCCTTTAATTTCAAGACAAAAACTCATTGAAACAACGGTTGGATTTCCAAGAGAAGAAAGGATTGCAACTATGGTTAGATTTTCTTTAATTATAAGACAAAAACTCATTGAAACAACTGTTGGATTTCCCAGATAAGAAAAGATTGAAACTATGGTTAGATTTGCTTCAATTTCAAGACAAAACCTCATTGAAACAACGGTTGGATTTCCCAGGGAAAAAAGGATTGAAACTATGGTTAGATTGGCTTTAATTTCAAGACAAAAACTCATTGAAACAACGGTTGGATTTCCAAGAGAAGAAAGGATTGAAACTATGGTTAGATTTTCTTTAATTATAAGACAAAGACTCATTGAAACAACGGTTGGATTTCCCAGGTAAAAAAGGATTGAAACTATGATTAGATTGGCTTAAATTTCAAGACAAAAACTCATTGAAACAACGGTTGGATTTCCCAGGTAAAAAAGGATTGGAATTATCGTTAGATTTGCTTAAATTTCAAGAGAGAAACTCATTGAAACAACGGTTAGATTTTCCAGGTAAAAAAGGATTGAAACTATGTTTAGAGTTCCTTCAATTATAAGACAATAACTCATTGAAACAACTGTTGGATTTCCGAGATAAGAAAAGATTGAAACTATGGTTAGATTTGCTTCAATTTCAAGACAAAAACTCATTGAAACAACGGTTGGATTTCCAAGAGAAGAAAGGATTGAAACTATGGTTAAATTTTCTTTAATTATAAGACAAAAACTCATTGAAACAACTGTTGGATTTCCGAGATAAGAAAAGATTGAAACTATGGTTAGATTTGCTTCAATTTGAAGACAAAAACTCATTGAAACAATGGTTGGATTTCCCAGGTAAAAAAGGATTGAAAGTATGGTGAGATTGGCTTAAATTTCAAGACAAAAACTCATTGAAACAACGGTTGGATTTCCAAGAGAAGAAAGGATTGAAAGTATGGTTAGATTTTCTTTAATTATAAGACAAAAACTCATTGAAACAACTGTTGGATTTCCGAGATAAGAAAAGATTGAAACTATGGTTAGATTTGCTTCAATTTCAAGACAAAAACTCATTGAAACAATGGTTGGATTTCCCAGGTAAAAAAGGATTGAAACTATGGTGAGATTGGCTTAAATTTCAAGACAAAACCTCATTGAAACAACGGTTGGATTTCCAAGAGAAGAAAGGATTGAAACTATGGTTAGATTTTCTTTAATTATAAGACAAAAACTCATTGAAACAACTGTTGGATTTGCGAGATAAAAAAGGATTAAACTACCAGTAGATTTGCTTCAATTTCAAGACAAAAACTCATTATAAGACAAAAACTCATTGAAACAACGGTTGGATTTCCAAGAGAAGAAAGGATTGAAACTATGGTTAAATTTTCTTTAATTATAAGACAAAAACTCATTGAAACAACGGTTGGATTTCCAAGAGAAGAAAGGATTGAAACTATGGTTAAATTTTCTTTAATTATAAGACAAAAACTCATTGAAACAACGGTTGGATTTCCCAGGTAAAAAAGGATTGAAACTATGGTGAGATTGGCTTTAATTTCAAGACAAAAACTCATTGAAACAACGGTTGGATTTCCAAGAGAAGAAAGGATTGAAACTATGGTTAGATTTTCTTTAATTATAAGACAAAAACTCATTGAAACAACTGTTGGATTTCCGAGATAAGAAAAGATTGAAACTATGGTTAGATTTGCTTCAATTTCAAGACAAAAACTCATTGAAACAATGGTTGGATTTCCCAGGTAAAAAAGGATTGAAACTATGGTGAGATTGGCTTAAATTTCAAGACAAAACCTCATTGAAACAACGGTTGGATTTCCAAGAGAAGAAAGGATTGAAACTATGGTTAGATTTTCTTTAATTATAAGACAAAAACTCATTGAAACAACTGTTGGATTTGCGAGATAAAAAAGGATTAAACTACCAGTAGATTTGCTTCAATTTCAAGACAAAAACTCATTATAAGACAAAAACTCATTGAAACAACGGTTGGATTTCCAAGAGAAGAAAGGATTGAAACTATGGTTAAATTTTCTTTAATTATAAGACAAAAACTCATTGAAACAACGGTTGGATTTCCAAGAGAAGAAAGGATTGAAACTATGGTTAAATTTTCTTTAATTATAAGACAAAAACTCATTGAAACAACGGTTGGATTTCCCAGGTAAAAAAGGATTGAAACTATGGTGAGATTGGCTTTAATTTCAAGACAAAAACTCATTGAAACAACGGTTGGATTTCCAAGAGAAGAAAGGATTGAAACTATGGTTAGATTTTCTTTAATTATAAGACAAAAACTCATTGAAACAACTGTTGGATTTCCGAGATAAGAAAAGATTGAAACTATGGTTAGATTTGCTTCAATTTCAAGACAAAAACTCATTGAAACAATGGTTGGATTTCCCAGGTAAAAAAGGATTGAAACTATGGTGAGATTGGCTTAAATTTCAAGACAAAACCTCATTGAAACAACGGTTGGATTTCGAAGAGAAGAAAGGATTGAAACTATGGTTAGATTTTCTTTAATTATAAGACAAAAACTCATTGAAACAACTGTTGGATTTGCGAGATAAAAAAGGATTAAACTACCAGTAGATTTGCTTCAATTTCAAGACAAAAACTTATTCCAACGACGGTTGGATTTCCCAGATAAAAAAGGACTGAAAATATGGTTAGATTGGCTTGTATTTGAAGATACAAACTCATTGAAACAACGGTTGGATTTCCGAGATAAGAAAAGATTGAGAGCATGGTTAGATTTCCTTCAATTCCAAGACAAAAACTCATTGAAACAACGGTTCGATTTCTTTGGTAAAAAGGATTAAAACTATGTTTAGATTTCCTTCGATTTCAAGAGAAAAACTCATTGAAATAACGGTTGGATTTCCGAGATAACAAAGGATTCAAACTATGGTTAGATTTGCTTCAATATCAAGACAAAAACTCATTGAAACAACGGTTGGATTTCCCAGGTAAAAAAGGATTGAAACTATGGTTAGATTGGCTTTAATTTCAAGACAAAAACTCATTGAAACAACGGTTGGATTTCCAAGAGAAGAAAGGATTGCAACTATGGTTAGATTTTCTTTAATTATGAGACAAAAACTCATTGAAACAACTGTTGGATTTCCGAGATAAGAAAACATTGAAACTATGGTTAGATTTGCTTCAATTTCAAGACAAAAACTCATTGAAACAACGGTTGGATTTCCCAGGTAAAAAAGGATTGAAACTATGGTTAGATTGGCTTTAATTTCAAGACAAAAACTCATTGAAACAACGGTTGGATTTCCAAGAGAAGAAAGGATTGAAACTATGGTTAGATTTTCTTTAATTATAAGACAAAAACTCATTGAAACAACGGTTGGATTTCCCAGGTAAAAGAGGATTGAAACTATGATTAGATTGGCTTAAATTTCAAGACAAAAACTCATTGAAACAACGGTTGGATTTCCGAGATAACAAAGGATTCAAACTATGGTTAGATTTGCTTCAATATCAAGACAAAAACTCATTGAAACAACTGTTGGATTTCCCAGGTAAAAAAGGATTGAAACTATGGTTAGATTGGCTTTAATTTCAAGACAAAAACTCATTGAAACAACGGTTGGATTTCCAAGAGAAGAAAGGATTGCAACTATGGTTAGATTTTCTTTAATTATGAGACAAAAACTCATTGAAACAACTGTTGGATTTCCGAGATAAGAAAACATTGAAACTATGGTTAGATTTGCTTCAATTTGAAGACAAAAACTCATTGAAACAACGGTTGGATTTCCCAGGTAAAAAAGGATTGAAACTATGGTTAGATTGGCTTTAATTTCAAGACAAAAACTCATTGAAACAACGGTTGGATTTCCAAGAGAAGAAAGGATTGAAACTATGGTTAGATTTTCTTTATTTATAAGACAAAAACTCATTGAAACAACGGTTGGATTTCCCAGGTAAAAGAGGATTGAAACTATGATTAGATTGGCTTAAATTTCAAGACAAAAACTCATTGAAACAACGGTTGGATTTCCCAGGTAAAAAAGGATTGAAACTATGGTTAGATTGCCTTTAATTTCAAGACAAAAACTCATTGAAACAACGGTTGGATTTCCAAGAGAAGAAAGGATTGCAACTATGGTTAGATTTTCTTTAATTATAAGACAAAAACTCATTGAAACAACTGTTGGATTTCCCAGATAAGAAAAGATTGAAACTATGGTTAGATTTGCTTCAATTTCAAGACAAAACCTCATTGAAACAACGGTTGGATTTCCCAGGGAAAAAAGGATTGAAACTATGGTTAGATTGGCTTTAATTTCAAGACAAAAACTCATTGAAACAACGGTTGGATTTCCAAGAGAAGAAAGGATTGAAACTATGGTTAGATTTTCTTTAATTATAAGACAAAGACTCATTGAAACAACGGTTGGATTTCCCAGGTAAAAAAGGATTGAAACTATGATTAGATTGGCTTAAATTTCAAGACAAAAACTCATTGAAACAACGGTTGGATTTCCCAGGTAAAAAAGGATTGGAATTATCGTTAGATTTGCTTAAATTTCAAGAGAGAAACTCATTGAAACAACGGTTAGATTTTCCAGGTAAAAAAGGATTGAAACTATGTTTAGAGTTCCTTCAATTATAAGACAATAACTCATTGAAACAACTGTTGGATTTCCGAGATAAGAAAAGATTGAAACTATGGTTAGATTTGCTTCAATTTCAAGACAAAAACTCATTGAAACAACGGTTGGATTTCCAAGAGAAGAAAGGATTGAAACTATGGTTAAATTTTCTTTAATTATAAGACAAAAACTCATTGAAACAACTGTTGGATTTCCGAGATAAGAAAAGATTGAAACTATGGTTAGATTTGCTTCAATTTGAAGACAAAAACTCATTGAAACAATGGTTGGATTTCCCAGGTAAAAAAGGATTGAAAGTATGGTGAGATTGGCTTAAATTTCAAGACAAAAACTCATTGAAACAACGGTTGGATTTCCAAGAGAAGAAAGGATTGAAAGTATGGTTAGATTTTCTTTAATTATAAGACAAAAACTCATTGAAACAACTGTTGGATTTCCGAGATAAGAAAAGATTGAAACTATGGTTAGATTTGCTTCAATTTCAAGACAAAAACTCATTGAAACAATGGTTGGATTTCCCAGGTAAAAAAGGATTGAAACTATGGTGAGATTGGCTTAAATTTCAAGACAAAACCTCATTGAAACAACGGTTGGATTTCCAAGAGAAGAAAGGATTGAAACTATGGTTAGATTTTCTTTAATTATAAGACAAAAACTCATTGAAACAACTGTTGGATTTGCGAGATAAAAAAGGATTAAACTACCAGTAGATTTGCTTCAATTTCAAGACAAAAACTCATTATAAGACAAAAACTCATTGAAACAACGGTTGGATTTCCAAGAGAAGAAAGGATTGAAACTATGGTTAAATTTTCTTTAATTATAAGACAAAAACTCATTGAAACAACGGTTGGATTTCCAAGAGAAGAAAGGATTGAAACTATGGTTAAATTTTCTTTAATTATAAGACAAAAACTCATTGAAACAACGGTTGGATTTCCCAGGTAAAAAAGGATTGAAACTATGGTGAGATTGGCTTTAATTTCAAGACAAAAACTCATTGAAACAACGGTTGGATTTCCAAGAGAAGAAAGGATTGAAACTATGGTTAGATTTTCTTTAATTATAAGACAAAAACTCATTGAAACAACTGTTGGATTTCCGAGATAAGAAAAGATTGAAACTATGGTTAGATTTGCTTCAATTTCAAGACAAAAACTCATTGAAACAATGGTTGGATTTCCCAGGTAAAAAAGGATTGAAACTATGGTGAGATTGGCTTAAATTTCAAGACAAAACCTCATTGAAACAACGGTTGGATTTCCAAGAGAAGAAAGGATTGAAACTATGGTTAGATTTTCTTTAATTATAAGACAAAAAGTCATTGAAACAACTGTTGGATTTGCGAGATAAAAAAGGATTAAACTACCAGTAGATTTGCTTCAATTTCAAGACAAAAACTCATTATAAGACAAAAACTCATTGAAACAACGGTTGGATTTCCAAGAGAAGAAAGGATTGAAACTATGGTTAAATTTTCTTTAATTATAAGACAAAAACTCATTGAAACAACGGTTGGATTTCCAAGAGAAGAAAGGATTGAAACTATGGTTAAATTTTCTTTAATTATAAGACAAAAACTCATTGAAACAACGGTTGGATTTCCCAGGTAAAAAAGGATTGAAACTATGGTGAGATTGGCTTTAATTTCAAGACAAAAACTCATTGAAACAACGGTTGGATTTCCAAGAGAAGAAAGGATTGAAACTATGGTTAGATTTTCTTTAATTATAAGACAAAAACTCATTGAAACAACTGTTGGATTTCCGAGATAAGAAAAGATTGAAACTATGGTTAGATTTGCTTCAATTTCAAGACAAAAACTCATTGAAACAATGGTTGGATTTCCCAGGTAAAAAAGGATTGAAACTATGGTGAGATTGGCTTAAATTTCAAGACAAAACCTCATTGAAACAACGGTTGGATTTCCAAGAGAAGAAAGGATTGAAACTATGGTTAGATTTTCTTTAATTATAAGACAAAAACTCATTGAAACAACTGTTGGATTTGCGAGATAAAAAAGGATTAAACTACCAGTAGATTTGCTTCAATTTCAAGACAAAAACTTATTCCAACGACGGTTGGATTTCCCAGATAAAAAAGGACTGAAAATATGGTTAGATTGGCTTGTATTTGAAGATACAAACTCATTGAAACAACGGTTGGATTTCCGAGATAAGAAAAGATTGAGAGCATGGTTAGATTTCCTTCAATTCCAAGACAAAAACTCATTGAAACAACGGTTCGATTTCTTTGGTAAAAAGGATTAAAACTATGTTTAGATTTCCTTCGATTTCAAGAGAAAAACTCATTGAAATAACGGTTGGATTTCCGAGATAACAAACGATTCAAACTATGGTTAGATTTGCTTCAATATCAAGACAAAAACTCATTGAAACAACGGTTGGTTTCCAAGGTAAAAAAGGATTGAAACTATGGTTAGATTGGCTTTAATTTCAAGACAAAAACTCATTGAAACAACGGTTGGATTTCCAAGAGAAGAAAGGATTGCAACTATGGTTAGATTTTCTTTAATTATGAGACAAAAACTCATTGAAACAACTGTTGGATTTCCGAGATAAGAAAACATTGAAACTATGGTTAGATTTGCTTCAATTTCAAGACAAAAACTCATTGAAACAACGGTTGGATTTCCCAGGTAAAAAAGGATTGAAACTATGGTTAGATTGGCTTTAATTTCAAGACAAAAACTCATTGAAACAACGGTTGGATTTCCAAGAGAAGAAAGGATTGAAACTATGGTTAGATTTTCTTTAATTATAAGACAAAAACTCATTGAAACAACGGTTGGATTTCCCAGGTAAAAGAGGATTGAAACTATGATTAGATTGGCTTAAATTTCAAGACAAAAACTCATTGAAACAACGGTTGGATTTCCGAGATAACAAAGGATTCAAACTATGGTTAGATTTGCTTCAATATCAAGACAAAAACTCATTGAAACAACGGTTGGATTTCCCAGGTAAAAAAGGATTGAAACTATGGTTAGATTGGCTTTAATTTCAAGACAAAAACTCATTGAAACAACGGTTGGATTTCCAAGAGAAGAAAGGATTGCAACTATGGTTAGATTTTCTTTAATTATGAGACAAAAACTCATTGAAACAACTGTTGGATTTCCGAGATAAGAAAACATTGAAACTATGGTTAGATTTGCTTCAATTTGAAGACAAAAACTCATTGAAACAACGGTTGGATTTCCCAGGTAAAAAAGGATTGAAACTATGGTTAGATTGGCTTTAATTTCAAGACAAAAACTCATTGAAACAACGGTTGGATTTCCAAGAGAAGAAAAGATTGAAACTATGGTTAGATTTTCTTTATTTATAAGACAAAAACTCATTGAAACAACGGTTGGATTTCCCAGGTAAAAGAGGATTGAAACTATGATTAGATTGGCTTAAATTTCAAGACAAAAACTCATTGAAACAACGGTTGGATTTCCAAGAGAAGAAAGGATTGAAACTATGGTTAAATTTTCTTTAATTATAAGACAAAAACTCATTGAAACAACTGTTGGATTTCGAGATAAGAAAAGATTGAAACTATGGTTAGATTTGCTTCAATTTCAAGACAAAAACTCATTGAAAGAATGGTTGGATTTCCCAGGTAAAAAAGGATTGAAACTATGGTGAGATTGGCTTAAATTTCAAGACAAAAACTCATTGAAACAACGGTTGGATTTCCAAGAGAAGAAAGGATTGAAACTATGGTTAGATTTTCTTTAATTATAAGACAAAAAGTCATTGAAACAACTGTTGGATTTGCGAGATAAAAAAGGATTAAACTACCAGTAGATTTGCTTCAATTTCAAGACAAAAACTCATTATAAGACAAAAACTCATTGAAACAACGGTTGGATTTCCAAGAGAAGAAAGGATTGAAGCTATGGTTAAATTTTCTTTAATTATAAGACAAAAACTCATTGAAACAACTGTTGGATTTCCGAGATAAGAAAAGATTGAAACTATGGTTAGATTTGCTTCAATTTCAAGACAAAAACTCATTGAAACAATGGTTGGATTTCCCAGGTAAAAAAGGATTGAAAGTATGGTGAGATTGGCTTAAATTTCAAGACAAAAACTCATTGAAACAACGGTTGGATTTCCAAGAGAAGAAAGGATTGAAAGTATGGTTAGATTTTCTTTAATTATAAGACAAAAACTCATTGAAACAACTGTTGGATTTCCGAGATAAGAAAAGATTGAAACTATGGTTAGATTTGCTTCAATTTCAAGACAAAAACTCATTGAAACAATGGTTGGATTTCCCAGGTAAAAAAGGATTGAAACTATGGTGAGATTGGCTTAAATTTCAAGACAAAACCTCATTGAAACAACGGTTGGATTTCCAAGAGAAGAAAGGATTGAAACTATGGTTAGATTTTCTTTAATTATAAGACAAAAACTCATTGAAACAACTGTTGGATTTGCGAGATAAAAAAGGATTAAACTACCAGTAGATTTGCTTCAATTTCAAGACAAAACTCATTCCAACGACGGTTGGATTTTCCAGATAAAAAAGGACTGAAAATATGGTTAGATTGGCTTGTATTTGAAGATACAAACTCATTGAAACAACGGTTGGATTTCCGAGATAAGAAAAGATTGAGACCATGGTTAGATTTCCTTCAATTCCAAGACAAAAACTCATTGAAACAACGGTTGGATTTCTTTGGTAAAAAGGATTAAAACTATGTTTAGATTTCCTTCGATTTCAAGAGAAAAACTCATTGAAATAACGGTTGGATTTCCGAGATAACAAAGGATTCAAACTTTGGTTAGATTTGCTTCAATTTCAAGACAAAAACTCATTGAAACAACGGTTGGATTTCCCAGGTAAAAAAGGATTGAAACTATGGTTACATTGGCTTTAATTTCAAGACAAAAACTCATTGAAACAACGGTTGGATTTCCAAGAGAAGAAAGGATTGAAACTATGGTTAGATTTTCTTTAATTATAAGACAAAAACTCATTGAAACAACGGTTGGATTTCCCAGGTAAAAAAGGATTGGAATTATCGTTACATTTGCTTAAATTTCAAGAGAGAAACTCATTGAAACAACGGTTAGATTTTCCAGGTAAAAAAGGATTGAAACTATGTTTAGAGTTCCTTCAATTATAAGACAATAACTCATTGAAACAACTGTTGGATTTCCGAGATAAGAAAAGATTGAAACTATGGTTAGATTTGCTTCAATTTCAAGACAAAAACTCATTGAAAGAATGGTTGGATTTCCCAGATAAAAAAGGATTGGAATTATCGTTAGATTTGCTTAAATTTCAAGAGAGAAACTCATTGAAACAACGGTTAGATTTTCCAGGTAAAAAAGGATTGAAACTATGTTTAGAGTTCCTTCAATTATAAGACAATAACTCATTGAAACAACTGTTGGATTTCCGAGATAAGAAAAGATTGAAACTATGGTTAGATTTGCTTCAATTTCAAGACAAAAACTCATTGAAACAATGGTTGGATTTCCCAGGTAAAAAAAGGATTGAAACTATGGTGAGATTGGCTTAAATTTCAAGAGAAAAACTCATTGAAACAACGGTTGGATTTCCAAGAGAAGAAAGGATTGAAACTATGGTTAGATTTTCTTTAATTATAAGACAAAAACTCATTGAAACAACTGTTGGATTTCCGAGATAAGAAAAGATTGAAACTATGGTTAGATTTGCTTCAATTTCAAGACAAAAACTCATTGAAACAATGGTTGGATTTCCCAGGTAAAAAAGGATTGAAACTATGGTGAGATTGGCTTAAATTTCAAGACAAAACCTCATTGAAACAACGGTTGGATTTCCAAGAGAAGAAAGGATTGAAACTATGGTTAGATTTTCTTTAATTATAAGACAAAAACTCATTGAAACAACTGTTGGATTTGCGAGATAAAAAAGGATTAAACTACCAGTAGATTTGCTTCAATTTCAAGACAAAAACTCATTCCAACGACGGTTGGATTTTCCAGATAAAAAAGGACTGAAAATATGGTTAGATTGGCTTGTACTTGAAGATACAAACTCATTGAAACAACGGTTGGATTTCCGAGATAAGGAAAGATTGAGACCATGGTTAGATTTCCTTCAATTCCAAGACAAAAACTCATTTAAACAACGGTTGGATTTCTTTGGTAAAAAGGATTAAAACTATGTTTAGATTTCCTTCGATTTCAAGAGAAAAACTCATTGAAATAACGGTTGGATTTCCGAGATAACAAAGGATTCAAACTATGGTTAGATTTGCTTCAATTTCAAGACAAAAACTCATTGAAACAACGGTTGGATTTCCCAGGTAAAAAAGGATTGAAACTATGGTTAGATTGGCTTTAATTTCAAGACAAAAACTCATTGCAACAACGGTTGGATTTCCAAGAGAAGAAAGGATTGCAACTATGGTTAGATTTTCTTTAATTATAAGACAAAAACTCATTGAAACAACTGTTGGATTTCCGAGATAAGAAAAGATTGAAACTATGGTTAGATTTGCTTCAATTTCAAGACAAAAACTCATTGAAACAATGGTTGGATTTCCCAGGTAAAAAAGGATTGAAACTATGGTGAGATTGGCTTAAATTTCAAGACAAAACCTCATTGAAACAACGGTTGGATTTCGAAGAGAAGAAAGGATTGAAACTATGGTTAGATTTTCTTTAATTATAAGACAAAAACTCATTGAAACAACTGTTGGATTTGCGAGATAAAAAAGGATTAAACTACCAGTAGATTTGCTTCAATTTCAAGACAAAAACTTATTCCAACGACGGTTGGATTTCCCAGATAAAAAAGGACTGAAAATATGGTTAGATTGGCTTGTATTTGAAGATACAAACTCATTGAAACAACGGTTGGATTTCCGAGATAAGAAAAGATTGAGAGCATGGTTAGATTTCCTTCAATTCCAAGACAAAAACTCATTGAAACAACGGTTGGATTTCTTTGGTAAAAAGGATTAAAACTATGTTTAGATTTCCTTCGATTTCAAGAGAAAAACTCATTGAAATAACGGTGGGATTTCCGAGATAACAAAGGATTCAAACTATGGTTAGATTTGCTTCAATATCAAGACAAAAACTCATTGAAACAACGGTTGGATTTCCCAGGTAAAAAAGGATTGAAACTATGGTTAGATTGGCTTTAATTTCAAGACAAAAACTCATTGAAACAACGGTTGGATTTCCAAGAGAAGAAAGGATTGCAACTATGGTTAGATTTTCTTTAATTATGAGACAAAAACTCATTGAAACAACTGTTGGATTTCCGAGATAAGAAAACATTGAAACTATGGTTAGATTTGCTTCAATTTCAAGACAAAAACTCATTGAAACAACGGTTGGATTTCCCAGGTAAAAAAGGATTGAAACTATGGTTAGATTGGCTTTAATTTCAAGACAAAAACTCATTGAAACAACGGTTGGATTTCCAAGAGAAGAAAGGATTGAAACTATGGTTAGATTTTCTTTAATTATAAGACAAAAACTCATTGAAACAACGGTTGGATTTCCCAGGTAAAAGAGGATTGAAACTATGATTAGATTGGCTTAAATTTCAAGACAAAAACTCATTGAAACAACGGTTGGATTTCCGAGATAACAAAGGATTCAAACTATGGTTAGATTTGCTTCAATATCAAGACAAAAACTCATTGAAACAACGGTTGGATTTCCCAGGTAAAAAAGGATTGAAACTATGGTTAGATTGGCTTTAATTTCAAGACAAAAACTCATTGAAACAACGGTTGGATTTCCAAGAGAAGAAAGGATTGCAACTATGGTTAGATTTTCTTTAATTATGAGACAAAAACTCATTGAAACAACTGTTGGATTTCCGAGATAAGAAAACATTGAAACTATGGTTAGATTTGCTTCAATTTGAAGACAAAAACTCATTGAAACAACGGTTGGATTTCCCAGGTAAAAAAGGATTGAAACTATGGTTAGATTGGCTTTAATTTCAAGACAAAAACTCATTGAAACAACGGTTGGATTTCCAAGAGAAGAAAGGATTGAAACTATGGTTAGATTTTCTTTATTTATAAGACAAAAACTCATTGAAACAACGGTTGGATTTCCCAGGTAAAAGAGGATTGAAACTATGATTAGATTGGCTTAAATTTCAAGACAAAAACTCATTGAAACAACGGTTGGATTTCCAAGAGAAGAAAGGATTGAAACTATGGTTAAATTTTCTTTAATTATAAGACAAAAACTCATTGAAACAACTGTTGGATTTCGAGATAAGAAAAGATTGAAACTATGGTTAGATTTGCTTCAATTTCAAGACAAAAACTCATTGAAAGAATGGTTGGATTTCCCAGGTAAAAAAGGATTGAAACTATGGTGAGATTGGCTTAAATTTCAAGACAAAAACTCATTGAAACAACGGTTGGATTTCCAAGAGAAGAAAGGATTGAAACTATGGTTAGATTTTCTTTAATTATAAGACAAAAAGTCATTGAAACAACTGTTGGATTTGCGAGATAAAAAAGGATTAAACTACCAGTAGATTTGCTTCAATTTCAAGACAAAAACTCATTATAAGACAAAAACTCATTGAAACAACGGTTGGATTTCCAAGAGAAGAAAGGATTGAAGCTATGGTTAAATTTTCTTTAATTATAAGACAAAAACTCATTGAAACAACTGTTGGATTTCCGAGATAAGAAAAGATTGAAACTATGGTTAGATTTGCTTCAATTTCAAGACAAAAACTCATTGAAACAATGGTTGGATTTCCCAGGTAAAAAAGGATTGAAAGTATGGTGAGATTGGCTTAAATTTCAAGACAAAAACTCATTGAAACAACGGTTGGATTTCCAAGAGAAGAAAGGATTGAAAGTATGGTTAGATTTTCTTTAATTATAAGACAAAAACTCATTGAAACAACTGTTGGATTTCCGAGATAAGAAAAGATTGAAACTATGGTTAGATTTGCTTCAATTTCAAGACAAAAACTCATTGAAACAATGGTTGGATTTCCCAGGTAAAAAAGGATTGAAACTATGGTGAGATTGGCTTAAATTTCAAGACAAAACCTCATTGAAACAACGGTTGGATTTCCAAGAGAAGAAAGGATTGAAACTATGGTTAGATTTTCTTTAATTATAAGACAAAAACTCATTGAAACAACTGTTGGATTTGCGAGATAAAAAAGGATTAAACTACCAGTAGATTTGCTTCAATTTCAAGACAAAACTCATTCCAACGACGGTTGGATTTTCCAGATAAAAAAGGACTGAAAATATGGTTAGATTGGCTTGTATTTGAAGATACAAACTCATTGAAACAACGGTTGGATTTCCGAGATAAGAAAAGATTGAGACCATGGTTAGATTTCCTTCAATTCCAAGACAAAAACTCATTGAAACAACGGTTGGATTTCTTTGGTAAAAAGGATTAAAACTATGTTTAGATTTCCTTCGATTTCAAGAGAAAAACTCATTGAAATAACGGTTGGATTTCCGAGATAACAAAGGATTCAAACTTTGGTTAGATTTGCTTCAATTTCAAGACAAAAACTCATTGAAACAACGGTTGGATTTCCCAGGTAAAAAAGGATTGAAACTATGGTTACATTGGCTTTAATTTCAAGACAAAAACTCATTGAAACAACGGTTGGATTTCCAAGAGAAGAAAGGATTGAAACTATGGTTAGATTTTCTTTAATTATAAGACAAAAACTCATTGAAACAACGGTTGGATTTCCCAGGTAAAAAAGGATTGGAATTATCGTTACATTTGCTTAAATTTCAAGAGAGAAACTCATTGAAACAACGGTTAGATTTTCCAGGTAAAAAAGGATTGAAACTATGTTTAGAGTTCCTTCAATTATAAGACAATAACTCATTGAAACAACTGTTGGATTTCCGAGATAAGAAAAGATTGAAACTATGGTTAGATTTGCTTCAATTTCAAGACAAAAACTCATTGAAAGAATGGTTGGATTTCCCAGATAAAAAAGGATTGGAATTATCGTTAGATTTGCTTAAATTTCAAGAGAGAAACTCATTGAAACAACGGTTAGATTTTCCAGGTAAAAAAGGATTGAAACTATGTTTAGAGTTCCTTCAATTATAAGACAATAACTCATTGAAACAACTGTTGGATTTCCGAGATAAGAAAAGATTGAAACTATGGTTAGATTTGCTTCAATTTCAAGACAAAAACTCATTGAAACAATGGTTGGATTTCCCAGGTAAAAAAAGGATTGAAACTATGGTGAGATTGGCTTAAATTTCAAGAGAAAAACTCATTGAAACAACGGTTGGATTTCCAAGAGAAGAAAGGATTGAAACTATGGTTAGATTTTCTTTAATTATAAGACAAAAACTCATTGAAACAACTGTTGGATTTCCGAGATAAGAAAAGATTGAAACTATGGTTAGATTTGCTTCAATTTCAAGACAAAAACTCATTGAAACAATGGTTGGATTTCCCAGGTAAAAAAGGATTGAAACTATGGTGAGATTGGCTTAAATTTCAAGACAAAACCTCATTGAAACAACGGTTGGATTTCCAAGAGAAGAAAGGATTGAAACTATGGTTAGATTTTCTTTAATTATAAGACAAAAACTCATTGAAACAACTGTTGGATTTGCGAGATAAAAAAGGATTAAACTACCAGTAGATTTGCTTCAATTTCAAGACAAAAACTCATTCCAACGACGGTTGGATTTTCCAGATAAAAAAGGACTGAAAATATGGTTAGATTGGCTTGTACTTGAAGATACAAACTCATTGAAACAACGGTTGGATTTCCGAGATAAGAAAAGATTGAGACCATGGTTAGATTTCCTTCAATTCCAAGACAAAAACTCATTGAAACAACGGTTGGATTTCTTTGGTAAAAAGGATTAAAACTATGTTTAGATTTCCTTCGATTTCAAGAGAAAAACTCATTGAAATAACGGTTGGATTTCCGAGATAACAAAGGATTCAAACTATGGTTAGATTTGCTTCAATTTCAAGACAAAAACTCATTGAAACAACGGTTGGATTTCCCAGGTAAAAAAGGATTGAAACTATGGTTAGATTGGCTTTAATTTCAAGACAAAAACTCATTGCAACAACGGTTGGATTTCCAAGAGAAGAAAGGATTGCAACTATGGTTAGATTTTCTTTAATTATAAGACAAAAACTCATTGAAACAACTGTTGGATTTCCGAGATAAGAAAAGATTGAAACTATGGTTAGATTTGCTTCAATTTCAAGACAAAAACTCATTGAAACAACGGTTGGATTTCCCAGGTAAAAAAGGATTGAAACTATGGTTAGATTGGCTTTAATTTCAAGACAAAAACTCATTGAAAGAACGGTTGGATTTCCAAGAGAAGAAAGGATTGAAACTATGGTTAGATTTTCTTTAATTATAAGACAAAGACTCATTGTAACAACGGTTGGATTTCCCAGGTAAAAAAGGATTGAAACTATGATTAGATTGGCTTAAATTTCAAGACAAAAACTCATTGAAACAACGGTTGGATTTCCCAGATAAAAAAGGATTGGAATTATCGTTACATTTGCTTAAATTTCAAGAGAGAAACTCATTGAAACAACGGTTAGATTTTCCAGGTAAAAAAGGATTGAAACTATGTTTAGAGTTCCTTCAATTATAAGACAATAACTCATTGAAACAACTGTTGGATTTCCGAGATAAGAAAAGATTGAAACTATGGTTAGATTTGCTTCAATTTCAAGACAAAAACTCATTGAAACAATGGTTGGATTTCCCAGATAAAAAAGGATTGGAATTATCGTTAGATTTGCTTAAATTTCAAGAGAGAATCTCATTGAAACAACGGTTAGATTTTCCAGGTAAAAAAGGATTGAAACTATGTTTAGAGTTCCTTCAATTATAAGACAATAACTCATTGAAACAACTGTTGGATTTCCGAGATAAGAAAAGATTGAAACTATGGTTAGATTTGCTTCACTTTCAAGACAAAAACTCATTGAAACAATGGTTGGATTTCCCAGGTAAAAAAGGATTGAAACTATGGTGAGATTGGCTTAAATTTCAAGACAAAAACTCATTGAAACAACGGTTGGACTTCCAAGAGAAGAAAGGATTGAAACTATGGTTAGATTTTCTTTAATTATAAGACAAAAACTCATTGAAACAACTGTTGGATTTGCGAGATAAAAAAAGATTAAACTACCAGTAGATTTGCTTCAATTTCAAGACAAAAACTCATTATAAGACAAAAACTCATTGAAACAACGGTTGGATTTCCAAGAGAAGAAAGGATTGAAACTATGGTTAGATTTTCTTTAATTATAAGACAAAAACTCATTGAAACAACGGTTGGATTTCCCAGGTAAAAAAGGATTGAAACTATGGTGAGATTGCCTTTAATTTCAAGACAAAAACTCATTGAAACAACGGTTGGATTTCCAAGAGAAGAAAGGATTGAAACTATGGTTAAATTTTCTTTAATTATAAGACAAAAACTCATTTAAACAACTGTTGGATTTCCGAGATAAGAAAAGATTGAAGCTATGGTTAGATTTGCTTCAATTTCAAGACAAAAACTCATTGAAACAATGGTTGGATTTCCCAGGTAAAAAAGGATTGAAACTATGGTGAGATTGGCTTAAATTTCAAGACAAAACCTCATTGAAACAATGGTTGGATTTCAAGGAGAAGAAAGGATTGAAACTACGGTTAGATTTTCTTTAATTATAAGACAAAAACTCATTGAAACAACTGTTGGATTTGCGAGATAAAAAAGGATTAAACTACCAGTAGATTTGCTTCAATTTCAAGACAATAACTCATAAGACAAAAACTCATTGAAACAACGGTTGGATTTCCAAGAGAAGAAAGGATTGAAACTATGGTTAAATATTCTTTAATTATAAGACAAAAACTCATGGAAACAACTGTTGGATTTCCGAGATAAGAAAAGATTGAAACTATGGTTAGATTTGCTTCAATTTGAAGACAAAAACTCATTGAAACAATGGTTGGATTTCCCAGGTAAAAAAGGATTGAAAGTATGGTGAGATTGGCTTAAATTTCAAGACAAAAACTCATTGAAACAACGGTTGGATTTCCAAGAGAAGAAAGGATTGAAAGTATGGTTAGATTTTCTTTAATTATAAGACAAAAACTCATTGAAACAACTGTTGGATTTCCAAGATAAGAAAAGATTGAAACTATGGTTAGATTTGCTTCAATTTCAAGACAAAAACTCATTGAAACAATGGTTGGATTTCCCAGGTAAAAAAGGATTGAAACTATGATGAGATTGGCTTAAATTTCAAGACAAAACCTCATTGAAACAACGGTTGGATTTCCAAGAGAAGAAAGGATTGAAACTATGGTTAGATTTTCTTTAATTATAAGACAAAAACTCATTGAAACAACTGTTGGATTTGCGAGATAAAAAAGGATTAAACTACCAGTAGATTTGTTTCAATTTCAAGACAAAACTCATTCCAACGACGGTTGGATTTTCCAGATAAAAAAGGACTGAAAATATGGTTAGATTGGCTTGTATTTGAAGATACAAACTCATTGAAACAACGGTTGGATTTCCGAGATAAGAAAAGATTGAGACCATGGTTAGATTTCCTTCAATTCCAAGACAAAAACTCATTCAAACAACGGTTGGATTTCTTTGGTAAAAAGGATTAAAACTATGTTTAGATTTCCTTCGATTTCAAGAGAAAAACTCATTGAAATAACGGTTGGATTTCCGAGATAACAAAGGATTCAAACTATGGTTAGATTTGCTTCAATTTCAAGACAAAAACTCATTGAAACAACGGTTGGATTTCCCAGGTAAAAAAGGATTGAAACTATGGTTAGATTGGCTTTAATTTCAAGACAAAAACTCATTGAAACAACGGTTGGATTTCGAAGAGAAGAAAGGATTGAAACTATGGTTAGATTTTCTTTAATTATAAGACAAAAACTCATTGAAACAACGGTTGGATTTCCCAGGTAAAAAAGGATTGAAACTATGATTAGATTGGCTTAAATTTCAAGACAAAAACTCATTGAAACAACGGTTGGATTTCCCAGGTAAAAAAGGATTGGAATTATCGTTAGATTTGCTTAAATTTCAAGAGAGAAACTCATTGAAGCAACGGTTAGATTTTCCAGGTAAAAAAGGATTGAAACTATGTTTAGAGTTCTTTCAATTATAAGACAATAACTCATTGAAACAACTGTTGGATTTCCGAGATAAGAAAAGATTGAAACTATGGTTAGATTTGCTTCAATTTCAAGACAAAAACTCATTGAAACAATGGTTGGATTTCCCAGATAAAAAAGGATTGGAATTATCGTTAGATTTGCTTAAATTTCAAGAGAGAAACTCATTGAAACAACGGTTAGATTTTCCAGGTAAAAAAGGATTGAAACTATGTTTAGAGTTCCTTCAATTATAAGACAATAACTCATTGAAACAACTGTTGGATTTCCGAGATAAGAAAAGATTGAAACTATGGTTAGATTTGCTTCAATTTCAAGACAAAAACTCATTGAAACAATGGTTGGATTTCCCAGGTAAAAAAGGATTGAAACTATGGTGAGATTGGCTTAAATTTCAAGACAAAAACTCATTGAAACAACGGTTGGATTTCCAAGAGAAGAAAGGATTGAAACTATGGTTAGATTTTCTTTAATTATAAGACAAAAACTCATTGAAACAACTGTTGGATTTGCGAGATAAAAAAGGATTAAACTACCAGTAGATTTGCTTCAATTTCAAGACAAAAACTCATTATAAGACAAAAACTCATTGAAACAACGGTTGGATTTCCAAGAGAAGAAAGGATTGAAACTATGGTTAGATTTTCTTTAATTATAAGAGAAAAACTCATTGAAACAACGGTTGGATTTCCCAGGTAAAAAAGGATTGAAACTATGGTGAGATTGGCTTTAATTTCAAGACAAAAACTCATTGAAACAACGGTTGGATGTCCAAGAGAAGAAAGGATTGAAACTATGGTTAAATTTTCTTTAATTATAAGACAAAAACTCATTGAAACAACTGTTGGATTTCCGAGATAAGAAAAGATTGAAACTATGGTTAGATTTGCTTCAATTTCAAGACAAAAACTCATTGAAACAATGGTTGGATTTCCCAGGTAAAAAAGGATTGAAACTATGGTGAGATTGGCTTAAATTTCAAGACAAAACCTCATTGAAACAACGGTTGGATTTCCAAGAGAAGAAAGGATTGAAACTATGGTTAGATTTTCTTTAATTATAAGACAAAAAGTCATTGAAACAACTGTTGGATTTGCGAGATAAAAAAGGATTAAACTACCAGTAGATTTGCTTCAATTTCAAGACAAAAACTCATTCCAACGACGGTTGGATTTTCCAGATAAAAAAGGACTGAAAATATGGTTAGATTGGCTTGTATTTGAAGATACAAACTCATTGAAACAACGGTTGGATTTCCGAGATAAGAAAAGATTGAGACCATGGTTAGATTTCCTTCAATTCCAAGACAAAAACTCATTCAAACAACGGTTGGATTTCTTTGGTAAAAAGGATTAAAACTATGTTTAGATTTCCTTCGATTTCAAGAGAAAAACTCATTGAAATAACGGTTGGATTTCCGAGATAACAAAGGATTCAAACTATGGTTAGATTTGCTTCCATTTCAAGACAAAAACTCATTGAAACAACGGTTGGATTTCCCAGGTAAAAAAGGATTGAAACTATGGTTAGATTGGCTTTAATTTCAAGACAAAAACTCATTGAAACAACGGTTGGATTTCCAAGAGAAGAAAGGATTGCAACTATGGTTAGATTTTCTTTAATTATAAGACAAAAACTCATTGAAACAACTGTTGGATTTCCGAGATAAGAAAAGATTGAAACTATGGTTAGATTTGCTTCAATTTCAAGACAAAAACTCATTGAAACAACGGTTGGATTTCCCAGGTAAAAAAGGATTGAAACTATGGTTAGATTGGCTTTAATTTCAAGACAAAAACTCATTGAAACAACGGTTGGATTTCAAGGAGAAGAAAGGATTGAAACTATGGTTAGATTTTAGTAGTTATAGAGTTGGCGGTTCTAGATCATTGAAAATGATCTTGAACCAAAGCCAACTCTGTAACTACTTCCATTAGATGGAAATCATTTTTTGGTAAACTATATGGTTTTTATTTTTTGGAGTGCGTTTGGCAAGCTATACGTTTTTTATTTTTTGGAGTGCGTTTGGCAAACTATACGTTTTTTATTTTTTGGAGTGCGTTTGTTCGATATCATATTTCATGCGAAAACGTCTCTACCATTCTCTGGCGTCATGATTTGACCACTTTGAGCTTGTTGTATAACACGAGCGCAATTAATAGGATTTGGATCCTACGCATTTTTTCATCACGTGACTCCAAACTATTCTCGGAAAGCAGGAAGTTTTTCGGAGAAACAAGTCTTGGCATGTCTGAACAGGAAATGAGTCATCACTAATATCTATTGTGTCAAGGTCATCAGCCAATCAAAAACGTACCCATAAATTACTTTTTCTGATAAAAATATCAGAAGTTGCTCCATTTTGATAAAAATATCAGCAGTCGATGCATTTTTGAATTGCATAATGTCCGTAAGCGAAACTATTTACTCCATTGTTGGCTATATATCTTTTGTCATCGAAACAGCTGAGTGACACTTTATTGAGCTCATAGCTTCCGAGTTGATGGTTGCTACTTCTGATCGTCTTCATGGTATGATGTATTTGTTTGTTATTAAATAGTACTTCTTTATAATCTGCATGTTTGATATTGTTCTTTATAATGTTCTTTTTGATTCCTTTGGCTGTTTTTCCACCTTTCTGGTTGTCTTTTATGTAACTGTACATTTTTGATCGCAAACCGACGAATTCTGTTATTGGTATTCCAGCTGCTTCATCTTTGAATTTACCGATTACCTTCTTGTTTGTCTTATCGAAATACGGCGAGCTTTCTGGGTAGTCGCTGTTGTCAAATCGATCTTTGTCATTCCAAAAGTCTCGGTACACATCTTCAGCTTCAATCTCATATTTCAGACTGTCTGTGTCAGTGAAGAGCAGCTTGGCTTTGGTTCCATACTTTTCTTTGATGTAGTTATAATGGAAATTATACATCAATGTCTTGCTCAGATCAAGAATACACATTCCTACATATGCCGGCCTGTTTAAAGTGAGCGTTTCCTTTATTTTATGCACTGCTACCAAATTTTCGTTGAAGATCTTACTGCTTACATAAGTTGGTTTACTTACCATTTTCAATAGTTTCTTCTCATCTGTGATAAGTCGGACATCAACACGCTTTCTTATGTTTTCCATTGTTTTACCAAATACTGAGTTATTCATAAGTTTGAAGAAATCTTTTTCGAATGAATTTTTCGCTTGAGTACGTTTTTGAGTATTAAAGTTGATGTATTGTTTGAGCCAAGGTGACTGATTGAATTCTAACACTCGATGGACTTTGTTTACTTTCAATCCAAGATCAATATACAGCTGCAGGTTTCTATAATGCAGAACATATTTTTGTTTATTGCTTAATGTAGGAATTAATTTATGTACTAGTCCTGTCGATATATTATATTTTGTAGCTATTTCTTTGCAATACTCAGACAGCATATCTTTATTAACACAAACTCTCTCTGCGGCTAATGGGTAGTCATTATGAAGGTCATGCAACTCTTTCGGGTATTCTAAATCGACTTCTATTAATAATCCTTTATTACTGTCTTCATTATACTGAGCTAAATTGATTTTATTAATCTGCTTTTCCGTCAACCATTTGAAACCGCCAGTAGGGAGATATTGACTCATAGCCCAACCGTACAAATTATTAGCATCAAGATACATAATGTATTTTGACGGTGCATTCTCATCATATTCACTCATGTACTTGTTATTCGCTTTTCCATATCGATTGGCAATATAACTGATCCCACCACGCATGCCTTTTTCAATGAATTGAAACATATCTATGTCTGTCATTAGTTCCAATTGAATATTAGTCATCTTCAACATGGCGTCCCAACTCAAACCAGGGCTAGTGAAATAGTGGCATGGGTCTAATTTGTAATACTGAAGACATGTTTTGCGGAAGTTTTCGAATACATCAGCTAATAAAAGGATATCAGACTTAAGATATAGATTGTGGTATTCGCCCATTGTTTGTAATTGAAATGTATTCCACACTTTCTTAGCATGACAATAATCTTCATCTGAAATATGCTCATTATTCAATATGCTGTAAAATTCTTCTTTAGTCGGTAATTCTGTTTTATTGAATTTATCAAAACTGTCCATGTAATCATACGGATAAATACCTTTTCGTGTCATAAGATTTAATTTTTCTTTTTGGAATCTTTTGCTTGTATACTTTAAAGCTTCTGCTGGTAAGTTGCTAACTAATTTATCCAAACTTGAACTCATAAACTGGAAACTGTCGATAAATGTTAGATGGTTGCCAAGCATAAAAGCCATATACTTCTCCATGTTATTTGGAATAGCATTGATATTCATTTGTTTCTCCTCTCCTTTATTATTTTTGTATGCATGTTTCTTAACAATAGCTCCAATCTCTTGCATAATGAAATGACTGTCGTAACCTCTCAAATTATGGAATATGACTGGAATTTTTATTTCTTTTGGGTTTATTCTAAGTTTCAGATTACATTCTTGGTGAGCTGAGCCTCTGAATTCACCTGTAATATGGCAATGATCTCTCACTCGAATGTCTTTTTCAGTATATTTTTTATCACAGATGTGGCATGTTGTTGCTTTTTTGAATTCCTGTTCATTCTCTTCTGTCATTCTCAATGGTTTATTGAAATATTTTTTCATTACTTTTTTGCAGTATTTCACTTCTTCTAAAATATTTTCCATGAATTTGTATACAGCCTTTTCACCTCTATATAGTTGTATTGGTTTGGTATATTTGTCATCATAACAGCAGACAACCTTGTATCCATATCCGCAGTCGGTATGTGTTTGGTAGGCTTCGGTGTATGATTTATTACCTTTTTGTTGACATCCTTGTACCTTTTCAGTTATAGCCTCGAAATCGGCATAAATTACAAATGGCACAGGTTGCTGTTTATGAAAGTTGTTGAATTTCAGTATGTTATTGTCTTTGTTAGGCATTTTAATTGCTTGAGTACCGTTCACTTGAATACAGTTTTCTTTGTGATTGCTTAATACCCTGTCGGAACTGAAACATTGCAGGCAGTGCATGCAAAAGTGTTTCCTGTGTTCATGTTTTGTTTGGTTATACATGAATCTATTAAAATCCTTTATGAGAACATAATGCTTGTTTTCTTTTTCAGTTACCAGAAGTAGTTCCATATGATCTTCATACTTTTCTTTTGAAACATAGATGGGATATGGCTGTTTGTTTTCGTATCCGAATACATTTATATTGATACTGTTTTGCTTCTCAATTTTTTTGTAATGTTTGACACCGACTGGAAATTCAACACCTGAGTAATCTAACTTTTCAACGTATTGTTTGTCTGTCTTTTTTATTCTTTGAGGATATTTCTCTTGTGGATTTATATGTCTGATATGGCACCATCTGAAACATTCATTATCCTCATTTTTCATGTTTATCAACCCCTTCTTTGAATTTCTCAGTTCAGAAGGCAGTTGGATATATGAGGATCCTTTCATGGGTTCGTATTTGGCAATGTTTAGGTAATGACTATGAACAGATTGTATAGTCCATCCTGAACCTTCTGATATCCATTGAGCTATTTTATTCATTATCTGTTGTTTTGTTAATTGTAATGAATCAGTGATTTCCATTCGGTTGATTATTGTTTGAGATGTGCTATTGAAATATGCGGTTTTTTCAACCAAAACATCACCTACATTTTTTTCGAATGTTACTTTCAATGTTTCAACATATTTCAAGCCTTTCATTTCATTCAACAAAGTTATTAAACGATGTTCTATAGCCTTTCTAGTGTTTTGCATTTGGGCTAATGGGTCTTGATCGCTTTTGATGCTTATTTCATAAGACTTAGTGAACCCTTTTAAAGCATTGTCTGTTTGCTTTATTATGGTTCTTGGTGTTGGAACCGGTTTTTTGACAGCATTTTTCTTAGTTCTTGGTGCTGGGACTGGTTTGTAATTATCCCGGAATTCTAGAGGCGGAAGAATGATGTTGTCTTCATACTCTTTTACCATTTTTTTAACACTCTTGCGAGGTGTTGGAATAGGTTTATCCGTTGGTTTTTTGGTTCTTGGTGCTGGAACCGGTTTCATAATAGATTGCTTCAGGAGCATTTCTATCAATTGACTTTTACTGAGTTTCTTAAGATCTTTCTTATTCATTATCTTCATACTATATAATAATATTTTTTTTTAAGCCTCTTTTGGTTGTGTCTTTAAGTAGTCAAGAATTCAAATGATCCACATATGGATCCTTTGAACTACAGTTGATTTTATTTATTGGTGTTCATGTATGAACTTTGTATGATTGCTCAATGTTTCCGATGACTTGAATTTTCTGGAACATTTTTTGCATTTTATTCTCACACCCTGGAAATAAAGTATGATTTCTTTTATGATTTCGTCATAATCGTTGCTCACTAATATTTTGTAATTGTTGTTTTCATACTCTTGCAGCATCATCTTTTGTTCTTCTGAAAGCTTTCCATAACCAGTTGGTGTTTTAAATTCAATTGCAAAACCTGAGTAATTCAAATGTAAATTCTGTATGATCAGATCAGGAGATCCCTTTTGATAACCCATGTTGTATGATTTTATTCTCATGTTACCATTAATTTGGTTTTCACCAAGTGTTGGAATTAGGATTGCTTTAGGATAATTGTTTCTAATAAAGTTGACTACCTTCTTATGCAAGTCATATTCTGTATTGATATTGAATGCTAGCATTTGCTAGCATTTTGTGTGGTCTGTTGTTGAATTCATACTTACCTGTTTTTCTGATTGATGGTAAAACCTCTTTTGTTACCCAACGTTTGAATTCTTTGGCTTTATCCATTTTTGATCTCAATATAAGGCTGTACAATCCAGATTCATTTATATAAATCGTGTTTCCAGTGTTCCGTGTCAAAGGTAACGAATCGTTACTCTTGGATTTTTGGTCATTTTCACCAACCTCAGTCAAAGGGGACGAATCGCCCCCCTTGGATTTGAGCCTCTTAAGTGAACATTTATCTTCAGAATCAACATGTTTGAAAATCGCTTTCTTGGTATCTTCATATCCCAAAATGTCGGCAACTGTTTTACCACGGAACCATACATCATCATCCTTTTTAATGATAGCTAATTTATTTCCTTCATAAGTAAAAATTTCCATATCTTGTAATTATATATAATAATATCTCTTTATAAGTGTTTGTATATGTTCCTTAAGTGTCATTCACCACAACAGATGATAGCCAGAAACAATGATATTTTTGGCTACCAAAAGCAAAAGACAGTATATACTGTATCAATCGATATAATATATATTAGATATTTCTCTTTAAATCATTTTATATATCCTTTAAGTCCTTGAATGGTATCCAACTGTTAAATTCATCACTATATCCTTTCCACTTCACCAAAGCTTGCTTCTTTTTATAATCCCTCCGAATGACTTTATCAATTCTGAATACTTTTTGTTCAGCTTTCAGTAATTCAGGTTCATAAAAACTCCCTTGAATGTCTTCATCTCTGAGATCCTTTAGTTTGTATGTGATTGGATTGGTGTGTTGTATTTCATCAACTTTAAAAACTTCCTCAGACCAATTTGGTGTATAGCCCTTATCAAACACATTTCGTTTATACTTACTTATTCTGACATTATCACCAACTTTAAATTTCGGTTTCTGTTTTAATGTTTCCAAATTACCATACAGATTAAAGTAAACAGTCCCTTCATTCTTCTTTTTGCTTGCTTCTATGGGTGTCATTTTGATAGAGCTATGTTTAGTGTTGTTATATTGTTTCACTAATTTGGGTAGCATGTCTAAATACTGTGTATTACCTTGAACAGTAAACTGCTTCCACATCTTGGTTTTAATTGTACGGTTCCATCTTTCACAAACGGACGACTTTTCCTCATTTTCGGTTGAGTACAAGGTTATTTTATTCTTATCAAGTAGTTCCTTAACATGTTTGTTATAATACTCTTTCCCTTTATCAGTCCATAGATATTGTGGTTTTCTGCCTTCTTTAAGGATTGTTTTAAAAGCATTCATAACGGTTTCACCCTTTTTATCTTTTAATGGAACGATCCAACCGTATTTAGAGAATACATCTAAAACCATAAGAAGATATCTGTAGCCAGCGTTCCATCGACTAAACTGTTGCATCTCAACAAGATCAGAGCACCATATTTCGTCAATATGATTTACAATAACACGCCGTCGAGTAAAATTTCGTTTTATGGGTTTGTGTAATTCATCAGCTAATTCTTTTTGCCAGTTTTCTTCACTCGACGGCCTTTTCCGTTTTTTGTCCCAAGACCTAGTTTCTGCTTCGTGTTAATCAAGAACCGAGCAGTTTGTCCCCATTTTGGCATCTGTCCATAAGGTATTTCTTCCAATGACTTAACCATTTTCTTGTCACATTCACCTTTGTTTTTCCCCATATCATAACAAATATCATGATGAGCTGCTATTTCATCCACTTTATTGTAAGGTTGTACGTACCACTTGGTGACCTCTCCAGTGTTCCTATCATACTCTAACTGTTTATCGAGAGGATTGTATGGTCCCATGTATTTATACTTTCCAGGAGTCCATCCAGCTTTTGGTTTTGGTATTTTCCCAATTAGTTTATGTATATCAACACCAGCGCCATCCAAATCCTTTCTGTCAGTTTTATACTTTCTATTCGGTCTTATTTTGGTTGATAATTGATCAAGAGCTTGACTTCCAACATTTTGAATCATTGGATTCAACTTATCCAGAGCATAATCGATAGCCTTTTTCTGCAGTTTTGGGTTTCTCAAGGCTTCTGATCCATAATATCTTCCCATTTCAACAGCCTTTTTTCCCAGCCAAGGAATACCATGGTGAATCAATAAATCAGTACCAGTTGATGCTACTGTATCTAGTACGCCCGCCCCTGTCGACGGGCTGACCCGTTTCCCGCCTGTTTAACGAATTTAGTCTTAGTTATTCCGCATTCAGAGCATTTGCATTTAAGCATAAGCCTCCCATTTTTAGCCTTTTCATATCGTTCACTCCCGGGTACACATTCTGTGACCCTTTTTTGTTTCACGCAATATGATTTCATATATAATATGATTAGATTAGATTAAGGTTCAATATATACGTTCTCATATTTACCAGTTTTTGGATTTTTCACCAAACGCATGACAGTACCCTTCTTTGGTTTAGTCCAGAATTTCTTGCTTGTTATACCCGTTTGTCCTGTGAAAGCACCTTTTAAGATATCACCAGACCAATATCGGTCAAATACATGGTTGGTTGATGGAATTACTTTGCGAGTTATTTGTTCGGCTATTTTGGCTGCCTCGAAAGCTTTACCTAATGGATTTTCACCTCCCTTTTGGCTTTTGATAAATTTGGTTTTCGTAATACCACATTCACCACAAATACATTTCATCATAAGTCTGTTATTTTTAGCTCTCACATATCGTTCACTCCCAGGTACACATTCTGTGACCCTTTTCTGTTTCACGCAATAAGATTTCATATATAACTTGATTACATATTTTTGAAATACCGTGCTAGAAACCTCTCATTCTTCGTCGTATCATATATGTTGAAAACTTCCAACAGATCAAAATATGATTTACCCTTATTCATCTCATTCAAAAAGTACAAACAGAAGTAACCGCATGTTGTCGTCAGTAAATTTTGTATTTGATTGTTCTGATGAAGTAATGTTAAGTTCTTCTTTTTAGCATGATTGACCATTTCTTGGAAGGGAGGCAAACCAAATGAATCAAAGTAATTGATGACGTTATCTTTGACATATGTTGACACCCAATGACTCCCTGACATATAACTCGGTTCAAGATTGTAAATGAATAGAGCCTGTTGATGATCATGTGGGACAGTTTCATCTCGAGACAGAACATCTTTGATTGGGATATTCAGATATTTACACCATTTTATTAAATCATAATTGCTTAATGGGGCATTCTTATGGAATTTTGGTTTTACAATAGAATGTTTAGAAGAGGGACGTTTTTGAAGGGTGAGTTTTTGCCTAATAGTAGACCTTTGCCCTTTTTGGGATCTTTTTTTTTAGTCCCCATACCGATTGTACCGTTCGGCCAATTCCCATAAAAAGGTGGAGTTCTATACATTGGCATTAACAAACCACCATCCTGATTATCATTAGATCTGGGTGGTCTTTGTTGGGGTTGTCCCATCTGAGGGGCACCTTTACCAGTCATCTTCTTTATTGCCTCAATAGCTAAAGGGACTCCAATTGATGCAAGAAGAGTACCTAAGAACCCACCCGTTTGTACTTTTGTTGGTTTTATATGAACACCAGAGCCTGTTTGTAGAGCATTTAATATATCCTTCTTTTGTTTGGCGGTCAAAAGATGTTTATATGTTATCAACTGATCGATTTTATTTTGTGGTATGAGGAACCCACCGGTTTGAACACCTTTTCCGGATATCTTCTTAACAATCTGAGATGCTCCTTCACTAGCTGCTCCAGCTAAAGCTGACAAACCAATGGTCTTAGCAATCGTGGGAGCAAAAGTTCTTCCAAGCGCCAGAACTGTAGACAGAAGAGATCCACCTAATTGCTTTCGAATGTTTGTTTTAGAAAGTTTAATGTCCATTCCCTTTTTCAATTTTCTATTTTTTTCCAATCGCTTAACTATATTCTGAGGTACATACAGAGTATCATTCCCAGATAGAGAGTCCTTCGTGAGCCTTAGAACTATTGTTTCTCTTTTATGATACGCGTTACTAAGATTCTTTTTCTGGTTTGGTGATAAACTAACTTTAATTTCGTATAGTTGTGTCATATAATATATGTTAGATAAATCTGTATTAAAAAACATATTCATTTAAACTATCATCAATTCGTTTCCAACTGTCTTAACAACAACCTCACTCTCGTAAAATACGATGCTATGAGCTCGGACGTTTGCTGCCGGGGCTACATTGAGACGATAATGGAGAATCAACTGTTTAGGATCTCTCGTCACTACCTCTTTCTGATATGACAAATCGAAATACAATAATCCATACAAACTAGTGAAATTGGATACATTAAGCTGTGTTCCTGAATTGTAATCGTTCTTACGAAATGCATATGACATGAGATCATTGAATACCCGTATTTTAGAATCTGCATCATATTCCAGCTCTGGGTAAAAAACATTATTCCCGTATTCAAGCCTGCAGTTTGATAGAGAGCTATTAGCATTAGCTGCATTCAACTTGAAAGTGTCAAACAAATACGGACTCCTCTCTGCTTCATCATTATTTGGTGCGTCTGTCCTCTGGAGATATATAAAAACATGTTTAACGTCATCGATAGCTGGACTGATTTGAAACATATTCTGAACAGCTCTGGTATTTGCTGACTGATTGTAGAGATCTCGCATATATTTCCAGGTTGTTGGCTTGAGAAACTCTGAAACGAAATTACTATACATGCTGTCTTTTGGGATTAATCTTGGGAGCCAAAGATACAATCTCTTTACTACAACACGACCAGGGTCTGTGCCATTTGCCATGTGAATCAGTTCACTGTCTTCGTTAAATGTAAGTTCAATTGTGAGCTGCATCGGAGGCAACATTTTTCTTTCTAATTCTTGAAAAAAGCTGTATCTGTTTAAGGGAAGCATCTCATTAATACTTTTAGCTCCCCCACCACCGTTGTTTTGTACTGCTTGGGTTAAAATGCGACGGGCTTCGAAACCTGTATTAGTATTTGCTGTTGTTCCATCAGTATCAAGATACCAGAACGAATTCTTCCCAACAGATCTACTAAAATCGTCACTGTATTCGAGTAAATTTTTCACATTCGTAATTCGATGCAAATTATCACTCTCGTATACTATTTTACCAGACGATTTAATAACCATATGTCTGATTAGACTGTGAGATCCGTTTATCATAGTGATGCGATCCGCTGCAGCATATCCAGCACCATCTGCCCTTTTTTGAAGCTCTTTAGTTACTTCGAAATACCCATTAAAAAAATCGAACATAGTTGACCTATCGTTGATTGTGAATCTGTAACCTGTCTTTTTCTGGCTTTGATTGTTAGCAGGTTGCTCAATGACATTATCCAAATGGAAACGAACGTATTCATATCGTTGTAGATTTTCATTTGTTCTGAAACTCATTTATATGAGTAGTTTAGATAAAATTCACTTTTTAATATCCAGTACCAGATATAAGTCTATTCAGAATTGTGTTGTAATCTTCTTCTTGTTTTGGTTTGGTAGGTTTGGTAGGTTTCATTGGTTGTTTAGTTGAACCATGTAATTTTCTCATAATAAGCTCTCCGCTTTTTTCAGCTGCTTTTTTTCCCAGTTTGTCTCCAGCATGTGAAATACCAGATTCAAGCGCTTTTTTGGCAAAAGGTTTTAAAACCATTTCTGGAACTTTACTTAACACCCTTCCAACTGGTTTGAAAATGTTATCAACAATGATCCCAGATCCTTTATGCTTATACACAAAACGACCTAGTTTCGGGTGATAAATTCGCTTGTATTCATACGACGACATATATAACTATTAGTTAGATTAATCTCTCTTCTCTCTTAAAATCAAACTGAATGAAGTGTCACTATGATTAAGATCGATGATTCTTCGTTTGCCATCTGTTATATATATCCGAATTTTATTGATCGTATTTTTATTACACGGGTTGTACTGAACTCGTCGAGGCTCTTGTGTGAAACTATAACTCGGGGTGAGAGTTGAGGTACTGAAACTATATATAATATCTGACTCTTCACCATCGACAAGACTGTCACTTATCAAATCACAATGAACATTCAATATTTCTCTGTCTTGTGAGAGATTAGGAATGTAATCTCCAACATTTACACTACTTGTTAGAATCTTTTTATTGAAACCAATAAGATCATTAAAATTACTTTGAGTAAGATCTAATCTGTAATTTGAGGCTAGTGTTATTATTGTCCTGAATACAGTATCGTTAAACTCCAGAGTGATTGGATATTGAGGGTTTGATGAGGTTCCTGTTTTTGTTTTTTCTTTGATTAAATTGTCAAAATCAATGTAATTCCATACTCCAGGGTTGAATATAATTTCCGTCCAATTAGTACCACTATCTGTCGAATATCTTATTTTCTGATTATTGAGTTCTCTTGTCACATTAAACCAAGTGAATGACATCGAAATGATTCGGTCTAGGCCGATTTCATATTGTCTGTTTGAATCTAGTATTATCGGATTACTGTATTTGATTGTGAAATCCGATGGTTTATTACCATTTTGGGTTTTTACTGTATGACTGGATAATACAAGTTGTCTATTCATTTATATGATTAGTTTAGACTAAAATAGTTTTTGTATATTTTGTTATATTGCGGCTTATTGAGTATTGAATTTCTCAACAAGATATCAAGAAGAGCGACACCTGTGTTTCTTAGCTCTATGCTATTATTACCAGCAACCTTTGATCCGATAATCAGTTCAAGTTTTTTCATCATTTCTGTCGGATTATTGAAAAACATTACCTGTCCACCTCTTTTTGTTTTTTTCTTCAAACCAGACCCTTTGATATTTTTCAGTTTTTGATTGTTGTAATTGTTATAATCATTTAGAACCTTCCTCGTATCAGCAATGACCTTCATTTGATATTGAGCTACAGCTTCACTTATTGAACCACTATTTAATTTCTTTTTGACGTTCGTCAAATTAGCATTTAGTATGTTCCTTTGTTTTTTAGCATCATTCAATATCTTGTTAAGATAAGCTTTCCTCCTTGTGTTATTCATATCTTCTTGTTTGAGACGTAATTCAACATCATCGTAGTTCGGAATATTCAATTTATCTAAAGCTTGGTTAATTGCATCCTCCTCAAGGATTTCGTAATCTGGTACTTCTTCTTCGTATTCAGGTGGAAGATCTTCTGGTTCATACATGTATTCTGGATCTATATACATTTGTTTTTTACCTGATGCTAAATCCTCAAGGACATCTTCATAAGATGGAGGTTTTGGAACCAATTGTTTATCGTTTTCAGGTAGAACAGGTTGATCAAACAAATCGTCCAATCCAAAATCAGGCACTTCATCATCAATATCTATTCCATAATCAGGAACAGGTTGCTTTTTCTTCGGTAATCTTCTTACTGGCATTTTAGGTAATGTGAGTTCCTTTAACTCAGATGTTATAGGTTTGAAAAGTTTCTCTGCCTCGACTTCACCCATTTGATCAGATATCGTTTTTTGTTTTATTGTCTCTCTTACTGTGTTAATCTTTTTACCAAGCTCGGATCGGCTCTCTGCTAATTGTTTCCATTTGAGTAAACTCATTATATCATTTGTTTACATAAAATTTCGTATTTTGTTCGGAAAAATTAGGGTTATCATATATAAAAACGCTCGCATAGCGTGTCGTCATGCGATAAAATTGTATAAACAAATGATATATGAGAATTCAAAACTATGACATTCAAGATGATGAAAACAACGATTTTGTTCAATTAAAGAGTTTCATGCCAAACCGATGTTTTAGGATGCTTATTTGTGCTCCCTCTGGTGGTGGCAAGACTAACCTTTTGCTTGATATGATCTACAGGCTCTTATACTTTGACAAGATATATCTTTACGCTCGTAATCTCCAACAAAGCAAATATAAGCATCTGTTGAAATCTCTTGAACCAATATCAAAAGAGGTCGGTTATGACGTGATAGAAGCAAGTAACGATGAAATCATCCCTCTGACAGATTTGTCTGATGAAAACCAAAAATTAATCATATTTGATGACTATTTGAATACAGGTAAGAAAAATGACGAACGGATACGAGACTACTTCACCAATTCAAGAAATAAAAATTGTTGTTGCATATATTTGAGTCAAAGCTATTACGGAACCGATAAAACAATAAGACTGAATAGTTCACATTTTTGTGTTTTTGATTTTCCTTCTATAAACGAGCAATCGATGATTTGCCGAGAACTGAACATAAATAAATCAGATTATCAGAAAGCTACTAAGGATCCATATAGTTTTCTGTATGTTGATAAGGTCAAAAAAAAGGTAGCCCGAAATTTCGACGAAAAAATCTAAACCATTAATATATTATATGAGTTATACAAACGGTATTCTTAATCATGATGATTCTAATCACGCTAGTAATAAGGTGTATGTCGTCAATCAATTGGGTACAAAAGCAGACCTTTCAAAAACAACAACACAAACATTTCAGGGAAGAATACAAGTACCAGATTTTGATCCAGGGCAACACAATGGATCAGATATCGTAAACCTCCGTTATATTGATGGTATATTTCTGAATAAAAAAACGGGAGGTACTCTTAGCAATCCGATATCATTTCTCAGTTCTCTACCAAATAATCAAAAACAGATTCACAGCCTCGGGGCACCGCAATTCAATAGTAGCGCTACAAACAAACAATACGTTGACAACAAAATGACAGCATTGAAATCAGAAATACGATTACAATTATCAGAAACTTTATTCTGGGAAAGTTATCAACTGGCTGATTGCTTATATAAGATAGACCGAGGTAGTCCATCTGAGGTTACTTTTGATAATTCAACTAGAGCAGTATCAGATCTTTTCGATCAATCTCTTAAAGAAAATGATGCCAACCAAGCAACACAAGCAACTAAACCCATTTTATGCACAAAAGCTGAAAAAATTAATTATCGATATTATTTAAAATTTGATGGTAGCAAACGAATGTTATCAAACATAAATTTAAATCCTGGTTCTGGGCAAGCTGATATAGTTAATGTTTTCATCGTTTATAGATTGAGTTCATACACAGGATCTTATGCTGTTCGTAATGGACTTTTCGGACATGATAATGGAGGTTATGACAAATTTATTGCATTCTCACCAACCGGTCATTTACTTGTAAGTGGAACAACAAATCAGCATATTGTCATTGGATCAAGTTCTTTTAATAATAAGAATGCTACAGCGTCATACCAATCAAAAGCTAATGCGGGTGAACTGAATAAATGGATCTGTTTATCAATTCACTGGGATGTACCTAGTGGTAACAACGCTTCTGAAACATGGTGTAACGGCAAAAAATTAGCTAATTTTACAGCAAGAACATCACAAGGAAGTACCAACATGACATTTGGAGATTTGAATACCTCTGGTATTGCAGGCTTGAAAGGTGATATAGCTTTTTATTGTCTTTATAAGGGTAAAACTCTCACTGAATCAAATATCAAACTTCACCATTACGTTCTTTGTAGATGGTATGCTGTTGATCATGATCCAATTTCATTTTAATGTAAAAAATCTAAACTAATATTATATGAGTTATACTAACGGTATCCTTAATCATGATGATTCTCAAGGACTAGGTAAGATAGGTTTAAGAGGTTTACCTGGCATTGGATTTAAATTAGATGCTAATAATGATTATGATATGCAGAATAAAAAATTAGTGAATGTAAAACAAGGAACCAATAATAATGATGTGGTTACAAAAAGTCAGTTAGATAGTGAAATAGCCAAGATTCCAAGTGTGGATACATCTAAATTCATGCTAAAAGCAGGTGATACGATGACAGGGTCACTCATTGTCCCAAAAGACAATTATCCAGTTCATGGTAATCTCAACAAGGTTATCAGTTATGAATCGCAAAGAGAGATATTCTTGTCAAAGAAGGAAGGAGGTCGAATGGAGCAACATATTGATATGGGTGGTTTAAACATCGTAAATCTGAAATCACCAACTGCTTCTAATCACGCTAGTAATAAGGTGTATGTTGATAGTGAGATAAGAAAGATTCCAATAACTGATTCATCAAAATTCATCAAAAAAGATGGTTCAGTATTAATGGAAGCCAATCTTGATATGAACAATAATTTCATCACAAATCTGAAATCACCAACTGCTTCTAATCACGCTAGTAATAAGGGGTATGTCGACAATTCAGTAAAAAATAAAGCAGACCTTTCAAAGACAACAACACAAACATTTCAGGGAAGAATACAAGTACCAGATTTTGATCCATCCTCTCATTCAGAATCAGATATTGTCAATCTCAAAGATATTAACAACACCTTTTTGAATAAAAACAAAGGAGGTGTCCTGAAAAATCCTATCACATTCCTATCTTCATTACTAAATAATCAGAAACAGATTAACAACCTCGGCACACCTCGATACAATAGCAGTGCTGCTAATAAGAGCTACGTTGACGAAACATTGGCACAATCTCATATCGATTCCAGCAACAAAAAGAATGCATTTAAGTACCTCCTTGATGCAGACGAGAGCTCCAGTGAGAATAATATAGTGGTTATTGGCATCTCTGATTTCCCACAAAGCCCTCACAAGAATAAATTAGCTTACAAAGTCGGACTACAAAAAAATCCTAATAGCAATGATTATCAATCGAAAATCGGATTCAATCTATATCCTCTCAGTATCGGCAAATTCACATCTGTCTTGGAATATTATCCGCTAGGGTCACATACCAACATCCAACTATCCGCTCAGGCTACCACAAAACAATCCAAAAGAGCTTCTCAGATCACGTAAAGATTCTCGTACAATTCAACAATAGTAGCAGGGAATCCCTTGATTACATCTATTTCAACCTACACGGAAGCTCAACATTATCCTCACCACAGGCTTTTCTCATCATTTATGGAGTCAAAGATTGGCAAGACACTGTCAATCCAGAAGTGTACGACTATGATCACAACAACCATGGAATGAGAATCGTTAAGTATACAAATAAGATTGTTTCCACTATTACATGGTTAACAGATAGTCCTTGGCAAGACCTAACCAACTATTAGGCGAATTTCAATAATCCAACTGTTGGCAATGTCGTGAAACTGGTAACATATCTACAGGTAGGTAATAATCAAAACGGAGGCAATCTTTGGTGTCGTTGGGTTGTCAATATTATCAACCCGGTGACAAAGAAAGTCGAAAATACCCGTATAATACAAGTCAATACAACTAACTCCTTTTTTTTAGGAAAAAGATTCCGGTCAGGTTTTGGTATTCAGCTGGCTCCAGACTATGAAAACATCGCCACACTCGCAAACGCTTCTTTTTTCAAGGTTGTAGACAAAGACAAGCTTCATAAATTTCAATTACAGACAAGAGTAACAGATGGGGGAACCTTTACAGTAAATCACCTCGCTAATAATAAAGATAAAGATTGGAACAGTTACACTGTGAGCTCAATTGAGGTTCAAGAGATAGCTGGTTTAAAATTAGACACAAATTCAGGTCTCCCAGCTGATGTCATAAGTTTCACCAGTGAATAAAAATTATCTATCAATATAATATATATGGATAGACGTAAAAGCATATTCTATTGGAACCATGTGTCAGAAAAATTAACCGATGATCAAATATCTGAGTTGAAAGCATTGTATAAATTCTATCATAAGAAATACTGGCTTTTCAAAATGACTTACAAATATTTCAAAACAGCAGAACTTGCATGTAATATTGGATCTGCTTTATTGGTAGTAACAGGAACAGTAGTTGGTGGTGTAACACTAAACCCTATTCCTCTTGGGGTAATATCTGGTACTGGTATATTGCTTAAAACATATTCAGAGGCTAAAAATTACAAAAGAAAGATTGAGATGTGTAAATTCGCGTACACCTCATATGAAAAGGTTTTAACAGATTTGCGGTCGTTTATGAGAGGACTGGAGTATAATGACAAAGAATTTCTTGATTATGTCAAAATTCTCGATGATATAATCATTGATATGTGTCCGTTAACTGACAAATTTGAAAAGAAATATAATAAGGTGTTCATCCAATAATAGATTTTATGTTATCACCAATAAGAAACATAATTTTTGCCCAATACCGATCGTAAAAGGCCAATGTTTTTTTAGATTTGCTAATTGGAATATTTTTGTAAGGTATTCCCATCATCTTGAATATCTTTCTCATAATAAAATTAACGCTAATCATTCTTTTTCTTGTACAATTGACATCATTAATAACATTGCCTATCGCAACATATATAGAATCAATCTTATTTTTCTGACTATTGGATAGTTCAATGCCGTACTTTTCTTGAATTTTTAATATATTATTATTGACATGATATTTTCTATTATATACACTTTTTCTTATAAATCTATGTCTATTCTCATAGAAATCAACATATTCGCTAGCTATATTATATCCTTGAACAATGCCACAACTTCGACAAACTTGCATTCCATCAGTTGTTATAACCTCCTGATTATCACAGCATTCATCATCTTTCGGTTTTTTATTAGAATCTTCTATTTTTTCGTCACAAAAAGGACAAACAACTTCTGATTCTTTCAGGTAATCGTGAATATCTGAGTTACAATACATTCTATACTATTATATGATATTATATTTTTAAGTAATATTCATCCGATGGCAAACTGCGCTCGTGTTATATAACAAGCTCAAAGTGGTCAAATCATGACGCCAGAGAATGGTAGAGACGTTTTCGCATGAAACATGATATCGAACAAACGCACTCCAAAAAATAAAAAACGTATAGTTTGCCAAACGCACTCCAAAAAATAAAAAACGTATAGTTTGCCAAACGCACTCCAAAAAATAAAAACCATATAGTTTACCAAAAAATGATTTCCATCTAATGGAAGTAGTTACAGAGTTGGCTTTGGTTCAAGATCATTTTCAATGATCTAGAACCGCCAACTCTATAACTACTGATTTTCTTTAATTATAAGACAAAAACTCATTGAAACAACGGTTGGATTTCCCAGGTAAAAGAGGATTGAAACTATGATTACATTGGCTTAAATTTCAAGACAAAAACTCATTGAAACAACGGTTGGATTTCCAAGAGAAGACAGAATTGAAACTATGGTTAAATTTTCTTTAATTATAAGACAAAAACTCATTGAAACAACTGTTGGATTTCCGAGATAAGAAAAGATTGAAACTATGGTTAGATTTGCTTCAATTTCAAGACAAAAACTCATTGAAAGAATGGTTGGATTTCCCAGGTAAAAAAGGATTGAAACTATGGTGAGATTGGCTTCAATTTCAAGACAAAAACTCATTGAAACAACGGTTGGATTTCCAAGAGAAGAAAGGATATAAACTATGGTTAGATTTTCTTTAATTATAAGACAAAAACTCATTGAAACAACTGTTGGATTTCCGAGATAAGAAAAGATTGAAACTATGGTTAGATTTGCTTCAATTTCAAGACAAAAACTCATTGAAACAATGGTTGGATTTCCCAGGTAAAACAGGATTGAAACTATGGTGAGATTGGCTTAAATTTCAAGACAAAACCTCATTGAAACAACGGTTGGATTTCCAAGAGAAGAAAGGATTGAACTTATGGTTAGATTTTCTTTAATTATAAGACAAAAACTCATTGAAACAACTGTTGGATTTGCGAGATAAAAAAGGATTAAACTACCAGTAGATTTGCTTCAATTTCAAGAGAAAAACTCATTCCAACGACGGTTGGATTTTCCAGATAAAAAAGGACTGAAAATATGGTTAGATTGGCTTGTACTTGAAGGTACAAACTCATTGAAACAACGGTTGGATTTCCGAGATAAGAAAAGATTGAGACCATGGTTAGATTTCCTTCAATTCCAAGACAAAAACTCATTCAAACAACGGTTGGATTTCTTTGGTAAAAAGGATTAAAACTATCTTTAGATTTCCTTCGATTTCAAGAGAAAAACTCATTGAAATAACGGTTGGATTTCCGAGATAACAAAGGATTCAAACTATGGTTAGATTTGCTTCCATTTCAAGACAAAAACTCATTGAAACAACGGTTGGATTTCCCAGGTAAAAAAGGATTGAAACTATGGTTAGATTGCCTTTAATTTCAAGACAAAAACTCATTGAAACAACGGTTGGATTTCCAAGAGAAGAAAGGATTGCAACTATGGTTAGATTTTCTTTAATTATAAGACAAAAACTCATTGAAACAACTGTTGGATTTCCGAGATAAGAAAAGATTGAAACTATGGTTAGATTTGCTTCAATTTCAAGACAAAAACTCATTGAAACAACGGTTGGATTTCCCAGGTAAAAAAGGATTGAAACTATGGTTAGATTGGCTTTAATTTCAAGACAAAAACTCATTGAAACAACGGTTAGATTTCCAAGAGAAGAAAGGATTGAAACTATGGTTAGATTTTCTTTAATTATAAGACAAAGACTCATTGAAACAACGGTTGGATTTCCCAGGTAAAAAACGATTGAAACTATGATTAGATTGGCTTAAATTTCAAGACAAAAACTCATTGAAACAACGGTTGGATTTCCCAGGTAAAAAAGGATTGGAATTATCGTTAGATTTGCTTAAATTTCAAGAGAGAAACTCATTGAAACAACGGTTAGATTTTCCAGGTAAAAAGGGATTGAAACTATGTTTAGAGTTCCTTCAATTATAAGACAATAACTCATTGAAACAACTGTTGGATTTCCGAGATAAGAAAAGATTGAAACTATGGTTAGATTTGCTTCAATTTCAAGACAAAAACTCATTGAAACAATGGTTGGATTTCCCAGGTAAAAAAGGATTGAAACTATGGTGAGATTGGCTTAAATTTCAAGACAAAAACTCATTGAAACAACGGTTGGACTTCCAAGAGAAGAAAGGATTGAAACTATGGTTAGATTTTCTTTAATTATAAGACAAAAACTCATTGAAACAACTGTTGGATTTGCGAGATAAAAAAGGATTAAACTACCAGTAGATTTGCTTCAATTTCAAGACAAAAACTCATTATAAGACAAAAACTCATTGAAACAACGGTTGGATTTCCAAGAGAAGAAAGGATTGAAACTATGGTTAGATTTTCTTTAATTATAAGACAAAAACTCATTGAAACAACGGTTGGATTTCCCAGGTAAAAAAGGATTGAAACTATGGTGAGATTGCCTTTAATTTCAAGACAAAAACTCATTGAAACAACGGTTGGATTTCCAAGAGAAGAAAGGATTGAAACTATGGTTAAATTTTCTTTAATTATAAGACAAAAACTCATTTAAACAACTGTTGGATTTCCGAGATAAGAAAAGATTGAAGCTATGGTTAGATTTGCTTCAATTTCAAGACAAAAACTCATTGAAACAATGGTTGGATTTCCCAGGTAAAAAGGATTGAAACTATGGTGAGATTGGCTTTAATTTCAAGACAAAACCTCATTGAAACAACGGTTGGATTTCAAGGAGAAGAAAGGATTGAAACTACGGTTAGATTTTCTTTAATTATAAGACAAAAACTCATTGAAACAACTGTTGGATTTGCGAGATAAAAAAGGATTAAACTACCAGTAGATTTGCTTCAATTTCAAGACAAAAACTCATAAGACAAAAACTCATTGAAACAACGGTTGGATTTCCAAGAGAAGAAAGGATTGAAACTATGGTTAGATTTTCTTTAATTATAAGACAAAAACTCATTGAAACAACGATTGGATTTCCCAGGTAAAAAAGGATTGAAACTATGGTGAGATTGCCTTTAATTTCAAGACAAAAACTCATTGAAACAACGGTTGGATTTCCAAGAGAAGAAAGGATTGAAACTATGGTTAAATTTTCTTTAATTATAAGACAAAAACTCATTTAAACAACTGTTGGATTTCCGAGATAAGAAAAGATTGAAGCTATGGTTAGATTTGCTTCAATTTCAAGACAAAAACTCATTGAAACAATGGTTGGATTTCCCAGGTAAAAAAGGATTGAAACTATGGTGAGATTGGCTTAAATTTCAAGACAAAACCTCATTGAAACAACGGTTGGATTTCAAGGAGAAGAAAGGATTGAAACTACGGTTAGATTTTCTTTAATTATAAGACAAAAACTCATTGAAACAACTGTTGGATTTGCGAGATAAAAAAGGATTAAACTACCAGTAGATTTGCTTCAATTTCAAGACAAAAACTTATTCCAACGACGGTTGGATTTTTCAGATAAAAAAGGACTGAAAATATGGTTAGATTGGCTTGTATTTGAAGATACAAACTCATTGAAACAACGGTTGGATTTCCGAGATAAGAAAAGATTGAGACCATGGTTAGATTTCCTTCAATTCCAAGACAAAAACTCATTGAAACAACGGTTGGATTTCTTTGGTAAAAAGGATTAAAACTATGTTTAGATTTCCTTCGATTTCAAGAGAAAAACTCATTGAAATAACGGTTCGATTTCCGAGATAACAAAGGATTCAAACTATGGTTAGATTTGCTTCAATATCAAGACAAAAACTCATTGAAACAACGGTTGGATTTCCCAGGGAAAAAAGGATTGAAACTATGGTTAGATTGGCTTTAATTTCAAGACAAAAACTCATTGAAACAACGGTTGGATTTCCAAGAGAAGAAAGGATTGAAACTATGGTTAAATTTTCTTTAATTATAAGACAAAAACTCATTGAAATAACTGATGGATTTCCGAGATAAGAAAAGATTGAAACTATGGTTAGATTTGCTTCAATTTCAAGACAAAAACTCATTGAAACAATGGTTGGATTTCCCAGGTAAAAAAGGATTGAAACTATGGTGAGATTGGCTTAAATTTCAAGACAAAACCTCATTGAAACAACGGTTGGATTTCCAAGAGAAGAAAGGATATAAACTATGGTTAGATTTTCTTTAATTATAAGACAAAAACTCATTGAAACAACTGTTGGATTTGCGAGATAAAAAAGGATTAAACTACCAGTAGATTTGCTTCAATTTCAAGACAAAAACTTATTCCAACGACGGTTGGATTTTCCAGATAAAAAAGGACTGAAAATATGGTTAGATTGGCTTGTATTTGAAGATACAAACTCATTGAAACAACGGTTGGATTTCCGAGATAAGAAAAGATTGAGACCATGGTTAGATTTCCTTCAATTCCAAGACAAAAACTCATTGAAACAACGGTTGGATTTCTTTGGTAAAAAGGATTAAAACTATGTTTAGATTTCCTTCGATTTCAAGAGAAAAACTCATTGAAATAACGGTTGGATTTCCGAGATAACAAAGGATTCAAACTATGGTTAGATTTGCTTCAATATCAAGACAAAAACTCATTGAAACAACGGTTGGATTTCCCAGGTAAAAAAGGATTGAAACTATGGTTAGATTGGCTTTAATTTCAAGACAAAAACTCATTGAAACAACGGTTGGATTTCCAAGAGAAGAAAGGATTGCAACTATGGTTAGATTTTCTTTAATTATAAGACAAAAACTCATTGAAACAACGGTTGGATTTCCGAGATAAGAAAAGATTGAAACTATGGTTAGATTTGCTTCAATTTCAAGACAAAAACTCATTGAAACAACGGTTGGATTTCCCAGGTAAAAAAGGATTGAAACTATGGTTAGATTGGCTTTAATTTCAAGACAAAAACTCATTGAAACAACGGTTGGATTTCCAAGAGAAGAAAGGATTGAAACTATGGTTAGATTTTCTTTAATTATAAGACAAAAACTCATTGAAACAACGGTTGGATTTCCCAGGTAAAAAAGGATTAAAACTATGGTGAGATTGGCTTTAATTTCAAGACAAAAACTCATTGAAACAACGGTTGGATTTCCAAGAGAAGAAAGGATTGAAACTATGGTTAAATTTTCTTTAATTATAAGACAAAAACTCATTGAAACAACTGTTGGATTTCCGAGATAAGAAAAGATTGAAACTATGGTTAGATTTGCTTCAATTTGAAGACAAATACTCATTGAAACAATCGTTGGATTTCCCAGGTAAAAAAGGATTGAAACTATGGTGAGATTGGCTTAAATTTCAAGACAAAAACTCATTGAAAGAACGGTTGGATTTCCAAGAGAAGAAAGGATTGAAACTATGGTTAGATTTTCTTTAATTATAAGACAAAAACTCATTGAAACAACTGTTGGATTTCCGAGATAAGAAAAGATTGAAACTATGGTTAGATTTGCTTCAATTTCAAGACAAAAACTCATTGAAAGAATGGTTGGATTTCCCAGGTAAAAAAGGATTGAAACTATGGTGAGATTGGCTTCAATTTCAAGACAAAAACTCATTGAAACAACGGTTGGATTTCCAAGAGAAGAAAGGATTGAAACTATGGTTAGATTTTCTTTAATTATAAGACAAAAACTCATTGAAACAACTGTTGGATTTGCGAGATAAAAAAGGATTAAACTACCAGTAGATTTGCTTCAATTTCAAGACAAAAACTCATTGAAACAACGGTTGGATTTCCGAGATAAGAAAAGATTGAGACCATGGTTAGATTTCCTTCAATCTCAAGACAAAAACTCATTGAAACAACGGTTGGATTTCTTTGGTAAAAAGGATTAAAACTATGTTTAGATTTCCTTCGATTTCAAGAGAAAAACTCATTGAAATAACGGTTGGATTTCCGAGATAACAAAGGATTCAAACTATGGTTAGATTTGCTTCAATTTCAAGACAAAAACTCATTGAAACAACGGTTGGATTTCCCAGGTAAAAAAGGATTGAAACTATGGTTAGATTGGCTTTAATTTCAAGACAAAAACTCATTGAAACAACGGTTGGATTTCCAAGAGAAGAAAGGATTGCAACTATGGTTAGATTTTCTTTAATTATAAGACAAAAACTCATTGAAACAACTGTTGGATTTGCGAGATAAAAAAAGATTAAACTACCGGTAGATTTGCTTCAATTTCAAGACAAAAACTCATTCCAACAACGGTTGGATTTTCCAGATAAAAAAGGACTGAAACTATGGTTAGATTGGCTTGTATTTGAAGATACAAACTCATTGAAACAACGGTTGGATTTCCGAGATAAGAAAAGATTGAGACCATGGTTAGATTTCCTTCAATTTCAAGACAAATACTCATTGAAACAACGGTTGGATTTCTTAGGTAAAAAGGATTATAACTATGTTTAGATTTCCTTCGATTTTAAGAGAAAAACTCTTTGAAATAATGGTTGGATTTCCGAGATAACAAAGGATTCAAACTATGGTTAGATTTGCTTCAATTTCAAGACAAAAACTCATTGAAACAACGGTTGGATTTCCCAGGTAAAAAAGGATTGAAACTATGGTTAGATTGGCTTTAATTTCAAGACAAAAACTCATTGAAACAACGGTTGGATTTCCAAGAGAAGAAAGGATTGAAACTATGGTTAGATTTTCTTTAATTATAAGACAAAAACTCATTGAAACAACTGTTGGATTCCGAGATAAGAAAAGATTGAAACTATGGTTAGATTTGCTTCAATTTCAAGACAAAAACTCATTGAAACAACGGTTGGATTTCCCAGGTAAAAAAGGATTGAAACTATGGTTAGATTGGCTTTAATTTCAAGACAAAAACTCATTGAAACAACGGTTGGATTTCCAAGAGAAGAAAGGATTGAAACTATGATTAGATTTTCTTTAATTATAAGACAAAAACTCATTGAAACAACGGTTGGATTTCCCAGGTAAAAAAGGATTAAAACTATGGTGAGATTGGCTTTAATTTCAAGACAAAAACTCATTGAAACAACGGTTGGATTTCCAAGAGAAGAAAGGATTGAAACTATGGTTAAATTTTCTTTAATTATAAGACAAAAACTCATTGAAACAACTGTTGGATTTCCGAGATAAGAAAAGATTGAAACTATGGTTAGATTTGCTTCAATTTGAAGACAAATACTCATTGAAACAATCGTTGGATTTCCCAGGTAAAAAAGGATTGAAACTATGGTGAGATTGGCTTAAATTTCAAGACAAAAACTCATTGAAAGAACGGTTGGATTTCCAAGAGAAGAAAGGATTGAAACTATGGTTAGATTTTCTTTAATTATAAGACAAAAACTCATTGAAACAACTGTTGGATTTCCGAGATAAGAAAAGATTGAAACTATGGTTAGATTTGCTTCAATTTCAAGACAAAAACTCATTGAAAGAATGGTTGGATTTCCCAGGTAAAAAAGGATTGAAACTATGGTGAGATTGGCTTCAATTTCAAGACAAAAACTCATTGAAACAACGGTTGGATTTCCAAGAGAAGAAAGGATTCAAACTATGGTTAGATTTTCTTTAATTATAAGACAAAAACTCATTGAAACAACTGTTGGATTTGCGAGATAAAAAAGGATTAAACTACCAGTAGATTTGCTTCAATTTCAAGACAAAAACTCATTGAAACAACGGTTGGATTTCCGAGATAAGAAAAGATTGAGACCATGGTTACATTTCCTTCAATCTCAAGACAAAAACTCATTGAAACAACGGTTGGATTTCTTTGGTAAAAAGGATTAAAACTATGTTTAGATTTCCTTCGATTTCAAGAGAAAAACTCATTGAAATAACGGTTGGATTTCCGAGATAACAAAGGATTCAAACTATGGTTAGATTTGCTTCAATTTCAAGACAAAAACTCATTGAAACAACGGTTGGATTTCCCAGGTAAAAAAGGATTGAAACTATGGTTAGATTGGCTTTAATTTCAAGACAAAAACTCATTGAAACAACGGTTGGATTTCCAAGAGAAGAAAGGATTGCAACTATGGTTAGATTTTCTTTAATTATAAGACAAAAACTCATTGAAACAACTGTTGGATTTGCGAGATAAAAAAAGATTAAACTACCGGTAGATTTGCTTCAATTTCAAGACAAAAACTCATTCCAACAACGGTTGGATTTTCCAGATAAAAAAGGACTGAAACTATGGTTAGATTGGCTTGTATTTGAAGATACAAACTCATTGAAACAACGGTTGGATTTCCGAGATAAGAAAAGATTGAGACCATGGTTAGATTTCCTTCAATTTCAAGACAAATACTCATTGAAACAACGGTTGGATTTCTTAGGTAAAAAGGATTATAACTATGTTTAGATTTCCTTCGATTTTAAGAGAAAAACTCTTTGAAATAATGGTTGGATTTCCGAGATAACAAAGGATTCAAACTATGGTTAGATTTGCTTCAATTTCAAGACAAAAACTCATTGAAACAACGGTTGGATTTCCCAGGTAAAAAAGGATTGAAACTATGGTTAGATTGGCTTTAATTTCAAGACAAAAACTCATTGAAACAACGGTTGGATTTCCAAGAGAAGAAAGGATTGAAACTATGGTTAGATTTTCTTTAATTATAAGACAAAAACTCATTGAAACAACTGTTGGATTCCGAGATAAGAAAAGATTGAAACTATGGTTAGATTTGCTTCAATTTCAAGACAAAAACTCATTGAAACAACGGTTGGATTTCCCAGGTAAAAAAGGATTGAAACTATGGTTAGATTGGCTTTAATTTCAAGACAAAAACTCATTGAAACAACGGTTGGATTTCCAAGAGAAGAAAGGATTGAAACTATGATTAGATTTTCTTTAATTATAAGACAAAAACTCATTGAAACAACGGTTGGATTTCCCAGGTAAAAAAGGAATGAAACTATGGTTAGATTGGCTTAAATTTCAAGACAAAAACTCATTGAAACAACGGTTGGATTTCCAAGAGAAGAAAGGATTGAAACTATGGTTAAATTTTCTTTAATTATAAGACAAAAACTCATTGAAACAACTGTTGGATTTCCGAGATAAGAAAAGATGGAAACTATGGTTAGATTTGCTTCAATTTCAAGACAAAAACTCATTGAAACAATGGTTGAATTTCCCAGGATAAAAAGGATTGCAACTATGGTTAGATTGGCTTAAATTTCAAGACAAAAACCCATTGAAACAACGGTTGGATTTCCAAGAGAAGAAAGGATTGAAACTATGGTTAGATTTTCTTTAATTATAAGACAAAAACTCATTGAAACAACTGTTGGATTTGCGAGATAAAAAAGGATTAAACTACCGGTAGATTTGCTTCAATTTCAAGACAAAAACTCATTCCAACAACGGTTGGATTTTCCAGATAAAAAAGGACTGAAACTATGGTTAGATTGGCTTGTATTTGAAGATACAAACTCATTGAAACAACGGTTGGATTTCCGAGATAAGAAAAGATTGAGACCATGGTTAGATTTCCTTCAATTTCAAGACAAAAACTCATTGAAACAACGGTTGGATTTCTTAGGTAAAAAGGATTAAAACTATGTTTAGATTTCCTTCGATTTCAAGAGAAAAACTCATTGAAATAACGGTTGGATTTCCGAGATAACAAAGGATTCAAACTATGGTTAGATTTGCTTCAATTTCAAGACAAAAACTCATTGAAACAACGGTTGGATTTCCGTGATAATGAAGAATTAAAACTATGGATAGATTTTCCTCAATTTCAACAGAAAATTTCATTGAAGCAATGGTTGGATTTCTTAGATAAAAAGGATTGAAACTATGCTTAAATTTGTTTCAATTTCTTGACGAAACCGCATTGATACAACGATTCGTTTTCCAAGATAAAAAAGGATTGAAACTAAGGTTAGATTTGATTCAATTTTAAGACAAGAGCTTATTTGAAACAACGGTTAGATTTCCCAGATAAAAAAGGATTGAAACTATGGTTAGTAAGGACAAATACTCATTGAAACAAAGGTTGGATTTTCGAGATAAAAGAGGATTTAAAGTATGGTGAGATTTCCCTCAATTTCAAGAGAAAATTTCATTGAAATAATGGTTGGATTTCGCAGTTAAAATAGGATTGAAAGTATGGTTAGATCTGCTTAAATTTCAAGGCAAAAACTCATTGAAACAACGGTTGGATTTCCCAGATAAAAAAGGATTGAAAGTATGGTTATATCTGCTTAAATTTGAAGACAAAAACTCATTGAAACAACGGTTGGATTTCCAAGATAAAAAAGGATTGAAACTATAGTTAGATTTCCTTCAATTTCAAGAGAAACACTCATTGAAACAACGGTTAGATTTCCCAGATAAAACAGGATTGAATCTTTGATTAGATTTGCTTCAATGTCAAGACAAAAACTCATTGAAACAACGGTTGGATTTTGCAGATTAAAAAGAATTGAAACTATGGTAAGATTTGCCTCAATTTCAAGACAAAAACTCATTGAAACAACGGTTGGATTTTGCGAGATGAAAAAGGATTGAAACTATGGTTAGAGTTGCTTCAATTTCAAGACAAAAACTCATTGAAACAACGCTTGAATTTCGCAAATTAAAAAGGATTGAAACTGTGGTGAGATTTGCCTTAATTTCTAGACGAAAACTCTTTAAAACAATGGTTGGATATTTTACGTTACAAAGGATTGAAACTATGGTTAGATTTGCTTTCATTTGAAAACAAAAACTTATCGAAACAACGATTGGATTTCTGACATAAAAAAGGATCAAAACTATGCTTAGATTTGCTTCAATTTCAAGACAAAAACTCATTGAAATAACGGCTGGATTTGCGAGAGGAAAAAGGATTAAAATTATAGTTAGCTTTGCCTTATTGTCATGACAAAAACTCATTGAATTAACGGTTGGATTTGCAAGATAAAAAAGGATTCAAACTATGGTTAAGATTTGCTTTAATTCCAAAAACAAAACCAATTGAAACAACGGTTAGAAAAAGGGATTGAAACTGTGGTTTGATTTGCTTCAATTTCAAGACAAAAACTAATTGAAACAACGGTCTGATTTCCCAGATAAAAAAGGTTGGAATTATCGTTAGATTTGCTTAAATTTCGCGAGAAAAACTCAATGAAACAACGGTTAGATTTTCCAGATAAAAATGGACTGAAACTATGTTTAGATTGCCTTCAATTATAAGACAAAAACTCATTGAAACAACGATCGGATTTCCCAAATAAGAAAGGATTGAAAGTACGGCTAGATCATCTTAAATTTCAAGACAAAAACTCATTGAAACAACGGTCCGATTTCCCAGATAAAAAAGGATTGGAATTATCGTTAGATTTGCTTAAATTTCAAGAGAGAAACTCATTGAAACAACGGTTAGATTTTCCAGGTAAAAAAGGATTGAAACTATGTTTAGAGTTTCTTCAATTATAAGACAATAACTCATTGAAACAACTGTTGGATTTCCGAGATAAGAAAAGATTGAAACTATGGTTAGATTTGCTTCAATTTCAAGACAAAAACTCATTGAAACAATGGTTGGATTTCCCAGGTAAAAAAGGATTGAAACTATGGTGAGATTGGCTTAAATTTAAAGACAAAAACTCATTGAAACAACGGTTGGATTTCCAAGAGAAGACAGAATTGAAACTATGGTTAAATTTTCTTTAATTATAAGACAAAAACTCATTGAAACAACTGTTGGATTTCCGAGATAAGAAAAGATTGAAACTATGGTTAGATTTGCTTCAATTTCAAGACAAAAACTCATTGAAAGAATGGTTGGATTTCCCAGGTAAAAAAGGATTGAAACTATGGTGAGATTGGCTTCAATTTCAAGACAAAAACTCATTGAAACAACGGTTGGATTTCCAAGAGAAGAAAGGATATAAACTATGGTTAGATTTTCTTTAATTATAAGACAAAAACTCATTGAAACAACTGTTGGATTTCCGAGATAAGAAAAGATTGAAACTATGGTTAGATTTGCTTCAATTTCAAGACAAAAACTCATTGAAACAATGGTTGGATTTCCCAGGTAAAAAAGGATTGAAACTATGGTGAGATTGGCTTAAATTTCAAGACAAAACCTCATTGAAACAACGGTTGGATTTCCAAGAGAAGAAAGGATTGAACTTATGGTTAGATTTTCTTTAATTATAAGACAAAAACTCATTGAAACAACTGTTGGATTTGCGAGATAAAAAAGGATTAAACTACCAGTAGATTTGTTCAATTTCAAGACAAAAACTCATTATAAGACAATAACTCATTGAAACAACGATTGGATTTCCCAGTTAAAAAAGGATTGAAAGTATGGTTAGATCTGCTTAAATTTTTAAGACAAAAACTCAATGAAACAACGGTTGGATTTCCGAGATAAAAAAGGATTGAAACTATGGTTAGATTTCCTTCAATTTCAAGAGAAAAACTCATTGAAACAACAGTTAGATTTTCGAGATAAAAAAGGATTGAAACTATGTTTACATTTCCTTGAATTATAAGACAAAAAAAACTCATTGAAACAACGATTGGATTTCCGAGATAAAAAAGGATTGAAACTATGGTTGGATTTCGTTCAATTTCAAGAGAAAAACTCATCGAAACAACGGTTAGATTTCCCAGATAAAAAAGGATTGAATCTTTGGTTAGATTTGCTTCAATTTCAAGACAAAAACTTATTGAAACAACGGTTGGATTCCGCAGATAAAAAAGAATTGAAACTATGGTTAGATTTTCTTTAATTTCAAGATGAAATTTAATTAAAACAAAGGTTTGATTTCCGACATAAAAAAGGATTAAAACTATGGTTAGATTTGCTTCAATTTCAAGACAAAAACTCATTGAAACAATGGTTGCATTTCCCAGATAAAACAGGAGTAAAACTATGGGGACATTTGCTTTAATTTCAAGACAAAAACTTATCGAAACAACGGTTCGATTTCCAATATTAAAATAGATTAAAACTATGGTTAGATTTTCTTTAATTGTAGGTCACAAAACTCATTAAAACAATGGTTGGATTTCCGTGATAAAAAAGAATAAAAGCTATGGAAAGATTTTCCTCAATTTCAAGAGAAAATTTCATTGAAGCAATGGTTGAATTTCTTAGATAAGAAGGATTGAAACTATGGTTAGATTTGCTTCAATTTCAAGACAAAAACTCATTGAAACAATGGTTGCATTTCCCAGATAAAACAGGAGTAAAACTATGGGGACATTTGCTTTAATTTCAAGACAAAAACTTATCGAAACAACGGTTCGATTTCCAATATTAAAATAGATTAAAACTGTGGTTAGATTTTCTTTAATTGTAGGTCACAAAACTCATTAAAACAATGGTTGGATTTCCGTGATAAAAAAGAATAAAAGCTATGGAGAGATTTTCCTCAATTTCAAGAGAAAATTTCATTGAAGCAATGGTTGAATTTCTTAGATAAGAAGGATTGAAACTATGGTTAGATTTCCTTCAATTTCAAGACGAAAACTCATTGAAACAACGATGGGGTTTCCAAGATAAAAAAGGATTAAAACTAAGGTTCGATTTGCTTTAATTTCAAGACAAAACCTCATTGAAACAACGATTGGATTTCTGAGATAAAAAAGGATTGAAACTATGCTTAGATTTGCTTCAATTTCAAGACAAAAACTCATTGAAACAACGGTTGGATTTCCCAAATTAAAGAGGATTGGAACTATGATTAGATTTGCTTCAATTTCAAGACGAAAACTCGTTGAAAAAATGGGCGGTTTTTTAGACAAAAAAGGGGTGAAACTTTGGTAAGATTTGGTTCAATTTAAAGACAAAACCTCATTAAAACAACGGTTGGTTTCCCGAGATAAAACAGGATTGAAACTATGGTTAAATTTCCTTCAATTTCAAGACAAAAACTTATTAAAACAACGGTTGGATTTGCGAGATAAAAAAGAATTGAAATTATGGTTACATTTGCTTCAATTTCAAGACGAAAGCTCATTAAAACAACGATTGGGTTTCCAAGAAAAAAGGATTGAAACTATGGTTAGATTGGGTTCAATTTTAAGACAAAAACCAACTGAAACGAAGGTTAGATTTCCGAGTTAAAAAAGTACTGAAACTATGGTTAGATTTGCTTCAATTTCAAGACAAAAACTCATGGAAACAACGGTTGGATTTCCGAGATAAAAAAAGATTGAAACTGTGGTTCGATTTGCTTCAATTTCAAAACGAAAACTCGTTCAAACAACGGTTGGATTTCCGAGATAAAAAGGGATTGAAACTATGGTTACATTTTCCTTAAATTAAGAGAAAATTCAATTGAAAGAACGATTGGGTTTCTGAGATAAAAAAGGATTGAAACTATGGTTAGATTTGCTTCAATTTCAAGACAAAAACTCATTGAAACAACGGTTGGATTTCCGAGATAAAAAATGATTGAACCTTTCGTTAGATTTCCCTCAATTTCAAGAAAAAATTGAAACTATCGTTAGGTTTGCTTTAATTCCAACACTAAAACTTATTAAACAATGGTTGGTTTTGCCAGATAAATTGAAACTATGGTTGGATTTGCTTTAATTTCAAGACAAAAACTCATTGAAAAGAACGGTTAGATTTCCCAGATAAAAAAGGATTGAATCTTTGGTTAGATTTGCTTCAATTTCAAGACAAAAACTCATTGAACCAACGGCTGGATTTCGCAGATAAACAAGGATTGAAACTATGGTTAGATTTGCTTCAATTTTAAGGAAAAACTCATTGAAACAATGGTTGGATTTCCGACATAAAAAAGCATTAAAACTATGGTTAGATTATCTTCAATTTCAAGACAAAAACTCATTCAAACAACGGTTGTATTTCCGAGATAAAAAGTATTGAAACTATCGTTAGGTTTGCTTTAATTCGAACGCTAAAACTCATTGAAACAACGGTTAGTTTTGCCAGACAAAAAAGAATTGAAACTATGGTTAGCTTTGCTTTAATTTCAAGACAAAAACTCATTGAAACAACGGTTGGATTTCCGAGAGAAAAAAGGATTGAAACAGCTGCTATGGTTAGATTTGCTTTAATTTCAAGACAAAAACTCATTGAAACAACGTTAGATTTCCCAGTTAAAAAAGGATTGAATCTTTGGTTAGATTTGCTTCAATTTAAAGACAAAAATTTATTGAAACAACGGCTGGATTTCGCAGATAAAAAAGGATTGAAACTATGGTTAGATTTTCTTTAATTTCAAGATAAAGTTTAATTAAAACAATGGTTGGATTGCTGAGATAAGAAAGTATTTAAAGTATGGTTAGATTTGCTTTAATTTTAAGAAAAAACTCATTGAAACAATGGTTGGATTTCCGACATAAAAAAGCATTAAAACTATGGTTAGATTATCTTCAATTTCAAGACAAAAACTCATTCAAACAACGGTTGTATTTCCGAGATAAAAAAGTATTGAAACTATCGTTAGGTTTGCTTTAATTCGAACACTAAAACTCATTGAAACAACGGTTGGTTTTGCGAGATAAAAAAGGATTGAAAATATGGTTAGTTTTGCTTCAGTTTGAAGAGAAAATTTCATTGAACCAACGGTTGGATTTGCGAGTTAAAAAAGGATTTAAAATATCGTTAGTTTTGCTTCAATATGAAGACAAAAAGTCATTGAAACAACGGTTGGACTTTCGAGATAAAGAAGCATTGAAACTATGGTTAGATTTGCTTCAATTTCACGACACAAACTGATTGAAACAACGGTTGGATTTCCGAGATAAGAAAGGATTCTAACTATGTTTAGATTTGGTGTAATTTTAAGGAAAAAACTTATTGAAACAACGGTTGGATTTCCGAGATAAAAAAAAGATTAAAACTATGGTTAGATTCCCTTCAATTTTATAAAAGTAAACAACGGATGAACTAAAAGCAGATCTAACCATACTTTCAATCCCGAGTTTTTCTCTTTAAATTGAAGCGAATCTGACCGTAGCTTAAATCCTTTTTTATACGGAAAATCCAAGACAAAATCTCATTGAAACAACGGGTGGATTTACGAGATAAAAAGGATTAAAACTATGGCTAGATTTTCCTTAATTTCAAGAGAAAATTTAATTGAAACAATGGTTGGAGTTCTTAGATAAAAAAGGATTGAAACTGTGGTTAGATTTGCTTTAATTTCAAGAAAATCAAAGTCATTGAAACAACAGTTGGATTTCCGATATATAGAAAAGGATCTAGACTGTTGTTAAATGTCCTTCAATTTTAAGTCAAAAACTCATTAAATCAACGGTTGGATTTTTGAGATAAAAAAGGATTGAAACTATGGTTAGATTTTCCTTAATTTGAAGAGAAAATTTCATTAAAGCAATGGTTGGATTTCGTAGATAAAAAAGGATTGAAACTATGGTTAGATTCGCTTCAATTTCGAGACGAAAACTCATTGAAACAACGGGTGGATTTTTGAGATAAAAAAGAATTGAAACTATGGTTAGATTTGCTTCAATTTCAAGACAAAAACTCATTGAAACAGCGCTTGGATTTCCGAGATGAAAAAAAAATTGGAACTATGGTTAGATTTGCTTCAATTTCAAGACAAAACCTCATTGAAACAACGGTTGGATTTCCGAGAGAAAAATGATTGGGATTTCCCAGAAAGAAAAGATTGAAACTATGGGTAGATTTGCTTTAATTGGAAAAGAAAATTTCATTGAAACAGTGGTTGGACTTCCCAGATAAAAAAGATTGAAACTATGGTTAGATTTGCTTTAATTTTATGTGAAAAACTCATTTAATCAACGGTTGGATTTTCCAGTTAAAAAAGGATGGAAAGTATGGTTAGATTTGCTCTTATTTCAAGACAAAATCTCATTGAAACAACGGGTGGATTTCCGAGATAAAAATTGATCGAAACTATGATTGTATTTGCATGAATTTCAAGTGAAATACTTAATGAAAAAAAGTTGGATTTCTTAGATAAGAAAGGATTGAAACTATAATTATATTTGCTTCAATTTCTACAGAAAAACTCATTGAAACGACGGTTCGATTTCCCAGTTATATAATAAGCTTATTTTTGGACGCATTTTAATTGGTTCTCACTTATGATCTATTGGAGGACAAAGACATAGATTGGGTCATCATTAAAATGTCTGTTTCTTTATTATATAAATTAGATTCCATGTTGCGGTGCGTCTGTTCACTAATTGATCACAGAAGACGTCAAGATGTGGTAAAAAGTTCAGTGACACACTCTGCTATCGCCTCGTGTGCCACTTTTGTGGTCTTATCACATTTCGACGTCATCTGTGATCTATTACTGAACAGACGCACGGCAACATGGAATCTATTTGTTAAATAAAAAATGGATGGAAACTATGGTTAGGTTTGCTTCAATTTCTACACAAAAACTCATTGAAACAACGGTTCGATTTCCCAGATAAAAAAAGGATTGAAAGTATGGTTCAGATTTGCTTCAAATTCAAGAAAAAATCTCATTGAAACAACGGTTCGATTGCCCAACTAAAAAAGGATTGAAACTTTGGTTAGAGTTGCTTCAAATTCAAGAGGAAAACTCACTGAAACAACGGTTCGATTTCCCAGATAAAAAAAGGATTGAAAGTATGGTTAGATTTGCTTCAATTTGAAGAGGAAAACTCATTGAAACAACGGTTTAATTTCCTAGACAAAAAGTTATTGAAACTATGGTTAGCTTTCCTTGAATTTCTACACAAAAACTTATTGAAGCAACGGTTCGATTTCCCAAATAAAAAGGATTGAAACTATGGTTAGATTTGCTTCAATTTCAAGAGAAGAAAAATCATTTAGACATCGGTTTATTTCCGAGATAAAAAATGATTAAAACATTGCAATACTTGCAGCTAAAGCGGGCAGCTCAAAAAATTAGTTCTCACATAAAAAGGTGATTGAAATAATGGTTACATTTGTTTGAATTTCAAGAGAAAAATCATGAGATTTTTTCCTGATGGGAGAGGGTGACTGTGCACTGGCTATGGTTCGAAACAAAATCCTTTTGTTTTTTCTACTGGGGAAGCCACGTTAATAACGGTTTGGCTGTAGAACAATTGATGCTCATTTTTCTTTGCTCCTGTACTTGACGCTCGGAAAATGGGTGTATTTCACCTGTAAAACCACAGAATAAGGATGAAATTATGTAAAATGTTGGGCATGATTGACTAACTGCTCACATATATATATAAAAATTTAAAAGTTTATTTTCATGATCTGTAGGCTTCTGAAAAGATGCAGAAAGACGTTGTTGGACTGTTATTAGTTCTGGACGCCAGTCTTGTAAACATGAGAGATAAGAGTTACAGAGTGCCAGCTGATCTGGTACCCTCAAACGCACTGGAACTACGAGACATGCTACAAGCTGATAAAAGTCTATCCTAGAACTACAATACCACACTTGGAATAACAAACAAGATACTTAACCCTCCTTAAACTCTTTACATTGACCAGGGTTCACGCAGAAACTGTGAAAGAAATTTCCATGACTTTAATCCAATTTTATGACCTCAAATTGACAGAAGGACTGGTGAAAACAACAAGCGAAATACCCCACTGGCTGAACATTTTAATGCTTCACACAAAGGTTCAAAAATTTCTTTACTTTTCAACCATCGGCAAAAAAACAATTTGGGGGAAAATCTGAAATTCCACGACTTGTCCTGACCCAAGCAAATTTTTCTAATTTTCATGACTTTTCCATGCCTGGAATGCAAATTTCAAATTCCATGACCTTCCATGACCGTGTGAACCCTGTTTACACTGTGCATGCACAGGGAGCCCTCAATTCAAGTCATAGTCATTGCTTGGCAAGGTTGCTGCTTTGATTTTTCGTACGCATGGTCAGGCTATAGTGAGGTCTAGAGCCAATGCAGCCACTCTGAATGGGAAGTCTGGAACCGAGAAGCCTTCAGAAACCATTCGTAACTCTCTGACGATGCTCCAAACTTTAGACCCTGTCTTTTCTCGGTTTCAAACTTCGGCCCATCTGATTGAGCATAAATAATTCAAAATGGCCCCCACACGACAGAGACGCCGAACAATACTTTACGTGAGGGCTTCCCGTGTGCATACAAAAGATTTCAGAGGACCCTTTTTCATGAAAGGAAGGCCAAAGTGTTTGTTTGAACCTCTTTTATGCAAAACATTACATTTATTGGGAACTTGGTAATGTAAAATAAAAATTATATTAAAGACATCATTCAGGGCTGTCAAAAAGCTTTGAAGTAGGTGGAGAAACGTAAAACGTTACATGGGGTTGATCAAAGAGTCGCGTTAGTGGCAATGCCTTGTTGGTCTACTAAATCAGCTAGGGCTCAAATGATATATCCAGGGAAAATTCCCAGCCCCTGCCGCAAATTGACAGTCTTGAGTTTCCATTGAAACTACAGTGTATTTGTAAGTGGCTCCAACAAATGGTTTTTCCACAGCTTTTGTGTTAATTAGATTTACAGTGACACGACTCTATGTTTGCAGTGAGACCTGATGAAGACTAGCATTATGGCAGTCGAAACGTCGCGATCAACAACTCAAAGCGATTTTATCGTGAGACAAACGAATAAACGTTCCTCTCATAACTGCAAAACTATTTCAAATTTGATTTTCAAGTTTTTTTCTGCACCCCCCCCCCCCCCTTCCCACCTGCCCGTCCTTATTGAATATCATGTCAACAATATACACTACCAGGGGAGAATAAATACCTTTATCCCCAACCACCTCTTCCTGAAAGCTACTTGACATTACAAACTCTTTATGTAAATTAATGTCAATTTGTTGGGTAACATCTAAGACATAGTTATAGACATAGGCTAATTAATGTGAACCATTCGCTTAGCTATAAAGTTGATGCATCCTGTGTACTTGACAACCAAAGTCTGCAGTCATGCATCAGCTAAATTGCAGTTGCCTTACAGAACAAACATAAAAAGTAAAATGACTACAAGAGTTTCTATTTGTAAATATAATAGTTAAGAACAATAAACTACTTTACAAATGTTCTCAGACTCAATTGTTTGCCACATTTTATATACCAGATGAAGTTTTATAACCTAGTATTTTTAATTGTGGTAATCCTGCGAATGCTCCATGTATATTACAGAAGATGTGACTGATGAAGTCTAACATATTGAAAACTCATGTACGAAGTTAAACCCTGGCAAAGTTCACACTACAACAAAAACAGTAATACATTAAAATTACATTTAGCAGGACTTACTGAGACTCACTAAAACGTTTCTGGATGATTGAGGGCACAGATAAGTGACATGAACATTTACGAAACATAAATCTTAATTAAATAATAATTCATTATTTTTTATTATTGTTAATATCTTAAATTAATAAAAACAAACACAGGCTCAAAAAAGATATGTGTCAGAGCAATCAGACAGGTTTATTTTTGGGTAGAAACTGTACTGAAAGCATCAACTGCATGTATGACCCAATTTAATCAATTTTTTTCTGGGCAACAGTATATAAACATGCCGAGCTAAGATCTCACCCCTAAGTAGTCAGTTGTACCCTGGTAAAAATTCTGCCCAGGATCATAATAAGATCCTAATAGGATCCTAACAGGATCCTGTAGGATCTTAACCAGGATCCTGATAAGATCCTATATAAGATCCTGTAGGATCCTGTAGGATCCTACAGGACCCTGTTAGGATCCTACAGGATCCTAAGCAGGATCCTATAGGATCCTAAACAAGATCCTACAGGATCCTAAACAGGATCCTGGACAATCTTAAGCAGGATCCTGAAAGACTTTACAGGATCCTGAGTAGGATCCTAAACAACATGGTGCCATTTAGGATCCTGGGTAGGATCCTGTGTGAACTTACAGGATCCTGTAGGATCCTGTAGGATCCTATAGGATCCTAGAAAATCCTGTAGGATCCTGTATAGGATTTCTACCAGGGTAAGTGCATCCGAACATGTACAAGGAAAATGTGTTATATAAATCACATAACCATTACACATAACTGCAGTTACCATATTTTAAGGGAACTTCTAGTACTTTCTTTGCTCAAAGTACTGTACAATGTAGCTTACAACAAACACCAAACAAACAATATTAACAAGGAAATAATATTCACAAAGAAAATTAGTTGGGTACACAGAGAAATCTTCAAAAATTAAAAAGTGCAGATCATTGAGGTACAGATTTGACTGTAGGTTTGTACTAGTGAAAGAAGCATAAATAATTCTTTATTCTCTCTTGTTTTCCGCCAGTTCTCTCTCCTTGCGATGTCTCAGAAGCAGACCAAGGGAGGGAAATCCAACCAGAGCTGTTTGCAATAACCACTTACAACTTGTGACACGTGAAAACATCATCCGCCTGCAAAATAATTAAGTAAACTTTCCATCAGCAAAAAATAAATATTTTGTAACAGTGCTTGTTCCCCATAAGAGCTCTTGGAAGCTCCCTGTCTTTTATCAGCCCCTCTCAGCGGTAATCTAACTTTGTAATAACTCTCCCCCTATCTATTACGCCTACCCTTCATTGCCACAGATCCCAGACACCCTTTGAATTGGCTTGAAAATCAGCCCATTTCAAAGGATGTCAGGGATCAATAGAACAAGATTTTTGTAATTTACCATCATCAATTTTCACTAACAAGACCTTAGAAGATTCAAAACTTCCCAAAGTCACTTCACGCCAAAAAAAATTTTCCAGAAACCCGTGCCAGTTCCAGTTAAATACACCAGTCATTGTAAATCACCAGTCCCAAAGGACTCATCTCGCTTTTGTGTCACTTGCATGACTATGGGCAAAAGTTAGCCTACATGCAGACGTATGTATTTATGCTTGACGCATTTTTCGCATTGGTATGTCGAGTTGCATAATGCACGCTCTATTGTTTTTTAGGGTATATATGTTCAGACATTAGAAGTGGTTTTCACTCTTAGCACAGCTTCAGTGCCTTTACTCTGACCTTCATTTAGCTTAAAATGCCTAACAAGGGAAACCCTACCGAAACTTCTCCTGTGGTGACAGAAAGTTCTTTTGATGAGCTTAAATCGTACTTTGACCAGAAGTTTTCTGATCTGAAACGTGGGCCATCTGACAATCAAGGTAGAAGCTCAAAACGGAAACCGACTTAACTTTCAAGTATAACGAGAACAAGAAACAGTTTGACTTTAACACCGATTCTCAAGCTAGATGATTCCCTTAATGCCGCGTTCAAGGCTATAAAAGGACACAACAATCTCAAAGAATTGTTGATAAATCTAAGGCAGGTTGGGCCGCAGCTGATGAGCATTTGTCTTCTGCTCCTGAGGACGAGAACATTTGTGCTGCAGAGCAGAGGGCTTTGAAAAAGAAGAGACACCCCATTCCGCCAAGTCAGGACAGAAGTTATATTCCTTTTCTTTTATGGTTGAGTGTTTGTCTCTTATTTTCTGCCCATTCTTTGTTTGCTTAGCCCATTCAGGTCGGATGGCACTGCTGTTGCTATTCCATCCAAAAACAATTAAAGTTGTTGTTTATTGATATGGTGTGTGTCTTGTGTGAGTAGTACAGAGCATAAAGAAGTTACTTTCGGGACGAAGTTTAGAAAATAACTCTTATTTCCTTTGTTTCACAAAGGAAAGAGGAGAAATCAGCAGTCTGCACACAGGCGAGGCCAAAGTGTACATCAATGTGTGTCAGGGAAATCCCTTGAACCAATATTTTCTTACCTACAAATCCTGTAAGCAAAGCCTGCTTCCAAAAAGTGAATCATCAATGCAAATCTAAAACTGGAAACAAAGCAAAACCAGCACAACACTGTAATATAGAATGACATAACACTAGACTACTGCTGTTTTGAATTACTCGTAGGAAATAAAATAATAATAATAATAATAATAATAACAATGATAATGATGATAATAATTATAATAATAATGCAATTCTTTATAGATGGCCTACATGTATATCACGCAAGGTGCTTTGCAATAGGGCACTGTAAAGTAAAACAAGATACATGTAAAATTTCAATTAAAAATACTAGAATTTTGTTTATGGAGTACTGGAGTTAGCAGAGAGCTGCTGTAACTAATCTGGAGAGATGTGATGGTGCAGCACTCAATGCACTGGATTCTTGACTGGAAGAGAAGCTTGATGGTCCAAGCCACTTTACCTAAAAGTTATCTGGGAACAATTTGGCATAGCAAGTGCTTGTCCATCAAGTTTGACGTTACCATGGCAACCACTTTTTGACAGGCCATTTTTTCACAATTTTGAATTTTTACCTTTCCATTGAAAAACTTATATCTTTTCTGAAGTAAGATTTACGTGTTTACATCATTTGGGTTCTTTTATTGCTTTTATTTACCGAAACTTTTGATCAATTTTGGTGATTTTCAAAGGCTCTGGACAATCGAGAAATCCAAGATGGCGGATCCAAGACAGCCACAGTTTGAGAATGTGACGTAACTGTTACATCATATGACGTCACCAGCTTACCAGACCTCAAAGGGAACCTTTTTGGATGTAATATCTGCCCTCCAAGTTTCATTCTCATAGCTTTAATAATTATCCTTGGAGTTAAGGGGTGGGGGCCAAATCAAAAAAGCCAGATCAAAAAAGCCCAGTCTGAATACGGTTAAGGTGGCTCCATATAGTTTTTCAGCACGCGAGGAATGGGAGCGAAATTGGCACAAGTGCATGCGCGAGGAGGGCGACAGTCCAAGTCAGATGACATGTGCCAATCAACCGCCCAGGCGAACTTTTCCAAATTCTGATTGAGGCAGCTTTATGGCTTACCTTTTCAAAACCTATCGAGCACATAGCAGTGAAATTATGAAAAGCCTTTAGTTTAATCGCTTTTGTTGCTGACAGTTGCAGTCCTACGATTGTTCTACGATTATAGGACTGGATTGATTGCGATCTTTAAATTCAAGCAACACAGAGAGGACTGAATGCGTTGCACGAATTATTACGCACCTTCAAGAATTATGCGTGAAGAACTTCTCTCCGTTCTCAACTTGAAATATCAGTGCTGTCCAGGTCAGCTGTCGAGAATCTCTGGGATGAGAAGCTTAAGTTTGTTTGGATCGAGCCCAAGTGTAAGTAATTTTTTGGAAAAGCGCTTTAGTTTTTGCCTTTCTAACAAGCCGCATATTTTTTGTCGGGTGAGTTGTGTCTACGGCCGTTCTCATACCGTTTCAACAAAATACAGCTGACTTGTGAATTTTATTGAGCGATGAATAGATTACACACTTGTAACGAGGTAACAGTTGTCATTGAATTTTGATAGAAGTTGAAACTCAAAAGGACACTTATATTTCAGTGTCTATTTATCAGTCACCAGTAGCTTTTGATCTAAGTTTCACTTGTGTTGACAAGGCGCGACTTCAAAAACTTTGGTGGTCTAAAATAAAACCGAAAATTGAAAAAAGTTGAATTGTACCTCAGCTCAAATACAATTTTTATTTTTACGAAAAATTATGCCTAGAATGACGGCATTCATGGGCATTCAGTGAACGAATAAAGGATGAGTATCGAGTTGACGGCCGGTTCCAAAACAGTCGGCGTTTCGCAGGCGTTCTGTTGACTTGTTGAACCTTGCAGAAAAATAATGTGGTCTTTTTCAAAACATATAATTTCTTGTCGACATTTTTGTTCCCTTTTATCCAACGTCTGCCTTTAAATATAAGTTGAAAGCATATTTATATACTATTTGCTATTCCATGCAGTTAACAAACAAGCAAGTAGCCGCTAAGAAACAACGCGGGTCTCGGCAGACAAAATCTTGAGCTTACAACATAAAATAAACGAGCTTCCCTGCTTTTCTCGGGTAGCATACCAAAAGATGTTGTAAGAGCAAACATACCGCTTTAGATTTTTTCTTGAAGAACGGTTGTAATCAGTTAATGGTAAAAATAAAACTGAAAGTGGTTTAATGATTCCGCGTTCTGGAAACTTTAATGGAAATTTTTTGCTGCTGGCAATAAGGTGGCGGCCTCGTTCGAGTTTTAATATCGCGAATCGGTGTAAATTTTCTTCTTTTTTGTTTGTTTGTTCGTTTCTTTCTTTATTTTTGCGAATTTTTTGGTCACATGGATCCTTTACAGTAAAGGAAAGCAGTTGTCCATAAAAATGTTGTTCTTTTGAAAGAAAAGCTCTAGCTTTTCTACCGCTTACCGGCGTGCTGTCCACGCTCGTCCACGCAAAAGGAATCATGAGCATGCGCAACCCCGTAACTTGAAGAATTCTTATTTTGGTAACGTGAAGAAAAAAGGTGGGTTTTGAGGCATTTTCAAACGCTAATTGCGCGTGTTCCACTCGGTGAAATTTTTTTAAAATTGGAACATTTGTAGGATTTTTGTGTTTTTCAGTCATATTAAAGTACGAGTAATTTTTGTACATGCACTTAACCTGCATTAATCGTCGAAAACGGAAATTTACTATTCTGGCAAAACTTATGTACAAAATTTCTCACAGCTTTGTCAGCTAAGACTTCTCAAACGACAAAATCTTTACAACAAAAATAGCGAAAATTCACCGTGTAAAAACCAAGAAATGACGTAAAGAAACTGGGTAAGCTTAAAAAAGGAGCCAAACAACTATATCAGTGGTTGCCATGGAAATGGGCCAGGCCCAGAAATTGTGACTTTTTTGAAAAGTAAAAAGGCTAGGCTAGTTGCTTTTGTAGCTTTTCCCAGTGAAATGTAAATCAATGTCCTGAAAATCATCAAAAAAGTTATGTATATTTGTCTGTTGAAACTGATGAGAAACTGTATGGAGCCACCTTAAGCCACGGATGAATGTTGGAGTGAATGCTGGATAACAATAAGTTTTGGTCTTGAATGTCACCTAAGTAGGGTGGTTTAAGTGTTCTAACATTGTTGAGCCAACAAAATAATGTTGTACAACAAGTTGGAAAGTTAAGCGGCAGCCTCACACCAGAAATGTTATTTCAAAAATTATTATCTCCTTTCCCAGGTGTGTACAGATGCATTAATGGATACCAGCAAAAAAATGCTGGGCCTAACCCTGGGCAAGCAAACTATCCAGGGACGAGTGAGATTATATTAACCCTTTAACCCCCAACATTGATACGCATATTCTCCTTAGTGTTCTCCATATGGTACCAGTTAAGAGAATTTGCACAAACATCAAGACCATGTTTGGTGATCATTTACTATATTCTCGTGGCCTCTATGTTTGATTAAGTAGGGATATTGTTAGGAGAAATTAGATGCTTGTCACTCTTGGGGCTTAAAGGGTTAAAGCCTTTTACTCTAAGCTCTTACCCTATCCTCAATGCTTTTAAATGATTGTTTGCTAAATACAACACAAATTTTCCAAAGGGTCCCATTACATGCAAAGGTATGGCATCTATATCATAGCAAACAAACTGCAAACAAACATAGCCAACATTAACTGTGAGAATTGTTACTCAAGAAATAGCAACTGTTTACTTAGGCATGCCTCTGTTACCTAGGATCATTTGAATTGAGATCACATTGAGATCACATAAGTTAGCTTGAAAATTACTTTTTATGCTATATGACCAATCATTAAGCTCCAGATAAACAAAACAAAACAAAACATTTTATTGCATCTTACAATAAAAGGAGAAAATTTATTGGGATCAGAACTTAGCTTTGGGCTACCCGAAGAATATCCTTCCAAACTTTGTCAGCTTGGCAGTCATCCACAGGGAATTGATCTTGTACAGTGATAATAAATTCCACAGCAGTGTCAGCCACATACAGCCTTGTCTGACACCTTGTCTGGCAAGGTTGAGATGGAGGGATGCTGTTTTCAGAGATGCAGAGATGTGTCAGAAGCACTGAAACATACTTAGTCACCTTTGGGAAAGCATTTGGTCTCGTACTAAGCAGATAGACGATAAACACAAGAAAATCTTACCCAGTAGAAAATAAACATAACTACTAAAAAGGTAGACAGCATTAATGGCGGAAACTGGAAGAAATCCCCATCAAATTCCTTTGAATCATTAGCATAGTCGACCCTCTTCTTTGCAGTAGGAGGCGCCATCTTGGAACACTCACTAGCTGAGCCTCGGTCTTGGCATCAGCGGTAATACTGACAAGGGATATTTGTGGAACATTACATGAAGACATTCTTTTGGCGTGAAAGGAAATATGGCGGACATGTAGCTTTTGTTAGGTCGAATTTGCTTTGAACATCCTCCAGTTACTGCGTTTGATATGGTGATACTTGGACGAATTTTAGTATTTTTTGGCCTGGCTACAATATTACATGCCGGATATTCAGCAGTTCAGTGTAAGTTATCATTGTTTTATTTCGTCAATAATACAAAATCTGATTTAAGCTTAAGCTTAATTGTCGAAAGATTTTATCCAACACGGTTTTACTCGTCGGAAAACTGACGGAAATTTGCTTTAACTGATACTCGCTTCTAATTTATTATGATTTATTTGTAGACTTGTTTATGAATCGATAGACGAAAAGTTCATCAGAAGAGAAATTTTGCATATAAATATTCCGTGTGTTTCCGAGTTTAAATGGGCCATTCCATTTAATGTCCGTACCCCCCCCCCCCCCCATTGAGGGTTAATTATAAATTTTACCCCTTAGGAAAAAAAAGATCAAAGTGCCGACGCATTCCCCCTTCAGAAAAAGGCAGATGTTTTCGAGAGATCAAAGGTACCGACATAGCTACCCCCTCAGAAATGACTTTAAAAACCCCCTCCCTCTCCCTAGGATTTCCCTGACCCTCAATAGGGGGGGTGCGGACATTAAATGGAATGGCCCAATTCCTGCAGTTATTGGAAAAAAACTTAGATTTTATACGGCTCACCTACATATACTCTTAAGGAACAGCTGTAAGCTTGCAATGCTACGTACAAACACGTGTTTCGTAACGTGTCTGGTATTTTACTAATTCAGTGCTATCCAGATCCAGTTATTTCACTTTTATTGGGCCATTCCATTTCATGTCTCAGGGGATGGCTATGTCGGTACCTTTGATCTCTCGAAAGCATCTGGCTTTTTCTGAAGGGGGAAATGTGTCGGCACTTTGATCTTTTTTTCCTAAGGGGTAAAATTTACAATAAAACCCCTCAATAGTGGGGGTGGAGACATTAAATGGAATGGCCCATTATTTACAGTTGAGTCTCCTGTGTCCACATTCAATAATTTTGTCCACTTGATCAGGAGAGGTTTGGTTTGATTGTCAAAACCAATAGAGTAGTACAAAGGTCGTTGGGGTTTGAAACCATTTCACTTTCATTTTTTGCTCGCTAATCATGTGAATTTATAAATCTCTTATTAACCAAGCTTGCTCAGACTGTAGTGGAAGAGTATCAGTCTTGAAATTTTTTTTTTGTATGGAGCTCACTATACTTAGTCCTTACTGTACTTAGCACGGTTCTTACATTTTGTCAATGAGATATATTTAATGTTTATCAGACATTTTAGATTTCTTTGATGTATCAAATACCCATGCTTCCTGTGTAACAAATAATACTTTTTACCCAATATTAAAACCCCCTGTATACCTTGTATCCAAAACTGCATAAGACATAAGGTGAATTTTTTGTTCAAGAAAAACATCTTAGGGTATGAAAAGTAATATTTACATGTATGTTCAATGGGTCAGGACTGTGGGTTGAAAATTGTACATGGCAAATACAACTCTATGGATTGTATGGTCAACAATATTGTGATCATAAGAACCAAGTCACTGCCAATTCAAATTTCAATGAAGAAAAATTTGATAACTGAAATATTCAAACCTGTAAGCCTAAGATGTGTTAGGTGGCAGTGCTAGCATGCAGTTGCATTTTCACGTTTTCTACACTGACAGGTCGAGTTACCAGGAGTCAACTGTATCAGAAGTCTGACACGCTAGTAACTACTGAACCACAGGCAATATTTTTCAAAGCAGGGAATTTTTTTTCTGTTTTTTTTTTAATCATTAAGTACCCAGGGGTTACTTAATGATAAACTTGTGATAGACAAGAATGAGTCCCAGCCTCCAACCCTTATTGGTGATCCTGCCTTTAATACCATACTAATTTGTTCTTATTCTGTTTAAATGCATTTAGGTCGAACTTACTACAAGTTGTTGGAAGAAGAATTTCCTGGTCTTCCTCCTGACGTAAGTAGAACACAAAGGCCTTGTGTAAACTAGTATTTCTTAATTCTAAGAAATTGATAGATAAGGGAGCAAATAGTGTACAAATTTAAGTACAATCCATTCTCCATGAACAACCGAGGGGTTTCAATAAAATTTGAAGTAGGCAGCTGGTTTGAGTAGAGTAACCGACTGTATGAACAGGAGGTTTGAAAGAATCTTTCTTTAATTACCTACTTCAATTAGAGGGGAAAGTAGCCAACTTCTCTGAGCGAAATACAGTGTAAGCCGACGCTTTTCATCGGCCGTCGTTACTTATTGAAAGCACTAACAACCATTCGCCTTCTCTATCCAAGTCCCCAGATTATCCACTCTCTCAATCACTGGTGTACAATGTATGTGGATCACGTCTGCTGTTGGTTTTGATCCTCACTTGCAGGTGTTTCCACAAGGCTCCCTCTTTTTTGCTTCCTAAAAAATCAACATTTCCGAATTCTAATCTTTTCCAAAAATTATCTTCGAGACACAGGTCTGTCAGTTGCAAGACTGCTAGTCAACCTCATTAAACAAAGTCAGTTTTAACAATTTATTTATTTGCAGGTGTGTATTCAGTGCATCTTAGGGTTATTAATTGGATGTTTGGGTGTGGCTAGAATGGCTGGAGAATTCAAAGAAATAAGAGCTGCAGCTGAAATGGCGAACAAGTAAGTTTCCAATGAGTATTAGGATATACAATGTACAGTGGCACTTTGGATACCCACACTTCTAGATTTTACCAACAGACTGAAAAGTTTGAACCACCTTGAGAACATGAATTATTATAAAGTTCAACAGGAAAGTACTGCTCTGCATCTCTCATTTGAGTGGTCACGCTTAAGGATTTCATACACAGACTCAAAAGTTAGAACCACCTTGTACAGCATAATAAACAGCACCACAGGAAAGTACATGTACTGCTCAGTGGCTTTCATTTGAATGGTCACACTTTAGGATTTCATCCACAGACTTAAAAGTTAGAACCACCTTGTACAGCATAATAAACAGCAGCACAGGAAAGTACTGCTCAGTAGCTTTCATTTGAATGGTCACACTTTAGGATTTTATCCACAGACTCAAAAGTTAGAATCACCTTGTACAGCATAATAAACAGTATCACAGGAAAGTACTGCTCAGTAGCTTTCATTTGAATAGTCACACTTAAGGATTTCATCCACAGACTCAAAAGGTAGAACCACCTTGTACAGCATAATAAACAGCACCAAGGGAAAGTACTGCTCAGTAGCTTTCATTTTAACGGTCACACTTAAGGATTTCATCCACAGACTCAAGTTACAACCATTGTGTATAGGGTAGTAAACAGCACCATTTGGATGGACATACCTGTACTTTTGTCCACAGACTCAAACATTAGAAGCATCTTGTACAGCACACATGTAATATAAAGCACCACAGGGGAAAGTACTGCTCAGTGGCTTTCACTTGATTGGTCACACTTTAGGATATCATCTTCAGACTCAAAAGCTAGAACCACCTTGTACAGCATAATAAACAGCACCACAGGAAAGTACTGCTCAGTAGCTTTTATTTGAAAGGTCACACTTTAGGATATCATCCTCAGACTCAAAAGCTAGAACCACCTTGTACAGCATAATAAACAGGCCACAGGAAAGTACTGCTCAGTAGCTTTCATCTGAATGGTCACACTTTAGGATACCATCCAGACTCAAAACCTAGAATCACCTTGTACAGCATAATACATACGCCTGTATGGCTAAAATGATCTGAATAGTGTCACTCATTTACTTACATGTACACCCACAGACTTAAAAGTGAGACCCACATTATGTGACACAAGAAGTCTATTCAAACAAGAGTGTCTAGCTTAGACCACAGTTTAATTTTATATATGGGGCATTTAGATTAGTAGATTATAATAATTATTGTTTTTGTTGTCTGTTCAATATGCCTTCATGACAACATTTACAGTAAACAAAATTGAAGTTGGTTTAGGATGCGGTTTTGTCGAACTTTGTCTAAACTTCTTTTGAATAACTGGTCCTTAAGGTTTAATTTCGTCTGATTTGGCTTTCAGGAGCTGGGAGTCACTTGGCAACAGACCTTCATTCTACACATACAGTCACAGAGGAAAAGTCTTATTCATGAACAATGAAGTATCCTGAAATTTGAACTTTTTGATTGGACAGGAGAGAGAAAAATTATGCAGAACACTGGAGTACATGTACACTGTATATCACAACTTTGAACTTCTAACTAAAGGGGCCAAGCTGAATGTAAAACGCTTTCCCTGTAAATTTTCCCAGCCCAATATTAAGTACTGCCCCTGGGCTGAATTCACTATGTAATTACAACAAAATTTCAGCCCAGGCTGAAGTTCACCATGTAATTGGGCCCTACTTGAAATGATAGGAGGATGGACAAAAGCTATGACATGTTTTTGGAGTGTGGATTACACCACCCTCTGTACCATAACCTCATTGCAGGAACCTTTCTCATCTACATAGATGCTCATTTTAAATTTTGAACCAAAAAGTCGAAGTCTGGTGGTAAAATAAAGTTGTCTTTCCAATAATGAATGTTATTTGCTGCTACGGGTTGTAAGAGGTTATCTGAGCCTGCGGCTACATGGACTTCTTGCTCCCAAATGCTAGGAGAATTTGTGTGACATGCATGCAATACTGCCATTGCCTCTAACCTAGTGGCTAGAAGAGATAAGAATCACAGTCAAAGCCTGATTATCCAGTCGACTTTGAATATACAGACTTTTTGATCAGATTGGAACCCAACCCTGTAAATGACAGTAACACGAAATTGAAATTGCTCAAAAATACACTACTCTAAAAAAATCCAAAACTATTGATAGTGACAGTAAAATGGGCATTAAAATGCAAAACACGTTTTAATTCAAAATCTTGTTACACTGTCATTTTTTGTCTTTTCATTACTTAACATTTGTTTGCAAATTGATGTTTAATAAATGAATTTCCTATTATATAACTCAGAAATCCAGTGCAGAAGTTTCTGACAAGATTAACTTAATTTTTACGCATTCAAAAAGTGCTCTAATAATATTAAAAATGTTGGCCACATAGCCATTAATTCATGCACAGAGTAGAACTTCTTTGATTTAAGAAATGTTTTTCACCACAGAAAACAACTTTGAGTGATGATGTACTATATATACATGTAAATATACACACCACTACAAAACAATTATTGTGTTGTTCCAGAAAATATCCATACTCCCCCCATGGAGGTTGGTTTGAACCCCCCCCCCCACCCAACACCCCTCTGGAAATTCCAGTTTAGGCTCATATTTTCCTTTAAAAATTTTGGCCTTCAAGACACCCTCTTCCTTGGAATTTCCAATGACCCTCTGTGGTGGGAGTATGGATATTCTCTGGAACCACACATTATTTGAAATGTTACAACATACATGTATGTGTAACTTACAAACAGAACAAAGTTCTCAAACTGTAAGTAAAAAATATTAGATTAATGTCCCTGCTAGATTAACAAAAATGGCTTTTATAGAATGTTTGTTTTCTCTGGTATTAGTTAATCATAAAATGGGAAACAGTGTTTGCAAAATTATTTTATGCTGACAACAAAACGTTTATTTCTTGATAAAAAGTGTAACTTTGTGTTTCTGAACAGCAAGGTTTGCTTCAGAAACGTGTCTCGCATGATTAAGCAGCGAAACATTGGCTTCCACAAAAAATATGTCCTTGTGCTGTGTTTGGCCAGGTTCTTAAACTTTGGCAAAGTCGCATATTTCATGTCCACCTTGTCCCTACACGCATCATTCCTATATGTTTGATGTGTCATGAATACATAAACTTGATGTGAGTCTAAATTTATACTACTACAGCCGCAGCTGCAAACTTGGATAGAAATTACCAGTTTTCCAAGTTCTCTAAGAGCTCTACTAGCTACATGTACTTAATGACACAACAAGCATTTCACAGTTCTTTGGGATCGACTGTAAAAGTTGTATCTAAAATCAAAATTTTTTTTTCTTCAAATCTATGCTATTTATTTCTAATTTTGCTTCTTTTTTGCTTTTTTAAATTTATATGACCATATTATGGCCAAACCTAACTGAATTAATGTATATAATACACAACATATAACTGGAAAGAGCTGTCTGTGTAAAGTAAATTAAGTTTGACTGATTTACACTCTTGCGGAGCCCACAGCACCTAGTCCCAGATCTCCTTCTCTCATGATGTCACTCGGCTCGCTATTGATCACACTGTCGCTCGGTGGTCTGACCATCACTCCACTGGTGAGCGACAGCTCGCCGTTTATGTTGATCAAATCATCATCACTCTCTGCTTTCACAGACTCCTCCTACAATAACACAAACAACATTTCAGTAGATTTACCACATCTCAGCTGGTTCTGGCATTCAATGTCTTAATGCTTAAGCCCTAACAGTGACAAAAATGAAATTTCTCTTTACATTATGACTACTTGTTCAAACATTCAAGTGATGAGAATAATGAAAGTGATCACATGGATAAGATGTCTTGGTATTTAGACAAATTCTACTGACTGCTTCCATAAGAAATGCTTGTGTAACAGTAAGGAGAATGTGCATTTTTATATCAGGGCTTAAAGGGTTTACTTAATGCCATGGGCCATCATTGAGCCAGAGCACACAACATGTGATGCCCTGGCTTAAAGCATGTGTCGGACCTGGGAAGTGATGGCTCAAATGCATCAAAGATCAGCCTCAGCATAAACTAGATTCTACATCACTGTGTCATGACAGCAATGGAGTTGGTTTCGCACTTAACAGGAGGTATAGTTTTTCTGTTTCTTTTGTAGTGCACATTTTATCTCTCCTGTTGTGAAAAATGAGCAATATAAGTGTACAATTATTATTTTGAAAAGGCAGACTTTCCAAACGAGGTAGTGATGATACATGTCTATTGCAAATTAAAGTGGGAATCCAATCAGATTGCTGAACACGTCAACAACCTGCAATGAAGTTAATACTCTGGATGTTGCCGGCAGTAAAATCTGGGAACGTTCACTTCTGAGGGTATAGGGACAACAATTCCTAGCTACCAGGCACTTGTTTGAGAGAGTTACATACTGAGAGAGTTACATTGGCTTCCAGTGGCTGAACGAATTCATTTTAACATTCTACTTTTAACATTTAAATCGTTAAATGACATGGTGCCTTATTACATGAACTTTTATCACCATATATTCCCTCCAGAACGTTGCGCTCCTCTAGCAAATCCTCGCTTGTAATACCTATAATTGTAATACCTATAATAATTTTGTTTAATTGTAAATATTGCCAATTCTATTATTTATTAATTTTAAATATTGTAAAGCGCTGTTGGATACCCTGTAGAAACAGCGCTATATAAATCATCATTATCATTATTATTGTTTTTGGTGATTTTAAATGTATTGTAATAATTATCAGTTCTGGAAAACCCTTGGAGAGAAACCATAATAATGAAGTATTATATTGCACCGTACAGCATAGTTCTGCAGTGGACTGTCCTGGACAGTACTGTAAAATACTCTTCCTTCTTAACTCTTACCAATTCAGGGAGGGAGCCAACTTACCTTTGTTTCAGGTTCACGTGAAAGACATCTTGCAAGAGGACCACACCAACCAGGCAAAGTTTGGGTCAATGGCTGACCATGATTGGTAAAAATAGGTTTCATAAATGTATGATTTGTCAAGGAAATGCAATATTAAATCTAATATACACAGTCTCTTCCCATGCTTGCTACCAGTGTACAGATGTAACTATAATTTATACCGCTTTAAATGAAATAACTGCAACATGACAAGAATAAATTATTATGACAATTTTCTTATGCAAAATTAAAATTTTCTCAATGTTCTGAGGTAGTAAATGGTCCCCGAGGAAACAATTTTTTTCCAATTTGTTTGAAATTCTTATTTTGTTCAGGAACCCTGGTAATCCTGGATCCTATAGGATCCTACATGTATAAGATCCTACAGGATCCTGTAAGTCCACACAGGACCCTATACCTAGGATCCTAAATGGCAATAATCCTAACCAAGTTTTTTAGGATCCTACTCAGAATCCTGTAAAGTCTTTCAGGATCCTGCTTAAGATTTTCTAGGATCCTAGGATCCTACATGTATAAGATCCTACAGGATCCTGTAAGTTCACACAGGATCCTACCCAGGATCCTAAATGGCAATAATCCTAACCAAGCTTTATAGGATGCTACTCAGAATCCTGTAAAGTCTTTCAGGATCCTGCTTAAGATTGTCTAGGATCCTGTTTAGGATCCTATAGAATCTTGTTTAGGATCCTGTAGGATCCTATATTATAGGATCTTACACAGGACCTACATGTATAGGATCCTAAAGGGTCTTATGTAGGATCTTATTAGGATCCTGGGTTAGGATCCTACAGTACAAGATCCTGTTAGGATCTCGGGCAGAATTTCTACGAGGGAACAGTCACTACTGGAGTATAAATATAACATCAAATCCTGGCTAACTTCAGAATGTACAATTGAACAGGACTCACTGTCCATGTAGTAAGTAAGATAATTATATTTCCTTAGTTTGTGTAACAATCGTATGATTTTTACCATTAATCCCACTTTTAAAAAGGATATTTGACATCAAAGTCATACCACTTTCTAAAAATCCAAGCCCTTTCATAATGGGTCTGTCTGGATCTTAACGTATCATCTTCCTCCTGTGTAAGACAAACAAAACATCATATGCAAAACAGTAAAAGCAAAATCAAAACCAAAGTGTTTCAAACTTGTACCAAAATTTTCTTACTGTATGAGGTGAAAAAAGAACCCAACAGAGAGGGAAACACCCAGGGTGGGGACACTCCCTACACACGGCCATGTGGGGAGGCTCAGCCTAAAAAGGTTGCAGTTTTGCACTTCCAGTATACAAAAGGACAGGGAAACCAAAACTCATCAAAATACACCTTAAGCAAGAAGAGATAGTGGGTACAACATATCTGTAAGAGTTCAAACTTCAAAAATTTTTTAACATGATTTCAAATTTCAGACAAACGTAAGTCTAAATGTGTAGTCACAGTTTGAACAAAATGAAGAATCAACACAATATTTTGGATGTTTGATTTGTTCAAATGGTCCTAATAAGGGCTTTTGCACTGAGAATTTACCAGAGTGGCTGATGTTCTGACAAAGGGCTATGTAACAGTCAAAAGGTCAGCTTTTGAATTTCTTTAAGGTGGCCAATTTAACTTATCAACTCAGTTGATAAACCCAAATTTTGTGTTTCGGATCCCTTCCCCACCCATGCAGCACTACACTTTCAGCTACTTTCGTTAGAAACTAATACCTTAATTCACTTTAATTTCAAGTTACTTTTAATATAATTATTTAGTGTGTACTACATACAGCTGTTGGACAAAGTTGTGATCCTCCAAATCATTACAGCTACAAGAAATGTACGGAAACTTCAAGAAAACATCCCCATTTTGTAAACACAAAACCTACAGTGCTGACCGAGACAAAAGTTGATTTCTTGTCTTCTTCTTCTGGATCCACTCCAACCCTGAAACACAAAATACCAACTTCAAAATACACGTAACACACTCATATCTCTGCTAGTGAGTGCATTACTTTCAGTTGTAACACCCATTTTAATCATTACTGCCTGGTGGTTGCTACTTCAAAGGAAAATAAAGAATGGAAACAAGTGATGATCCCCTTACACAGACCCAGGTACCAAAATAATGATGACTCCCTGAGCAAGACCCTGGAGTAGCTCAGTGATATAAATTATAATCCCAGGAGCAGCACCCAGCAACCAAGCCACGACCCTCTGAGCAAGACCTTAAAATTGAGTGACGTCCTCCTGAACAAGAACCTGGAACCAAGAAGTGACCTTCTTATCAAGACCCCGGTTCTTGCTCAGAGGGTCATGCTTGGGGGTAAAGGGTTGGGCATGGACCAATGATCAGCTTGAAGTCTTGCATTCAAGATAAAAACAGTATAATTATCTATTTTTTTGTTACCTTACCTTATTTTAAAGAAAGAGAGAACTGTCATGGTAGCACCCCCATTTATTACTACTGTTATTAAGACTACAATCAGCACTGACGTCAGCATCATTTGACGAGGAACAGATTCTGTGTTACGCATGGCCAGAGCAAATGCTACAGCACCTCGCAAGCCTGAAATAACAAACATTAGTATAACTGCTCGGGTGATTATAGAGAAGCGCGCACACTGATTGGTCGAGGATTACGTCATATCTTGCTATAATCACCCCACGCAAGGTGATTACAATGCTGAAACACTAATTTTTAAAATGGCCACCACTTGATGTTTGATGTTACTGGAGAAAAAAAAAATGCATTTGCTCTGGTAATCACCTGAGCAATTATACTAAAACAATTATTCTCCTAAGGCTCAATGAATATTGTTGAATAATCCCCTCGACTTCGTCTCAGGCATTATTCCACAATATTCACTTCGCCTTCAGCGAATAATTGTTAAATATTGTGAGCAAAGATGTTATTATGACAGTAATGAAAGTTAAACGGGATTTTTTTCCTTTTGAAAAAAGAAAATTAGTTGAAGTGACCTTTACTCGCACTTAAAACTATAAAAATAATTGTGTGCCAGACATGGTTGACAATACAGGGACAAAAAACAGGGAATTCATGGTTTACATATGGAATGGTGGAGCTACAGGTATGCCATTAGTGAAACAATTATTGGCAAACTTAAAAACAAGAATAAAAATAAATTAGTTGAAGGTTCTGCTTTCCTGTTTTAGTCTGTGTTAGTTTGTTTAGCAATTTCTGTGCAGAACACCTACCTGCAAAGACCATCATGTGCTGAAAGTTGTAGTTAATCTTCTTATGTCGCCCCAAATTGAGTAAAAATGACAATGGATAAATATTACAAAGTCTTCCTAAAGTCATGGCCAGCTGAACACAGTTAAGAATCACTAACTGTCAAATATGTACATTGTAAAACAAAGTTTTGGTCAGGGGTTTCAATATTTTGAAGTAGGCGGATGGTTTGAGTAGATCAGAGTAGCCGACTGTATCAACAAGGTTGCAAAGGTAATGACTATGGGGAAAAATTAGATCTTAGCAAGGGTTATTGGAATCCAAAAAGAAAACTGTGGGTAACCACGCATTTTTCAGAGATAATTAAGCAACCATAATTCTAAAAAAGGGTGAAAATACAAAGAATGTATGGCAATTTCTTTCCAAATTTAAGCTCAATTATCTCTGAAAAATGCATGGTTACCCCAAATTTTCTTTTTGGATTCTGATAGCCCTTGCTAAGATCTGCTTTTTCCACATAATTATAGTCATGAACCGCACAAAAATATTGCTGTATTGGTGGGGAAATTCCTTAAGAAACCCGAATATCCCAAGATGCACAGAACGTTTGTGCAGTAACAAAAGAAGGCACCATCCTTAATTACTTCAATTTAGGGAAAACAGCAGCCAACTTCTTTGAGCAAGTTTGCAGACACTTTTCGTTGGTCGTCGGTGCTCGTTGAAACCACTGTTTGGTCAAATGTAATTAACCTCAAACACTGTTCAATGCACTTGACATCCCTCAGAATCATAAAACCCAAATTTCACAAAACCCAAAAGGGTGCCTAAATGCATTTAACTTGCCAAATTCAACAATGTTGAATGGTACTGAATATAATGGTAATATACACAATCACACACGTGTACATGAGACGCATCAAGGATACAATTGTCCACAAAATAAATCCATAATCCCATTGGTGATGTTGAAATGTAAAGAGAGACAATCCCATGTATGAAAATATGAAGCTCTCAGCTAGAAAATTTAATAGTGCAAATGTCTGCAAAGAAACAATTGAAATGAATGTTAATTACCTCTTTTGGTAATCAGAAACTGCAAACTACATTTTACACATCTTCACCCATTCAGTGTTCTACAGTGTATGCAGCTATTACATAAAAACAACAGACAATTATAACATTACACGGAAAAAAGATGAGAGGAGAGGAAAAAATAACTTCAACACAATTCAAAATGGCAACAACCATCACCTGTTTAGTGTTTTGTTTTGATTCTGGTGACAAGTTATTGTAGGTATAATGTGCTTGGGATATACCACAGAACAGCACTGCAACAATTCCTGCAAAGAAATGCAACAAGTAAATTATTGATGGAAGCAAAATACATGAGAAACCACATGTGAACTGTGGATGAAAGATTTACTATGTGACAGTCACATCACAGTTCTGTATGTAATTTAACCCTTCAAGCCCTGATACAAAAATGCATATTAATTTATTCTCCGTACTGTTCTTTCTACATTGTACATTTCTTATGTAACAAGTGTAAACTAAGGAGACTGTGTCTAAATATCAAGACATCTTATCCTTGGTGATCACTTACTTTTTATTCTCATCACTTGAATTTTTGAACAAGTATTGACAGTGTGAAGAGAAATTTCATTTGACTTCATCACTGTGAGGGCTTAAAGGGTTAAACAGTCGTGTATTACCATTCCACTTCCATCTGAGTTCATCATCAAGTCATGCTCTTAATTGTTCTCAATTTTTCTTGTTCTACATTATATTATTCTGGACAGTCAGAACTTACCAGTGAGGTCGGCAGCTTCAGCCATGAGGAATGTCGTCCATGACAGAAGAAAAAACAAAGCCGTCTCTAGCAATGGGAAGTCTGAGATTTTTGTTAGTTTTGTCACCTGCACATTACATGGTGTTAAGGGTTATCATGGCAAACTGTAGAAATTAATGGCTATCCTAGATACAATTCAATAAAGAGTCAGACAACCAGTTTCATCACTGTCAATGTTATTGTTGACATTCCCGCATAGGAAAACTAAGTGAATTTTTTTGTTGAATAAACGTTTACAATACATTTGTATTCAAGTTTATATCTCTGACAAGAAAAGATTATTAATAAAGTTTATTTAAGGCCATTAAGAAAAACCATGAAAAAAACAACAAAATGTGCTTATTAATTGACAGCCATGTTCCTGGTGATTTTATGATGTACTTGCTCTTTCATTATGGGTTAATTAACAGACCAACTTATCCTTTCATTATGCTTAACCCTTTAAACCCTAACAGCGACAAAATTGAAATTTCTCTTTACATCATCACTACTTGTTCAAACATTCAAGTGATGAGAGTAAAGAAACAATCACCAAGGATAAGATGTCTTGATATTAAGATTCTCCTTACTAGTTCCATATGAAATGTATGGAGCACAGTAAGGAGAATATGCATTTTTCATATCAAGGCTTAAAGGGTTAATCTGGGATTGGTTTACAGTGCTAAACATCATACTGTTGCCACTTACACAAAGTTTTTCATTAGTTATTGACAACTATTAATCATCTTTTTGACAACTTTAACATGGGTTCCATTTCATCCATTCCAGTTCCAGTTCCATTTTCAACCATTTCCATTTCATTTCATTTCACCAATCACATCCAAATGGTATGAGAGGAGGAGTCGTCAGCATGAATGGGAATCTTGACAACTCTTCCTCTCACAACTGTTTCATTTGCTTAATTCTCATGACCTGCAGTGTTACAATGCACTAATATGACGAGGAGAAATCCAATGCTGACCATTGTCGGGGCTTAAAAGTTTAATTGGCCAATTGACAGGAAAGCCATGAAAAAATTGTCAAAAAGATGTCAAAAAGTTGTCAAAACTAATCAAGCAGTAACGATACAGTCAGGCATTTTGTTAGAGCAGTGACACAGGAACCATTACTGGCCTATTTATTGCTAAGTCCCAGCTATTTTTACATATATAGGATTAAAAGGATGAGATCAAGTCTACCATTTTGGTCCCTGTAAATTTTGGTCCCTCCTAGTGAAATACTTAGCAAAAACCCTGTACAGTGCACAACACTGTAATTGGGATCTGGAACAGCTGGGCCAAAGCTTTCAGGAGCTCAACAATGTTATTCAAAGGATACAAGAGCAGTGACAAGACCCATCAGAAAGCCAAGAAAGAAAGATCCTGAGAACACGCCAATGAAAACACCAACAGATTCAAAGAAGCGATCAACTTGAAAACCACTGCCTACGTTGTCAAGAAGATATGTCTCTACAGATCTGAGAGAGAAACAGAGAAAATGAACTTATAAATGAGTACTTTTCAGTTAATTACAAAGGAACCCTCCCATACAGCAACCATTAATATGATTACCCAAGGTACATGTATGTGTAACAAGACTATGGAATACTCCTACCGAACTAACAGGTTATCCAAAGGCCCAAAAGCACATTTTCAAATTGTAATGTCTGTTAGCAAATCCCGAACAGTGACTCGAGTAAAGTGCAACCTCTATCAGCATATGTTAGCACTAGTGAATTGTTATGGGTGAACAAACCCTTTCACTTGCAGAGTCAGTTATGGAGACATTTAAGCTGGTTCTAACTTTTGAGTCTGTGGATGAAATCCTATGGTGTGACCATTCAAATGAAAGCTACTGAGCAGTACTTTCCTGTGGTGTTGTTTATTACGCTGTACAAGGTGGTTCTAACTTTTGAGTCTGTGGATGAAATCCTATGGTGTAACCATTCAAATGAAACCTCTTCAGCAGTAGTTTCACATGGCACTGTTTGTTTTGTAGGATTTGAAAAAATGAAATTTAGGATTTTTTGTGAATTTTTAGTTTGGCCACTACTAGGAGTCAAAAGTTTGGGAGAAAAACTCCCAATATCAGCTGGAGATAATAATATTATTGTTTTTTTCAGCTGCTCTTGAGGTTTCATTATTCCCAGTGAAAGCATTTTGAGCATCTTATCTGGTCAAGCACGAATATAGTTTAATTTAAAAAAAATTGTCCACCTGAAAAACAGATTGCCCTCCTGCTCAAAATTTTAATGAAATCCTGGCCTAGGCACACCTTTCTAGTACATTTACATTGCTGTACCGGTAGTAAATAAAAGCTATCTCACATCCAAAAGTAACATTGGTCTTACTAGTGCTTCTTACCTAAATAGAACAATGGCCACGGCATCATTCATGACACTTTCACCAAACACCAGGGCGTAAAGGTCAACGTCCACATGCAGATCATGAAAAATGGCCAGCACAGTCACTGCAAGGTAAAGAAGTTGAAGAAGATACAAATAAATTCATTCCCATTCAACTTGTGGCTTGACTTTTTCATTGTACTCAGTTGCAGTAGATTTTTTTAACGACAGCAACAGCTGGCTCCCGTGAGATGAACTAACCGTCAGCAACAGATTACGTTTACTTCATCTCACATCTGACAGGTTTTTCCTTGCAACAGAGTAACATTCCAAAAAACATGTACACCATAATTATACCTCTTTGGCTTACGCTGTTATCCATTTAGGCCCCAAATAACTATGCATGGTGTTAAGCATGTAATTTCTCGTTACAATATCGCAACTTGATCACACATACAGGTCAGGGGAATAAAGGATATGATCACCAAAGATGAAAATGACTTGATGTTTAATTGAATTCTCCCGACTAGTACAATGAGAATATGAATGGAGAACTATACCTGGGTCTGTTGCTGAGATCAAAGCTCCAAACAAAAGACATTCCAGAAAGTTAAAGTCTTTGTCTACTGTAGCAAACTTGGTGTAAGCATACATTGTGCCCCTGTTGAAACAAAAAAATAAATTAATATTGAATTGCCATTGATGATGATGATGATGATGATGATGATGATGATGATGATGACGATGACGATAATGGTGATGATGATAATGATGATAAAATGATAATAATACATAACATGCAAACTAAAATTGAAATTTTCAATAAGTAACCTACCCAAACACCATACAAGACACAGTTGTACCAACAAAAGCATATGTTAGAATTGCACCAATGTTCCTGAAGAAAAATCGCTGAAAGATTTGAAACAGAAAACAGTATAACGTAAGCTTTCAGTTCAAATAAGTTAGCAAATCACCACAAATAAAATAATTATTATTTTATTAGTGACATGATATATTAACTTTAATATTATCACCTTTTTCATGTCATATCCAGCATGGAAAATGATTGGAGGCAGAAGCACATAAAAAAATATCTCTGGGTCAAACACAGCCTACAAGTGAAGGAAAATATATCATGAAAATATATTATTTAGTTTTGAGCATAATTGTTTGAAACAGAGTCATTTTCAGTTGTCATAAAAACCTAAATGTAAGCCCTTGGCAAAGGGCCAATTATTTTCATGTACATGCACTTTGCAAACGTTTGGGACCTCAAAACATACAAAATTAAACAAAAAGAGTTCACAAATTACACACTTGGATGCCATTTTTAATTCCTAAAAAACTTTGTGAAAGTTAGCAAAAACTTCAAAAGCATTGACACCTGCTTTGGACCTTAGCGACTTTTTTTGTCAAAACATACATTTTTAATTACAGTAACATCAATCAGAAAGCATTTATTAGCAGTACTGAGGTAGGTAAAAGGAACATTTACACTGTATTCCATTCCATTTTGATTGAGGTGTGTGCTTTTATGTCTCAGAAAACCAACTTTCACTTAGCCATGCCAATGCACTTCACAAGTACCATATTTTCACAATTAAACGCCCACGGCATTTATTTCAAACTTGGCATGGTGGACCCAGCGTTTCTTTGAATCAGCAGTTTATTTGGGCCCACCATTTTTTAAGAAAGGGTTATAATTAGTTTTTCTCGGCAGCCGTGTTTCTTGCCCTTGAATCCTAAGTTTATTATACAACAAATAAATGTCGGAGGGGCTTATTTCCAATTCCCTCTTTTATACCCAGAGTTTATTCGGGGCCCAGCATTTAATCAAGAAAATACGGTATTGGACTTGCCAATAGGAATCAGATCTATGAATTTCTGCCCAAGGATCAGATACTCCAACTGCTCAGCTACATGGAAAGGGAGAGTCATGACAAGTGAGGTAACTCTCTTACCATTTCTTCCAGTTCACTCTCTTGATCAGTACTGTTAGACTGTCCAGATAAAGTATAGGAATACTGGGTTCCATTGACTGTCTTAATGTACAGCTTCTTGGCTGCGCTGGTGATGGTGCAGTTTGGTTGAGCAATGGCAACTCGCCTTTCTCCACCAACGTATTTTATGAGCAAACCAATTATCATCCCTAACAAAGAACAAAGAATAGTCAGGATGCCCATTAGGGGTTATAGGGATACAGGATATTTGCGGAAAAAATTACAGGGATATGGGATATTGAAAGAAAAATTATAGGGATAAAGGATATTTGAAAAAGAAATATGGGGATATTCAATGCAAAGTTTAGGGATACGAGGACTGCACCATTAAGGGGATATGGGATATTTCAAGAAAAAGTTAAAGGGATTAAAGGGATATGGATGCCAAGACCCCCCCCCCCCCAAAATGGGGCCTCAGTCAGGAAAGAAAATTCAAGTACCGTAAAAGCTGAAAACCATGAAAGGAAAATTGAACTGGTTATTGCTTAACTTAAGAGTCTGTCCTAAAGATGGTTGCCACCAAAATCCGTTTTTAAAATTCCCTGACTTTTCCTTGAAAAAAGTTTCCCAAACCAAGTTAATCCTTTAAGCCCCAACAGCGATCAGCATTGATATTCTCCTCATCATATTAGTGCATTGTAATATACACAAGTCAAGAGAATTAAGAAAATGATCACAAAAGATGAATTGTCTTGATTATTTAAAGTGGTACTGCGATCAAAAAATCACTTTTATTTTTTCTTCGGATTTCGAAACTTTGTTTACTAAACACTCCCCAAGCGAAATTTTAAGCCTTAATTTCGACAAGAAGACTGTTTATTTAAACTGCAATTTTCCGATCTAATAGTCCGCCATTATTACACCAGAAAGGACAGAATGACATCATTCACTCACGAGCTTTAGAATGTAGTGTGTGTGAAAGTGCCTTATTTAGTATGCAGCACGGGAGTTTTGAGCTTTCACACTCTCAAACTCGTGTTTTGCATAATTTGTAAACTGCGTTCACACACTACATTCTACAGCTCTTGAGTGTGACATCATTGTATCCTTTCTGGTGTAATAATGGCGGACCATTAAAACAGAAAATTGCAGTTTAAATTAACAGTCTTCTTCTCAAAATTAAGGCTTATAATTTCGCTTGGGGAGTGTTTAACAAACATAGTTTCGAAATCCGAAGAAAAAATAAAAGTGATTTTTTGATCATAGTACCACTTTAACTAGTTCTCCGAAATAGCACTCGATGAAATGTACGGAGACCAATAAGGAAAATTTGTATAATGATGCCACCGCTTAAAGGGTTAAAACAAGTCACAGATAATAATATAATAGCAACATCGGGGGGATCAACTTAACCAAAACCCTGAAATAACAAATCCGTGGATAATCAACCAAAATCTTCATTATATTGGGCTTACATGGTCAATAAATAAATTAATTTGTCTCTAATTAAACAGAATTCGTGTAATGCATCTGGATTAAATGATCTAATAGCATTGATTTTTTATTTTTGTCTAGATGCAACTGCATAGCTAAATTTTGTATGGGTACTGTTTTGCCTTCAGCTTCAGTCGTGATGACGTTTGTTATTATCAGGGGAGATTTTAGATAGTTTGGGCTTTGGTTTGTGTTCATTATTTCGGGTTCGCTATATCAGGGTTCTCCTCCATATGCATACAATTTGCTGTAGCTTTCGTCACGCTGAAGAATATCGTTCATTATACCAGGGATTTCGTTAAATGGGGGTTCGTTAGATCTGAGTTCCACTGCACGTGTACTTCAGAAAATGACAGCTTGCATTATTCATTATGGAAAAACCATCACTGAGATGAACTGAAATTTTTCTTTCAGCCTTTGATCAATACAAATAAATCAATACTTTAAATCATCATTTTCCCTCACTCAGAATATTATTTGCTGCCTTTTCCCTGACCTTGAAGAATTTTTGTGTTCCCTGACCATTCCCTGACCTATGCCTGACGTAGCCAATCAAACCAATCCGAACGAAAAATCAATCAAACTCCAATCGTTCAATTGTTTTTCGATTGGTTCGGCAATCGAACATAATCGAACAGGAACTTTTTGGTGAGTTCAATTACCGAACTCGCAACTTCGATTGAACCAATTGAACTTAATCGACGCATTGTAAATGCCCTAGCTGACCTTGGTTGCTTTCGTCGAGTACCTTCAGAGCTGGTCCTCGATCTCCTCTTTTCCTTCTAACAATGTACTTTTCTCCAACACTGATGGTGAAAGAGCACTTGCGATAGCTTTTGACAACCACTTCGAAAATTGTAAGTTTCACTTGCGACATCTTTTCTGTGTACGGTGGGTGTACGTGGTTGAAATAGAAGCCTACACATAGCTTATTTGACTGCAACGCACTGTTTGAAACCAAATGAAACCGGTTTGGAATGACAAAACGCAGGCCAAGGACAAAGCTCTGTTGGTCTAGAGTTTGATTCTGTTCGAATAAAGAAGTGTTCGATTTTCGAACGTTTGATTGTGTTCGATTGGCAAAACGTCTGGATACCAGTAAGTTTGATTATGTTCAATTGCCGAACCCAATCCAAATCAATTGAATGATTGAAGTTCGATTGAGTTAGATTACCGAACGTTCGAATGGCTACGTCGGGCCTATGGCAACCTTGCACAAATGTGACCATTCAAATGAAAGGTACTAAGTAGATCGTTTGTTTGTGCCCCTATGCGACACTGGGTGCAAAAAGGACCTATGATAATGAATGATAACCTAAAGTATGGTGATTCAAATGAAAGCTACTGAGCAGTAGCCTTTCTTGTGGTGCCATGAATTATGCATTGCCAGGTGGCTCTAACCTCTGAGCCTGTGAACGGCACCTAAAGTCTGACCATTCAAATGAAACAATGATACATGTACATGTATACATGTGTGTTACACGTACTGTTTATTATGCTTACATGAATATGAAGGTCTGTAAATGAAATCCTAAAGTGTAACAATTCAAATGAAAGCTACCGAGCAGTATGGTGCTATTAGTTAATACCATATGAGGCGATAATCTAACCTTGAACCTGTAAATGATGCTTAACCCTTTAAGCCCTGATATAAAAATACAAATTCTCCTTATTGTTCTCCATACATTTCTTATGAAACTAGTAAGGAGAATTTGTCTAAATATCAAGACATCGTATCCTCAGTGATCACTTCCTTTATTCTTGTCACTTGAATATTCAAACAAGTAGTGATCATGTAAAGAGAAATTTCATTTTCATCGGGGCTTAGGGTTTAAAGGGTTAAAGTGTCATCTGTGTCATAAGTGTATTCAAATGAAAAATATGGAGCAATAATGTTGCGTGGTACATGTACTTTTTATTACGTTTTTCATAAAGGTTTGAACTTTTAGCCTGTGCATGAAATCCAAAAGTGTGACCATTCAAATGAATGATGCAACGTTCCAGTTGCAGAAATTCCAAGTGTGGCCACTGAAATGAAAGCACTGATCAGTGCTCACCCTCCATAGAAAGGTAGAGCACGTATTTTTTTAGCTTTTGCATATTGAAATTTAATCCATCAAATCAACCAAATGATTAGATGTCAGCTTACTGAAAAGGAAGTTTGACAGCAACAATCTCACGTGATTATCCAAACCAAAACATCTCGCTAAAAACAAGGCAAACAAACTTCCACTGCAGCAAAACTACCACCAAAAAGGGACGTTGAACTCACCGTATATCATGCAGACACCAGTTTCATGCAAAAAGCGGAATCGCTTCACTTTGAATAACCACACAGTCAAAACAGTAATAATCAACAAAAACATCATAACCAATAAAAACGCCGTGTCGATCCTGTGGTACTTGTTTACTTTCTCAGCGGCTGCCTTCTCCTTAGCTACATCGCTATCTTCCTTTTTTGATTCAGCAATCGCGAAAATCAGTACAAGAAGTGTGCATAACTTTACCAAAACAGATGTCCTGTACGCCGCCATCTTGATGCGGAGGCCGGTGACAGGACTCGGTCCAGGCTACCACGGTCAATGTAGCCTTGCCGGACAATGGGAGGGTCTATTCTTTCACGGGCGAAAACCGGCATCAGGCTCTACTTTCGTTTCGCTTGGTGAAACATTTAGGCGGGAAGGGCAAAACGAACAAATAACGAGAGCGATGCTGAAATTCGGCCTGATCGCAGGTTGATCGCAGGCGTGTAGAGGTAGGGAAAGATAAAAGCATTTTTCTCGTACATGTAAGTCGGTGGTCCTTCGTCTCGCGTCAAACTTGTCATCTCTGTCCAAAAATTTTCCATCCCAAACGTTAAACATATTTATTCGCCTTGCGGGCTGCTCGAATACAGCTTGCTGGCCACCAAACTTCAGTCAAATTACCACGGGCATTTTTACACTCAGGGGACTAAATCCATGTGCAGAGATGATAAGTTAAGAAAAAGAAATTCTGCATTGTAAGAAATTTAAGGCCCAGTAATACGGGCAACATTTTCGTGCAACTTGTCGGGCAACAATGTTGCCCTGCAAGTGTAGATTGTTTGTTGCGCGTATTACCACCTCCCCGCCCAACAAATTTTCATGTTGCAAAAGTAGACGTCGCTTTTACTTTTTGCAACATGAAAATTTGTTGCACGCAGAACTGTACCGGAATAGTTTGACGGTCAATGGGTCAACCATCGGTCGCAAACAAGCCGTACTAACCAGAGGCGTTCATGAATGTATTGATATTAGCCGTTAAATGGCCCAAAATCTATTATTTTGATTGCTCTTGTCACACTAAAAGCTGTCGTTGAGTGTTGACATCTGATTTCAACTTGATTGGTGTAAACACCAAGACTGAAAATTCAAATAAAATCGTCAGAGAATTTCTTCTTTATAGTATTAACCTTGAACCTTGGCAACAGCAGGTGAAATGTCTTAAACTAACATCCATCAAAACAGAGTCTGTCTCCCGTCAAAGCTAACAGACCGTCTATAAGCATAAACTGTACACGCTTTTCCCCGTGCAAGTAACAAAATCTTAGCCGCGTTTCGCTATTGCTACGTTCGGTGAGTACAGTATATGTACTTACTTCCAGGTCAACGCAGTTTCTAACTAAGAATTTGTTCCAGTGGCCTATTGCCATGGACGGTCACAGATCTAGAGGGCGGGGCTAGGCTTCAGATCAAGTTTTTGACTTTTTTTGTTTTTGCTTTTGGCCCCTCTAAAAAGGCAAAGGGCCAAAATGTTCTCCTGTTTCAACTGGCGTTTTTCATTCCACGCCCAATCCGTTTTTTACTTCAACTCTCTCCACTGTTTCTGAAAGTATTTTGACATATCAGGAGTGAAGAGGGGAAAACAGACAGTGAAGAAGAACTCGAAATCCCACTAGCGCTTAGCTATCCTCGGTACTGCCTTACGACAGACTAGCTATTTCACAGGCGTGCCACTCAAACTACTGCCGGAAATAAATATTGCAAATGAAACATAACTGACGTGTTTTAAGAATCCCAACGGGCGGAAAGCAAACCAGTTGGCTATTTACAAGTGCAGCTGAAGGATTTATAACTTCGGGACTACCGTGAAACAAATCCATGAAGTGCTCAGAGTGGGATTCGAACCCGGGGCCTACGGACTCGAAGTCCAACACCTTAACCACTCAGCCACGCTGTCTCCCTTCTTGATTAGCTGTTCAGTTAGTCTCAAGGAGATTGGAAGAAGAGCGATTTTCCTCCATGAAAACTTATTTTAAAAAAAAAACTAAACAAGGCCTTGTTAAGATGCAAAAAGGAATCTTAATAGGCCGGCAACGCCGGGCATAACCGTTATTCCTGCTTCCGAACTGGGAACTATCGTGGAAATCTTCGCTAGTTTGAAAATCTCGCACTTACAACCGCTGCCTAAGTTGAGCGTTTTCCAGCTCCGTCTTACTGACCAGAACCTTCCCAGTAGTTTATTATCATCATCATCATCATCATCATTGTTACAGATATGACAAAGCTAGTAAGTTTCAGAAAATTTTATTTAAACAGTACAAATTGTACAAACGTTGGCATTTCGGTGCTCTTAACAAATCCTACAACTACAAAAATGTCTACATTATTTACATTACTAATGAAAACTCTTTTTGTACAAGTAATTGTCCCTCAAAAGAGAAAGTGTTTGTAAAAATGAAAGTTCAAACCTTGAGTCTACAGGTAGTTTAAAAATTACACTCAAAATTCAGTTGGGTAGAAAATTTTCAAAAGCAAGCAAAAGATAAAAATAACAAAAAAGACACTGGATTAATCTAAAACTCATTAACTTCTCAAAAATTAATGCCGCGAAGCATCGACCTTTAAAAATTACGAAAATATGTCGTCGCCAAATGTTCTTGCAAAAAAAAGGTGGCCTGTTTCGGTTGTTTTAGGAGTTTGTTCACTAAAAAGGAGACCAAGTAATATACTGACGATTATAAAACAACGAGCTTTGGCCGGCCATATCAAAGAGACGTAATATGCCATGGCTTTGCTGCGCTACCTCTTAACTATGGCAAAGATTTTGTAAGAACGGGCCGAAAACTGATAGCCTTAGTAAGCATACAGTTATCCCTAGGATTTCTTAAACCTAGGGTTCATATTTATAGCAAAATCAGTTCGCGAGCTTTAAGATTTAATTAAGTAGGCAACCAAGCCGTGGCTTTTTATTAAAAAGAATTCTCAGTTTCGTGTATGTGGTGCTAGTTTTTATAATAAAAATGTTAATAACTAGACATTAAAGATCTCCACTTATTCAAAGCTTGTACGATTAGGCTTATGCAGCGTTAACTACAACTTTGAACTCGGAGATCAATTTGAATTGTGCAGTGAAGATTTCTGTAGATCATACTTTTCTCTGCCTTCGGTAAAAATTTGACTAATTACAAACTGTATTAAATGCAGGGTGAAAAACGTTTTAAAACAGCAGAAACAGCAGAAACAAAGCTATTGTTACCTTTTTCTTATTCAATTTTGCTAATGAAGCTCCCACTTAACTCGCAAAATTGATGTCTTGCAAAGCTTTAGTTTTGCGATAATAGGGGAAATAAGGGGCCAAGTACTACTTCAAGTTTTTGCAAAAATGTGATTTTTCTATTGGCATTCTTTTCCATGTCGCGGAGATTAAATCGCGAAAAAGGGGCAGTATAAATGATTAGCAATAATGCAACTATTAATCCTTGAATGGCATTCAGTAACGGGCTCCTTCGAACAATCGAGCCACAATTAGGCTTCCTAGTACGTATTTTCGCATGTAATTTAAAAGTGAAATTGATAAGTGACTAATGAATTACACTTGCTTTGCTAATTTTCTAGTTATCTTAAATATTACATGTATTCAACTCAGTATATTATAAATTATAGATATATTTACATCATACTAATTATTGACCGTAAGAGTTTCAAAAATATACGTAAATCACCTTCAGTACCGTCTAAACTGTCCGGATAGGACATAAAACACTGCACTTATGCAATGTTTTTTTCCCCTTGAGTTTTCATTAAAGACTTCATTTACTATTGCACAGGCAATGATAAAATATGATGAAAAACGTTCACTAAACATTTGTACAAAATAGAAAGACCAAAAGGCAAAATTTAACACCCAAAAAGAAGAACTGCAAAAAAACGAGTATATAAACTATATACAACTTAGCTCTACTTCTGTACAAATCTTTAACATTGTTATTCCAGAACGGCAATTAAGCCACACTTGAATCTGCAAAGCAAAATTTACTAGAAAAAATCATCCAAAAAACAATATTCAAATTTCATAAAACGTCTTTGTATTTTAAAAGAAAGGAAATATCTGTAATGTTTCTTGCGAGTTACAAGCTAGGATGATCATGATTCTGTCATTTGTGTTAAGTCCACGTCAAAGATACCAGCTTTGCAGTACTTTCGTTTGGAGCTGTTTACATATGTTGTACTCGGTAATTTTAAGTTTTTAGTCAGTTTTTAGTCTGAAATCCCAAGATGTTCGTTCCGGCAGAGATACTTTAATAGTAGTACTTTCTTGTGGTGCTGTTTATTATGCTGTACAAGGTGGTTCTAACTTTTGAGTCTGTGGATAAAATCGCAAATGGTGATATCTCAGATGAAAGTTTTTTAAGCAGTCCAGCCGTTCCTGTACTCCTGTTTATTATTCATTACACTACTTCTGTGGCGCTCTTGTTGATTTGTTGTTTGACTTAGCCTAAACCCTTGACGCACCCAATCAACACTGCACTTAGCTTGACTTGAACATATCGCACAACATTCGTTCAATAGGAACATTGTCCAGAGCACCACGAAAGAACAGATCCTCTATCATCTTGGGGCTGACTGATCGTAGAGATGGAAGCATCAGCAACAGTTTTCCAAATCTGACCTGTTGTTCGGGATTGTGGCTGCGGCAGTATTCTCCCAGCATGGCTTGCGCCTGGTCCTGCAGCCTCTCTACCATGTGAGGTGCCCGGAGGCCACGCAGGTCTGAAAAGAATTGTGGGCAATCTGATAAGGATGTGCATGTATGATGCATTGGTGCGTTTAAAAACCGCGTTGAGTGTGCTTCAGAACAGGTCAAGGAAATTTAGCTTACGTGTGATTTGACACATATGGTTTGTTTAGACTTACCATGGCATGAGTTCCACCATTATGAAATACTGACAATCTGAACTTTTGAAATTAGACTAGCACGAGAAGGTCTCATACATATTTTTGGCAATGGCCTTGTTTTGTATTGCAATCGTAGAGATACCCTTTATCCTGTAAATGATTTGAACCCAGGAGTCGTATCATAGGTCGGTAAATTATGATCGTCCGGGTGATGACTCTGATGACGACTTCCGATCAGGTTGTCGAAACGTCAATCAATGCCATCACTAACGATCCGTCTCAGGACTACACTCACCCGAACGATCATAATTTACCGGCCTATGGTACCTTTTGTCCTGTTAAAATTCGAGAGACCTGTTTGTTATGTTAGCTGAATAACTTTTCTTACAAAAACAAAAATTGCATGTTGATCCCAAGAACGCCTGCATAGAAACAAATCCGTCCCCCCCCCCCCGCCACCTCACTCTACATACAAGCAGCAACTTACCTGGCTTAAATAGCACGATAGCTTTCAAACACGCATATTCAGTGGAGTCAATCTGGACTCGCTTAAACCTTGCCACGACGTTCTGCAAAAGCCGAATGTCGGCCATTCCTGCGACAATCTTATCTGTGGGGGCTTTATCTACTTGAAGTCCAGCTGCGGACAGTAGAGGACCCATATCCACCGGGAGAGAGAACTGGGCAGCACTCAGTACAAACAACTCGCTCCAGCCCTCCTCCAATAAGATGGCTTGATCCCGGAATGGTAGATCCAAGAATGTGGGTATATTTCTTGCCCACGTGACTGACATGTACAGCAGTTGTACCGCGGACTCGTAAACAGTTCCAGGTGAAGGTTGATATACCATAGGGGGTCCTTCAGTGTTGTCGTCATTTGCTTGATTCGGGCTGGAATGCGATGTGCCCGGGGACGACTGCGGGTTGTTGTCTTTAGTTTCAATGAGACTCGTTATCGAGAGGAAACTGCGCTTCTTTGAGGAGTCTGGTGACTGATTGTTGTTCTGGCCGTGGTACTGTGATTGGGGGGCTGGAGGAGAGAAGCGCGTTGGATCGCCTGATCTGGCCGGATCCATGTTTGATTCAGGACAACACTGCCTTTGAGGCCCGTCTGCCTGTTCGCTTTTGGTGTATGTGAACTGTTGTTCGGGCACATGCGCCGTAGGCTGTTCATACAGCAACGGACACGAAGAGACCATGGGCGTCACCTGCGAGGAACGAGGGGCGCGCTCGTGTTGTACCGCTGAAAAACGAAAAGAGAATGAAGTGATATAAACGTGTCTTCGACCTAGTTGACGTTAATTTTGAGTGTAAGCCAAATCTTTGCTCCTGTTTGACGTTACGTCTGTTTGACATTACGTCTCATGCGCTTGGTAGAATCTCTTAGCTTGAAAGATTTTGTATCTCATTCCGCTCGATTTTTTATCAGAATTGATGAGAGTACAAACTCAAGAATTCTGTGACGTTTGAATAACAACTCGCACGCTCTTTCAAAGACTTTTGTTCTCGTCCCCGTTTAATTCTACCCGCGATTGTGAAAAGTAGTCTGTTTAGTGTTATCGTCTGGGTAAGAACAAGAAAAGGTCCTCTTGTAGACTACTTAGCCCATGTACAGCCGGTGGCTGCACAAAAGCTAAGCTTTCGTCTCAGCGATTTCACCGGCATGCAAGACAGACTACATTCAGACTACGGACAATTTCAGGTACAAATCGTATACTGCAGGCTCCTGCATACTGTGAGCTTAAAAGAATAATGTTTTAGTTTTGTGTGCTCTTTATCAAGAACGGAGACTTTCCTGATGAGTTCACTTCTAAAAGCAAACCTAGTGTAGTTATGTAATTTATCAGCAAAACACATGAAGTTTCCTCACGTTGTGCATCCCTTGGCCAATAGTAGCTTGACTCAACTCATAAAGTCAAAATAAGACCAAAAAAAAAATACATGCGAGAGGATATAGCCAAGTATAATATACTCTAATCTTTCTAAAAAGCAGAAATACTAAAAGCCTCCTAACTTAATTTTGTTTTCTTATTTAGCGAGCCGAGTCCCACAATCTTTGATAAATATATACAACGCAGTCTAAATCGCTATCTTAAAAATTACCAAGCCACACTGATCTTTAAAGGAACCGAAGTGATTCGAATTAGGTAAAGAATTGTTCATATGGGTGAACAATACAAAAAAAAAATGGAAAAAAAAGCTTTACGTGGCTTTTTCCTTCAGAGAACTAAAAGCTGTCATTTTGCAAAGTAAGCGAAAATTCACCCTATATTTCTCTTCTTTTGCCGGACGAATTTTGTTACTCAGATGTAATTAATTTCTCGCTGTTGGGTTTCTTCCAGTCAGTTTATCCTTCGGAAACATATTAGCACATTTTTGATCCGCGCGTTTTACTCTATTGAAAACGCCTTATCTGAAGATATTGCGCACGTTTAAAAATTGGACAGAGGAAAAAAATTGAAAAATTTAGCCCCCGCCAATATAATGTAACCTTTCTGAAATTTGCAACGGGAAGTACTAATTGCGTAACTCATTACTGATCTTAAAGCTTCAATATTTAATGTTCTGTAAAGAGGAACTTCCTTAAAGACTTCCTCATCTCGGATACATGTACGTGACCTTCAACTTGCCAATACACATCCGGGAATTAAAAGAATACAATACAAAACATCTGTCGGCTATGAAGGGAAAATAGTTATAGGCATGTAAAGCATTTAGCCATTTCGCAACCAGGGTTAGCGGGAGTTGTCATAAAAAGTGGTTCTAACTTTTGAGCTTGTGGATGAAATCTTTTTCAAGTGTGATCGCTCAAATGATAGCTACCAAGCAGTACTTTTCCGTGCTGCTTTTTATCATCTAGAAAAATTGATTTCAACTTTTGAGTCCGAGCATGAAATTCTAAAGTATGACTGTTAAAGTGAATAGTGCCCGAAATATTACCTTCCTGTGGTACTGTTTATTTTGCTGTACAAGGTGGTTTAACTTTTGAGTCTGTGCATGAAATCCTAAAGTGTGACCATTCAAATGAAAGCTACTGAGCAGTACTTTCCTGTGGTACTGTTTATTGTGCTGTACAGGGTGGTTCTAAGTTTTGAATCTGTGGATGAAATCCTTAAGTGTGACCATTGAAATAAAAACTACTGTTAAAGATATTGGCCCTACAAGGTGGTTCTAGTCTGTGGTTAGCAGCCTACAATGATACTATTTAAACAAAAGCAAGTAAGCAGAACTTTCTCGGCTGTGGTTCTTATGTTCACGAAAATTCAGTGGAATCTTTTCTCACTTTCAAACATGGAAGTTTGTTACAATTTAGCCAAACTGCATTTCCCACAACTGGGAAAATATTCAGGACGCAAAACGTATCTCAAATGGAAACTATCCTTTGCCAGGATCTGCAACTGAGCCCTAAAATTGGTAAAACTGCATTTTGAGACTGAGCCATAGTCTCAGTTGCCTAAACAACCACTGATACGAAAACTTGAGTGCGTCAGAAAAATTGTACAAGCTGCATTGCAAAAAGTAAAAAAATCACACTTTCGGATATGAAATCTTTCACCAAGGCGCTTTTATCTTCCACAATACTCAATTCTGGTCCCGAAGAACTTGCTGGGAACGATTTGTTCTGAGCAATGCGTTGTGATGAAAGTTTTCATCTTTTAATTGAACCTCTTCAGTGTTAGGTTTAATCTTTATCCCAAAATCGTAAACAATTAATCTGCTTCTAACTTTTAAGTCTATGGATGAAGTCCTACAACTTAACCACTCACCCACTTTGGGTGTATTCTGAATGAGGTATAATATTGTGAACAGTTCAGCTATTCCTGGGTCTGAAACTCTTGCGGTGCTGTGGTTTCTTGTGCTTATACAAGGCGTTTCTGTTTCCATTTTTTTCTTTGCATGTAAAAGTGGGTTACCATTCGAATGAAAGCTACCGAGTACAAGTTTACTACGGCAAAGATTATTTCCAATGGATTGCGGGTATGAAATCTGAAATTTTGTTTTTAACAGTTAAACTTCTGCGCGCTTTAGGTTCGGCGAAGATGCCAAATCAACCTGTCCTTAGTTAGCATAACATTTGTTCTCTTCAAACTCCAAGCTTTCGCTCTCTCGATTCGATCACACCTCATGAATGAGTCAAACACGACCATTATGAATTATTTAACATCGACCAAGACTCAGCCAAAAGGAACCCTAAGGTCGCCGAAAACCACATTCAAGCTATGTTTGTATACCTGCGAAACCCTGCAAGCGGTAATATTGCGAGCCAAAACGGATACGCTTTCTTAAGCTATCCCCCAGATAGCATAATACAGTTAAAAATATCTTTATGTAGCGAGGAAGGAAAACAAAAAGATGAACACAACGGAAATTTAATATGTTTTAATTCAGGTGCATTTAGTGCAAAGGATATTACAAAAAGCAAATCTGCAATTAAGATTGCATTAATAATAAATGGGACCTGCTCTCTGTAGTTTGAACTGCCCGAGAGGTGCAGATGTTATTTTGGCGCAGCGATCATAGTTTGTTCGGACAACGATTTATTTTTCTTCTTGAAATTTAACCGTAGAATTCTGATACTTTGAGTTAATTACCTACTGAAAAAGAAAACAAATTTCCATTCTTTTTAACTGTTCATGATAACAGTGGTTTAAAGGTAGAATTTTCGACCCTTGCGCTGTGTATAATGGACGTGTTGATGGAATTGATATATTTATCTATGATGGCGGGCTGGTGTATTAGTGTTCAGATAAGTTGCCTTAATTCGTTTCCCCCGCAACGGGGCAAGGTTACCTACAGATATCGCATTTCTTTCGTTTGGGTTGCAAATGGTTTTAGGGAAAAGATTAAGCAGTTGCTCCAAAGATGAACCGAATAAACAATTTATTGAAGCGACCAGATTTGTTCAGTATATACATTAACAACCTGGTTGAATTTTCCATTGAAAATTAGCTTTCCTCTGTAAAACTATCAATTAAAGTCTATTAAATTGTTCAGCAAGGAAAACGGATGAACTAAATCCCCAAAAAGCTTTCTGTGTTGCAATTTTGTTGACTCATGTTGAGCGAGTTGTATCGGGATTGCTTCACGCCCGAGTGAATTTATGTACACAGGAAGATTAAAACAGGTAACAGTGACCGGGAACCTTAGTTTCTAAGGAAAAACTGGCAAGAAGGAAAAGTAAAGGTGCATTATAACATAAATTTATTCGCTTACCGTCTTTATTCATTTTAACATCAAAGCACTTCTTTAATCTGCAAGCTTGGCATTGGTTGCGTCTCGTAACATCAACAGTGCAATTCCCTCGCTCTTTGCACTGATAAGTTAAATTGCGGCGAATGCTTCGCTTGAAGAAGCCACGACAGCCGTCACAGGTGAAAACGCCGTAGTGTTTTCCAGAGGATCTGTCACCGCACACCTTACACAAGATAATAGGCTTGCGATCTATGGCTGTGTAAAATGCGAGAAAGGGCGTCAACAACGGATAATCGTTAGTTGCAAGTGGAAGATTTCTCAACAATAACCTAGCCAATCATATTGGGATGTGAGGCTTTACACGCGAGAATGAAGTGGTAGATTGCAGATAACGTTGTTTAGGACAAATCTGTTCGTCAGTGGTTCTAGAACTCCTCTCGAGTTGATTCGATCAACTTGTGGCCTAGCGAAATCAATGCGAGGCAACCAGGCGTAATCGCAGGAAAATCGAACGGCTGGATTTGCCCAATCTCGCTCAAAGTTTAAAGGGCTATGCAACTTTGTCTCAAGGCTGTTCAATGCTATTTCGAAACACACCAGAAAAGCTTTATTTTGCATAAATTTAAGACAAGGCATTTTTTTAGAGAAGAACCTTAGTACTTTACAGAGTGTCGCTTGATGTTTTGCACAAGAATCAAAACAAGTAAATGATGCCAGCAACACACCTAAGACGACAGCGTCACGGGCGCAAACAGTTCTACGCCAAAATAGTTACAGATCTCTGTGAAAAAATCCTCTGCGCGTTTTTGTTTCTTCGTTAGAAAGAAATTAGCTTAATTATCGGCGTCCAGGTGTGCCGCTCGTAAAGAAAAGATTCGGACCTTTCGCTTCACGTGCTAAGCGCTGCCATGAAAAGGCAATTCAAAAGTCATAGATAACAGTAAAGCATACCTTGCATATTGTAGTCTGTATCCAGGGTTAGATGAATAGGAGAGTGAGCCATAAATGATGTTTCCCGTGTTTAAGTTGAAAACACCTTGTTGCAATTTGTAACACAACCAGCTGAGGTGTTTAAACGATGTCTCCAAGCATAAGGGCAAGTTGGTCAATTTCATCCACGGGAATGAAAATTGACGTTTTTAAGTCGAACAGGTGCGCGCGACAAGCCGAGTGCTGATTGGTCAAAGAGTGATTATTGCGACATATCCTTGCACGCGATTGGCTGCTGCGGGGGAGGAAAATGAAAGGATTTCGCTTCTCCTAAAAGGAAAGTCGTAATCGCCGCGTGTGTTGTAGACACAAAAGTTATAAAAAGCGTGCCCCTTTTTCATGGCAATAGATGTAACTTATCGTTTTGTTCTTTGTTTAATTGAGTCTTCACAAAAGCACATAGAACAGTAACAAAGATAACTTATTGTAGAATGCCGTTTGTTACAGTTTGCCTTCCTCTCTAGTCCAAACTGATGAAATGTTATATTGCGACCACTGAAATAAAAGTTGTTAAGCAGATCTTTCGTGTGGTGATGTTTGTATTTTAAGATTTTGGGAAATAATTTTTTTTCCGACAATTAACGTTATCCATGTTCTAGTGTAGTAAAGATTGTTGAGCGCCAAAGGACGCATCAAGGGTTAGAAACCACAAAGCCAAAGAGCTGGGAATCTATTCACCTCGCCAGATTGCTAATGACTCGAGAACCCGGTCCAAGATCGATAATTGCCTGAACGCTTTGTTTACAAGACATGCGGGCTGACAAAAGACGAAAGTATAGGCACGAAAGAGCCTGTTGGAGCACAAAATACTTGAAGACAATTTAAAACCAGCGGAACTTTTCATGATATTCCCTTTTAGAGGCACGTGCTGTGAATTGAATTCACTGCAAAATTCCTTCGACCACCTGCAAGAAATCTCAGCGCGCATGCCCTGCCCTTGGCTATCTCTGGCGATTGCACGAGCAAAGTTGTAAACTATTTATTCGCAAACTTAGCGGATGAAGAGCTTAATAAACGAAAGAATTTATTAAATTAACCACAGTTTAACAAGATTCGCAAGGACTAAATATGCGGTTTTTGCCGTAAAGAAGACAGTTTGCGTGACGAAAACCAAGGTTTCTGATCGTTATGATTTCCCTTTTTAGCGGGGAAGCTAGCGCGGTGTAAAATTGTCAGTCGCCCCATTGTCATGCTATTAAAAAAGCAAAACATTTTCATGCAAACAAACAAAGTGTGGTCATTTTCCTAGAACGCTAATGTCAAAGCAAATGTGACAGAATTTTTCATCAACGATAATTAATTTCATTCTAGAGCGTACAGATGTGAGAAGTATCTTATGTTTAAGCTTTCCGTACCTATATCAATCCCTAAAGCTATTCACGGCCTTTTAACTTCACACTCAACCATGAAAAGGCGGCTCTAGGTAAAGACTTCTCTGGTGTCACATTTCCTAAAAGCGCCAGTTCTTGATGTTTAAACATCACCGATTACCCTGGCAAATGGTCAAGTTGAGCAGACCACCGACTTCCAAGAAAATAAATTGGTCAGATAAAAACAAAAATAGAAATCATACACATTCGTCAGTTAAATTTAGCATTTGAATTTGAAACTTTGCGTTGCTTCCAAAAGAACTTTTAAGTGCCTTTGTAATGGAAACGTGTTATGACGTAGACTTGAACGTTTTCGATATAAATACTTATTTTCACAAAATAAAATCTGCCTGAACAATTTTCCCGTATTTGTGTAATGTTTCCGATTCAGCAAAGACCTCGTTTTTAACAAACTTTAGCCCCTACATCAAAACTATTTTGCCTGAATCGAGTTTTAAGCTAAAAGTGCAATGTTCTCACAAAGTTAAGCAGAGAGCGAAAACAGTAAATAAACCACTTGTAAGAGGTCGTGAAGTTCGCTCAGCAACGTTGTCGAAATCAATTAATGAAACTGTAGCTATGTCATCATATTTCCACATGGCGAAATATCTCAAGGTGTTTTCACAAAAAGAACTACGCGTATTTTATCGGTAGTTCATCACACATTACCCAAAAGGTCACCGAGGTCCTTGTACCGGCCTCTGGCTACGTTCACATGAATTTTATTTATTTTAAAAGTTTCCGTTTTTATTCGCCCTTAAAAGACGGCAAAATATTTCCTTTTCCAACACGTTTTTTGTATTGGTTTGAAACGTCCACGCCTTTCCTTTGAAAACCAATCTCTTTTTATGTGTTTTAACCTGTTGTCCAGACCAAAATGATTGAAAACGGTGTCAGTGTTTGTATAACATCTTCGTTTGTACCAGTCGACACACTTGTGCGTTTTCAAACGATACATGTTTACCCGTCTACACTTAAACAACAAGTTTTCAAAGTCTCTACTTTTTGAGACAGGTTTCAAAGTTTTTTTTTTTTCAGCAGTCTTTTAGATTGTTTTCGTGCAGTTTTTAGACAAAAAAGGCACCAAAAAGGCTGCGTGTTGAAACAAAAACGCCTTACTGTTGACAAAAACTAATGAGCTAAAATAACATCACGGAGACGAAATTGCCTGTGGCAATCGATATCCAGAAAGAGTCGAACACGTGTTGCTTTTTTTTAATATATGAATTCATGCTAACTTGCACGAATAGCACTTGCAGGCCTTCTTTGCAGCAACTAAAATTATCAAAAACACTTCGAGGGTCTTTTATTCATAAAATACTGTCATTACTGAAGACAATCTTTTGTGTGCTGACTTTTGAGTTTGCGCGAAAACTTCAAGTGTTACCTACAAAATGACAGCTATTGTAGCTCTTCAGTTAGGTGTCAGTTTGTCCAGTTTGCAATAGTTTCGTGTTCTCAACAAGCAAGTTGCATTGAACGGTTTCTAACTCCCCAAGGCAAAGTTTATTTAGGGGCTGTTTACATGGAGGGAGGAAGATCCTTGCGCTAGGAAGATCCTAGAACGCGGATCATCCTAGCGCTACATGTTTTCGTGTATTCAGTTTACATGCAAAATGTTGTACTTGGCCCTAACGCTAGGATCTTTCCAGCGCTAAGATCTTCAGTTTCTAGCTGAGAGATAGGAAGATCCTAGCGCTAGGAAGATCCTAGCACCATGTAAACTAACCTTCGCTCGTAAAATCCTAGTTCTAAGGACAGCAAAAAAAACTATGGCGGCGGCCAGGCGTTCAGCTGCTAAAGGCCGACAGTTTTATTTGATTTCTAGCAACCAGCCCGACCGAAATTTCTGCACGTAAACCAAACGGAAATTTGTTTCGCCTTCTAGGATCTTCCTAGTGCTAGGATCTTCCTCCCTCCATGTAGACAGCCCCTTAGTTCCGACAACATATATATGACCCCGATTGGTAGCCATTTGAAATTCAAAGTGTCCTCAATGTTATTTTCTGAGGATGTAACTTTTGTTTAACTACCTCTTTGCTTCCTGGCAAGAGGAATGCATTTACAGAGACCAACTCTGTTTACACTGCGAGACGTGCTCCTAGAGGGTGATTTTAGGGGCTTAGGTATGACAGGGAAAAGCCTTACATGTTCGACCAAGAAAGGTGGCCGTTTTAAAGGGAAAAAAAACGTAGAAAACTGAAGCATAACAGGGATTAACTCCATTTCTCTCCTCAGGGAGTTCGGTAATTAGGAGCTGAATTATGGCATCAGATAAATAACTTGTTCGAGTAAGAGGAATGATCGTACGTTATAGAGACAAAAGAGGTAAAGAGTTTTCATTTGCGAAAGAGATGTTTTAATAACACTTTAAGCTACCATACTGATCATAACCAAATTTCTCCTTGTAATATCGTTGCTTGATCAATCAGGCAAGTCTTGGGAGTTAAAGAGTTGAGAGCAGCTTGACTGTAGTCGGAAATTCAAGTGGAATTAATAGCCATTAAATGGCTCAGAAAATCAAACACTTAAGCGGACTAACTTTGTGGCAATTGTCCGCATTCCTGCAAGCCGTTACTGTGCAACCTAAAAACTAGCTTTACACAAATGGTTAATCGACAGTTGTTATCAGATTAATTTCTTTACAAGGCTTCTGTTTAGTTAGAATAACTTCCACTCTATCTTAGTACCACCCATTTCTTCAATAATTGACGCTTTATGCAGGAATAGCAGAACAACCGTCCCGGATCTAATTCAAGTTTGCTTAATTGGGTCAAAGACACGTTACTACTGATAAACGACAAGGGGTTGTCATAGATGACATCTGACGTTAACAAAACCGTCAAATATTTAGACAAGCCAGATACTTTTGTGCGAGTTAAAGGTTATCAGTTTAGGTGGAACAAACTTGTGACGGAACCAATTCGTTTTTTCTAATCTGTAAGAGTGAAAGCTCGGTGGTGCGGTCTTTAGCGCGTCGTTCTTTCGACCCTTCATGTTGGGTACTCTGTGATGGACTACCATCCCATCCAGGGGGAGTGGTAACACTCCTAGTCATTTTATGCTGGGTATCCTGTGGTGGACTACCATCCCATCCTAGGAAGAATAGCTCAGTACTCCGTTTCACAGAGTAACTAGTAGTTACACTACATACACTACCAAAGTCAATGAGACATTATCCGTTTCCCTTTCCCCTAGCGGCTCAGTCCTTCTAGGTGTTCAGATAGTGGTGAGTGGCGAGAAAAAACAGCGAGCAGAAAAAAAGCAAGAGGAATGGGGAGGGGTGACTCCCTCAACCCACTCTCTAGCAATCATTCTCCCGCCCACAGCATGGTACCAGCTTTAGCACGTGCTTAACCCAATTCACCTGCCTCTCCCCTCCCTCTTAGAGTCAAACTTAGTTTTACTCAAATACGGCCTTTACGTTCAGTTTTGGCTGAAATTCTAGAGTAATTTACTTTACCCGTGCAACAATATCGAACAATTAGTGCCAAATAGTAAAAGTAAACGAAAAGAAACAATGGAATTTATGTTTAAGACTGCGTAGTTGTGTGGTAGCTATTTCACGGGTCAAGTAAACTCAAACAAGAGGGTTAGTTTCTAAAAAAACCGTGATGCAGCGGCGGTGGGGGAGTAAAACAAAAAAACTTTGGATTTATTAACTGAGTTGATAAGGTAAATCAGTTGGCCACCGTAGAGAAATTGAAAGCTGACGTTTCGAGCGTTAGCCCCTCGTCAAGGCGAATCCAAATTTTTCAGTAAAATCACTTTACTGTACAGTAATCATCTGATTCAAAACAAACCTACTTAGCAATAATTGCTTATCTTTTCAGTTACTTTTTAGTATGCTTTGCCGAGTACTTCTAGCATTTGCGTATATCTATGAAATCCTAAAGTTTGACAATTCATATTAAGGCCTCAAAATTTCACAGTTGCACGCGAAGCTTGGCTTCTTGGAAAACCATCCATTTTCGGGCAATCTTTCAGCCTCGGGTATTATCTTCCGATCTACCAGCTAACTAAAGGGGTTAACTTACCTGACTGAGTTATTTAAACTTTAAAAAGGTAAGTTAACCACCAAAAAGTTGTCGTCGATCACTGATTTAAAGGGAAAAAAACGCACATGTCCGCTCTCTATAAAGCAGGTCGTTTCATTTATTATTTATTGAGACCTGCTTGCCCAGACCACAGATCAAAAGGCAAATTAATTCCTCGTGGAATTGATTTCCTTTACTGGTGGCATTTGGACTAATTTATAAAAGTTATTCCGCCACAAATGAATTTTGTAAGACTTTTTTAAAGAAACTGGTACCAAAAGATCTATAGTTGAAAACAATGAGCGATCCCTGTTTTGTCTCAGAGATAAAGGAGCAAAAACCCAAACACGTGATCGCGAAAGAAAGCGGCACACCAGCTTCTTTACTTGTATTTATTTCAAATTCCCGGGGTTTTTTTGACCAGAAACAAATCATGAAGATATTGATTTTAATTACATATACAGCCCTGGATATGAGCAAAAGAGCCCTCTGTTCAGGGGCACCCAACGGTTCGCTTCGGGAAATATCTCTTCGGAAGGCCTAAAATCGCCTCAGATATTCGGATTTAATTGCAGTGAAAGCTAGAAATTTCTTTGGTGAACATCACCTCGGACTTTTGTAACAAGATGACTTATTAGTTGCTATTGTTTTCGGAGGGACAAATATGTCGTTCAGAGGGCAAAGTAAGGTCAGCTAGCATTTTCAGAGAACCATCAGCAGCTCGGAAATTCGGCGGATAGGATTCTGTTTCCAAACATTTTCTGCGGCCTAAATTTTCAGCTAACAACGCCGAACAGATCAATCTGTATTAGCTTACAAAAATATGCCTTTAAAAAACTCCGAAACAATCTAAGAAAGCCAAAAATAATCTTTCAAGAATTTTGCTAAAAATTTTCTCGTTGGGTGGCCCTGTGTTTGATTCAACACTAATAGGATGTTTAAAAGTAAATGGACTGCTACGCCGAGTTCACCATAAGCGCATAGGCAATGAGGCACAGCCGAGACCACAAGTCACGGGAGTCCCGGCGAGTACTGCCATTGTTAAGTTTGTTTGTATGCTGTCGGGAGGTGGGGAGGGGGGGGGGGGGGGGTCGAGGAGAATAAGGGCCAATATATAGGGTTCCAGGAACAGCATAGACCTTTTGCAGCGAAATATGTCATTTTCCGTTTTTTTAGATTTTTCTTTTCTATTGGGAGAGGACAAAAAAGGGAAAATCGTGCACACGAAAACCCAAGTGGCTTTACCTTTTTGTTGGCCAGAGCAACTAAAAAGGACTGCTCTCCCGGTCTAAATGTAAAGTTCCTCCAATAAATAACACAAATTTAGGAAATGTCCTAGCAGAATAGACAACTTAGCGGGCAGAACCGCTGTTAGAATGGCCAGTATTTTTGATTAAAATGTACACATTTTGGTCGAAAAGACGCAAACTTCATTTTTAGTCAAAATTATAAACGCATCGAGGCTATGCAAAATGCGTTTCTAAATACTGTTATTATTATTATTATTATTATTATTATTATTAACATGTAATTCTACTCGTTGCTCATGGCAGGCGACTGATAGAGTGCAATGGGAAAACCACGACGATTCAAGACAAGTTAAAGACAAACAAAGAGACATTATGATTGTTCTAAGACTTCCAATTTATTAATAAATAATCTTCATGAAAGTTGTACAAAACTAAGTGAGTTCAAATCATGTTTTGCTACAATTTAAAATGAAACACACTTGAGACAGATGCCGCAAGTTTGAAATGCCCCTTCCAACTGCAGCGACCGCGAAACCGTCAGCAAAAAAGGAGTGCGAAACGCATTGGTTTGACCACTTGGATGGAATAGTCCAGTTTACAGTTGTGTGCTTAGTGTCCTGGCCTTTGAGTAGAAGTGAGGCTGGAGTTGACCTTGTTTTGATAAAGACCCTTCTGTTTTTCACATGTAAATCATGTTGTTGTCATGCTAACTAGTTTGTATTTACATATGAAAAGCAGGAGGGTTTGTATCAAACTCGCAAGGTCAGCTCCAGCCTCGTTTCCACTCAAAGGCCAGATCACTAAACACACAACTGTAAAATGGACTATTCACAGATTTCCGTGTCAAGTTAGTCAATTGCCGAAGAATAGCTTTCAAGAAACCAGTTGAAAGCCACAGGTTAACTTCAGTTGGTTTGCAGGTAGCAACACAGGGTGCCCATTCACAGACTAAGTGACCGCCCTTTGTAATTATATCGCTAACGCAAATGAAATCACGCCTCAGACTAAGACATCTATGCCAGTTTTAAGTACTTCGGTTGACAAAAAAATTTTTTCTTGTAACATCATAACATGCATGACGTTCCTTTGACCCGCTGCGGTCATCAATAGTCACTTGGACGAAAAAAAGTTTGTGCAGCTAAAAATTTGACTTATAAAATCAATTGCTGAATTACATTCTTTTTGTTTATCAGTAAAATGAAAACACCCTCCTAAATTTTCTCTTTTGACTCTGACTCATAATTGCTAAATTCTTGCATATAAATTGTAGTCTGATTCCGGCCCCAATCGGAGAAGGGAGGAAGAGAGATCCTGGGAACTAGGATGGATCATTCTCTTTTCTAAATAGTTCTGTAGATGTCCATCTTGATTCTTCTCTACATGGCTCAGTTATCAACTACTATTCATCGCCTGCTCTCTGAAAATTATTTCATTTTTTGACTCCAACTTTCATTCCGCATTTTGCCTCCTATTTCAGGCATCAGCACACACCCTTTCTCTTTCCCAAGCTGTGTCATTCTTCTCTAGACATCGCATTTTGTCCCTCAATGCGTGCGCCTCCTTTTTGTAAGCCACCCGTCTTAGGTCTCTTCATGACAATGCGCGCTCAGTCATTACTAACTTATATCAATTACTGTTTGGATTTACAATTCAAGTTCTATTTTGACTAAGAAAACATGCATCTTCTCTGCAAGTAAACTACCTTTTTCTAATCTCCAGAACGTATTCTTTATTCATCGGTTGATTCTGTCTCTCCCTTAATTCTAGGCTATAAATTCTTTTCTCGGAAGCGCTCATCTTTACCCACCAAGCTTCTCATTTTGCTGTTCAAGTTCTCCATATAATTCTGACATCTCAGTTATCTCGGTGAAAATTCTTTCTTTTGATTCTTCACTTCCAGTTTCTTTTCGTTAGTTTTGCACTTTCTCTCGTAATACTTCAAGCCGAACAGTATCACCTCAAGTTAACTTGCCTGTTTGACTCTTCAGAGGTTTTTTTCTTCACTCGTCAATTCTCTTTTGATTTCTCAGTTTCTCTCTCAACTCGGAAACTAAAAGTTTCTCCCTGTAAATTCTCTCCTTCGATTCTTCAGTACTCATATTTTGGTATCTAAAAGACTGTTGTCGTGAAGGCGGCCTTCTTTCCGTGGGAAGGGAGAACATGTTCGTATCTAAGTAATCATTTTCTGGTATTGATAAGTGACGAGGTGGGCTGTATGGAGACTGAGGATGTGTTTTATTTAAACTGTTCACCGATTGTACTATCTTGACTTCCATTGCTCGTGGAATTCTCATGTGATCGACGAATGAGGGTGAAAACATTGAACTCGAATTTATGTCACCGTTGTGTAGCTGTTCAATAAATGTTTGTGGATAGTTGTCCAACGGATTTTGTTGGTTTGCGTAAGATCTGCAAAGAAAGCAAATCATTTGTTAAAACAGTAAAGATTTCCTTGTGTAACCTTTTTTTCATCTTGACAGGGCTTTTTTATAACGTATTTAGTTATAATGACTGGGCTGCCCGTCACATTAGCTCCACAGCAAAGTGTTGCTCAGTAACTTTTATGCAGTGCATCCTCAGTCCCAAAAAGTAGAACTACCTTGTATAGCGTAATGAATAAAATCACAGAAAATTTCTGCTCAGTATATTTCATTTAATTTACACTTAAGCATCTCGTGCACAGACGCAAAAGCCAGAACCCACATTCTATAGCATAATGAACAGCATCAGTAGCTTTCACTGGAGGGACAGACTTTAGGATTTCAATCACGTATAAAGAGTGCTAATTTGAACCACCTTGTACAAGACAAATAAACAGATAGAACGAAGGAAAACGGTACTGCTCAGGAAATGTCATTGGCTAATTACACTTAAGGATTGCGGATTTTCATCCACGGGGTAGCTTAAAGTTAGAACTGCCTTGCACCAGTTGATCAACGTACCACGAAATACTGTACAGGGAACGGCCACTCAAAAGCGCTTTCTTTCCAATAGCCACTCTTAAAGCTTTTGTCCACAGGCTCAAAAGTTAGAAACGCCTTGTATTTGCATTATCTACCGCACAGCAGGAAATTACTGCCCAAATGGTTTTAGTTGAAAGCGAGTCACTCTCTAGGATTGTGTACACAGACTCAAACGTTAAAACTATGTTGTTGGGCATAATAAACACCTCCAAGGGATAGTATTTTCCAATTGATTTTCGATGAATAGTTATACTTAAAGATTAGTGTGTCCACAGACACAAAAGTCAGAAACACCCTTGACTTACCGGTAAGGTTGGAACTGGGGCTTAAAAGTTTGCGAGAGAATGTATTTTTACCTTTTGTGTTTGCCCTTCTTCTTCTGACAGCAGAAGACATAGCTATAGTAGATAGCGACCATAACCAAGATTACCACCAGAACACCGGCAATACACCAGATCAGTATCATCCAGTAGGGAATGTCTGTAAGCAAAACAAGAAAGAGACAAGATGCGTTTAACGCGAAAGAGATCGGGGTCTGATGTACAGTGCGCTGATCCAGATTGAAAAGCTAGTAATACTGAAGCTGATTTCAAATTGACGCTAGTCAGTCCTGGACAACCAAGGCTTGAGCTCAATCAATCAATCAATCAATCAATCAATCAATCAATCAATCAGTCAGTCAGTCAGTCAGTCAGTCAGTCAGTCAAATAATCAATATATACCCAATCGAATTGAACATAAGCTTTTTAAAAATCGCTAAGTGATTGGTTTTAGTTAAATAAATAAATAAATAAATAAATAAGTACATCGATTTTGCTTAACGAGGGTGACTTTTCACAGCAATTAAACTGACCTGCGCTACTTTCTTTTTTTTTTTTAATTAGACCATGGAACCACTCGTGCTTCGCTCGCGTGCACGTTTTCCAGCGTTTAACGCATGCAATTGTTACGACTTCTGATTAACTCACTGTGTTATTTGGGTCTGTTGTGATTGGTCTGAATGATTACTTCGGCTTTTCGTTTTACGAAATTCAATTGAAAACCGCTAAAACAACGCAAAGCATATTACAGCATACCGTAAAATCCCGTTTATAAGCCCTGGGCTAATACAAGTTTGTAAGAGGTTTTTGGGTGGGCTTATAAACGGGGGCCGGGCTTATATCTGGGAGGGGGGGAGCTTATAAGCGGTATTAAAAAATTGTTTCGGAATGAGCAGATAAAAAAATAAATTAAGAGCAACATGTAGCGCTATCCAAATACTTTACGCTTTTGCAATACTGTATGTACTTATAGTCATGCAAATAAAGCTTGTTGTTGTTGTTGTTGTTGTTTACTCTCGTCTTTAGACTTTGAAGCGTCACGCTAAATCGGGAATTTTGTTCAGTGCCTTTATTTGCAACAAATTTAGTTCAATACTATTTGGAACATGAATATGTTTAAACTTATTGTTCCACACTCTACTTGAATTATACTTTCCTACGTTTTCAATTTGAAGTTGTGTTTTTGTTCCATAAAAGTACTTATGTTGAAGAAACAAGGATAAATGGAGAGGGGGCTTATATCCGGGGGGCTTATAATCGGAATATATTTTTTGTTAACAGGTAAATAAGCCTGTAACCGGGGGGAGGGGGGGCTTAAACCGGGATTTTACGGTATTATAACAGGAAATATTACAAGTATAAAATCGGGGTAACAAATGTAACAAGGCAAAACATTGTCACCTTTTGTTTCAGTTGTCGGTGATATAGTTGTTTCGTTGGCCATAACAACCTTGAAGAGAAAAAAAAAACAATAGTTTGTTTTTGTAAGCGAACTTGTTTGTTTGAACTAAACGTGCGGGAGACAAGGAACTGGTCTTTAAATTATGACAGATTGCGAAGTTTATATACCGAATGGATTATAAGAGCTGTATTCTTAACTAGTTTTAAGCAGGATCAGCGCGATTGCGATTAATATTTGTTAGATTTCGCTGAGAAGTGGTTTCCGTACTATATATGTGGCTAGAACAAGTATTAAATTCTCAATCCTGGTTTTTGAATTCGTAACGTTCTTGTTGGCTCATGGCAAAGTTGAACAGCGAATAATCTTGCTTGTTGCCTTATGTGGAAATTGCATGTCATGATGGAGTCACCGCGGTGTTTGAAAGATTATGGGGGCGGAGATAAGTGTTTACATCAATGTCAATTTGCCCACGACTCATCTTGTATAGGAGTGTTAACTGAGTCACAGATCTTCTTAACTCTAAGCTAGGCCATCCTAGGTCGTAGAGCATTTCAGTGACACTGGCTGTAGGGTGGTAATTGTTGGCACAAAAACACGCTGCCTTTCTCTGAACCATCTCTAGGGAAGCAACGTCCTTCTTAAAATTGGGGTCCCAGGCGGCACAAGCATATTCCAATTAAGGACGAACTATGGTCGTGTATGCAGTCACCTTCACATCTTTTGGACAATCCCAGAGGTTCCTCCTTATCATACCCAAGACCTTACTCGCTTTCCTGGAAATTGATGTAACGTACTTTGACCACTTCAAATCATTGTTCAGAATGACTCTCAGATAGGAGATCGATTCAACATGCTCTAATTTGACCCCAGAAAACATATTTCTTGTGAGGTGTTGCCTTTATGGGCAAAAAGTAGGTAAGTTTTAAGAAGATCTTTTAAAGAATCGACAGTTCTTGCTTTCTTGATGTTAGTTGGTAAAGAGTTCCATAATCTAGGGCCCGCCATGCATAGTGAACGAACGGTCTCCCAATGTTTGGTACCACCTACATACAGGAGTGCTTAGCAAACGTTCATTGGTTGATCGTAAATTGTATCTGGATTACCATTTTGCCGCGGAGCAACGGTTACCATTCTAGATTCAGTGTAGATTATTAATCTAGACTGCAAAGCAGTCCGTACTTTTGTATGAGATGGTTCGAGATCAGGTGTACGAACTGCGCCGTCTAAGAACAAACAGTGTGACGCTAGATGTGATTTTTGGAGCACTGACATAACTTTCACGTTTTAGCTTTATGCTTTCTCTAACTTCTACTTTGTTTAAATAATGATCAACCAATTTTAAATTTTGACGTTTGACGATAGTCCCCTATGCAGACTAACATGTAGTCACAATAAGCAGGCACCTTTTATATTCAGTACCTTTTTGTCAGCGTTAAACGGCCTGGAGTAGAGAGTTGCCCTCCCTCGTTGAAAAGAACATAAACCGAAAACGTTTTCTCTGACGTTTATCATATTTCTTTAACATGACTAGCTCAACTCCATCATAATATATTAATACTTATACTGCTCTTTTTTCACTCTGGTCAACGAACAGAAAAAAAGAACGAATAGTTCATACCAGCTCCTGTTCATACCCCTATAGTTTGGTCTTTCAAACGAAAGCTACTGAGCAGTACTTTCCTGTGGTGCTGTTTATTATGCTGTACAAGGCGGTTCTAACTTTTGAGTCTGTGGATGAAATCCTTAAGTGTAACCATTCAAATGAAAGCTACTGAGCAGTACTGTCCTGTGGGGCTGTTTATTATGCTGTACAAGGTGGTTCTAACTTTTGAGTCTGTGGATGACATCTTAAAGTGTGACCAATCAAAAATGAAAGCTACTGAGCAGTACTTTCCTGTGGTGCTGTTTATTATGCTGTACAAGGTGGTTCTAACTTTTGAGTCTGTGGATGAAATCCTAAAATGTGACCAGTCAAATGAAAGCTACTGAGCAGTACTTTCCTGTGGTGCTGTTTATTATGCTGTACAAGGTGGTTCTAACTTTTGAGTCTGTGGATGAAATCCTAAAATGTGACCAGTCAAATGAAAGCTACTGAGCAGTACTTTCCTGTGGTGCTGTTTATTATGCTGTACAAGGTGGTTCTAACTTTTGAGTCTGTGGATGAAATCCTTAAGTGTAACCGTTCAAATGAAAGCTACTGAGCAGTACTTTCCTGTGGTGCTGTTTATTATGCTGTACAAGGTGGTTCTACTTTTGAGTCTGTGGATGAAATCCTAAAATGTGACCATTCAAATGAAAGCTACTGAGCAGTACTTTCCTGTGGTGCTGTTTATTATGCTGTACAAGGTGGTTCTAACTTTTGAGTCTGTGGATGAAATCCTAAAGTGTGACCATTCAAATGAAAGCTATTGAGCAGTACTGTCCTGTACAAGGTGGTTCTAAGTTTTGAATCTGAATAAAATCCGAGAGTATGCGGATCGACCATTCAAATGAAACTCTTCAGCATTCCATTCCCGTGGAACTGTTTCCTAATATCTTGCAAGAGTAATTCGGAATCTTATTTTCACTTTGACAGAAGTGAAAGGGATAAACGTTTCTGTTCTACTCTAAAGGCCTAAAATGAATGTAAGGAAAAAAAACAGCAACTTGCAAACTAATGCCAAGAAAGAAGTCGAACCAGCTTTAATACTGGCATTAATTTTAGAGCTGTAGAGAAAGACGAAAATATTGTTATAGGTAGTAACTGAAAGGCCTACATTTAAATTTACAATGCTAGGAACATGGATTGAAATAATTCATCGCAATTTTCGACTCCAAATATGTTCATGGACAATTTCACATTAAAAAACAAATATCAAACATTTCCCCCAAAGAAAATTCCAGCCGTCTTACCGAAGAGGGCGAATACATTTATCTTTTAAATTAGACGGCACTTCAAACAGGTTTATTGCAATGTTTTGGCGTTGAAAAATAATTAAAACGGTCGCACTGCCGCAAAAATACTACGTCTTTTAACTTGCAATTATTACCTTAATAAATCGAAAATGGTTTCTTTGATGTTCTCTGTAGTGTTCTGCAAGCTAGTTTTATTTAATTATTGGCCGGGTATTCTAACAGTGTACAATAAGCTCTGAATATAATACACCAAATAGTAAGTTATTTTTTATGCATTAGGTTCATTGACATATTTAAATAGCATTTAAATTTCGCGTGTTATTTCAAAACAACCACATAACTTTGTTTTCTTTGCTTCATTTCGAAATGATTTCCTTTCAGTATCTAGATAATGGTTACTTAGTTGTATAGTTATCATAAATCAGCACTGGAACTCTTGAAAACGAGAACGCTTCTACTTTAAATGACCAAACTTGGTTGTTTGCCTGAAAACAACAGTTATAGCATTAAACGTCTATGTCTCCTCGTGCATCAGTTTTGAACTAACGTTGACTTACCTTGGGCTTAAATCTAAGCCACGAAAATCACATATTGCTGTCTTTTGTAGATTTTCTGCTCTGTTCCTATAAACGGAGAGTTAAAGCAACCTTCGGTGTGAAAGCGAAGAAAAGACGCTTTCAAATTCGAGCGGAATTTCCTTGTTGTGTTACTAGAATATCCCCAATGCCTTTGCCTTAAGCCGTTGCGTCACAATTCTTATATGCTGTCTTTCAATCAAACGGAATGATTAGAGATAATTTTTTCGATATGAGGCATGACTCAGTCGTGATTCAGCAAAACAGACTTCAAGCATGTAACTCTTTGAACAATCTCACACGGAATTATTTGTCGAATATTTCGTTCGTGCCAAGACACTCTAGAGTGTAGTAATTGAATAGACTCGGTGCAAAGACACAATCCTTAATTCCCGTTTGAAAGAAATAATTAAAAACAGTTTCGAACGCCAAGGGATATCTCCGAACTCGATTATTCGTGGTCCAATATTACCGCTCGAGTTTGCCAAGGCCAATCATGCTTTTCATACACAGAAAATTACTTTTCGCGACAACAGCAATGTACTACCGAGCTCTATGTTTTTCAAAACAATAACAGCTTGTCCAAACCGCAGGTGATTTTACCAAATATGGAAGAAGGCCACACGTCCAAAACATGGCCGGCCTTTTCAGGAAACAAAAGAACGACTTCGTTGCTCTGCCGTACCGCCAACTGCATAATTAGTTTTCTTTTCATGTGCTGAAATTCCATTAACATCCATTTACGACGAAGTACTGGTTAAAAGCATTTTTCTTAAAATTAGGAGGTCAGTTTTGGTGAGATCAGTTGTTTTATAGTGAAGTTGCGTTTATTTCAGTGTAATTAAAATGGTGTGCTTTTGCAACAAACGTTCCAAACATCACGTTTTAAATCGAGAGTAATTTGCATATGCCTTTCTGTAAACAATGCACTTTTCTGAAAGAATTGTTTTGACTACTTTGAAATTTTTTGTTGATTATTGGTAGGTGTAACTCATTGTTTGATAACAAATATAAAATTCATAAAGTGAAAATTCTGAACTTATTGCAAGCCGTCTTAAAAGATTTTGTTAACTTTACGTCTGCGTTTCTTTTTATGTTAGTTTGATATTTTTTAATAACAAATCGTTCAAAAAATGATTAACATTTATTCTGTGATTAAAAAAAACAAAAAGTTATGCACTGAACATGTTAAATCAAAGTTTGCCTCATTTTCGTTTTGCGGAAGCGAAAACAAAAATAACAAAGCAGAAAAGGAATATAATTATTGCACTGTTAAGTTACTTAGCCGGGGGCCAAAGACGAAAGCCTTCTTGCTCTTTTTTTCCGGCTTAAGGTGATTCCATTCAATTGCATTGCGCATCCTTGCTGCACATCAATTTTTGCGTGATTAGCGCGTGCACGAGCGCGCGCGCGTTCGAAACTTGGTAGGTTTTCTATGAAAACTGAGCTGTTGAGAGAAATGAGTTGTCGTTTTCTCCAAAACGAACTCGGTGACCCCGCTTTTTTATTCCATTTATTTGAAGAAAACACGATTCTGCATGATATATCCAAATTTTAAGAATTTTTCATTATTCAATTTTCAAATATTCAGATTAATTCATTGTTACAATCTGATTTTAGGCATTTCACTGGAAGCGTGCATGTGCTCGATTTGCTTATTATTTCATTACTATTATTTTTGAGGCAACTTTAAGGCCTTTTACTGTAAAATTGTTTTGCTATCACAAGAATAATGTTTATATTTTATTGCTAGTGATAACTTTCTTAAAGTAGTGGGTGTCTCTGGTACAAGGAAAGGCTTTTTAATATTGCTGTCGATAGCTAGCAAGGTACCTATATACTATAGACCTGTAGCGTGAAATCAGACACGGTGACCCCCTCTTTTTATTTTATTTTTTCGATGTGCTAGGTGTAATTAATAACTCAGTGCAAAGTTTCAACAAATTCTCATTACAACTTCTCTTTCGATGGAATCACCTTAAACAATGACAAACAGACTAGGCCCGTTTCAGTCGCCGAACGTTTCATGTGCCGACTTTAATACAAATAAGCAAAAGGATTTTGGAGGGGGGGGGGTTGGGGGGGAGGGGGAGGCTTTAATATTTGCATTACACATGTTAGATTCGGCACTTGAAAAGTTGGATGTTTGAAACAGGCCTTAATATCTATGTATGATATACCGTAGAACCTTAGCTTTTTGTGGCAAAATCCTTTATCATCGTTAAATCTCAAGGGCAAAGTTCGTTATCAAGATTAGCAAGTGATATCTTACCTTGAGAATTTCGCGGAAGAGGACGAGAAACAAAATGAAAACAAAACAGAATTTATTTTTCCATTATTGCCATATTTTAGTGTGCAATACAACCCTTTTGCAGAGGCTGAGAAATAATATCACTACATACGCTACAATGTTAAGTATAAAATTTTTCATTAAACCATGACTTGTATGAAAAGGCAATGGTTCAAATTCTAGCGTTCAAGCTATCAACAGTCAAAATAAAAATGAAGCATTTTCAGGTCTTCGTATGCCGTAATGAACCTAACGTTTTCCTTCATCCACTACGAATAAAATAACTAGTATGGTATGGTAATTATTAACATCATACAGCTACATACCATTCAATTATATAGTGCTAACAACTTCACAGCGGTCAAACGCACGACGCGTGCGCAGTTCCCGCCAAAATTATACAAAAGAAAATACAGACAAATGTCGAAAGTTTCACTTTAACCACAAAACTTAACGCTCTTTCCGAAATTCTTAACCTTTTTACTTTGAGCGTGGGTTCACAATGAAGTAACTCAGTGGCATCCACAAGTTTTATTGGTGCGAAATTTGGTTTTTAGGGACATTTTATGCATCGTTTTCGTACGAACCTCGCGCTCGTAAAAGTCTGAATTGATTCAAACTTCAAAGCTCTGAAAAGGGCGATGTAGCAGCTGTCGTAAGGTCTTCCACGATTAGTCCGCTAAACAATAGAACAAACAAAAGAAACAAAGAACGAGGCGTAAAAACAATAGAGCTGCTACATATAGCGGTCCAATGAAAATACAAGCTTTTGAGAGGTGCTACACTACCGGGTACCGTTTGAAAAACCGGAAGTGACATTGGTTTTTGCGTTTGACCGCTGTGAAGCTAACAACAGTATACTTAAGACCACTCATTTCCGTGAGGGGCGTCAAAACTATCAAATAAAAGGAATAAAAGAAAGACGCTAGTTACAATGATCCAAAAGGACTGAACTAAGATCTAAGTACTTAAGCTAAGACTATAATTTCATGCAATACTAGGAACCAAAAGCACTTCAAAAAGATAACGGTAGTTTAACTGACCCAGCATCAGACAATGCTGATCGGAAACACTGCAATGTGTTGGCGACTTTAGCTTTGCTTGGGAGTGAGTTCCACAAAAAGAAACAACACCACTTTTTGAAAGCTTTAACATGTATACATCGATGAAAAACAGTTGCATTGATGTATTCATTTTTGCATTGATTATTATTTAGGCCGGACTTCAAGTTGGTATCCAAGTCGAACTTCTTGAATAAGGAAGCGGTCTACCTTATTCAAAAAATGGCCGACATGGCTTTCATTGCTCGGCTTGGTTTCGCAAAAAATTACTTACTGATAATGTGAATAATTACAAAATATGCCATCGTGCAAAGTTTATAGGCCTAAAAAAGTGTTTTTAGCACATAAACACGACGCAGATTAAAGAACAAGTGTTTATTTTTTAGGTGACCTTGTGGGTGACATTGTCGTGGTTGTTTACTAAAGCTGCCTTTAATTGCTCATTGTCCCTATCATTATCATTCAGCTAGGCCATCTGACTGGTACCCAGTCGCTATAAAAATTGAATGAGAGAAAACGACGGAGGAGGTCTGGAACAGGCAAAGTTGCAGGCGCGCGAGGCATGCCTCGTCCCTCCCCAAGACTCCCCTCGCACTAATCCACTCTCGTATCCAATCTTCTCCCGTCCCCCTAAACAACTAAATAACGCCTGGGCACGAGTAAGCTGGGTGATAAAAATCAACGGAGGTCCACGTGTGAAGAACATATATACAGTGACTTATTTTGGCTTTACTCTACAGCTCCTTCGATCCCGGTTTGGTAATAACTTGTGGATCTAACATCTCGTAGTCATGGTTGTCCACAGTTTCGTAGTCGTTGTTAGCAAAGCTCTCGTACCCAGGGTTTTCGAAGGCAGGATTGTCGTATGTTGTTTTCATCGTTACAGTCTTCTCGCTCACCATGACGTCTTTCTGTCCTTTTTCTGTTGGGGGCGAGTCTCTCTTTACGTTGTTGTCCAAATCTACGCCTGTGTTTTCGAAGGCTGCACTCTGTTGAGAGAAAGTACGCCCGAATTTGTAGATGAGGCCTCTAAGTGTGCCTACTTGTTTCAAATGATGGCTTTCAAGCAATACATTCTCGTAGTATTGTTTATTCTGCTGTACAAGGTGGATATAACTTTTGTCTCTTGACGAAATGTTAAAGTGTGACTATTCAATTGGAAGCTACTGAGCAGTACTTTCTTGTGGTGCTGTTTATTATGCTGTACAAGGTGGTTCTAACTTTCGAGTCTGTGGATGAAATCCTAAAGTGTCACCATTCAAATGAAAGCTACTGAGCAGTACTTTCCTGTGGTGCTGTTTATTATGCTGTACAAGGTGGTTCTAACTTTTGAGTCTGTGGATGAAATCCTAAAGTGTCACCATTCAAATGAAAGCTACTGAGCAGTACTTTCCTGTGGTGCTGTTTATTATGCTGTACAAGGTGGTTCTAACTTTTGAGTCTGTGGATGAAATCCTAAAGTGTCACCATTCAAATGAAAGCTACTGAGCAGTACTTTCCTGTGGTGCTGTTTATTATGCTGTACAAGGTGGTTCTAACTTTTGAGTCTGTGGATGAAATCCTAAAGTGTCACCATTCAAATGAAAGCTACTGAGCAGTACTTTCCTGTGGTGCTGTTTATTATGCTGTGCAAGATGATTCTAATTTTTGAGTCTGTGGATGAAATCCTAAAGTGTGACTATTCAAATGAAAGCTACTGAGCAGTACTTTCCTGTGGTGCTGTTTATTCTGCTGTACGAGGTGGATATAGCTTTTGTCTCTTGACGAAATGTTAAAGTGTGACTATTCAATTGAAAGCTACTGAGCAGTACTTTCCTGTGGTGCTGTTTATTATGCTGTACAAGGTGGTTCTCACTTTTGAGTCTGTGGATGAAATCCTTAAGTGTGACCACTCAAATGAAAGCTACTGAGCAGTACTTTCCTGTGGTGCTGTTTATTATGCTGTGCAAGGTGGCTCTTACCTTTGGGTCTGTGGATGAAATCCTCAAGTGTGACGCTGAAGTGAAGGTTACTTAGCAGTAATTTCCGTGGTGCTGTTTTTTGTACGAGGCCAGTGAAATTCTAAATTGTGACCACTCAATAATTCTGGTAATGAATTACTGGGTCAAAAAAAAAAGCTACTGAGCAGTACTTTTCTGTGGGGCTGCTTATTATGCCGTACAAGTTAGGTCCAACCGTTAATTTGAGTCTGTGGTTGAAATCCTAAAGTGTGGCTATTCAAATGAAAGATACTGAGCAGTAATTTCCTGTGGTGCTGTTTATTATGCTGTACAAGGTGATTTCTAACTTTTGATTCTGTGGATGAAATCGTTAAGTGCGATCATTCAAATGAAAGCTGCTGAGCGGCACTTTCCTGTGGTGCTGTTTATTGAGCTGTACGGGTTAAAATGGATTCAGCTTTTGAGTCTGCTGGATCAATGAAATCCGATTGTGCAGTACAAGATGTGTCTGTGTAAAATCGCAAGTGGGACCACTCAAAGGAAAGCTATTGAGCGGTACTTTTAGCAGTTTCCTAGCCTGAAGAAGTTCATTTACTAAATAACCCATGTGGCGTTAGGCAGAAATTTTAATTTACAGAAGTTTCGGGGTGACTGTGTGCAGTTTCTCTACGTCACTGAATCTGCAAGTTAAAAATGATATGACATTTACCTTGACTGAGTCGGAGGACTGGCGCCCAGGAAGGTAGATAGAACTCTCGGGACGCTGAGAGTAAATACCGTGTCCGTAAAAGGGACTGGAAATAGTCAGATCTTTAGGCTCACGCTCGAGGTAAGAAACATTGTATCCTTTGTGGGGAAACCTGGAATAACAGATACACTCACCGTCAACAATGAACTTCAGTATCTTTTTGCGTTTGTCCTTATCTTATAAGGGAAGTTAAGCAACGGCTTTTGCGCCCGGATGTTAATTTGATATAAATGTGGACTTGGGGTCTTGTTGTTGCTTTTGGTGTCCAGTGACCTTTTTGGCTTTCACTGGCAGCGGTGCTAACGCAAGTCTGTTGCTTAAGCTCCCTTATCTATGATATCAGGCGCCATAATATTGTTACTCCATCCTTTTTTTGGCCCAATATTAAAACGTTCTTTTTCCGGAGGACCTCCCTGAACGATCATTGTAACAAGAAAAATTCATTTGTTCGCTTTCACTGGCAGCAGCGCTCACGAACGTCTGTGGCTTATGCTCCCTATCTATGATATTAGGCGTCATAATATTGTTACTCCATACTTTTTTCGGCCCAATATTTAAACGTTCTTTTTTCGGAGGACCTTCCTGAACAATCATTGTAACAAGAAAAATTCAAAAAATGGTGGCGATTCGATTGTGCCCCGAAGGGCTCTAGATTCTTGACTCCAGTCACTACTCATTCCCGATGCATGACTTCTTTATGTGCAGAACGAGATGCGCATGGAAAGTGGGTTAGAAAAAAAATCCAAGGTCTATTTGAAGGGGGAAAAAGCAATTCTTAACTATCATCTTTGAAACCCTTTGCATCAGATGACTTACTTTTCTTGCTTACTGACTTTCCTGTAAACAAACAACGAAGTTATGATCGCCAAGATCAAGAAGACCGTACACAGAACGAAGAATGCGATGGCACAGTTTAAAAGAATACCTGTAATGACAAAAAGGCCGTTTAGCCACAAAATGTTTCTGGTTCATCAGGAAACCAATCAGTCAGAAAAAGAACAGCCCGTGACAATTAGAGAGGAAGGCGGCACCTTCCGGTTTTCCTCCCTCAGCAAAAACCGACACGCAGCTTATTCGAGCTGGCTGTTGGCTGTGCTCCAAGGTCATGCATGGATCGTATAGCGGCTGCCAGCGGCGCCTACACATGCTTTCGGTCCGACCTTGTCGAGCTGCGTCCTTGCTGTCTTTGCTTGGGCGATTAGCGAGACAGTTATTATTATTATTATAATCAAAGCTCCTCCAATACCAGGAAGAAAATCTTCGAAATATTAGAGAACGTAAGGCAAGGATGAGTCAAGGCAGGAGCGGTCGTCAAGCGGAATTTGAATGTTTCTTTTATTGGCTTGTTTTTGCTTCTCGAAGGAGGAAAACTCCTGCTATGGTGTCTGGTGGATTCATTAGGGACGTGATGGCGTCTGTGCCTGGTCTTACAAACGACTTTATTAAGTTGCCTACTGTCTTTTGAGGGAGAATGAAAACCGAAGAACGGGAACTTGACACCATAACCAGAGAAAAAAGTGTCTGTCTGGTGTGTGTGTGTGTGTGTGTGTGTGTGTGTGTGTGGGGGGGGGGGGGGGGAGAGACCCCTCATTCTTTTCACTCCATCACTGATCAGAGTCAAGTGGTCTGTCCATCGAATGCGGGAACGTTCACGCGACATCAATGAATAATTAAGATTGCCCGGCTTTAGAATATCAGTCGGTCTAATTTATCCACTTGTACCGTAAGAAAAGTTTTGACTTACCGTATTTCCTCGTTTAAACGCCGGGGACTTTTATATAAAACTCGGCCTCGTAGACCCAGCGTTTATTCGAACCCGGCGTTTATTCAGGGCCCGGCGTTTATTTGTTAAATGAATTTTTCAGCCATCCATTTTTCAATATCAGTACTGCAGGTTTATTGAACCAAGAACTAAATTTCAACAAAAACGTTAAAAAATGTGATCAACTTTGTATCATCTAAGTGAATCTTAGTAAATTTTTTATTTAAAAAAAAACCCACCACTGACAGGAACAGTGATTGAACTCTTCTCAACGTTACGTTTCTCCGTGAAACACGGAAGAAGTGTATCGGTAACTGCTCGACAGCAAACTTACTGTGGAAGCAATTTAGAACAAGTTCAGTGGTGGCGAGGTTCCTGCTCCATCAGTTTCGAGAAAGGCAAAATTATGGAACGATTCAAGGAACTGCTGGAGAAACGCTGGAGAGACCCTCGAGATGATCCTTGCTTGATGTACAAGCCCGCAGAAAAGTTACCATGGTTTAAAAGAGATTGACACGATATCTGATGCGTCGTTTGTTTCATCCGTTTAAGTTAATTAGAAGTACTTTTGTACAAGGTAGTTTGGTTTGAATATCAGTGTATAAATTCAAATATAATGGTAGGACTGATGAAGAGAACTGGTATGCAGTTATGACAAATAATCCTGATTTAGTATACCCATCAAATAAACGCCAGGACCCCGAATAAACGCCGGGACCTCAAATAAACGCCGGGACCCCGAATAAACGCCGGGACCCCGAATAAACGCCGGGGGCGTTTATTTTAAACTCAGCCCTGTAGACCCGGCGTTTATTTGAACCCAGCGTTTATTCGGGATCCGTCGTTTAATCGAGAAAATACGGTATGCTCTTTCAGCTCTAGACCATGTTATACTTAATGCAGTAATGATGCCAACATACCATCTGTTTCCTTGTCAATTATGTAATCCTCTGCAGAGATAAAAATCAAAAGTAATTTAACCAGGTTCACCTCTACACAGAGCTGTTGTCTAATTACTATATTAAGACAAGTAATTTCATCTCTTTTGGCCAGGCGGCCAAACGCAACAAGAAATCAGTAACAACTGCGTACCAAGTTGGAGGAAAAGATGCAACCTTCGCTAACATCATTTTAAGAAAACGTGTAACAGATGGCAACCTCTAGTAAAAATGCAATCGGTACCAGACGCGGGAAAACATGCAACCAGTGCTTATAGGTCACCAGCTCAGTTTAGCAGACAACTCCTTAAAAATGGTGACTTGGAAGGTCTTTTTTACGGCGCTGAACTGTTGCCATGGTAACGACTTTTGATGTCATTAATACATACTTTGTCCATATGTTTAGAAATAAAGCAGACTCCCGCTGGCAAGAACATGCACGGGAAACAATAAATTGTTCGAGAAAATGGGAGTTTGAGAGAGTCTTTGCATTTTCACAGACGTGATCTCCAGTAAGAAAATAGACTCTCATGGGCTGTTTCATAAAAATAGAACAATCTTTTACAGAAGAGCAACAGCTTTCATTTGAATGGTCGCATTTTAATAGGTATTTATACAAAGAGGCAGGATCAAGAATATTCACAGCTTAAAAACAACGAAGTACATTTACTGCTCTATATAGTAGCAGTCATAATTTTTTGAATGTTACGTTTTACGTTTAAAGCCTACTGATTAATATATCCGATTCTACGCACAATGTACCATTATTTGAGTAGGTAGCGGAAAATTTTATGTTCGAAAAGCGTCTTTTCCCCTGGACATAATGCATCATCGTAAATTTTAGCAGTGGGTCATTATATTACGTAATGAGCCAGTGAAAATAAGAGACCGTAAATATAGGAGTGTTCTAACCTTCGACAACCAGTATGTCAATCAGTTTACCACCCTATCAAAGCCAAATTTTCTTGAGGAATATATTTTGACTGGTAGATTTTGAGACATCATCCCAAATAAAAAAATTCTTAAACGAGCAATTTTCCTTGTTTTCATCACTATCCGCACTCTACGGTTCAGTAGAGGCCTTTTAAGAGATCAGCCAGTAGAGACCGCGGTTGTAAAAGACCTTTTTTGAGGCTATAGATTTTATCCATAGCCTCAAAACTAACTCGAAAACCATCCTGGCCTCAAATCCAGTTTTGAGGCTATGGAATTCATCCGTTGCCTCAAAACTGGCTCGAACGGCCTTTTACAACATAATAAACACGCTTACGGCTCGATAGCTTTCCGGCATCTGAATTGGCACAATTCACAGTTAAGAACCGCCTTGTATAGCACAGTCGGCAGCACCACAGGCGATTACCGCTCAATAATATTCATTTGAATGGGAACACCTAATTATTTCACCCAAAGACTCAAACTGATGGTCAGAAATGCCTTCTTTGAAGGATGTGCATCAGGGTAAAGTGGCCACCGGAAAGCTACTGAGCAGTAATTTCCTTGTGCTCTTCCTCACACTTAAGCCATTTACATAAAAGCTTTTCAGCAGCACTTTGCCGTTGTGTTGTTTGTAATGCTGTTCAGAAAGTGCAACTGATGTTAACAGTTTTAAAACTGTTTAGTAATTTCACTTGAATGCAGTCAAACTATAAGATTCTATCCACATATTGAGACGTTTTAACCACGATAATTAACTTAACGTTGGAGAGAGTTAATGAATAGTAATATGCGTGGAAATGTAATACGTTTGAAAGATGTACTCATGCAATGCTGATCATCTGTAACAAGAACACTGAAAACTTACTTCCATGAACGAAGGGCAGCAATCCACTACACAGTAATCCAAGCCAAACGACTCCAAAGAGATGGCTCTTCATTCTAAATCCACCGAAATATTAAAAGAACGAAAGTTACACAACATGAACACAGCAGAATCCAAGCAAAGACCGAATGTTATTAACTGCGCAGTAAAATGGATTATTTCAGTTTGTATCACAAAACATGTCAGCTTCTAACCTTAGATGTGATGTCTTGAAACGTCTTTTAAAGTCAGTCAACAAATCGATCGGACGAAGAGGCGAACTCAAATTCGTGCTTCTAATAACATCAAGCGCAATAGGTCTTTTGTGGAATATGCAAGTTTTGGACAAACGCCCAAATGAAAAAGCTCAAAACACTGGGGAGCTTTTACATATATTTTGCGGTCCATGAAACAAAAAGAATCATACGGTCATCCGGGAATTCAACTCATTGTAAAAGTTGTGCTTTGCTGTAAATAAACAATTCTCTCTTTACTACCAATGTAAAATTGGTAGTTTAGTTTATTTAGGATAAGCCAGCTAGTCATCTGATAACAGCCATTCCTTTTGATACTGTTACAAGGCAAACTAGGCGCCGTAAGACGTACATCAAGCTAAGCTAAGCTTCAGCCTTGTTGTATCGCGCCGGTTAAGAAAAACCAGTTGAAAAACCCTCTTTAGATGTAAGCAAAAAACATGTGTAAACGTATTCCACAACTAAGGCAGTGCGCAACTGCACGTGTAGGAAAAGATGAACAAAAAATTATGACTAACCCTTTTAAAACAAAAACAACAGCAACAACAACAACAACAACAACAACAACAACAAACAAACAAACCAACAAAAGAAAGAAAAAAATGAAAAAGGTGGGGTTCAAGAAGACAGGCCGACGTAAAATGAAAAATATTTGCCGCTAAAAGCCTTAATAGTAGCCTGACTCGAAACGTCCTATGGCAATGCCTTAGCCTCTCTATCGTGTTGTCGGAATCTTGAAAGATTCCGGTCCGTTCCGATTTCTTGATACTTCACTCCGTCATCACAAATAAATAAACATTTTGTGAAATTTAAAGGTGGTGGTCGAGTTCGTAGGTTAAACATTTTTCCTACCTTATTCTCACAGGGACACGATTTCACATCGAGATTTCGGAGCAAAACTGAGGGCTGAGCAAATTCCTTGAATTTTGTAAAAATGTAGGCTTTGTTTGTTTTTTTTTCCAAAAAAAAATTAGTAACCGTAAAAAATAAGTAACAATATGGCATTTAACCCTTTAGCCCAAGAGTGATCAGCATCAAATTTCTCCTCCTCATACCAGTGTATTATAAGACATACAGGTCATGAGAATTTAGCAATTGATCACCAAAGATGAATTGTCTTAATGTTTAACAAAGTTCTCCTAATTAGAAATCAATAAAACCTATGGAGACCAGTAAGGAGAATTCGAATAATGATGTTGCGGCTTCAAGGGTTAAGAGCCCAAAAAGAAATGCAGTAAGTCGACTGAGGTTTCGATAATATACATGCATACGAAAAGTACGGAACAGAAGCACACGCCACTTTGGTGAGCTGCCGTGATTTCCCTTCTAAAGGAGGCGTCCTGTTATTTTGCCGACACTGTTATGTTTTACAGGTCAGCCATGATCTCAGCACGCGAGACAAGTTACTTGAAACATTGCTGACTGTGCAAACGCCAAAATCATTGCGAGAAAAGTTGAAGGAGAAAGTAGAATCAAGTTTTACATTCTGTAACGCTTGCAGCATCTTTTTTTTGTTTTAGCGTTGCATCCCTTCTGTAACTTGTCTCGCAATTTCCACTTTAGCTAACTTTGCACGCATGCGTCAGTGTACCTCAATCCTTTGAGGTAAATTACGGCAAATTGAAAAATATGATTCCCAGGGGGGTGGGGAAAGGTTGGGTAATGAAAAGAGCGGTCATTCTCTCAAGTAAGGTGGGATGAAGAGTAAGACTGGCTGGCACGAGCGCTGATCCCGCTCTTCCGAGGCATTTAATGGTGGCCAAAATTAAATTCTAAGAGTGAAGCACGTTAGTGCTTTCAAATCACGCGCATGTGTAGACGTTTGACCGCGGTGAATGCGTGAATTGTCGTGCAGTATTGAGAGTTCGTTCTCATTCCATCCTCACGTCATAAATGCCTTGTCATCCTGATCCTGAACTCCCCTCCTCCCTTCAACTAATAATAGACATCAAAACAAAGACGATTGGCTAACAGGAAGGCAACCAAGATAATGAAGGATAATGTCATAAATCATTTATTTGTGATTTGTATTGGGTCTCAAACAGTGGTATTTTAGCTCTCACGGAAAAGAATGATGTGCAGTTGTGACTGAGGAACAAGATTGGCTACTCAGTGCAGAGTAGATCGCGCCGTAATGCGGTTAAAACTTTCAAAACATTTATAATCACGTTTTATTAATTCGTCTTCAGAAAGAAAATTATGCGTTTTGCCATGATGCTCCTTTGAGACTGAACTACATTTTGTATCTAATGATGCAGAAAATTTATTTCAGGTTTCGATAATATATTCAAAAAATCTGAGCACGTAGTTTTGTCCGAACAATATTTTCATTTGTTCTTCGATACCTTGTATTGTTTTGTATTGCAACACTGCGGTTGTTTTAGAATCTTTTCCTTTCTACAGACTGCATCTCGAAGAAAAACCCGTGAATACACTTGCGTTTGCTTTAAGAAGACTCGGTCTTTTAGAAGTATAGTTTCCGAGTTTCCAATCTCGAATTTGACGGCAGTGCATTTCTTTGAGGAAATATGAGAGTCAACTACAAAACTATTGCATATTGTGTGACCATAGCTTTCTTGCTTACAACAGGAGCATATGCAGGTATTTTAAACCTTTCAATACTTCTAACTTCTAAACCCTTCAGCGGGAAACGGTCGTTGACAAAAGAGTGGGGAGTTACTTAGGTATTTTAGACGAACATGAAGTAGTTAACGTTTATTGTTGACTGAATGATCGTGGTCACTGGAGCGACGATTTACAAATGAACAGCGTCATTACAAACAAGCAATAAATTCTAAAAAATCTTGGACCTATTTTGTTCCTAAATGTGAATTTAATTTTGTTCCTAAATCTTCTAGAAAGATGTATCCATTAGGGGCTTAGGAGAGTCTCTAAGAAGATTACTTAACGGATCATCATTTGTTCCGAAGGCCCGCTTTAATTACTGACGTTACTCGGCACGGAAACTCGGATTTAATTGTGATGTAAAACTATAGATTTCTTTGGTGAAATGCACGTCAAACTTTCGCCTTTTGTTTCAAAGGCGTGCAAATGTCGTTTGGTTTGGTAAAAAGCCAACAAGGATTTTCAGAAGCGCGCTGAAGCAGCCCATTCGAGGAAAAAATCCCGTTCTGGCCCCAGTTGTTCAAAAGTTGGATAGCGCTATCCACCGGATAAATCACTATCCAGTGGAAAACGCAATTGGTTTCCCTAATACTTATCCACTGGATAGTGATTTATCCGGTGGACAGCCCTATCCAACCTTTGAACAACTGGGGCCTGAAAATTTTTTTTTCACTTGAATATATTCAGCTAACGAAAACATCACAAGAACGGATGAAACTCTGGTTAAATGTCTCTTTTGGCTTAATAGCAAATTAACTTTCAGCTGTATATTGGAAACAAAGGTTTGTTAATTTAGATTCGCAGCTATTCGTGACGAACTAAACATTCACGAAATCGACAAAATCCTACAGACTTGCCACTACAAGTCGCAAAACGCTTGCCTGCGGCCTAAACAATTCTACATATAGCTGTAAGCGTTGAACTAAATTTTTATAGCGTATTTTTATATGTAAAAGCTAAATAAGTTCTCTTGTATTAGAAAAGCATTCACTGTTGCCCTTTGCTCGTGAAGTTTGTTGGAAATGTTCTCCGGCAAGTGAGGGTGATTTCTGTGGTTGCTGTTCAACGAGGACATGAAAATTTCACAACATATAGCTTCATTAAACTTATGTTGTTTTATCTTTTGAGTGTAGTCCTCTAGTGCTCTGAGGCAAGCTTATAACAATTGCACTCATATTTTTTTTTTCAGCGGAGGATGACTACATCATAGGAAAGGAAGAGGACAGTGAGTTTGACGTATTTTACTTATTGTATTTTGGTTTTCATTTCTTAAGTAACTAATCCCAAAGCATCACTTCAATTTTTTAATCGTTCAAATGAAGAGAATAAATAGATTACTTGCAAACGTAACAACGTACTAATAGATAGAATACAATACAAAACTTTGAAGACTGGTTTTGGTTTGGTTTTTTGGTTTCTTTTCTAAAGTGGTGTAGAAAGTGTAGCGATCTTTTGTAATTAATAGGAGAACGAAGAAATTAAGTCAAAAGCAAAACATGGGCAATTATTTTCGCCACGCAAACCATGTAATAAATTAAAAAAAAAAAGATTCTAGCTGTGATTGGTTGAAATGCAACTACCATTTCTCTGTGGAAAACAGCTAACCACCCCCGGCGACCAGAGGGCTCGTAATATAGCTACCGTTTTACAAAGCTCTCACATTTTTATGGTTACACTTGTGCGCGTGTTTTTTAATCTTTCAGAGACTTTGTTAACTCTCAGCATTGTGTTTCTCGCGGTGTGTGCTATATTCCTGCTTGTCAGCATCGTGGGGGCTTTGGCGATAATCCAAAAAGTGAGGTTTTCAGGGTAAGTAAAACAATGGCAACTAACGTCCACTAAACTCCGCTAAAGGACGCTTCCTGTTGATATACTCCTCTCAAAAGCGGACCCTCTCAGTTGTGGTCCCATCAGCTGGCAGGCACTTGAAAGTGGTGTTAAGAAAAGTATCAACATAACTATAGTGTGACTGTGTTTTATTCAACCAAAAGTGCAATACTTTTCTGTGTGTACCTTAGATCACCTCACGTCATCCGAAGCAAACATACTTGTAAATAGTTTCAGAAAACAAAAGTAGAGTTTTGAGTTTCAGTTTTCCAATATGTCTTTTAGCTTTTTAAAATAATACTAAAAAGAGGCGATACAGCCTCTTTAAAAATGTGGCGTTTGTTTGTGACAGGGCATATGATTGATCAATGTCCGCTTGAGAGCAGTGTCGGTTATGAACAGTGAACTGTCCTGTAATGTTTGTGTATGGGTGCGACTACAACTAAGTGCCCACTTATGAGAGGTTTCCCTCTTTGAATTAAGATCATCGAAAGGTGATATTTTAATTTTCATCATCATCATCATCATCATCATCATCATCATCACCATCATCATCATCATCATCATTATCATCATCATCATCATCATCATCATCGTCATCATCATCATCATCATCATCATCGGTTTTATGGTGTAGTTGACCACCTAAGATATCATTCTAAGAATTTCTTTCTTTTTCTCTCTCTCGCTCTGTTTTTATCAGTGCCGGTAGAAGCTCAGAGTACCGCTTAGAGGAAGGGGAGGAGAGATACCAAAGCATGTATGCTGGAAAATCAAATGGTGGGGATTACGACGCCCCAACGTCATACCACTACGAACAACTTCAGGTTAGTCAGCTAAGTGGGGTCTTGTAAGGGGATATAGGGGGTATAGTGACTAGTACCCGGACTAAAGGGTGTATAGACTCGGCAATGAGGCTAAATTTCCAATAACTGGATCCTTGATCATAGTTTCTTTCACATGGACATTACAAGAAGCTCTTCCGAGGTTAATCAGCCTTGGAATTCTTGGTGGGGGTATGCCAAGCCCTGACCAAAATATGTAATTTTTCAATACCAGTTTTCAGGTGGTCTCGCCTCTAAAATCCAAAGCCAGTTTGAGAACCGGTATGTGTAGTCCATAGCCATTTTCAGACTATTAGAACAAAATAGTCAAAATCCAAACCCGTTTTTAACCCAAAGCACTCAAAACGACACCCTTTGGGGCGGCACATACCAATATCAGGCTTATACAAGAGAGCCCCCCCCCCCCACCCCAGCAAGCCAGTGGCTATAGTATCGGTGCGTTCTGTAGACTTGATAAGCAAGTCCACACAAACACACCATTTAGTTAGCAGCTAACCCAAGCAATAAAGATAAAAATGTAAAAGGATTGCAAGAGGTTTTTAGTAAAAGTACTAGGAAATAAGCTGCGTTGGAGTGTATAAAATACAGTATGCAGATGTTAATATGTGTTAATGTGCCTGTATAAATAGGAAACTATTGAAATTGTTAAAAATCGTCACAGATTGTAGCTTATTTTGGTATATGCCTAAAGTGATATAATTTTCTTATTATGCTGATAACATCAAAAATAGTTAAAGCATATGCATATGCTAGACGTGCGTGTACCTGACTGCAGTTGACCATTTTAAAGTGAGTAGAGTGGAGGCCTACAGGATTGTCAATCCAATGTTCAGATTGCAATTCTGTCGTCCGACAAAGCGATCAGACAGTAGCTGAACCGGAAGTTGAAAAACATCCAATAAAATTACAGTTGCTGTCTGTAGCTCAAGAACGCGTGTGCTTAATTTTCCTATTAAATGTCGACATAATCGCTTCCACAGCTTCGTGGTTCCAGCAACGGACTTTATCAGTCCATCGACAGCAGCACCTCCAACGGAGAAGCAAAAACTGAACAAGTGACCCCACCCGGTACGGAGAAAGGTCAGAAAGACTCCAGAGAGAACGAGAAGCATAAGACTCTCAGCTCCTTCCAGAATCCTGCTTATGAGTCCAGCATGCCTTACGGGTTGGATAAGGAAGTCGACTTCCATCCAGCGTCTGAGGATCACAGCGACGACACTGCGCTGTGAATGGACATTAGGTAAAGAGGGCTTCCGACGTGAGGGTGATTAACACATACCCTGGTCGTTTTAATGACGCTTTTATGCTATTCGCAGCAGTGTCCTTGTAACATGTTGTAAACAACTGATGCAGGTCATTTTAATTTTTCACTTACTTGCTCACTCACTTGCTTGCTTGCTTACTGAATTATTTTATGCTTTAAGTATTAATTTGACCTTCTCTTATTACCGCAGAATTTTCAGCGAGGTGATGAACACATTTGTAGTCAGAATTTACCTCTCGAAAGATAAACATTTTTTTGGCTGCACAACTGTTGACTTTGTACTTTACAATAAATTTTGTGCTACTTCACAATAAAATCAAGTAATTAATGCACTTCTTAAATCTCGTTGTCATTTTTCCATGTATTTACATTGTTTCAATTGCTCTTTAAAATTTACCTCGGGGGTCCCCCCCGGAATTTCGGAATTTACATTTGTTATTTATATGGACTGTTGCTCCAATGCCCCAGTGAGACTACCTCGCAGAAGTAATTTCGAAAGCGTCATCTCTGAAACCAACCTTTAATGGATCTTTTTTTCCACAAAATCGCTGCCTGAATTCAGTGCTCTCCCGGTTTGATATGCTATTCGCTGCAGCACGGTGTCCTTGTAAACCAACAGCAAGCATTTATCTTTGGCTTCACAGCTGGATTAAAGCTCCTTCCATCGCTTTAAACCCATCTCGAAGTGTGGGGCGCAGTGGTGTAATGGTTAGCGCGTTGGACTTCAGATATGAAGGTCGGTGGTTCGACGCCCAGTCCCTGCTATCGTGTTGTTTCCTAAGACAAGATGCTTTACTCCAAATTGTCTCTCTCCACCCAGGTGTATAAATGGGTACCAGTGACATACTACTGGGGGTAACCCTGCGATGGACTAGCATCCCATCCAGGGGAGGTAACAATACCCTCCGTCGCTTCATGCTACAGAAACCGGGTTAAGCTGCGGTTCGTGTTTGGCTCGTGTGCGACTACCTTTACTCGAAGTACATGTAGAAAACCGTACCTGCATCCTTTGTTAAATTCACATCTTCAGACTTGGTTCATTAATGATTATATGCGCCTATCCAAGAAGCTACAAAACACAGTATGCATTGAGTGGCCTATTAAAGGAGAAGGTCACTCCAGAAACGGTGTATTTTTTGAAATCGCCAATAAAAATACAATACTAAGTTGAGTTACTGACTGTGGTTTTAGCTTCTAAAGTACATCCGATCCCACTGAAATTCTTCTCCAAAGAGGGCCAAAATTTAACACTGCGCGCCGCCATTTTGAATTGTCCGTGACGTCAAATTGGGCCACGAGACCAGCAGTTGGGTAACGTGGGCTCTGAAAAACGAGCCCACGTTACCCGACCGCTGGTCTCTTGGCCCAAATTGACGTCACGGACAATTCAAAATGGCGGCGCGCAGTGTTAAATTTTGGCCCTCTTTGGAAACGAATTTCAGTGGGATCGGATGCACTTTAGAAGCTAAAACCACGGTCAGTAACTCAACTTAGGGTTATCTTTTTATTGGCGATTTCAAAAAATACACCGTTTCAGGAGTGACCTTCTCCTTTAAACGTGATTCATGGTATTTAATACAGAAATTATTGTCTTAAGCATTATGAAACTGACGGTTTTCCACTGACCATTGGCAATACCTCAAGTTTTCTGCTTCAGATCCGTTGAAAGTGAATACGTAACGACGTTCTTGTGAAAATTTATCAACACGTCTGCACCATTAGTTGTTATTTTCTGTACTGGGGGTCCGAGTGTTATCTGGTCAAATACCCGCTCTATTTTCAGGCACTCAGTCTTGCAAAATCCAACCAAGCGAATCTACTAGCAGCTTTCTTAACACTTACATCAATTGGGAACGTTCTTGCCTGACGGCTATTTTTTACCTTCACGTACCGTGCAGCACTAAATTTTTGCGGGAGTTTAATTTTGCGAATGGGCGATTTTTTGTGTTTTGCGGGAACAAATTTTTGCGATTGGGAAAAACTGGTTTTTCTTGCTGGGAATTTATTTTTGCGATTTTCAGGAAGTCGCCTTCAATTTGGAATTATAACATTCTCCTTTTAAGAGTAAAAACAATCAAAGGTCATCAAATGCAGGTGAACATGGGCTCCTGGGTGAACGAGATGCAGATGTATAACACGTTTTCAGTTAATCAGTGGAGTACCTTCAGAAGATCCTTTTCTTTAAGACCTTTAAAGCTTTTAACAGCTACATACTGTAGTGTACCGATGGATGGATGTTCTGGATTTTTTTTTATTTCGTTTTGTTTCGAGACGGCCATCAACATAATTTTACATTACATGTAAAAGGCGAGGTTTGTTTCTAATTTCGACAGTGGAAAAAAAACGCAAAAATTAGAACCTGCAAAAATTTAGTACCACACGGTACTCTCCTTTAGATTGTAGGCTATTGCATGCTGACGGCTTTGTAGACATACCGTCTTTATGAGACAGCTTTACCCTAGAGATTAATGATTTTTGCGTTTTCTGCGGTTTTTTCACCATCTGCAAAAAAAAGTTCCCGCGAAAAAATTTTCCCGCAAAAATTTTCTCCGCAAAAATTTACTCCACTTTCGAAATTATATACAAACCACGCCTTTTACATGTAATGTAAAATCATGTTCATGGCCGTCTCTTTCGTAAAGAAACAAAACGAAATTAAAAAAACCACCCAGAAATAAAATGATAAAAATGGAGTCGGTACACTACAGTATGTAGCTGTTAAAAGCTTTAAAAGTCTTAAAGAAAAGGATCTTCTGAAGGTACTCCACTGATTAACTGAAAACGTGTTATACATCTGCATGTCGTTCACCCGGGAGCCCATGTTCACCTGCATTTGATGACCTTTGATTATTTTTACTCTTAAAAAGAGAATGCTGCAATTCGAAATTGAAGGCGACTTCCTGACAATCGCAAAAATTAATTCCCAGCAAGAAAAACCAGTTTTTCCCAATCGCAAAAAATTTGTTCCCGCAAAACACAAAAAATCGCCCATTCGCAGAATTAAACTCCCGCAAAAAATTTAGTGCTACACGGTTACCATACACTAAAGTACATAGGGCTCACTCACGCCGTTGCCTTACAAGCTCAGAAATAAACCATCTGAAAGCAATGGTCACACAACACAATTCGCGGTATCGCATGCGTAAGGTACTGGCCATACCGCAGAGTTGTGTTGTGTGACCAATGCTTCAAGCTCATACACGTAAACGTCATTACCCTATTACCTTACATTTTCTGCAAACTTTCACTAATTCAGAAAGAGACCCAAAAAATGGCCTAAAGAGCGACATAGTTCATCCTACACTGTACCGTAATGATAATTGAAGAATGCCTCCTTAAGCGCTTTTACGCGAAGCACTGGGAACCAGTGGGCTCATGGTCGATTAAATTCTTCAAGAGAGACAACGAGAACATTCTGCGTGAGGGGAACGATGGCATAAAACCTCCATCGGCTTATCACAGGGTTGTTTTCTGAAAACGACCCCTAGGCGTAATACTAAATCGCAGAAATAAGTTTACATTTCTTACAGTTTAGACTGAAGTTATATAGTGCTGGAGCAAAGGCTGCATAATTAAAATAAACTTTTAAGATAAGGAGGGCAAAAAGCGACGTTTTTTTATGCCGGCATTTGACGATCAGTCGAAGTTAATTTAAATGAAACAGATAAATGAGTTATGTTTTTGAGCGGTACTGTCGAAACTTATGTCTTATAAGTAATGAGATCTAAACAAAGATGTACCTTGCGACTATCGTAACTCCCCTAACTTCGCTGGTTTCCACGAAACTTTTATTGTTGTAAACACAGCGTGAACAAATCGATCACATGCAACGGTCGTAACTCAAAGTCGTCTCCTCTAAATCGGTCCTTATGTAACGTTTCAAGTATCAAATTAGCAGTACGTCTAAAAATATTTTCAAGTGACTATAAACCTTTTAAAGTTTTCAGTAACCTTGGTGACTTGTTTACTGTAAGTGAACCCGGTATTTGCGTATTGTAGAATTGTAAGAGGCGGTAATTAGAACCTTTTAGTGAAGCACCAAAACGGAATTCAGTAAGAGATTAGACATTCTCGACACAGGTGGTACATTATTTTAAGTGGAAAGTTGTCAATCCTATGTATTTTAAAGATATTTTTGGAACGTTTGCTTGGAATCAAAAAGTCGTGGGATTGTCATGTGACCATATTGTGAACACGCTAGGCGGTACTTTTCAAACTAACCAGACCACCTGAGGGATGTTTTGATATATTTGTAATCAATGTTTGCCCATAAGAAGTATAACAGTGCATTTTAGCAACCCAGCTTCGTTTTCATGCTCAGATCACGTGGCACCAAGTCTAAATTCGTTTGTGATAACAAAACAGTATGTGTGCCAAATTTAGTGCATTTTTCCGATCTGTCCTGCATCCACCTGATTAGGGACCGACAATTTTTTCCGGAGGGGGGTGGCAGGGGGGTTGGGGGGTTGGGCAAATACTAAAAAAAATCTCTGCACAGCTTTCGCAGAAGAAAAATCGTGAATGGTGGCATAATGCAAAGAAATATATTGCAGCTAGTGAAATAAAATTCAAACAAAACTTTTAGTCATGAAAAAATTCCTGCAGAAAAATTGTCCCCTTCCCCTCGAAAATATAATGGTCGATCCCTTATCACAAGGTGATCATGTTGCTGACGAAATATTATCTCGTATCTCAGCATGATCATGCATTTGTCTGTAGTCACAATATATTTTTACTGGGACAGTCCCTTCACGCTACAGAAAGCGGGTAGGCCGGCAGCAAGAGAAGTTGAAAAAAGTCATAAAGAGCGATTACAATCCTGATGTCTGTGAACTTTACGATGTTTAACCAGACATTTCACAACGAAACAATTGTAGAGAAAGGTAGGCATACCAAAATATTACACTAATTGGGGAGACGTTTGCTAAAAACTCGTTTTTTAGCTCGCTGAACGTAGTTTGCGCGCGCTTTTAAGTTTAAAGTTTGGCTGACACTAGTCAGCGCGCGCGCAGGGTTGAGAAAAAAACTTTTCGCCGATAAAGAAATCCCTTTATTCGTTTTTAATGTATTGCAAAGTTGTGTTTTCCTCTTAAAACAATTTAGTGCGTTTCTTGTGAGACGTATGTTACATAACTAAGCAAAAGAAGGTGAGTTTACAAAAAATCCGACCCTTTGCATGTTTTATAAATGCCGCACATGCGCACTTTACCCAAAAATTTGAAACGTCTGTTTTCTTTGGGAATAAGAAAAATCCAATTTTTAAGCCCCTCTTATCAACAGCCAAGCTACCATAGTAACAGCCAACAGCTCAACCAGCATTTATTTCTTGCCGTGAATTGCTCAAAAATAGTGATAAATAGCTTACAGATACTATAAAGCTGTGTTCGGCTACCTGGAAGGCTAAATTTCTCAAACGAACCTGAAAAGCTCCCACCTGTACAGCGTAAACGTCCAATATAATTCAGACAGAAAAAGAAAATAAAAACAAAATAACAAAAACAAAACAAAAACAAAGTAATGTTTTGAAAAAGCCTTACATGACAAACCGTGACCTCAGTTACGAATTTTTACTGTGGTGTGAGGAAGTTGTTGAAGAAACAAATTGACAAATTGTCTGGCGGGAAATGCGGCAAACTGAACTTTGACAGAGAGGTCTATGTTTAGACCTCGCTAGGAGCAGCTTGCCCAGTTCTCGTGCGGCTTTTTTCCCAGGTCTTCACGGTCAATCCATTTTGGTAGCGTGCCCAAAACGGATCGACCGCGGCGAATAAGGAAGCCTTATGGGCAAACTTAGGCTATGTAATCCGTGCCACAAGTGCTTTAGTGACCTTCCTTGTCTTTGGGTGGAGTTGACAACATGGCGAAACAAAAGGATCAAAGGATCAGGCAAGGGCCTATCAAAAGCTAGCATTATGTACTGCAAATTGTACTTGCAAATGTTAACTGATGCATGGCCGCCACCGTGTACACAAAGTTGTCAAAATTAACTCCTAAAAGTGCTGTGACGTTTCAAAAAAAAAAACCTGCTGTGCAAAAGACTCAGATGACCATGGCTCAGTTTCTTAAAAAGAAAATTGCAGTTGCCATTACAACGTTAACTAAGATGACAGTGTGAATCTCACATGAGATACAACCACAGAAGTTTACAAAGATAGTCACAGTAGGAGGTCTATGCGCTTCAGAAATACTCTCTTCGTCATCAATGTGATAAGCACAAAAATTTACATACCCTAAGAAAAGATCTGCAAAAAGAAAACGAATCGACAAGTGACGACAGACAGATCGATGTTTCGGTTGAAAATGGAGTCAGCTCGCAGAAGTACCCTTACAGTCGGCTACACGGGGCGGTCACGCCAGAATGGGATGCCCTTTCGGCTACACGGAGCGGTCGCACCAGAAAGGGATGCCCTTTCGCGCTTCCAGTATACGAAGGAGTGGGAAGATTTGTTGTTTTAGTACAATAAAGGCTCGCCAAAAGGAATAGCAGCTAAAATTGAGTACTAAGAAGAGTTTCTAATTTTGGCAGAAACTACAACTCAAAAATTAAGCGAAACGATGATCTAATGCTATAACTTATTATTGAGGTATGGAAAAGGTTCAGTTTTTGCTCTAGGGAACCGTTTCGATCACAATTAGCATATTAAAGGGTGAGGGTTTAAACCATAGGGTGAGGCTTCCTTGTGCGCCTTTTTTTTTCTGAGTATTCCCCTCTCCCCATTCCCCCAAGTGCCAGTTGTTCCGAAGAAACCTATACTTGACTGGCATGCAGATCGAGTGCATGGGAGAATTTGAAGATAAGTTGCTAGACCAATGTAGAGGAAAGAGTTCCCACGCGAGTTTAAGTACATCAATACGTGAAACGACAAATGAGGGAAATACAGTCCTGACCTTACCGCTAGAGACGTAAAGATACGGCATGAAGCTAGCAGAGGGGCAATTTCAATTGAATCACACATTTGTGGATTCCCGAACAAAGGACCCTTCTTTGTTGCAAACGATGCAGTTGATGTCATCGACGAGAAACTTCGTTTTATTGTGATGTTGAATTATTTGTTCATTCATTTGAAGACTCTCTGCTGTTTAACTTTCAACGGAAACATCCACGAGATGCTAAAGCGGGTGCTGGTGGAGGAAGGACCGTTTCGACAGACAGGGCAAGGCGTCAAACTGACGCTGGAGACGTCTTTCGAGACATTTCTTAGCTACCAAAATGATGTGAAAGACATTCTACCGGAAGAAAGTAAGCCGTGTTGAGGCGAGCGACCAAGAATCTTACAATGAAAGCCCAGCAGACGTGGTCTTTGGCATCGTGCTTTTACGCATAACGTCTGCCGGAACGTCTGGAAGAAGTGTCATCCGCCCGGGGTTTGGAACACCAAACTTTTTTTCTTGTAACAGACCATTCTACTCTCACAAGTATTACAGATCAATTCATTCACCCGAGATTGTTATATCTCGGAAAAAAAAGTTCCCGTTGTCTTTAGTGACACACTGAATGGAGTGTCCAGCGTCCAGTGCAAATTCCAATTTTTATGTAAATCAGCTGCGCCACGCATGACAGAGGTTTGAATTCCACATCCTACTGTTACGTGTCACTGTTCAAAAGAAGTGTTCCCGAAGAACAGTCTGAGTGTCGAATCTGAGCAAAAATGAGTAGGGGCATTGGGCTTTTACACTTCCAGAAGATTGCAAATGTTTCGATGGCTCGAGTATTTAACCCTGCAGGATTAGCGTCCCTGTTAAACACTTTTAAATGTTGTTTGGTTAAACAAGTTGAGAAAACCTTCTCTAAACTTCCGGTGTTATTTGGAGTGATCCTTTTTGCAATTGACTCTAATTGCTATTCCAGGTGGTCTAAATCTTTAACATTTAAAAGCTTTAAAGAGCGAGGCTAAAAACGTGGTTCAACTATAACACATTTACTTGGTGTGGCTGGTTAAATGATTTAATTCGACAGTTAATTCAAATGTCCTAATAGTAATTGTTTAGCGGACTGGTAAAGAACAATTACAAAGCATTCATTTTACCCTAAGGGCAACACTAGAACGTTCCGAAATTGCGACTTGTGCAACTGCATAATTAAAATGTACTCAAAGTTACCCGCGGACGGAAAAAACAGTTGTCAACTGTCACGAGGTATGCGATGTGATGCTGGACAGGTAAGAACGTGTGATAGGTTTCCTAAATGTCCCTTTTACCCAATATATACATGAGGAGCTGAAATCATTAAGCCTTCCTAGCTTATGTTGTGTCTTTCCGATTACTAAATGGGGCTCTGCCATGTTGATGAGACCTAACAAGGACGAGACAGCTGTTCACGACTCCCATTCCATGAGCAATTTGGCTGTGCTTGCAGGTTCTGGATAAACCTGGCGAGACCAATTACTGTTGGATTACTTGGAATACAAGCCCTGTTTTGAAGACAATACCTTTAAATATTTCATGCCCCCGGATAGATAGAGATACACGCAGACTTTTACATCCGTAGAGATACAAGCAGGCTGAAAGTCCAACAACCAAGCCACCTCCCGTTGGACACACTGTGTAATTTAAATAGTACAATAGCGCATACAAAATAGTGTGATATCAGACGTGGGCAAAGTGGGGTGGTACCAGACAGGGCAATATGGGATGATACATCAGACGAGGGTAATATGAGGTGATACCAGACGTCAGCATGTGTGAACCGGTCACCCGTGGAAAAATCTTAAATTGATCATGGCGCTTTCCCCGGGGAGGGGGGGGAGGTTACTCAGAAAAGTTTATTTCGGAGAGGCTCTCCCCCTATGCTCAAACCCTTACCTTTAATATGCTAATGTGATGTTTGTCGAAATGGTGCTCCTTCCATAACCTTGAACAAACATTGCCCTTTTTTATACCTCAAAAATACGCCAAAAGGCCTGTTCCATCCTTCCGTATATTTTCTGCGTTGTGATTTTTGTCAAAATTTTCCTTAAATTTTTAATACGTACAAAACGCTGCTACCTCCGTTTGGTTGAAGGTGTATTTCGGCGACCCTTTAATATACCATAACAGCAAATTTCCCCTTCCCTTTCGTATATTAGAAGCGCAAAAAAGGCACCCCTTACGGACGGGGCTTCCCCGTAGAGCCCACTACAGGGAGTACCCCTCCCCTCCCCACTGCGGCGCTTGATACGTTTTAGTGTGGAGCTGATGAATGAAAAACGGATCAAAAAGTCTACATGCAACAGTGCACTAACGGTTCTTGGGGAGACTGAGTCCAGGTAACCGTGTCCGTTATGCCGGCACAGGAACAACGAATAAGGTACGGACCATTAGAAAAGGTACGGGAGGTGAAGAGTTTTCGAGCTGCACGAATTTTTTCGTCAACATTTCCCTTACGGGAATATTTTTTCCGCAGGCAGGAATTTTTTCTGGGCTACTCGCTGTGCATGAATTTTTATTCACTCAATTTTCCCTTGCATGAATTTTAATTTTACTTCCCCCCCCCCCCCCCTCTCCAAAAAAAAACTTTTCTAATGGTCCGTCCCTGATTCAGTGGCGAAAACGTGTTCCGCAGACATAACATAAAGTATTACGTAATCGTCTGGTTTTGGTTTTGATTGCCTATGATGGCGGACATGTGAGACCTTGTGATTCACTGTGATAACTAAAAAATGTTCATTAGTTTAATCTAGAATAAAATTTAAAATAGTAGTAAACGAGACTATTTCAGAGAAAGACAGAGGTAAGACATCGTCTTTATGAATTCAGGATAGCAAGTTATGAGAGGATTTATGATCATTATGATTTTAAGTCATGACGAAGCCCGAGAAAAAAGGGCAAAGAGTCTCGAGAAAAAGAAATCAGAATAAATGCAGTCGAATTTCTCGAAAACTACCATCCACGATCCGAAGATGCCAAGAAACGAGGTGATTTAAGCCTTGCTGGACCGGAAGCTAGAAGTTTTAAATATATGTAACATGGCTAAAAATAAAAGTAAATTCGATACATTAATATATAAAGGAGCAGTGGAGGTGGATTGTTAGAGGTTGCACCTCAGAGACCTTTTATTATCTTTACATGAGAACTCGCATCACCTTACCACATGTGTGCCTATACTCATTAGTCGATTGATGGGAGAATCCATTGTGAGGTATGAGCAACAAACTCTACGTATATTCGGCAGATATACACGCTTTCGCAACTCCCACTTACAAACATAAGTAGCTCTAATATAGCGCCATTTTTTCTGAGCATGTCAGGGCGGATCAAGCGATGTTTCGGGAGCTCAGCTTGAGATCTGGCTTAATTTAGACAGGAAATGACCAAGGCCGTTGGAGAATCCCGTAATTACGATCGAAACATATAGGCTTCCCTGGCGATTCCCCTTAACCTACTAATCATATACACGGGTTCCGTCTCTTAAGCCCTCCTGCCTTATGTCAAGCCGATACGTCCTGTTGACTGAGACTTGAAATACAGAGCCTACTTGTGAAGATAATACTGGAGAGGTTTTGTGCCCCTGCAAAGTGAGATATACACACAGAGTTTTGCATCGCCAAGTCCGGCGTACTAACAACCTCCTAGTGGACACACCATGTTATTTAGAAATGGGAAGTAATATTGCATGTATGCATTGTTGGGAATGACGTGAGTATGTATGAAGCGGTCAGAAAGGACAAAAAAATGAAAGGCACAGAAAAATGAAAGAATTCAGTGCAAGCCAAGACGTAACACAACATAAATTATTATGTAATCGTCTGGCTTTTAATGGCTTGTGATGCGACACATGTGAGACCTTGTGATTCACTGTAATAAATATAAAAAATTCACGAATTATATCTAGAACAAAATTAAAAATAACAGTCATCTTTTTTTGTGTGGAGAGAACTTTAGCAATGCTCAACCGGTCGCTTCTAGTAGTAAACGGAACTATCTCAGAGAGAGCTAGAGGTAAGATATCCTTTTTATGAATTCATTTAAGCACATCGTGACGGCGTATATAACTTACTAGGCATGATGTTAAATCACGGAGCCCGGAAAACAAGGGGCGAAGCCTTGACAATAGAAATCATCAATGCAGTCGAATTTCTCAAAAGCCACCATCCAAGATACCAAAAACTGAGGTGGTTGAAGAGATGTTGGAGAGGTAGCTAGTAGTCTTAAATTATATAGTAACATGGCAAAAAAGGTAAATTCTGTGCACAAATGTATAAAGGAGCAGTGCTAGCTGTATTGCGAGAGGTTGCACCCGGCAGGGAGACTTTGTTGTTTCTCACATGAGATCGCTCATCCCCTCACCACATGCGCGCCTACTTATTCGTCGACTTGACGGGAAAATCCATTTTGAGGTCTGAGCAACAAACTCTATTTGGAAGAATAAACACTTTCGAAATTTCACCTTACAAACATAACATGTCGGGGCGGGTTAAGGGGTGTTTCGGGGGCTCGGCTTAAGATCCTTGATTTATACAAGAAATAGCTAGAAATGACCGTGGTCTTTGGTCCATTCCCGTAAATAGGATCGAAACATGATTTTATTTCCTTCAACAATAAATTAATAATGTACTTGAAAATTACAATTTCGAGTTTTATTGCAACATTATAAGCGTTTGATGATAAAAAATCAAAAGTAATGTTTCATATCTCAATCACTGTTATTGTTGGTCCACTTAACTATTTTTTTTACGCTCGAAACGGAGTGGATCTTCGGTCGATTCCCGTAAGTAGGATCGAAACTTGATTTTGTTTTCTTCAACAATAACTTAACAAAGTACTTGAAAATAACAATTTCGAGTTTTACTGCAACATCATAAGCGCTTGGTGATAAAAATTCAAAAGAAATGTTTCAGTTATATCTCCTGATTACTGTTATTGTTTGACTACTCAAAATTTTTTAAGCTCGAAAAGGAGTGGCTCGATAATCATTCCTTGCCGTGTACACTTCGACGTCTTCTTTGGTCAGAGATAAAAGCTATGGATTCCGGCACGTATTTCTACTGTCAGAAAGTATAGTAACGATTGATCTTTTTTCCTTATCAAAAATTGAAGCTCTAATTACGCTGATGGGGGTCACATTGAGCGATTGGCGTTGGCTTTGGTATGAAAAATATGTTGTAAAGATGCAAATATAAATATAAATTTTTTTGTCCCGGTTGTGCGCAATCTATACATCGAATTACTTGTTTTCTGGGTAGGTTGCCTGCATGTAATATTTTAAAACCCAGAATTTTTACTCGAGCTCATCAACGAATAAGCTTTGTCTGGACCGCGACGGAGTCGTACAATGAACTGACGTCATAGGTGCCTCGGTCCGCCAACAGATGATGACTAAGACTCAAGTCCAATATATAAAGCAGCAAAGGGTTGGTAAAAATCCATGTTCATTATGTTAACAAAGCAAAGCTGACTGGTTATTAATGGCTTGTGATGGTGAAAATGTGAGACCTAATCACCTATAACGGAATTCATTAATTTAATCTAGGACAAAATTAAAAATAATGCTATGTTATTCGTGCAGTCGTTGTTGTAGTTTAAGGTATGAAGAGTGACACTCTGGCGTAGCGGGCAAGGAACGACACGGAGTGTCTCTTGAAGGAGACCGACCGAACTCAGATCTCTCGGGAGGGGGTAGGTTGAGTAATGTGGAGGAATAGCTTTCACTCTTTACTCTTACTGCGAAAACGTGGCAGATTGAAGCAGGAGTGGCAGGAGTGCTAAACAAATCAGGGAGTAGCCTGGGCAACGCATCCCCATTTACCGTCATGTATACAGGATTAATGACTCGCATGCATAATAAAGTATATTCAATTGACTGAATAGCAGTCATCTTTTTGTTGTGTGGACAGAACCTCTCGGCAATGCTCAACCGGTCGCTTCTAGTAGTAAACGAAACTATCTCAGAGATAGCTAAAGGTAAGATAACATTTTTGTGAATTCATCAAAGCAGATCGTGACAGCATAGATAACGTACTATGCATGATCTTAAATCACGGAACCCGGAAACAAGGGAAAAAGCCTTGACAATAGAGAAATCATTACAGATGTTGGAGAGGAAGAAAATAGTCTCAATGTAAAAGTAACATGGCAAAAAGGTAAATTCTGTGGATACTGATGTATAAAGGAGCAGTGGTAGGTGGATTGCTAGAGGTTGCACCTCAGGGAGCTTTTATTGTTCGTCACATAAGAACTCACATCACCTTACAACATGTGTGCCTACGTATTTGTCGAAAATACGAAAAATGGAAAATCCATTTTGAGGTGTGAACAACAAACAGTGTCAAATAGTTCAGGGTCCAGGCGAAACGCAGTTAAGAGCCATTTTCCAGCCTAGCAGTATGTGTATAGTTTTCAGGGTTTTTCTTTGTTCTAAGTGTGTATTCTTGTAATTGTTATATCTTCTATAGGACTATTAGTTGTTTATCTTTATTTATTTGTTGTTTTTATTTATAATTTACACACGACTTTATTGCGAGTTTTCCATGAAAAAAAATATCAAGAGATAATTCATATCTCAATCACTGTTATCGTCTGACTGGGTCGAGACTCGTCTTTGGTCGGCGATTATAGCCATGGTCAACCCCTACTAACAAAAAAATTGGTAACGATTGACCTTTCCTCCTTGGAAAAAAAATTGAAACGCTTTCACGCTGATGTAATTTCACATAGCGTTCGGCCTTCTTATTAAAATATCTTGCAATGATGCAAACACCCTACTGTTTTTTATCCCGGTTGTAACAAAAGGCACAGAGTTTGGTAGTTACACTGAATTATTTGTTTTCTGAATTTTCTGTCTGTTAGTTTTATTAAAAGAACCAGAATTTTTTCTCGAGCTCATCAAGTTCAATTTTCCATGAATAAACTTTGTCTAGAACCAGATCACGCGTGCAACAGCTTAAGTCATACCACGGACTTACGTGCTTCGTTCCACCAATAGATAATGGACAAAGATCAATCACAATTTTAGGCCATGTGGTAAAAATATAAGTTATAAAACAAGACTGATTGTAAGGCCAGCACTAAGACACAAGGGAACTTATTTGGCTATGAGTATAATTAATGCTCCCCGCAGGTATAATTTTAATCTTTGACAAGGTTACCCCCACTGTATATTCTAATAGGCTTTCCTGACAGTTCTCCTTTTCCAATTCATACACCTGGAGCCGGATTCATTAAGCGCTCTTAGCTTAAACGAGCAATAAATGTCAAGCAGTTTTTCTTAGTTTTTCGGTACGTGATGCGCTAAATTCGTTGTTAGGTGGGTTGCATGCTCATACAAGAACTGTATTTGACAACCAATGGTACAATATCAAGTGAATTGTTTGTCAAAGAAAGAACGAGCCTCGGCCAGTTTTAACAGTGATTTCGTAGAAGATGCAGGAGAAGAACCTGAAAACGTCGGCTCGGCCAAGTTGGAGTCTTTTTCCATCCTGGCCATCTAAAGCTAATGATGATCATTAAGCATTTCTGTGTACCATTATGGCCATTTTCAGCCGATACCTAACATTGCGATTTTTTACTTATCTCCCCCAATCCCCCCCCCCCCTTTAAAAAAAATGTGAATTTATCCCAGTTCCTTCACCCGGCTCTCCCAGTTCCCGCCCCCTTGACACCCGGGTTTCCGCTCCCGCCCCCTCCTCCGGCCCTATCCCCCTCCGCGCTAATAAAAGACAACTTCAAATCTCAGATGTCGATTTTAGGTTGTCTATTAATTTAATAGTTGTTCCAAAACAAAAGGGTTGCCAGAGTTGTACGAATAAATAGACGCTTATGGCATAGCAGTAGCACGACGTCTGAAACGCGTCTTGGACATTCCAAGCGATATTGTATACAATGTTGAGAATGAGATGATAACGGAGGTCACCATGTACGGAAAAGGTCATCCTTCGAGAATGGCGAAACTACCGCTTGATACTTACAGTGTAGATAGTCTAAATACGCGAAAAATGCATAAAAAGTATGCAGACACAAGTGTGAACGGCGCCTTAACCCTTTGAACCGTAACAGTGACAAAAATGAAATTTCTCTTTGCATCATCACTACTTGTTCAAACGTTCAAGTGATCACCAAGGATAATATGTCTTGGTATTTAGACAACTTCTCCTTACTAGATCCATAAGAAATGTATGGCGAACAGTAAGAAGAATAGGCATTTTAGAAAGGAAAGGACATCGAGGTGTCATAATGGCACAGGACTGAATATATAATTCAGTGGAAACCAAAACGGTCAAAACGTGATCTGCAGGCATAACAATATACTATATTTTCTAAAGCATTAATCGTTTGGGTCTTGGGTGGTCACAAATCCTTTTTTCAAACTTAGAGTACAAAAACAATACAAAGACAGCTGTCCCACTTCACTGGCTAAACTGAATGAAAGCTGATTAAAAGGGGAATCGTTAATGATCTGACGTCAAACATTGTCACCTCACGAAACCTCTGTTTCAAAGTCCGGCGATAATATCTTAAGTATGCCCTGAAGCAATATAAGTTATATAACTCAGCAGAGAGGAAGTGGTATTAAACTGTATACAAAAGATGACACTGCGGATATATTGAAGGATTTTAAGCAGAAAGAAGTTTGTTTTGTTTTGTGGCCGGCGACAAAAATTGCACACAATTCATATCTCAGGAAAACTCAGTCAAACCTACATTTTCCTTCCTGTAACCCTTCTCAAAAAAACAGAAGACTTTTTCTTGCGGGTAAGAGGGAAGCGGTAAACAAAATACAGATGTCCACGTGGTTTCAAGGAAATTTTCATTTATTTTAAAAACGTAAATTACTTAATATTTCCGCCTGACAAAGATGATAGCACAGTCATAAATATTTCTTTAGCGTGAGAAACATGTGATAGCAAAAACACAAACACGTGCTCGAGAAATCCTTCCGTGGCGATTGCTCCAATTCGGTGAACCGGAACAACAGAATGCATGCAATTGAAATATATTAACATCCTGAACAAAATATTGAGAGGGCACCTGTAGACAGTGTAAATTATGAATGCGTTAGTGTTTTCTGTTAGCACACGCACCTCGAGTTTGTGAGTCGAGCAATGGCAAAATTTTGCAGACGCACCGGTTTATTGATTCGATTACTGCCCCCTCTGTGAGTCTTATGGAGGTCAGAAGCGGCATATTATTGTTTTTGGTATTGTTTTGCCGCGTGATTCATGCCGGTAAGTCTGTTTTAGCTCAGCACACACTAGAAATTACATAACTGAGATCAGCGAATTTCAACAATTCGTAGAACTCTGTTCTACTTGAAAACACTAAATTCTAGGAAAACCGTCGTTGATATCAAACAGTTAGAATACTTTTATCTTAGTTTTATAATAATAGTTTGGCTGAAACACGGGCTTATTCCTTACATTGTTTTACAGCTTGTGTAGGTCCTTACGTTTTCACTCAATTAAGAATATTTAACCGGAAGTTAATGAACTACAGTCAACGGTTACGTCTGTTAGATATTGCCTTAAAATACCACTAGTTTATGTCTACATTTTCCTAACCTGTAATATTCAAGAAAGGCATTGATAAAAGTTCTGTTGGTTCAACTGAAATGTCACTTCGTATCTACAACAACTGATATGTACAAGTTGTTATGTAATACACCATTCTTTAGTAGACTGGTTAATTTAAGTTTCGAGCCGACAAGGTCATACAAAATCACGCGCAAATATATAAAAAATACCAATTTTAAGAAACGTGACGTTTTTCGTGTAGGTAACTGATTTTGTTCATGATCTTTGTCCATTTTGTAGAAGTAATCTGCTGTTAAACCTCATGGGAACTTTGGCGGGAGGGCTTTGTCTAAATCAAAAGATCGGTGGGATACATCTTTAGTTACAGTTTCACCGAAGAAAAACCTAGCGAACTGAATAATAAAGACGGTTTTAGTACTCACGAAAAGATCGCGTACTAAACCCAGTAGTGTCAAAATGAAAGAAAAAGCAAAAAATCAAATGTTGAAAGACAGGCTACTTTTATCTTAAAAGACAATTTCAATTATCCGCCGGAGTTATTACGGACCAATGACAGTTACAACGTAGCAGAAATTACAATCATATGAACGCTGATTTAACTTAAAAGCTTTGGTCTTTCAAAGTTTATATGATAAGGAAAACGAGAACCTTTTTGATTTAAAACTAAAGTCATTATTTTTTTGCTTGTTTTAAGATTACGTTGCACATTCAGACCCTACTGGAGACGAAAGCGACACCAGTAAGTTGTTATACACTCCTATCAGTGTTTTTTGTTTCATGTCAATAACCTGTTAATTACACATAAAAAGACGTAACTTATGTTTTAATAACAGAAAAACAATTTTGTCAACGGAGCCTGTTACATGTAAGAAAACAGTCTCTTGGTCAGGTGCAGTGAGTTACACCTCGTATCCAAAACGAGGCCCAGTGTAAAACCTGGACAGGTCAACAACAAAAATAACAAGTCTAACAACAACAACAATAACCTTATTTAGAGATTGCTGTACAAACTTAGTTGTTCTAACGTTTGAGACTCTCGACATTCAAAGAAAGCCACTGAGCAGTATTTCGCTGTGGTAACGTTTATTGTGTTTCAGAAAACAAATCCTTTAATGTTGAAATTCAAAAAGAAGTTATTGTGCAGAACTTTGATATGCTGTTATTTATTAGTATAAGAAAATAATAGATTTGGTTCCTATCTCTGCATCTGTTGTCCTTTGGATAAAACGCTTGAGAATGAAACAGCTAAAATATGGGTTATCCGCGCCATAGTCTACAGAACAGTTAGGATGTATGTGTATCTCCCTGTTTGACAAATACTGAGTCAGCAATTAACTCTCTCTATCTCTATCTCTTGCTTTTTCAGCTGAGTTTACCGTTTTGGTAGTGTTTGGTGTAATTTTTGCCATTCAGATCATTGTCTTCATGCTGTTTGTATGCAAAGGATATGACGCTGTGTATGGGTAGGTAATTATTCGTTGCCAACAAAAGAGAATTTTACATCCGGGGGGTCTACTCAATAAAGTTTTAAATGGGGAGGCTCCGTTCGGAGGTTCAAATTCTTACCCTTAGGAATTTCAGTCGTTCTGGTTCAGTTGCTCAAGGGCTCCAAGCTTTTACGTGTTTCGCGTTGTCATTTCTGCCGAAATTTGGCCCCCCTCGGCCGATTTTGTGACCCTTTCGTTTACTAAAATGGCAATTTTCCGTCCCCTTGGATTTAGCATTATGGTGTTACTTTTATTGCACTGACGGCTCTTCTTTTTATCTCACAGGCCTCGGTCAGGTAGATCAGATTCCGAATCACAACAGGGATTCCAATTTCCTTTCTTACCTTCCTACGAGATGGCCGTAAATGATACACGGCTCAACCAACAGAGCACTGAAACATCCACATCAAACAGTAGCATTGACGATGGAGTCATAGTCGACATCAGTAGACTAAGTGTGGACTCATCCACAGAAAACCAAAGCGATACTTCAGAGACAAACCGTTCTAGTGTAGACACATCTAGTGTAGACACACCATTAAGCAATGATACTATCGACTGAAGTGAGAAGACGCAGTGTAACCGCGTAGGCTTAGGGGAAACTTGCAAAGGTAACAGGAGCAGATGGAAACAGTTTCTACTAGAACAGAGAACAGAGAACTACAAGAGAACTACAGAGAACTACAGAGAACTACAGAAACAGAGAACTACAACTCGAATTGGACATGCATCTGTCGTGTGTCCACACAACACAGGATCGAGTATGGACGGAAGTGGAACTTAAACAGAAACAATGTTGTTACAATGTTATCCAGACTTTTACGATATCGCCATTGCAAACATACGTGAATGGATCATAAATCATCGTTGACCTCTTTCAAGAGGTAATTAAACGCGGTATAATCTCATATGCTGGAAACATTTATAAAACTAGCAGATGCCGATATTTCGATTTCATAATAAAAGCCTTCCTCAAAGCAATCTTCTTCAGTTGTTGCGAGAAAGGTTTTATGCCGATAAAACTGAAATATCAGAATCTCGTATTTTAAATGTTTCCAGCATTGTAGATTAACTTGATCATCTTGCAAACATTCGTTAAAGAAACAAGAGATAGAAATGTATGTATCGTTAGCAATTTCAAATTGCATAACAAATACTTTAATTTAAAAAGATGCGTACATCTAAGAAGCCAAAACCTACCCCTATTTTTGTACTTAATCTAAACGGAGCACCATGGCCTTAACAGAATTATTTAGAATGCCGATTCTCAAGCATTCCAGTTGCTCTGAATCCCTCGGACTTTTATATTCCTTTTTTTTCTCTGACCAGTGACATAAGCAGAAGCACAAGCACAATCTGAACATTAGTGCATGAATAATAATAATAATCATCATCATCATCATCATCATCATCATCATCATCATCATCATCATCTTAATCATTAGCATAATCATAATAATAATAAGTAAATAATAAGCAAGTAAGTTAGTAACTTAATTTAAGTGTCAAAGCTTTCTAGAGCATAAAAACAGTAACTGGTGACTCTAGTTAACGTTAAGAATTAGTATTTACATTAAAAGTTTACTGCTAATGATAATGATTATGACAATAACAATCTTTAGACAGAGTGAATTGATTTTGGTCACAAAAATGGCTCTTAGAATGCCTCTGCACGAGAATAATAAAAATAGTTAATATTAAGTCAAAACTCAGTATACGTATACAATTTATACGGTTACATATAAAACCACTATCTACATACCTAAACAACTATAAACAAGTTAGCTCACCTAGTAACGTTACTTGTAAATTATTACTGTTACACTGTTGTTACACTGACAAAATCCCCACAATTAGATTGTAAAGGATGGCGTTATGTACATATTATCAGTGTAAATAAATCTTTGTATAAATTGTGTTATGGCATGTTGGTATGGGATGTATTTTTTTTTGAAGGGGGGGGGGGTTGTTTTGTTTTTGTTTTGTTTTGTTCCATTTTTATTTTCCAATTTTCGTTAGTTTTTTAAACGAGCGGTAAAAATAGTTACGCCAAAATATTACTGTTGACTGTAGAAAGTAACATGGGCCGTTACTATCGGTACAAGCAGTCACAGCTTTCGTGTAGTAAGTGTAGTAGCCACTACTTAAGGGTTGTTGTTTCATCCAGATAGCTAAAAAGAAAAAAAACTCACAGAATTTCCCAATGATCCCTAAGTATGAGAGGTTCAACGAGAAATTCAAGTCTTGTACTGCTGTGATCCACACTATAACCTTGAAGAAAAATTGGAATACATAATTTTTGTTGCTTAGGAGAAGTTTTAATCAGGATCTTTCGGCAGGGGGCCGTTACATTCGTAGGAATTATAAGGCTTTCAACGATTAATAAAATGGTCTCAAACCCCCAGAGGGCACCTCAGGTATACTAGTGGCGGGAGGTACGGCGAAGGGTTTGGGTTTGAAAATTGTGATTTTGCCTTTTGGGGAGGGGGAGGGGGAGGATTAGAACTTTTCTGGTGAACTTATTTTGAGTAGAAAGATCCTTGCAGGACTGTTTTGGGGTCAATAAAAAGCGCGCGTACCTCGGAATGACAGATGCCTGAAAAATAAAGAAAGGCGGAAGCATAAACTGTCTTGGACTGCCTTGGGTCACGTTCTGGGCCGTTGGACTTTTTTGTGGTCCAGGTTGAGCCTGGTGGGTTTTTTTGACGCATAAAAGTTGGCCTCATTCGCACCTCCATGACACTCAGGATATACCTCAGCACCCCTCTGGGCCCAAACTTAGCGTTAATAGCATCCCAACCTTAGTGTTGCTAACAGTGAAGCTAACTTGCGCTAAACGTGAACTGCGGAAATACAAATGAAATGAAGATGTGACCATTGCAGTTGTAATCGCAATTTAAGCAATTGCGAATTAAGCCCGAGGAAAAGACATTATCGGGGCCTCCGCGTTCGCGCTGCAGTGCTCTACCAACTGAGCTATTTATTGGTAGCAGGCCAACGAAACATGTGGAAATACAGTGACCATCAACATTGCTAACAACGTTGCTAACAACGTTGACCACCTTGCAGCAAGCACTGGTACGGGCCAGTACGTCCTCAGGATATAGTTCCTTACCAAGTGGGTTTATCCGATCGGTAGATAATCGGGACCTCGTTAGGGTGTAAGGTTTAACTGCCCAACTTTGGTGAGCCCGATTAAGCCCCCGGGGAACTTATTTAATTTTTAACCTCAGAAAGGGGGGATATTACGGAGGGGGGCTTAATAGAGACGGGAGGCTTATTTCAAATCATAAAATTTAATAAAAACTCAAATTAATTTTTAACAAAACTTATTCTATGTCGTTGGCTAATAGCGGCTACAAAAATGATGTGCGTATCACAATATTGCAACTATAACATGATTTATACTCTAGTGTAATGGTACTTCTGGGAAATGAAAGACCAAATTTCCCAACTAACTGACTGAAACATATTTAAAAAGGATTCATATAGATCATTTTCACAGATATTTCAAACTGATGGGGGAGGAGGTGGGGGGGGGGCTTAATGGAGAGGGGGGGCTTATTACAAAATCCGGCTTCCAAAAGAGGGTCTTAAAAGAAGGGGGGCTTAATACATAGAACTGTTACGGTAATACGGCTTTTGTCATCCCTCATTACGTACGCAGCACGTCATTACTCGTAACTTGGTAACTTGATGACGTTTTCAAAACATTGCCTCTTCTTGGTATAAGAAAACAAGACAAAGACACAAACGTCACAACTTTTCTAGAACGTTCGTTGTGTTACCCGAGCTGAACCTCTGTCTTGGGTTTTGCTTGTCATGGCCTCGCGTTTGAATAAATGCTGCATTTAATTTATTTAATTATAAGTATTAAATGTCCCATGTACTACTTCGTTTGGCTTGTAGATATGATTTTGCTCTGTTTTTCTATTCAATTCTCACGCAACTCTGACTATTGTTCAAATTTCAAAGAGCTGAAAAACATATATTTCATGCTTGAAAGGTCATGTCATCTATTCATAGTCATTAAAATCGCGATTCCCAACACTATGCTAAGTAATTCATTTTTCTGCGGTCATTAAGGTTAACTTTTGAACCTAAGCGCTATCGTCAGCTTTTTCAGTTTTAAATCACGATACTGAAAACTGAAGTCCAAAAGACCAGTCCCGGTAGCAATGTTTATGATGCAGGGCAACTTCTGTTTTATCGTCTTCTTGGTTTTTGCTAGCTTCAACAATAAAGGTAAGTTTAATTCATAGCAAGACAATAAAAATTAAAAGTTGATAGCTCAAGAGACTTAAAGAACCCACATGTGGCTACATGTGATATGAAGTGGGTTTCATCTCGTATTTATTTTTATTTGCTTAGAAACAACTTATGGCATGTTTTTTTTTTCTGTGGATACATATAAGGGACAATTTCAGTTTTGTTAGAGTCTGATTTATTATATGAAAGCGCAACAAACAAGTGCAGCATACTTTGTCTAACTACACAAGAAGCTTCTCGAAGTTGCAAATTACAATTTTTGTTATCTAACTCGCAGCAACTTCTTTACAGACGTCATTTTGGTGTTTTCTAGACTTTGTGCTGAATTAAAACATGTATTGTTGATGGCGAAACAATTAGTTCACATGAAATAATTCTAAGGGAAGGTACGTTTTTTCTTGGGGGGGGGGGGGAGGGCTGGGGAATTTTGGTATTTTTTCCCAAAAAAGTGTTGGCCCTCCTTTGCGTTTTAATTAAAAAACTCCTGACACCCCACCTTTAGGTGACTGACAAAAGTGCGACCCTCCCCTCACTACTACATGGTATGTTCCATGCTGTAGAAACCTCAAAACGTTTCGTTTGTGAACGCAAAGTGTTTGAATATGAATATACCTCGATATTGAATGCGTGCGCGCTGAAACAAGGAAAATGCGAACAATCAGTGTGGGATATTTACGTTTTATAGCTGAAGTTTGAATATGGAAGTATTTGAGTATTATAAATTAAGTTTTGAACATAAAATATCTAAGGGAAAATACACGCGCTTCTTTCTCTGACTAGCCGGCATTGCTGTTGGTTATTCTAACAGAAAGGTTTATTTGTTTAGCATGCGAAATCTGCCTCTCAAAAACAAATATTTCCTACATTTCCGACACTGGGTAGAGTGCATTGTTGGATCTACTAGTAACTCTTTAGAACTAAACGACTCAGGAGATCAGGCAGCGGATAGCCAACAGCAAGAGGCTGAAGAAACGATACCTGAGTCAAGTACTTCTCGATACGGATGGAAAAGGACACTAGCCCTCCGAGAAAAACTATGTGCCATGGCATAATATACATGTAGAAATGTAACATAGTACCTATAATAAAACACCAAATTAAATCAAAGTTGGTGAAAAGAAAAACTTAATCTGTAAGAAAAATGGAAAGCAACATCACAAAAATTTTCATTAAGAAATTCTGGAAAAGATATGTGACCCTCCCTTGAATAGCTCACATGAGGTATGGCCCTCCCCTTTTGGTGCTCACTTTCACTGTTGACCCTCCCCTCTGAGGCCCCAGCCCTCCCCCCCCCCAAGAAAAAACGTACCTTCCCTAAATTTTGATTTTTGTACTAGTATCCCGCCCAAATTAAAGGAAAAAAAATTCCACGTTTTTTGGCCAAATGGCACCAAATATACTTAATTGGATAGAAAGATTCTTACAGAACCGCGGTGCACCATCCTCGTGGAGTTGGTTACCCTCTTCCCAGCGTTTTTGTTTTTGTTTCATGTCTTTTCGAGTGTGCCTTGCGTTTGCGCTTGTTCAAAAACGTACGTTCGTTTGATGGGAGCACGTAGTTATGGCCGTGATTTCGGTCGTGTCCTCGTGTGCTGGTACACATTAACAGGAGCAAAACACTACATAATATACTACACGGAAACAGTACCTGAATAACCAAAAAACCTACAATGTTAACTTTTAAGTCCCATCCTTACCGTACACGAGGACAGACCTGTAGGTCTCGCTGGGTAGGTCCCCTGTGTTAGGCCAGCCTGTCTACATGGATTTATTAAAAGTGTATATTAAACTCTATAACAATTGAAGTATTGGAGGGTAGATGCGGTAAAGGTGCTAGCGATAGTAAAAAAAAAAAAAAGCAAAGCAGAAAACACATATAAGCGCGAACTTCCACGTGCTACCCCTAACCACTACGCTACCGCGCTCGCCTCTTTTAAGGCTGGAATCGACTATAAGTGATAACAAACCATCAGTCCTTACCCCACCCACCCCACCCATGATGAATGTTAACAGGTCAGAGTACAAAAACAGGGACACCAACCCCTAATTATTGCAAACAACAATTCTGGGCTTTGTAATAATCCTTCCGTCCTTCAAATCTGTTGTTTAACAGCATGCAAGGAAACTTTGTTATTTCTATGTATATTTGTTCAAATTGACAACGTAGATTACATTACATTTTCTGCAGTTTCTGCTGAATGCGCTGATTCACTGATATGTGGCGACAAAATCAACGAAATACGTAAGTCTATAAAATAATAATAATAATAATAATGATGATGATGATAATAATAATAATAATAATAATAATAATGATGATGATGATAATAATAATAATAATAATAATAATAATAATAATAGTTTATTTAACAGATCCACCAGGTGGCTCTTCCCTGTTAAAGTACATAGAAACAGACTCCAGGAGTACATACTGCAGAAGCACATACTGCAGAAGCACATACTGCAGAAGCACATACTCCAGAAGTACAAACCCCAGAAGCACATACTCCAGAAGCACATACTGCAGAAGCACATACTGCAGAAGCACATACTGCAGAAGCACATACTCCAGAAGTACAAACCCCAGAAGCACATACTCCAGAAGCACATACTGCAGAAGCACATACTCCAGAAGCACATACTGCAGAAGCACATACTGCAGAAGTACAAACCCCAGAAGCACATACTCCAGGAGCACATACTCCAGAAGCACATACTCCAGAAGCACATACTGCAGAAGCACATACTGCAGAAGCACATACTGCAGAAGCACATACTCCAGAAGCACATACTGCAGAAGCACATACTGCAGAAGTACAAACCCCAGAAGCACATACTCCAGAAGCACATACTGCAGAAGCACATACTCCAGAAGCACATACTGCAGAAGCACATACTGCAGAAGTACAAACCCCAGAAGCACATACTCCAGAAGCACATACTCCAGAAGCACATACTCCAGGAGCACATACTCCAGAAGCACATACTCCAGGAGCACATACTCCAGAAGCACATACTCCAGGAGCACATACTCCAGAAGCACATACTCCAGGAGCACATACTCCAGAAGCACATACTCCAGAAGCACATACTGCAGAAGCACATACTCCAGAAGCACATACTGCAGAAGCACATACTGCAGAAGCACATACTGCAGAAGCACATACTGCAGAAACACACACTCCAGAAGCACATACTGCAGAAGCACATACTCCAGGAGCACATACTCCAGGAGCACATACTCCAGAAGCACATACTGCAGAAGCACATACTCCAGAAGCACATACTGCAGAAGCACATACTCCAGAAGCACATACTCCAGAAGCACATACTGCAGAAGCACATACTCCAGAAGCACATACTCCAGAAGCACATACTCCAGAAGCACATACTCCAGAAGCATATACTCCAGAAGCACAAACTCCAGAAGCACATACTTCAGAAGCACAAACTCCAGAAGCACATGCTCCAGGAGCACATAGTCCAGAAACACATACTCCGGAAGCATATACTCCAGAAGCACATACTCCAGAAGCACATACTCCAGACGTACACACTCCAGAAGCACGTGCTCCAGAAGCACAAACTCCAGAAGCACATACTCCAGGAGCACATACTCCAGAAGCACATACTCCTGGAGTATATAGATTTTCGAGGAATCGGTGAGATGTTATCGTGAACAAAGATGAAATTGAGTGAAAACGTTATGTAGCGTTTTGTCAGCTTTATAGGTTTGCGCGATTTCTTAAATTAGAACGTTTTTATTATTATGCACGATTCCTTAAAATAGAGATTTTTTTTATAAAACAGTAACCTTAAGAAAAATGATATTTTCTTACAAAGCTGCAGTGAATTCACCTTACATTTAATCTGCTTCAGGACTCAACAATCAACCAAAGTTAAAAATGGAACAACTTTAAGAAAATTGTGTGCACGTTCACCTAATTTTTCTCTGATGCTAGCTCTTTGTAGGCTATTACTGTTTTGCCCCACCTATATAATTATACACCATTTTCTCCGAGCAAAAATGAACAAGTCCAATTTTTCGTCCAGTATGGACTGTAAGCGGAAATGACATTAAAAGTAGTATATTATTTTGTTGTTGTTGTTATTATTATTATTACTATTATTATCATTATTATTATTATTATTATTATTATTATTATTATTATATTATTATTATTATTTATTTATTTATTTATTTGTATTTTTTGCAGTTCTCATTGCCGCAGTAGTGGGAGCATGGGTGCTTCTCCTCATTCAATGCATTATTATAGTCTGTTTGGTTATCAAGTTCAGAGAACTCGAAAAAAGGTAACAAAGATTGTTAATATTTAGGAAGTGTTTGCTTTATCCTCACCTCCAAAGCATGAACTCACAAAATTGCCTAAAATTTCTACCTGAAGGGGCTCTGTCTCAGTATTAAGCGTGGGAAAACGCTTGGGAGCAATTCACGAGTGGTTTTAGTTTTACGTCTGATTGGTTGAGAAATATGACGTGAGCTTTTTTAACCAATCAGAGGGCTTAGTAAAGCAAAACCAAAGCAAACACAACACTCAATTAATTGAGAACAGCTTTGTTGTGTAATTACAATTAAGTGTTCTCGTTAAGTTTTCACTGCAAACCTTATTCTCTGCCAAAAAAAAAAATCAGGCAACCGTGATAGTTTCATAAATAGATTTCCTGTTAAACTTATTTCTTGTTCTTTTTCCAGGGAATGTTACGTTTACGCCACAGAGAAATCTTTGCAAAGTCGCACAATTAGAATGCCCACATTATCGGCACCATTTCCAAAATCATAACGCAATAAAAAGTTGTGTTAAAGAAATGCCGGTAGACCATAGGAAGTTGTTGTGTGAACGTCGCACCATATGATTTTGTCCCTTCAAAAGTTGTATGGTTACGCTACGTTGACGACATTTTCACTGGTGTATACAAGGACGAGATCGACGATCCTCACGAACATTTTAACCGACAACACGCTGACAGACGGTTCACTATTAGGAGATTGTTGAAAATGCTGAGACCCCTTCCCTAGACTGCTCGCTCAACCAGGTCATGAATACAACAAACTATGGGCGACGATTTACCAAAAGCAGGACACATACCGACAGATTACTTGAACAGCCATCCTACAATCCTGCCTTTCACAAAGCAACCACTTGACGGACTTTGACAAGACAAAGGCAACCAGTCTGACCAGTTTGCGACTCAACAACAACAACAACAACAGCAACAACGACAACAGTTTATTTGCATTCCCAATTACAGCTAACACTATATATTCTGCCTCTCTCTGCTTTAATTTGCAGCGTTGACGTTTTCAATGGTGTCTGGTGTAGTTTTTGCCGTTCAAATCATTGTATTCATGCTGTTTGCAAACAAAAGATATGATGTTATGTTTTGGTAAGTCAGGTTTATTTTTCTAATAACTTCTAACTAGACGTTAGCAGTCTTCGTTGTCCACAACAGAAGAACAAAGGTAACAACCTGATCACCTCAGAAATGTACTTCTCATAAGCTTTCATTGGAGTAGCTCGCTTATTAGGATTTTATCCGTGAGTGTGGTCTTTTAAATAAAACACCTTGCACATCAATACAAACAGCGATGCAAAAAAAAACATGGTACTGTTCAGTGACTTTGATGGTCACAGTTAATTAATAATAATATATTTAGAGCATTTTACGAAGTCTCAATGCTCCTACAGTAATCTTAGGAAAGCTATAAAAAATCTCGAAAAAAGAAACGAAAAAATTACAATACATGAAATAAATCTCTAGAGAAACAAAGAAAAAACCTTAAAATTCTATATGTAGAAAGACTATAAACTCTACCAATGCTATAATACTACTACTAATAATATGCCGTTCACAGACCTAAAAGTAAAACTACGTTGTACAACACAAGTTATAAAAAGGACCAAATGGATGGTCTGTTTTCGTTTAAACGGACTCATGCATTTGGGGGTTTCATCTACAGATAAAAGTAAGAGACACTTTTTGCGATGTAATAAGCAGTGTGGCACAAAAATACTGCTTGATAGCTTTTATTTCACTGATTACACTTAAAATTTTATCCTTAGACTTAAAAGTTAGAATCAGCAGGACGCACAGGATCTGCTCAATATTCTTGATTTGTTTAGTTTTTCTGCGTTTGAAAATTTTTTTCAAATATTTTTACTTTTTAGCGCACAAACACTAAACAAATTTTCATCAAGAATGTCTAGTTTCATATGCGCAACACAGTTTCAGTGCAATTTTTCAGATCCGCTCAAAACCTCTCATTTCAATGGTGACACTCTTTACCAAATTTCAACTACATTAATTACCGATCCTCAGCGAAGCACAGATTATACGTAACCTACTGTTAATCGTAAGCGAGTGAATTTAGTACCAAGGTAATACTTTAATTGCCACCGATAATTGTTTTTGTTTTCTTTTTACCTCGTAGATCTCGGTCAGGTGGTTATAAATGATATACAGGTGAATCAAAGGAGCACCGACACATCCACAGCAAATACCAGCACAGACAATGGATTCATAGAGGACATAAGTAGACTAAGTGTAAATTCCACCACAGGAAACGTGATACTCCAGGGACAAACCGTTCTAGTGTGGACGCACCGCTAAGCAGTGATTTTATCGACAGTATAGTTGAACTTGAAACACGAAGGCCAAGTGTAAATGCGTCGGTTTATGGGAAACTTGCAACGGAAACTTGAAACAGGTTTTTTATGTTCTCGTTAACAAGGGAACTGATCTAGGCAGCCTCACATGTAAATAATTTATTTTTCAGGGCTCCTATTGATAATAGAGTCTGCCTTGACTCTGACGGGATTTCCCTGAATAAATAAAAGTGTTTATCTAACTGACAGAAATTACTTCATCAACTCATTCTTTAGCCCAATTTTACACGGATAAGATTTGCGATTTCCGATTCACATTCTATAACGGGCACATAATTATGAAAGAAAATAAATGTCAAGAATAAACGTATTCTTAAGTTGATGTCTAATTGGTTTTATTTATTGTGGCTTGGCTTGGAGGGTCGTTGGTTATAAATTCAGGGCGAGACAGCAGTACAACCGGGGGGGGGGGGATCAGTTCCAGTTCAAGGAGTGGGCATGTTATTCTCGAATGGATTAGCTTGCCCTCAGGACATTATGCCAACAACGATGTCCGCCTTGCAGCAAGCACAGGCAGGGAGGCACGTTGTCAGCATGGCGCCATGTAATGAAAACCCACATCCCAGACCCTCTTCCGATGGTTTTATCAGGTTGGTTGGTCATGAGGAACTCGTTACGATATTTTTAAAGCTGCCCAATTTTGGTTATATGGCTCTTGTCATTCCTCACTGCGTTTGCGTGCTCGTGCATTCCACAAAATTAGTATAGAATTTACAAAACATTTTTCTAATGGCTCTTCATGCTCTAAGAGAACAACACAACAAAACAAACAACACGGTAAAATCTAGAATTTGTGAAGTGCGTAGTGCGTACGCATGATTATATTAACAATATTTAAAAAAAATTGAACTGCTACCCGAGCAAAATGGCAACGTCTATTAGCCAGTTGATCTAGTTGAAGTGTGTTAAAAAACTGGAACAAAAGCTATTTTTCCATAAAAAGCTACCAAAAATAAAAGCTATTTTAGTAACAAGGAATCTCACAAAACAATGCTTCAACTTTAGATTTCGTGTGAAAACAATATTAAAGAAACAATAGCGAGGACAATAATAGATTTGTGGCTGCATCAACGTTCAAGTCAGTTGTGCACTCTCAAGTATCCGGCCTTTTACTCACCAAGCGTGGAAAAAAGTCCTGGATTTGCCTTTAAATAAATGCTGCATTTTATTAATGTCACTCCCTTCTTTCTATTCTATTTATTTCCCAGGCATCTCTGACGTCTATTGTGGACTAACATATAGATTTCATGCTTGAGAAGTCAGGTCATCTAATCATTCCACCTCAATTCATTTAATTGCGAATTCCGACACTATATAATTCAATTTTTGCAGTCGCTAAGGTTACCTTTGGAACATAAGCGCGAGTCTGAAATTCCTGGACTTTCGAACTTAAGACCAGTGCAGCAATGTTTGTAATGCAAGGCAACGTCTGTATTGTCATCTTCTTGGTGTTTGCTAGCGTCAGCAACGAAGGTAGGTTTGCTTGATTGCGAGACAATAACAGATTTGTGATAGCTGATATTTCAAGAGACTTTAAGAACCCATATGTGTCTGTGTTGAAACTTTTCATGTTGTACTTTGTTTATATTTGTTAACAAACAACTTGTGGCATGTTGTTTCGTCACTTGATATCAGATGCAATTTCAAGTTTGTGAGACTTTAATTTATGCTGTTCATGATACAATAATTAAGTGCAGCAAACACGCAAGTATAATAACAAGCTATGTATAACTAGTTATGTCCCTCACTACACCGTAGGAATTTCGCGAAGTTTCACTTGATTACTACACAATCTTTGCTATCTAACACCTAGCAACTTCTTTATCGTCAATCACGTTGCAGTTTGCTAGTTGAATGATGAATTCAAGAGTTATCCTCTCTTGCATATTTGTACTGAATGATACTGCAAGAATTCTTAAATAAGTGAACTCAAATACAGCAGTATAATAGCAATAAAATCGCAGAATTTTTCATTTGTCTATATTTGTTGTAAACTGAAATAAAGCAGTTTTGAATCCTTTCCTTTATCAGCCAACTTTTACTCCAACACTCAAACCAGCTGGTCCACATAAATTAGTTCTAAATGTTGATAAAGATTATATGCAAATTGATTATCAGTTCTCTGTAAATAACATTTGGAAGACTTTTATTGTTTATTTTTAAAATCCATTGAAACTTAATAAATGTAGAACATCGACGAAAAATCGGCGCAACTTAACTGAAGCAGTTGCCAAAACAGAGCGTGGACAGGCTTGAATGTGATTCGAACCCATCGCCCTGCAGTGCATGCTCTTGCTAGCTGAGATATCATCAAGCCAACCGGAAGCTGGTCATTGCTATACCCGTTAAAGATGAATAGATGGAAGTGAAATATACGAAACCTGACATATATGAATTGTAGATGAAAGCCCGGAGATTTCATAGATGTCAGACCATCGTAATCATGTTTGTAAATTAAGTAGCTGCGAAAAAAAAAGCCTAAGAACTGTTCGGTCTTGAAAGGGATTTGAACCATGACTCCACGATTACTAGTACAAAAGCATCTCTTGCGACCTTCAAATCCTTACGTTCGTTTCACAAAACTCAGGAATCTTAGTTATTTCCATGTAATGTTTATCAGAATTAATATAATATTTGTATATTTTATTTATTTTCCTTTGGCAGTTTCTGCTGAATGCCCTGATTCACTGATTTGTGGCGATAAAACGAACGAAATACGTAAGTATATCTATAATAAGGAATATAAATAATGCTACGCCACAAAAAATACAGTACTACGGTTAATACTTATAGAGCAGGCCCCGGTTGTTCAAAGAGCGGATAAAAACTGGATAAAACTGCTATCCCCCGGTTAGTCATCCATTGGAGAAAAAGTCGTTGCACGAAGCGCAGATAACGTTGCGGATAACTGTTGGTTTTAATCGACAAACAGTCGTAGTATAAATTCTGCAAGTACGCTTGGTCTGTACCTAATCTTAACGCAATTGAAGTGATATAGTTTGTTTCCTTTTCAATGCATCCACCATTGTGCAAAACTGATTTCTTTTAACGTCTTTTAAAATTTATTAGGCTCGTGAAAAACCCTTTCAGTACTACCGTCTGCTAGCGAATGCAAGACCGCCGTGATTAAGCCGATAGTTTGTATTGTATGTCTTTTTCTTTTCTAGATTCGCCACGTGTGTTAATTTTAGAACAGTAATCGCTTAGAAGCATGGAAATTTATTTTATAACATACCATATTGAATGTGGAGAAACTTTCCTCTCCTTGTTCTCTGTCTATTCTTCTTCGTCTTCTTCTTCTTCTTCTTCTTCTTCTTCTTCTTCTTCTTCTTCTTCTTCTTCTTCTTCTTCTTCTTCTGTGAAGAGTCGATTGACATTATTGTTCGAGATATATAAAAGGCTCCAATAGGTCGGCTCGTCTTGCGTCGAAATTGAAGTTGGGAAAAAATTACAAACGCCAAATTTGCATAGGGGTTTTACCATGTTCTTTACTAAACTGTCATACCAAGCTTAGTAAATGATCTACCAAGAAAAATGGTTAAATATAAAGTAATTATTTTTACGCAACGAATAAAGCAAGCGAAAGGTTCGTTTCATCGGCGGTCCGCATGTTGCTGTTGTACAGTAGAAAATTTCCATCTTGGCGTTTGACTGTTTTCTTATCGGCTGTGTATGCTTCACAATCAACACAAGTATAATCTCGATATGCTCCTGACAAAAATATCCTAAGAACACACCGCTGTTCGCTGTGATTTAACGCTAATTCTCTTTAATTTTACTGCAACATATTGAATACTACTGAGCGCGGAATCATTGATAAACGACACGAGTTATCACTCTTATCAGCAGGAACCCCATTACTCTAGTTATCTGACACATGAGCGCCTAAAAACAACGAAAACATCTTCGACAAGGCCCGAAAACACAGCGAAGATACTCTCTTGGAAATACCGAATATCACACGAACAACACTGAATCTACACGACTGTTCACGGAAATGACCACAGGAATACCTCGAAGTGGTCATATAATCTCTTGGTTGCTATGGCAACCACGAGATAAAAATTGGGCCTTTTTTTGTTCTTACTTTGTGTCTAGGAATCGATAAAACCTAATTGTGGTTGGTCGCCCTTTGAGAAAATCACTTGATAACTTTCTCTTGGTGTTTTGGGGGCATTTATTGTAGAAAAAAGGTATATAGATTTAAATTCAGCGCAGTTGTCTCGCCCCTTTAATACCCGCAATTAAAAATTTCATCCCTTACGCGGTATCACTTTTCACCAGACTTCCGACAACAGCTCCCGCACTGGCGGGCGAGAAAAGGGGCTGCAACCGCCCCCAGTTTCCCCACCTATGGGTAAGTTTAATTTTTCGTCCCGTGAGGGATGTAATGAGAATAACATATATATTTGGACATTAAAATGAGCTTATTCCATTTGCAGTTCTCATTGCCGCAGTTGTAGGAGTATGTGTGTTATTCCTCGTCCAATGCATTGTTATTGTCTGTTTGGCCCACAAGCTCGGAGGACTGAAAAAAAGGTAACAAAGGTTATTTAACATGGCTTTCAAATCAAGGAAATGTTTGCTTCACCCGTTACATGTTACTCCAAAGCACAATTTATCTAAAACGTTATCTGTTAGTTAAAGCTGGAAAACAAATACCGGTAGACCATAGAAAGTTGGGACAATAAATTGCATGCACCACAGAAATGTTACTTAAGATCTTAACCCGTTAACTCCCAAAAGTGTCCAAACCGCAAAGTCAAGAAAAACACCGAATTTCAGTTTGCAAAATATTGAAAAACAAATAGTACCCAGTGAAAGTACTGCTGAAGAGGTTTCATTTGAATTGTAACACCATAGCATTTCATCCACAGACTCAAAAGTTAAAACTACATTAGAAATTTCCGTAAATGACTCTGGGAGTGAAAGGGTTAAAAGAGTGCAATTAAGGATTTCATTTATAGACGCACGACCTAAAGTTAGAACCACTTTGGGCAATGCAATAAACAGCCCAACAGGGAACTACTGTTCTATAGCGTCCATTGGGATGGTCATACTCTTGATTTTCATCCACCGACTCAAAAATAGGAAAAGACCACTTCGTACAACATAAAAACTGACAGCACCACAGAAAAGTACTGCTCAGTAGCTTTGATTTGAAAGGCCATAGTTTAGGATTTAATCCAAGAGCTCAAAAGTCACAACAACATCAAATGTATTAAGACTGAACTTCAGCGAAAAGATATGAATTGACAGTGACAGTGATCCAAGTTACACCTAAATCGAGCTCGCTCGCACAATCTTAATGAGCTTTCTTCCAGTCCCCATGTTCGTTCTTTGGGACCCCCCCCCCCCCCTCCGCGGCAAATATGTGTCTTATACATTTATTCATTTATGCCTATATAACATTTATTTTTAGGATAGAAAAGCTGAGTCTATCTAGAGGGACTTATACATACCACACCACTTATCCACATCTATCTCTTAAGGAGTCCGCGTTTGAGAAGACAGAGGATATCACATATGTGCCGGTAATGATCGCATACAGTGTCGACGTCCGTTATTGTTCGCCCATTCCAACGATAACTTTATTCTGATTTAAATTTTCAGAAAATGCGTGTCTTGCAGATAACGGAAACATGCAAATAGCGTTTCCGCACGTTTCTGCACGTCAGCCTTTCACGCTTCTGGACGGAGCGAGGCAGGGCAATAAAACAAAATAAACAAAATTACGAAGGAAAGAAAATAACACTATTTAATCAAGTAGAAAGGTTACAGCAGACCACATGTTTCGAACGAGTTTCAGTTACAGAGGCGCGATGTTGGGGAACAGCTTATCGCATCTCTGAACATCAGTCAAACGTCATCGCTGGCAGACGTCAAAATCTCAATTGTATTGCCACGATTTCAAAAGCGAATCGTCCTGTATTTAGATTACTTTTTGTAACAACAACAACAAGCTTTATTTGCATGACTACATAGAAATTTGGTAGTATTGCAAAAGCTACTTAAATTTAATTACATATTATTTCATTAACTAAGATAATTAGTAAAGTAGAAAATAACATAACATAACAAAGAAAAAAAAAATATTATATATAATATATGAAACAATTACTAACAATAATTGTTCATTTAACTGTTCGAAGTGGTGATCATTGTAACGAGATTGTCTCTCAATTCAAAGCATGCCGAGATAAATGAGATTAGCTTAATGTTTACAAAGTAGTCAGTGGAATTCATAAGATGTGATAATAGAGTTTCGCGTGGTAGTAGTCGTAGTAATGGAAGTTTGGATTCTATTTTAGAAAAGAATATGCCGCGTAAACTCGGCATCCTTGGAAATCATGACAGTTTTTTCTTCTCAGTTTAAAAAGCTTGTACTATTAAGTAAGTTTTTTTGTTCAGTTAATTCTGTTAGTACGTTTTCTCTTCCTTTCTTGCATGAAGGAAACACCGTATATAACTAAAACTGCCTTTGCCAAGAGCGCTTTTCTTTTGTGTGGAAAAACCGGTTGCTCCGGTAGGAAATCAAATGGAACGGTCCTTTTCACTGAAATTTTTTTCGGGAAAAAGGAATACTTTCAGAGGTATTCCTCTTTTCTTGGTGTTACCGGAATTTATCGGAATACTAGTGTTCCATTTGCGCTGTCATACTAGTGCCATACTCCTTGATCAATTGAGTGACGGTGATTGGATGAATACGCGGTTTGTCTGAGGAAAAATGTACTGTTCTATTTGGCCGAAAATTCTCAACGGTTTTCCCTACTGGAAAGGGCTCCTCCCGTTCGATTTTGTTTGTGGAAAAATTGCACTGTTCCATCTGGCAGAAAATTCTCACCGGTTTTTCCGTCCAAAATGGAAAGCATTCCTTGTCTTATCCTTCGTAGCTTATCTTGTAGATCTTAGTGCAAACTTCAATATAAAACCACGCACGCATTCAGACAAAGAAGTTAAAAAGTTGTAGCGCTGGTGTTCCACATCATGTTGACATATCTGATTTTTAAACAAGTGCAGAGTTAAATTTGATAGATTCAAATCTGGCCTTTCTTTGGTACAGACAAATAATTTGAGGATTGCACTCTCTCGTCTTCACTTATTCTGCTTGGAATTTATGCAGTAGGCCATTTCCAACTTACCTCATTTTCAAAGCGAGATTGCTACATAAAACAAGTTTTCTTTTTTTGCTCGTGAATGAAAACTAATTTTCCTGGGAAAAAACGCTTAAGGCACCTGGGAGAAGGAATATATTTCTCATATCTCGGCTATTTTTTCTCTCTCTCTCTCACCAGAGTCGTGGCGAGCGTCATTTTTCTGCAAGCTTCCCTGCTTCTAACAGACGATCCACTGTAGGAAGTAACTACACGAATGATCACGAGCTTACTGTTATTGATAATCCAGGCGCCAATGGTGGCAAGGAGATTTGGTGAGTGATTGGCTCTCTTTTGCGACTGAAACAGCCCTATTGAAAAGGCTTCAGTTTGGTCAAACGTATAAAGTGTGCACAGTTCCTACTACAAATTTGCCAAAAAGTGTAGAATGTAATACAGACTAAAGAAGCCACTATTTTAGTCTGAGACCAATTTGCGTCGAATTTCGTTGGCTGGCCAAATGGTAAAAAAAATGCGTTAACTTGCAAGTCCATTCGCCAGTTATAAAATTTACTGTTGCTAGAATAACTTAACGTGCCTATAAGCGGAGTGTTTATTTTCTATTACGGCCTACTTATATTTCTCATTGCTAGCCTTGTTTGTATTCATTTTACAGGAACTTGTACTAAGATGAAGACGGCGTTCCTCTCATGTCCCGGACTTACAGATGCAGGCTATAGTCCCGGATGAAAAAGCAATATACAGAACTCGAAATTTAGAAATATATAGGATTAGAATGCTAATTGAAAAACACTGATAAATTACCAGAATCGAACATTTTACCAATAAAAATGGTAGTGTTCCTGTCCCTACCCTACAGGGTTTTTTCTTTCAGTTCACGGGAGGGGTTAAACAATTAAAACACATTAACTCCCACGCCGGCCAAAACCGGCCGTGAAGGACCACGATCCTTGTAGGGTTTGATAATCAACTGATACGCCAGGCCAAATCCTACAGACAATTTTTTGGTACGTTTTTAAGGTAAATAACCATTATATTCGCTGTAAAAAAACAACAAAAACAACGGAAAGAAGAAAGATTTCTTTCGTACATACCTGTAGGTTGAAATTTAGAGATCACAAAAAATATTTCATAGATATATTTTGGTGATCTGCCGAGTGAGTGCTTTGTGAGACAAAAGATAATACTAAAGATAATAAATACTAACCTCTTACTAACTGAACGCGAGGGCCGTACTGGGGAATATTGGCCCGAGGTCGTGGCAGTACGGACCGAGCGCAGCGAGGTCCGTACAAAAACGACCGAGGGCCAATATTCCCCAGTACGGTCCCGAGCAAGTGAAGTTAGTAAGTAGTTTATTATATGGCATCATTTTTCGTGCGAAACAACACTTCCGGTATTTCATTCAAGTCAATTTCCGGCGCGATGTGAAGGAAAGAAGCCAACGATTTTAACTGGCTTTCGAATCAGTTTGATGATCGTTGCTGTCGATCGGCAAAAACTTGCGTGGCTTTTGAATGAAAACTGCTCTGCTTCTTATTATATGTGTCAGTTTTCGTCGTTCTCTACAACACAAGATAGTTTTATTTGAAAATACTTCTTCAATATGGGCGGAGACAATTCGGGAAAAAGAAGAATAATGAAAAGGCCGCGATAAAATCTCACAAACGTGCTTCTCAAACTGGAAATTGTGGCAGCGTGTAAGTCTGTAATGTGAACAAAGGAACACCTGAACATAAAAAAAGAGACGCTGGAAATTATCTCTCCATCAAATACTGCGAGTTGTTTGTCTCAGTGGCTTTATGGAGAACTTTATGGATGCTGAAAGCAAATTTTCGTCGCACCTAACAAAGTTGTTTTTAGTGCGAGCTACAGCAAGAGCGGACTTGTGAACAAACTGAAATTATTTTGAAGGATGTCCACTACAAGAGCAAAAATCTCGCTGAGGAACCAAGGTACACTGTTAGTTTTTAGCTTTAATTTGTTCACGTGGAAAGCGCTGACTGAAGCAATGGCCAATATTAAACTAGACAAGAACGTGATCGTTTCCTTTCGATTTACAGTTGCTGATGAAAGCCGTTTGCTAGTTGTTTTGCAGTTTTCATTTGCTTTCGCCGAGAGGATTTTTAGTGAGAAACGTACTCTTTTGTTAAATGCTGAATTTAAATAATTATTGTTTAAGTCTTGGCCGATTTACTCGTCTCTTTACAGCTTACAATCTATAGCCGTACAAAAAAAAAACAATACACAAACACACAGTCACTAGAGAACGTTGGCCATGCTTTTTGATTCACTGCTGGCGAGTCTTTTGCTTATATCGAAAAGTCGGTAAAGTTAATCGAAGAGCACTTTTTCTAAACAGACGTGTTTACCTCGTTCATTTGTTTTGTACCAGCTCCAAACCTTTCCTTTTTTATCTTCTTGTGTTTTCGCAGTTTGAATTTTGGAGGAGCGGGAGCACGGCAAAAAATATCCAAAAAGGACCGTTTCCATGGGAATGGTCCGTACTGTAAAATCCCGACCGACAACTAACCAATCAGAACACTCGATTTAGACTGGAGAATTGCTTGCCATATAATAATAATTAATACTAATTGTGAGCAGGCTGGCTTCCATGTCCAATTGAATGTCCGGGTACATGATTGTCAAGGTTGACCAACATATGGCCTTGTTGGCATGGTAGCCCTGACAACAGAACTAGCCGATTAATAAATCCAAATATTCGTGTTTCACTTCCGCACTGACACAGCACCGAAGTTTCTTTAGAAACTCACGGTCCCTTCTTCTGGTTACAAGGTTTCCATCTTACACCCGGTGCACGACGATCTCCGCGCTGAATCTGCTGTACTTCATGCCGGAACTGAGTCCGAACGCAAAACATCAGCGTCAAGGGTAAATGCTGGGGGGGGAGGGGATCCACTGTATGAAGCTATATAGGTATGTGCCGCCCCATGGGTTATGGTTTTTGAACCGTTTTGGTCAGAAAATGGTTAGGAATTTTACCCATCTTGTTATGAAAGTCAGTGTAAATGGTAAGCACCCCTAGTTTCATTCAATTGTTTTTGTAGGTTGCAGTTAACCTGACATTTGCGCCATACTTGAGCTTTACTCATTTAAGAGCTGTGAGTCCGCTGGCAGCATAGCTCAGTTCAGCGGTGGTTTTGTTTACTTTGGTTCTGCCATGTTTGAGTAGAGAAAAGTCTCCCTACATTTAGCTACGTCAGTGTAGCCCTGATACAGGGATAAAATGGGCGGCATTAATCCCTGAGGGTACTTCTTGACATTTTCGGTGGGGTGTGACATACATGAGAGGGGTCTTCCAAACCCTGACCCTATTTCAGACCCAAATGTGTAATTTCCCAATAACTGTTTCCAGACTTCCTCTTAAAATCCATACCCATTTTCAAGCCATCCGGTTGGAAAATCCATCCATAAACAACAAATGATTTAACTTGACCTCACGAAAGAAAGAGAAGTTTCAAAGTGTAGCCATATCAGCTGGAGACTTGAAGGAATAGAAAGCATGCATCACCTCAACCAGCAGCCCATAATTTCTGAACCTTTCCAAATGGAATGACCCGAACCATTTGGTTTTCCAACCAAAATTTTCGGTTTCTCTGTGTAAACGGTATGCACCCTAGCTTTACTCAAACATGTCAAAACCAAAGCAAACAAAAATAACCATGAGTAGTAATAGTACGACTTGACATGCACAGGATTCCTAATTCTCTACTAATGCATCGCATTGTTTACCGATAAAAGAAGGCCAAAAGTTCTCCTTCTGTTGCTTAGGTAAGTTTACAAACTTTAATTCTCTAGCTTAAAGTTAACTACTTTAACAAACAATAGGGGAGTGTTAACTAATATCGGAATGCGTAAAACTTGCGCAAGTTAAAATTCACTGAATTATAGTCAACTACACAGGAATTCTTCGTTTCCATCTTTGCTGCACTACACTTTGCTTACAGTTCTTACCATTTCCCTGCTTTCAATCCATGATATTCTTTAGAAAACAGCTACAGAAACCTGCTATCTCGGAAGCATTGTAAGAAATGGATCCCTGGCCAGGGGTTGAAATCCCGGCGAAATTGACAAGTCGAATCAATGTCGACTGACACAAATGAAAGAAAATATAAGAAATTATGAAATATGTTTGGTTTAGTTCGTCACTAGTATAAGACAAAGAGAGAATGTGAGTTCCCGACGGGATCTCTTTTCCCTGCGAAGGCTTTTATTACACAGTCAGATGGAATAGAACGAACAGCAGGAACAGTGGAGGAGAGGACACGAGCGAGTCGTCTCCTCCGCGCCCCCGTTTTTCATTCCCGTTTTCTCCTCCGTTTCCCACGTTGTCCGGTCTCCGTTCCCCCACTGGATGAGTCTCTGTGAAGGAGACAGGGACGGAACTAAGAAATTATAAGACAAAAAGCTGGCGTATCTACGAGAAATGCCTTGAAATTTGCATTAATCAATCGCCTTCCGAACAATCGGGCTCACGAGTTTTGTACCTATCAAAACAACCTTGCCATTTCCACTATTGTAAAGCAAAGCGAACACTTCAAACATTAGTTCTCTCTCAATTCACGATCCATGATACTGTTTATCAGTATCATGAATCGTGATAAGATACCTTAAGTATTGCTTGAATCTTGGAATGGAAAAAAGGAAATAATTGCTGAAGCGAAGGTAAGAAAGACAACATTTACCTGTTTCGCCCTCTAAACCGTATTCAAATCAGGCGGAGTCACCTACCCTCCCCACCCCCCCCCCCCAACCCCACTTCCTCTTTAACTCCGAGAATATTAAACCTATAACAATCAAACTGAGAGAAAATAGTGACGTCACATAACCTGGGGACTACGTTTCTGACTCTATGCGATGGTAACCTTGGTTACCCCACCTTGCATTTCTTGGTTTTCCCATAACTTCAAAAACAATTGGCCGAAAAGTGATCAAACATTAAAAGAAAGGTAAAAGGATCTAAGACTGTAAAAGCCAAGGCTCCTCTTTACGATTTCTATGTTTCATGTCAAAGGTGACTGTCTGCTGGACTTGCTATCCAACCCAGGAAAGGCGGCTGTTAAAGGATTGTATCACTCTTGAACAGACCGCTTTACGCTGTCAATATTTGTATACGAGTCAACAATACCAGAACTTGTGTCACTGACTGCAAAGAAACCACGGCAAGATGATGAAAAAGTAAGTGCTCCTAGCGAAACTCATGAAATTCATGATTTGCTTTATTCACCAGCCAAGCCGCTATGATACGAGTTTGCTTTTTATATATTAACTCCCAGTCGCCGTGATAGCTCACATGGTCAGAGCATTGTATCACTACTGCAAGGCCCATTGAAGCCTGAATAGTTTTTCGGGCTTGTTCTGTAAACTGTCAGGCTACTTAAGATCAGGCTTTCGCACCAAAAATTGCTCAATTTTCGTAGACAGCTGCAGGGTCCCGAACAAACAAGCGAAATGCTCTCCAAATTAAAAAACCTTACCATTTATTCTTAGAATGGGTCACAGCCGAGCCGTATATGAGGTCAACATAACCGCTCAGCCGGCCCCTGGACCGAGTCACGCGGACGATACGAAAGTGAGGCGACACGAAGAAACACCTGTTCCTGCAACAATCCCGGTACTGATTCAGTCGCCTTTTTCAAAATATTCTTCCATTTATTTTTAATCATTTTCTATTTCACTTTGAACGATTGTACCTGTGATTATTGCCTCCAGTCTCACTGAATTTGTCTTGTCTACTTTGTAAGTCCGCAATCCACGCCCTCCCCACCCCCCAATCCCCTCCGAAAACAATTTATTTATGGGTACCCTCACTGCCGAGTCAGTTTATGATGTATGCTATCATTTATCGCAGAATCCACGAAAAGAAGAACACAACAAGTTTAAATTCACCAAGTTCCCGGTGCGAAAACAAGACAATGCCAAAGAAACAAGACAATCTCCTGCCACTACTGATGTTATGAAATGAAAAAGCCATTAATTATACAGTTGCCTACGAACATGTTGCTTAGTTACGAGTTTCTTTACTGTTTTCTTTCTTTCTTTGTTTATTTCTTTCTTTCTCTCTTTCCTGTTCAGTTCTTTCTTTTTTCCTAGTGAATGTGCACAAAATCAAATACTCCGAGAAAGAAACGAGCACAAAAACTGGTAGGGTAAGGAGACTGGTAAACTGCAAAGCAGTCCGCATTTTTGCTCGAGTTGTTCCAGCGTGTGAACTCGCGCGCTCTCAGAACAAACAAAAAGTCTCAGCACAGGTAGCCCAAGCTCCAAAGGGAGCCGTCAACATGACATTGCGTAACAGCGTTATATTTATAAGAGTTTGTATGGGAATATGACGATCGTACAAGATAGTTCGAAATAGGGGAATGAGATCTAATAAAATCGACTTACCTGCCCTCTTCTGTGTATAACTTGTGTTTCTACGGCATTCGGAGGCGTTTCAAAGCGATTCCAGTGGGTTTTACGTTCTCTGTTTTCCTCTCCATATATAATTATTTATTAAAAGCTGAACTAGGTATATTGGATTTCTAGCATTTTGATTGGCTGAACGGGGCTAGGCTATCAGCTCATATACCTGCTGCGACAAATATGGTCAATGAACACTCAACAACAAAGTGAGCTGAAAGTTTTTTCCTCGCGAGCAACCCGGCGATAAAAATGGACGAGAAAAATTACTTGACAGCGAATTTAAATTAAGCAGAAATGCCAACATCGTCACCAAAAAGCATCACCAACAGCTTCGTCTAACACAAGTCAAAATTGTTTGAAGAAACTGTGCAGAAATAGAAATTTAAGCATTAAGCGTCGTGTTTACAATTAATTTCTTTCATCGATCGTCGCGTCGATCATTGAAATTAAACACGGTAGGTTTTATCAGGAAAGCTTTCCACTTCAAAATATCAAGACAAGACATAAAATAAAACACAGTGAAATGGGGCAGGAGCATTTAATAAAAACTATCACACATTCATGGCGAGTCGGTGCGAAAATCATGAAGCAGTCTAAACAAGTACCAAAAAAATACAGCGGCAAACGACCAAGAAGGAAGGAAGGGCGAGATTTTTTTCGCCTTTAACACGCAAAATTGACACTGGTTTACCTGCACTCGTTGTAGCTCTGTGTTCCAACAGTTCCAAATGCTCAGATAGAAATCGGATGCCATGTAAGCGGAGTTGAATCGCTTTTCCAGTTGTTTGAATGTTGTTTTTAAGCTTACCATTCCGTCCGCAACCTCTAAACCGAGAACAACTGCATTTTGCACTTTGCATTTAACAAACTATGATGGTGACTTCTAATGTTCCTCACTACAGTAATCTTGCTTCTGAGCTCCATGGAAATTACCTCTTCAAGTTCAAATTTGTTCTGTCTTCAGTTTGATGAAACACGCACATGATGGCTCCGTTGTGTGAACAGATTACAAACTTGTTCAGTTTCAACTCCAGCAGCTAATATGGTGAAATTGTACAGCTTCAATCCGCTTTGAACGATGATAACAACAATGTTTCAGGAAAAATCAAACATGTACCATATTTCAAAGCCAATAATTAGAAGATTTCTTTCCAAAACTTGTGCTATTTACTTTGTTCACTTTCGAGCAGTTTTCATTGATTCATTCAGCTTTGCAATGAAACGCTGCAACACTTCGCAAGGTTTTGGCGCCTTTTTCGTTCAGTCATGTGAGCGATTCTTGTTCCGTTTAAATTCCTTTTCTCATTTTTCCCTTTCTTTCTTGACTTTTTTCTTAATAGTGGTTAAGTTTTTAATAAAACAATTATTCTACTCGGGCTTGCTGGATATCAAATGATTATAACCAACTCGGCGCTACGCGCCTCGTTGGTTATCTATCATTCGATATCCAGCGCGCCCTCGTAGAATAATTGTTAAATATATGGAGAGGAAAACAGAGAACGTAAAACCCACTGGAATCGCTTTGAAACGCCTCCGAATGCCGTAGAAACACAAGTTATACACAGAAGAGGGCAGGTAAGTCGATTTTATTAGATCTCTTTCCCCTATTCCGAACTATTTTGTACGATCGTCATATTCCCATACAAACTCTTATAAATATAACGCTGTTACGCAATGTCATGTTGACGGCTCCCTTTGGAGCTTGGGCTACCTGTGGTCTCAGCGAGTGTAAACGTACGAGACAGAGCCTGGAGAAGATATTTCAAGTTTTCGACGCTAGGGACCTCGCGAGTCTCACTTCAAACGTCGCCTCATAAGTTTTAAGAAGGAGAAAGGGACTGTTTTGCAGTCTACGAAATTGGACAATTACAGAAAAAAAACGAGGGTGGAAGGGCAAAAAATTTTCTTTTTTCCTTCTCTAGCCTTTTTTCCCGTTGATTTTCTGTGTGATTTTGTGTGTGCGTGTTCCGATTTTTTCTTTTCCACAAAGGAAAAAGAACTGTCGTCGCTTCCGCATGCCTTGCTTGCTTAAGATTTCACTAATAAGTCAATCTTGTGCATTCTTCAGTCGTTTTCCTAAAACTAGAAAAAGGATTGCGAAAATAAGGACTCAGTGGTTGAAGCTTAAGTTTAATCTTTCGTCATTTTCCTGATAAAATGGCAGCGCTAGAAGGAATGAGTAATTGCTGCAAGTGGCTGTTGTTTTCGCATTGCCACAAGGGGCCGATTACATGGCAAATTTCAGCCCGGACTGAAAATTCAGCCCGGTTAGCCGGGCTGAGATTTCAGGTCGGCTTGCTGAACAAGTCTTTTTAAAAAGACGTTTGCGATTACATGAAGAGAGTTTCAGCCCGGTCAAACGGACTGAAAAACCTTATGTAATCGCATTCAAATTTCAGGCCGGGCTGAAATATGAACTTAGGCAAGCGCACCGCTTGAGTTGTGAAGGTAAAACGCTTGCCTACAAACGTTTCCCGCCCAGTTTTCAGCATTGTGCCCGGGCTAAAATTCACCATGTAATCGCAAGAAAATTTTTCAGCCCGGTGGGCAGACCGAAATTTAAGCCCGGGCTGAAATTCGCCATGTAATCGGCCCCTCAGTTTAATTGTATATTGGTGTCACAGCACAAAGAAGTGCGAAAGTGGAATAAATTACATAGCGACACGCTTGACCAGTGCTAACGTGTGTTGTTGCCAGTATTAGCTGGCAAGTTCAACGGGAATTTTGACCATTTCAACTCGCTCAAGTCGAATTCGTTTTGGCAAGAAAGTTGGCTTGAAAAGCAGGATATGCGGAGTCCATTTTAACGAAACATTTAAGTTAGTTAAGAAGACAACACAAGTAAGAACGAAGACGACGAAAAGGAATATCTTAAGCCTTACGCTGTCATATAAATAATTCTCGTAGCGGAAAGCAAGCATGTGAACGAACTCAAAACAACAGCATTTCAAGTTCAGTTAACTGAAATACTTGTGGATACTTGGCGCTTTCCGTCTTGGCCTTATCTGACCGACTTTTGTTCTTTCGGAGTTTAGCAAAGGATTCTCCTCTTATATCATTGCATATTGATATTTTCAACCAATGGCATCCTTCAAGAACCATTTTCTTTTGAGGTATTTGGTCGTCTTCACGTTGACAGGTAAGCAAATTTCCCCCCTTAAAAGTACTTTAAAAAGAAGTTGAATAAAGCAAGGATAGATTTGACAAAGAAAACAAACTGTACAGAAACCATACAGGAAATGTTTTCTCAAGTCAAGCAAACTCAACTTTTAGTATTCATACTGCTTTTTAATATCACCTCATTTGTTTAGTTTATTGTTGTTTAACGACTATTTGTGTAAATGCTCGATTATTAAAATGACTTAAATAAAAGATCCGACCAGCATGTTATAGAACACGATTCTTTATACGTGGCTTAAAAACGTGGTATATAATAAGATACGATGAGTTGAGAAGACCTGAAACGATCGTGAGTAATAAAAAATTCAGAGAACTTAAAAAAAACGAACGATCAACATAACTTTCTGAGGGTCATTGTTGCATTAACAATCAAGGTATTTTTTGACGTCAGAGATATCCTGCAGACCTAGATTTATAGCTTATAAACACAGATAAACATAGCATTGTTACTATGATGATAACGTCTGGAATGTTCACTCAGTCGATAGTTTTAATTTAATTGCTGAGCTTTTGTCATAATTAAACTCTGCAATTTTTAATCCCGATGTAATTGAGATTACATCTCAGAAAGAAGTATGCTTGATATTCATTGAAAAAGAGTGAATTGATATTGATAAGGTGGTTTGATATTCAAGGTTGCGAGGCGCAGTGCTATATTGCACGCAATGTCACAGAAAGATAGTCAATCCCTGTAATCTTTCATGGAAGAGTAAAGGGTGGTCGGGGGGAAGTGAAACATGAAAATCTGGACTCATCAAATGAGTTGATAAGGTAAATTGACCACCGTAAAAAATTTCAACAGCTAACGTTTCCAGCTTTAGTCCTTCGTCAGGGCGAAAGGATTCGCTAAAATTTGGCCGGGAACAAATCAGCGAAGGAAAGTCAAGGGGGGTCACTTTCTCCGCTGACCTTTTTGCAGCCTCGCGGATCTCTTGACTGCGTTTTCAATACGTTGCAGCAGTTTTCTTGTTGGTCTGTCTCGTTTAACCACTTCTCATGTTGTTCATGATTAACAGTTATTACATCCATGCACTCTTGTCGTGCCTGCTTTTTTTGCCAAATAGGTTAGCTTGATTAGCATGTTTGACAGAATTGCTGTTCAACATTTTTTCGAGTGTTTTGGATCTTAATGCCCGTCGTGTTTTATGACAAATGTTTTCCATGGTTGTATTTTCTCTATCAGTTTTATGACATAGAATTTAGGCTAAGGCGAAAACGAGTTTCGGCAAAGTATTTTTTCTTCTACCTGTGTTTTCTTATTTTCTTTTTTTTTTTCAAATCCCTTGTCTACATTCTTACACATTTTACCAAAAATGTGTACATAATAGAGTTATCAGTCAAAAACACTTTCTTTCATTGGCGTTTCAGTCGCGTCTCGCGGAATACACCTCGAAAGCACCTCGAACGCATCTCAAACGCATCTTGAATGCACCTGCTTTTTAAAACGCACCTGAATTATAAAACTAATTAAAGAACGGTTTTTTAACAGTAACTTAATCTGGCAATGTCTCTTTCTGACTACAGTAAAACTGTTACTACATTGTAACACAATTACAATATTGCTTATACATTTTAAGAGCAAAATTTGGCCGTTTTGAAGCAGCGACGATAAGTTCTTCCAGACAACAAATATCATAGCGATAAAGGGATGGATGTGGATTTGTATTGGAAGTTGTTTCTATATTTAATTGATGCAATGTTCAATTTTTAAGAATTCTTCTTGCAAAACGCTCTGTTATGAAGTTTGATAGGAGCACGTAACGGAGTTTGAACATTTTAATGTTTTGATGCCTCATCTATTCATACGATAAAATCTCAGTTGTTTATTTTTGTCTGAAATTTGAACGTTTATAAAAAGTGGACAACTCCTGGATTATGATAAAAGTTTATATCATCAAAAGAAGAAATATTCATTTCCACCATTTACTTGGTCAATTTCTCTACAACTAATATGTTTTACAATTATTCTGTGAGCGCGAGTAGGATATCGGGAGATAAACAATCAACGAGGCGCTTTTCGCCGAGCGGGCTATAATTACCTCACAATTAACAAGCGCAAAGGAAATAATTGTTTTATTAAATACCAACTTCGATAACCATTTTTGTTTATTTTTTCATGTTTTTAGAGCAAAAACTCTTCAACATCACGACACTTGACATGGCGTCCTTCCTTGTCTTCCTTTTAAGGCAGGAAGCAGGGTTATTCGCTAATAATTTGCCTACGATGTACAGCCTTGTCCCGGGGGTACTTCCCGACGATTTGGTTGGGGGTGTGCGGCGCGCTTCTGGAAACCCTTACCCTGTTTCAGACCAAAACATGTGATTTTCACTACCCTATTCCAGACCTGACCCAAAATTTGATACCCTATTTCAGGGCAGATGCTAACCCTATTTCGTTTGCGTAAACATTTGATAAGGGCTTCAAATTCCCAACGTTAATCAAACCTCAGTTCTAAGGAGAAGAAATTTAATAAAAAGATAGCATTTTGTAATACGCATACCAGATTCCACATCAGAGTGCACAAACCTTACCCTATTTCAGACCAAAAAGGCTCAAAAACCGTACCCTTTGGCGCTGCACTTACCTATATAGCTTAAATAAGGGATTACCTCCCTGGGGGTCTTGTACACTGCAGTACTGAGCCCGTTAGACCAAGTGATTACTCAAATCGGGAGCTGTCAAAATAATAATGTCACTTATTCTCCTTCTTTTTAGGATTAGCAAGTGGCGATGTAGTGGATGACTTGTTTGATAATGACGACAATCTTCGTAAGTAGCTTTAAAGACAACTGGGTCTATACGCTCCTTCATCTACTAGATTCGCCTAATAGCCCTTTTCACAGTTACCATTTGTCATTTGCATGACAATGTAATTGAACGTGGATGTGAGGCAATTTCGGGCTAAAAGTGCAAAATTGCCCGAAATTGCCTCACATCCACGTTCAAATACATTGTCATGCAAATGACAAAAGGTAACTGTGAAAAGGGCTATTGTACACTTATCACGTGACTGCAAACCACTACGAGTTTACGAAACTGCGACGGTAACGCCATGTAAAACGTCTTTAATAAAACAAATTCATGTTACCTTAAGCTTTTCCGCAATTTATTCTTCTTTTGCAATTGGTTGAATGTGGTCAAACTATCCACGAACTGAATTCGTAGCGACGGTTAGAGTTCAAAGACAGATAGGTAGAGAAAACTTCACCGCCATGTGTTCAAGTTTTCCATGTAGTGTCGGGGTTTCGTAAACTCGCTATGGTTGAACTGCACGGCAGCAATTTAATATTGCTTGTACGGGCAATCTGATTAACTGAAAATGTTCACGAAATTTTAATCTATATTTTACTATGTAAATGGGAATTTTGTTTTAGGATACAGTGCAAATATGTCAATAAAATATATATATATATACCCAGATTCGTTTTAATTTTCACTCTGGAAAGGATGCAACTGTACATGTAAGAGAGAATTCCCTACACAGTGCGATCGTCAAAATATTTAACATGTTGTTAATTCCGGCGCAGTGTATCTCAATGTACCGTAGGATTCAGCTCGGAATTCAGTCAAATAATGTAACGAGATTCTTGATTGTTGAACCGTAATTATTATAACCTGTACAAGTAGCTAGCCATTCTAGACACAGAATTTTTTCACGCCGGGCCAGCAGAGGGCACGAAGCTGCACGCTCGGAAAAACTTTTGCGTCTTTTATCCGATAGAGCTCAAACTTTACACAATGATAGAACTTTTTATTCCAAACAATCGTATCGTTTTTGTTTTTTCATTTTAACGGTTTTTGGCGGGAAAATGACGTCACAGTGCTAAAGGCAAATTTTCAATTGTCTCTTATGGCACAAAAAGTATATGATTCTGAAAGAACTCATTGAGATAAAGTGAAATGCGAAGAAATTATTGAAAAAGCTCGATCCGTCTTGAAGATATAAAGTTCGGAAGTTTGAATTTTCCGCCATTTTGTTACTATTTTTAGAACATTTATAAAATTCAGATCTTTATATCTTCAAGACGGATCGAGCTTTTTCAATAATTTCTTCGCATTTCACTTTATCTCAATGAGTTCTTTCAGAATCATATACTTTTTGTGCCATAAGAGACAATTGAAAATTTGCCTTTAGCACTGTGACGTCATTTTCCCGCCAAAAACCGTTAAAATGAAAAAACAAAAACGATACGATTGTTTGGAATAAAAAGTTCTATCATTGTGCAAAGTTTGAGCTCTATCGGATAAAAGACGCAAAAGTTTTTCCGAGCGTGCAGCTTCGTGCCCTCTGCTGGCCCGGCGTGTTTCTGCCCAACTATTAAAGGCACCGTTCTAGGCATTGATTAACAGATTACATTACAGTGTCCACCAAATCACTGACGCTATTCCGATTCATGCCAAGCTCAAAAATATATCCTACGTTGTATAAAATGCCATTAAGGACGGTGCCTCGTAATAGAGATGTATTTTTGCAAACGTTATGACTATGGGGAAAAAGTAGATCTTAGCAAGGGTTATTGGAATCCAAATAGAAAAATGGGGGTAACCACGCATTTTTCAGAGATAATTAAGCAACCATAATTCTTAAATTGCGTTAAAACACAAAGAATGTATGGCAATTTCTTTCCAAATTTAAGCTCAACTATCTCTGAAAAATGCGTGATTACCCCCAATTTTCTTTTTGGATTCTGATAGCCCTTGCTAAGATCTGCTTTTTCCACATAGTCATAAACGGCACAAAAATATTGTTGCATTAGTGGGCAAATTCGTTAAGAAACCCGAATATCCTAAGATGGGCAGTAAGTATGCGCAGTAACAAAAGGAGGCATCACTATTGTGTCGCTACATCAAGTGAAAAAAGATAGTCAGTCAGTGGATATTGTCTAATGCGCTTTCTTCTCTCCCCAGTCCTCTATCTGGCCATAGGATTTCTCTGTTTCTCTGTGTTGTTCCTGTTTCTTGTAATATTGATGATCACGGTTGTCACCATCAGAGTGCAAAAGTTAATGAAGTAAGTGATGACTTATGAAAGAAAATTACCGTGTGGCACTAAATTTCTGCAGGTTCTAATTTTTGCGATTTTTGCGGTTTTTTCCTCGATCCGCAGAAAAAAGTTCCCGCGAAAAGAATTTTCTCCGCAAAAAATAACTCCACTGTCGAAAAAATTCGGAAATAAAACGATGAAATTGCAGTCGGTACACTTTTTACTATTAAAATCTCCAACGTGTTATACGTCTGCATCTTTTTCACATGCATTCGATTGTTTCTACTCAAACGACGAGAATGTTATAATTCCAAATAGAAGACGACTTCCTGAAAATCGCAAAAATTCATTCCCAGTAAGATTAACAAGTTTTTCCCAATCGCAAAAATTAGTTCCCGCAAAACACAAAAAATCGCCCATTGGCAAAATTAAACTCCCGCAAAAATTTAGTGCTACATGGTAGTCAAAAATATAAAGTATACATAGGTTAACACGTTAATTAAGTATTATTCAGAGTGGCTCACCCGGGCGACGCTCAACTCCACGTTCTGCAGTCTCTCACGCGGCCGTTTCTAGTGTCGTCACACAACGCTCCCTTTTGCGTGGCGACAATAAAAACGGCCGTGTGAGACTACAGTTTCTGCGGCATAAGACAACTATTGCTACTCACCCTGACTGGGATGCTAGTTCATCACAAAGTGGCAAGCATTAATTGGTTGTTGCGTCTCCTTAACTGTTCCGTTTATACTTCCAGCCGGTAGAGATTGACAGAGAGATAGGTAGTGTAGTGTCTTGTCGGTAGCAGCAATCCGGCTTTATTCACGTCAGTTGCACGTATCTCCCTTCAGGTTCTGATTGTTTTATTTTTCTGTTTATGTCTGTTGTGAATGGACAAAGCAATAACTTTGCTGAAAAATTAGACCCCTCGTTCTCTGATTTTTCTCTCTCAGAATTCTTGAAAAAAGAGTTTTCTTTATCGTGGTCCTAAATTATGGAAAGCTAATTCCAACCAACCTAAAGGACGGTGCCTCCTTTTGTTACTGCGCATACATTCTGTGCATCTCGCGATATTCGGGAATTTTGCCCACTAATGCATTTTCATTTCCATTCACTCTGTCCTTGTTTATTTATATGACCTCCCTGCCGTCTATTACCCACTATGAGTAGGCAAAAGGCAAGACAGGGCAATATTCAACTAATTAAAATACATTCTTTGCTTCCAGGCAGAGACAATATCCTCACAGAGACAGTGAAACAGTGATAGCAAACCCACAAGTCATACCGCTGTCTGAACGAAGGTTGACCGACCCTACAAAATGGAACCATTACACGCCAGAGATAAGGAATGGCAAGGAAACAAACAGCGCCACTAATGTCGATTACCTGGATTATATGGACATGATCATCATGGATGCCAACAAAGTGAGCTTGCCTCGTGCCCGGCTGGATAGTGGAGAAAAGACAGTTTAGATGAAAGGCGCGAACTTCAAAGACGAGAAATTCAAATTCAAAGAAAAGCGCGGTTTTTGTGCATTTTTTGTTTTGTTTTGTTTTGTTTTGTTTTGTTGTTATTATTTTGAAGGGTGGGTTGATATCGATATTGATAACGATACCAAGTACTCGATATAATGGATACTGTAGTATGACAGAAAAATATCAATACATATGTACTCGCGAGCAGTATCGGTGATTCGATATCACTCGATATTCATTACGTTACTACTTAGAAGAAAAAGTTGGGTGTGGCTGGGTGCATATTTCAGCTTCCTCACTAGCTTTCTTCAAGAAAAGTTTTGATCCCATGAAGCGGAATCCCCTTCAGCACAAACATTAGTTGTGTTTTTGTAAAGCATCAATGTTTTAACTTTTTATGCCCCTATTATAGGGAGCTTTCAATCGCGCTTTACATTATAGTCCAGTACCTCTCCGCCCTTAAGCATTCTCGACTCGTTGGCAGTCTGGAGCCTTCCGTGATTGATGAAGGCACAATATAAATCGTGAACGATACCGATTTCAAAAACTGGTATCTAACAACCCTAACGTTCCGATATGTTTGCAATTGTCTTGTGATCGATAAATAACTCTGACTGGCCATAGCGGTCTTTTTTACTCTTTATGATTTGCTGATAAACTATTTAAATAAAAGAACAAGTATAAACGCCAAATACCTTCAAGTTCAGAAAGAGACGCGTGTTTCGTAAATCTCAAAACTAGTTGTAAAAAATCGCGCTCAGTCATTTCACCTTGAAAGAGTGAGTTATGTTCCCGTCCTGCCGGGAATGGGCTCAGTCTAAAGCATTTTTATTTTATGACCAATTTAACTGTATTTATGTCAAATAAAGAAGCATGATTTTGGCAATTAACAATCATTTACTTTGTCTGCGATCAGTGTTCAGTTTGAATTCAGAACTAAGATGATCGAAATTAACTGGAAAGCCATGATTATAACTAACACATTGACTTTTACCTGTATGAAATTAAAAGAAGAAACTGTTCGTTTGCAAATAATGTGTGTACAACCTTTAGAATAAAAAAATAACCGACACCAAATGTTTCGAACCTCATTAGTTCATTGATTTCACTTCTTAGTATGAAAATGCTATCACTTCTCCTTGTAGTTCCTATTCAGATTGTAAATTAACGTCTCTCTTCCTCTTCCTCTTTAAAACACCTGGGGCGTTTACTGCTTCTCACAGAACGTTCATTACTTAATCTATTCCCGCCCTATTCCCCGGATGGTGATGATGATGATGATGAGCACTGCGAACGGCTTATCAGAGTCACGGTATAAGAAGACCGGCTGAAATATCTGGCATTATTATTCTGATCCCTCAGAGCCGGGGGCAAAAAATTAAAATACCCCAAACAATACCGACAGGTTGAAACAGAACTACACCCCAAAAAGTTATCATTTCCTTTATATATCCGAAACCTGCACAGCAACAACAACAACAACAAGTTTTATTTACGCAACCATTCCTACAGTATCACAGTTAAGCTTTATCTTTAACAAAAATAATACCTGCCTGAACTTTATTAGATATTACTAGCCAAAACATAATAACTGACGCTGTTACGTGCAGCGTGCAAATTGGTTCGTGTAGCCCTAGTTTTTTAGCACTCACATGCTTGTGCGCTTATCTGGGATTCAATCTTAACAAAACAATCAAGACGAACTGTTCTACACTTTCACGTGATCTATAAACGATCATTAACGGAGAAAACGTTCAAATTAAAAGCGGCAACATGAAAGTAAGTGGAATTGAATATTTTCGAGGTGCCGTTGGATTATCGTTTCTACGCGGTGGGGAAAAAACTTCAACGTCAAGTAACGTGACGTTTTTGCTTCAAAATAACATGAAGGTTCTTACAAGGTTAATTTTAGACCTTCTCGTGTAAACAATAGAGTTTAAACGTCTGACGTCATCCTATACAAAGCATGGTTTCCCGTTCAGAATTAAAGTGAAATGTGAAGATCTCTGTAAATTAGATCTTTCCTTTCCGTTTTCGCAATGACTGAGCTTAAACTGAAAGTAATCAGACACTAAAGAATTTTAGAACCATCTCGTCCTTTTGTGCTCACTAATTGCTACGTGGAGCCTTTGGTTTCGATGTACCCTTTCCTTGTATACATTCCGATTTTATTTTTTATCTCTTATTCGTGCTTGATTGAACTCTAATCAGATTTGATTAATAATCATATCATAACTGCATTGGACCTGATCAGAGATTCAAAGTAACAATCGTGCATGGCAGACGTTACAGTCTTGGAATGTATGAATGAGAACCACTTTTTATATTCTTATAATAGAAAAAAAAAAGAAATCTTGTATCCTTGTAACACATCAATGTGAATTCCAACTTCCTAATAATAATAATAATAATTTCCCCTCAACGCTTGATGTGCCCTTCCCTAAAGACTTGAAGTTTGTTGAGAGTCGTTTGATCGATCTGTCCTTTTGAACAATAGACTCCAGAGAAATAACAGACGCCCCTACGTTCTCTGAGGGTCCTGAAGGGGGGGTACGAATCCCATTTCCCAGCCCAATTTTTTCCCAAATCCCACTTCCCAGTATTCAAATCCCACTCCCATTAGCAGAATTCAGAAAAAATCCCAGTGTCATACATACCAGCTCTTTTCTCTTAGTATCCGCAAAATTACGGCTTCTAAATACGACCCAACAAAGGCCCAAAAATTCACGAGGATTTGCGAAGATGTTCTGAAGACGATAGGATCCTTTTAGACTGGTAAAACGTGCAAGTAGGGAAGTTATAGTGATTATTTAGGTAACAAGTTCATGCCACTTCACATTCCTGTCATTCCTACCCGCAGGAAATCTGTCATTCGACTTGTAAGTGTTCTTTTTCTTCCAAGCCTGGTCGGACGGATCATTCTCAGTGTTGTTTCAAGAGCACTGTCTACCTCTTCTTTGGAGTTACTGTCACTGTCACTAGCACTAAAGCTGTCTACCTGTTCGTTGTTAGGAGACTTTGGTGGTAAACTGACATCCTCATTTGAATTAGGTGGCTCATCACTTTCGCTTGGAACTCTTTCTACAGCTTTCAGTGAACTTAAATTGACTGGTTTCAGGACCGTTTCAGTTTCATATAAGTTCAGAGGCAAAGTGCCCGCCCTGTCCATTGTGTTATCTCGTCTTACATTTCGTTGTCTGACGGATTTACCATGCATTTTAGCCCACGCCCTCATTTCAGCTTTCTCGTTTCGGTTATCTCCTGTGAGGTTGACTTTGGAATTTTGATGCGAGGTAAGGAAACTGTATGTGATGTTGGCACTTTGTAGTATGCGAGAATTTGGATGTGTGTAGTACGCTGCTGCCCACTTAGAAACCCTTTTCACTGCTTCTTCAACTGATGTGCCAAACATGACAGCATATTCGTACAATGTAAAAGTCTCTCTCTTAAAATGTGTTACGGCATGCTGATTTTCAACGTGAAGGGTTAAGAGCGACTCCATGTTTAATCTCATTTTGTAGCCGGGAAATAGTGACAAGTCTTGAATGTTGGCTTTGATGGAGCTGAGAGACTTCTTCAGAAGCTCGAGGGAGTCGAAGTCGATGTAAAACACTTCGACAGCAAAATCTGCAAATCCTCTTCGTCTACTCGATTCCTCTATGCCACACATTCCACGAATATTCCTCTCCATCTGGGTCGTTGAACAATCCAATGATAATTCCAGTTTACAGTTCTCGGTGTGTATGACACCATTTTGAGTAGAAAAGTACTTAACTTCCACGACAACACAGGGTGGTAAAGGGGGGTCCCGATCACGAATCACGAGCCTATTTTCGTTCAAATCACGAATCACGTGTGTTTTTTGAAACATTTCACGAATCACGTACTTAACAAACACCATTGCAAAAACATAATCCCTAATTGACTAATTACTTGCTTTGCGTTTGGTTTTCAATACACAGACAGTTTTTTAGCGGAGCTTCGAGTATGGAAAAAGGGCCTCAAGCGCATAAAATGAGCCAAGAGAACGCTTTCTTCAACAAAATCAGTCTTAAAAGTGTCCTTTAAGAAACGCAAACGAAGTGTCTCTCCTAAGCTGAATGTCGTAGACATTTTAGTTTATTGAACTGTTCTTACCTTCATTGGTAGGACGACAATGCTCTATTTGACAACCTCGTTCGTTTCTCCTTCTCTCCTAGGCTGTTCATTGAATTCAGAATTCCTATCAATAAAATTTGGAAACTCGTGTTTCCACGCCCCCTGGATTCGTAAAGAATAGGTCTCCATCCCGCTAACGCTGGCAATTTTACTACACGGGCAATGGTAATGCCGACGTTTTTCCTTAAACCTTTGCTAAATGCAATGTCAGTGAGACCCGTAAACTGAATTAAATGCTGCTTGAAATTGTGGAACTTCTTCATGATCCCTTTCGGATAGCGGAATATTAAACGTGGGTGGCTGGAGGTTTGTCCAGACTCCTTGTCACGAAGAATGACACTAGAACTCTGTATTAGCTATAGCGTTGTCGCACTCGACATGCTGGGCTCTGAAGACATGTAGGCACGTTTAGAGTTAACGAGTTAACATTAAGCTAGATATCAGTTAAAATGTATTTGATTGACTTGTCACATGTTACAGAAATGAATCAACAACATTCATCACGTTTATTTACATATTGATTGTTTTACCGGCTCACTGTTGTAAATTGATTTATTAGTAACTAAGTTAGTTTCGGTTTTCACGAATATTTTCTGCCGGAATCACGATTCACGGTCTTTAAAATATGGAGATCACGCATCACGCTAGACTGCAAATTCACGGATCACGGCAATATTTGAGCTGCTTTCAAGTGTAACGCGCTAATTTTTGCCCAAATCACGCGTCACACACACCCTGACAACAGTGCGAGTATTGCACGAGAGCGCCGTTTCTTCCGCCATGTTGTGTTTGTATCAGAGAAATACGCATTCCCTGTAGACTTTTGGCTTTACACGCACCGCTGTACACAAATATCGTTGACCGCAATCGAGACCATTCGGGGGGAAATAAAACATGATGGCTAAACATGCTAAAAATTTGACACGAATAAGATGCTTGAACAATTTTTTAACGTCTCAACCCCAGGAAATAAGTGATGTCTTGACTGGTCATGGTTCAAAATATTTATCCCCTTCCCATTTTTGACATTTTTTCTCCCATTCCCAGCGACCAAATCCCAGTCCCAGTGACCTAAATCCCATTTTCCCAGAACAAAAACAGGCCAATCCCAGTTCCCATTTTACCCCTTCAGGACCCTCTTCTCTGATAAACTGGCCTACCTGATGTCTTCGGCAAGAGCATTTCTAAGAGGAGAACATTTCGACAAGAGCTGTTCTGTATTCTACAATTCTTGCAGGATAAATTGCTATATTTATTACTGAATTTGCATACTGGAGGAGCTTGATGATGTACACTGTCGCTGGTGAAACGTCTCGACACGAAATGCAAAGGTTAAAGACCAAAAATAAAATTTGCATTGGCAGCCACGTCACAAGAAATGCTCCTGTTATCAACGATATCGTCTTTGTTAGCTTTAAATCTCTTGCTTCTTGAACTTGCCGGAGACGTATTCGAGAGCTTTCTTTCCTCCAAAGAACAAAGTGGGCGGAGCAAGTCACTACAATAGGTGTCGACAAGTAAACAAACAGTAGGCTAATAAACGCAATAGGCTGTATGAAGACGTGCTGTAAAACAATTTCCGTCGATGCTGCAATCAACGCGAGGATCCATGGGATACCTATGGCAAAGGCATATGTTTGAGGGCTTAGTGTCCGGTGACGAAACGGCCAACCAATGGCGTACATACGCTCCAATGATACAACGGCAAGTGTGAAGATGGATGTTAAACCAGTAAACATATCCACCCACTCCCCTATGGCAAGTAGCAACTGGCCTTCATATAAATAATACTGAACTGTCACGTAAAGAGGAATTGACAATAATCCAACCAAAAGATCTGCGGCTGCTAAACTTATCAACAAAAAATGAGGATGTTTGCGGAGTTGCCTCTTACGAAATATTGCAATGGTAACAATGTTCCCAGCGACAGCCATTACCGCCAACACTCCAAAGGACAAGGTCCAGATGATATTCCACTCGTTAAAATCCATTGCGAATTACTTCCCTACATGAAAACAACAAATGTTTGGAAAGATTATGACAGCGAGCATGATGTGCACGTGGCATGGGGAGATGCTAAAATTATTTTCAGTGCTAGAGAAAAGAAATGGTGTCAAAGGAAGTGGAAAGAAGCGTGTCTGATAGAGGAAACAAACAATGCAATTGCAAACAGAGACATACTCCCAGAGGTTTATAAGCTACTGATTACAAAGTGATGGTTCATTGTTATATTTTATTTTAATTTTCCGGCTAAGTTGCAATGTAAATGTATTTAAAAAAACAGATAGTTGTCTCGCTCGCTAGAGAAACACATTTACAATTTGAGATGTAGTGTAGTTTGGGGGCCCTGTGTTCATGTTTTAGAATACTTGGGCAGCAGTGAAACTGTCCGAAGCTAGAGCATCACCGGATATACTTCAGGAGATTAATTTAGTTTATGAAGACCTCCTGTTTCGAGATATGTCTAAAATTTTCAGGTTCTAATATTTATTTTAAAAAAAAGGTTACTCTGGTTTAAAATTTTGTTCAAAAATGTAAAATATAAAAGATAAAATCCCAACGTTTCGGCTTAAACTTTAGCCTTCATCAGGGGGAAGTGATAAGAAAGTTTCACAATGGGCGCGTTGTATATAAAGAAAAATGCAAATTTTGACCTAAAAAGTTTATAAATATTAAGAATCCACCTGGTTACAAATCCATTTTTAAAATTTTCAGTTTCTTTATAGCTTAATAGCTATTTTTTTCTCCGAAAGCAGAGATGTTTAAATTGAATCATGTGATACTATAATATGTTCCAAGCAACTAGCGTTGCTGCCATCACTCTAAAGGACAAGGACCAGAATCCACTGCCTATTTATTATCTTTAACTTTTTTTCTTTCTTTCTTTCTTTCTTTCTTTCTTTCTAAAATTCACTGCCTATTTATTATCTTTCTGCATCAAACGAATTAATGAAGACAAAAATAAGAAGGCAAATTGGAACATTATCTATTCATCACGTTTAAGCCACTTGACGCGAACGATGGAACCTTTTAAAGTTTTTGCTGTGGATCCCGAACTCAAACGTTTTCTCTGATTGGGTTGTATCGAGAATTTTGTCATGATTAGTCCCTAGAAATGCTTGTTTTTGTCCCAGTAAATACGTCATTTGCGTTTTTTGTTTCGATCATCTTTAAATGTCGGCGTTATTTTATAAAAAATTTTAGCAGCTGATCTCATGGCCGTTACAACTGAATGCTGCTTGGTGACTTTGTCGTAGTCTTCTTTTTACAACAAACAAAGACGTCACGGAAACTTGTACAGGTAGAAATAAATGAAGAAGGATCACACCAAAATAAAATTAAAAAAAAGAAAGAAAAGCGTGTCAGTAAATGAAAGCTAATAATCCAAGCCTGTTTGCTTTAAGATTATTATTCCTTTCAAGTTATTTTAAAGTCATGTTCAGTTGGAAAGGAATTTTAGCTAATATCAAACACTTCTTTTTTGCCATATTCAGAAATGACAATATATATTATAATCACCTGCGCGAAGTTTTTTCTTTCTCGAGGTCTCTGATAAATTTACTCTTGAAGCAGCTTTTTGCTACCCCTTTCGACGTTTGTCTTGTTATTGGTTGTTAAGTAATCAGTTCTTTCTCTGGTGACAAAGTAGCCAACGGTGAGTGAGAATTAATACACAACTAAATGAAAAGCTAAACACACATGGCAGGTTCTGCATATTATCTTCAAATTACAAGCTAAGTTGACAAAAGGATTGAGCAATATTTACCGGAGTTGTCAAAAAGAATAATAATTATTTTAACAATTATTCACTGAATTGGAGGTGAATACCTCAATATGGATAACACAGGCACGAAAATAACGCCGAGAAAGAATAAACAAAAAGTCAATACAAATCGCAAATGTTGAAAAACCGAACTACTTTTTACACCGTATGTGTGCTGTGTATGAGACAGAAATGTGTGCGTTATTTCGTGTTTTCTTTTCCAATTATGCACTGGTCAATTGAAACCCCCACCCCCCGACCCCCGGGACAGGGCGGGGAATTTAACATTTATGTAGTGTTAAACTTGGCCATTTCCCCCGGTCATCGGGGAAACATTCGTTGTTAAAACCCCCGTCACCATGGCCCCGGTATTGAACAATTAAATATCAAACAAAGAATGTACTAGGAGATACCCAGTCTACTGAAGACATACATCTGTTGATTTTTAAATATATAAAACAGGAACATGCACAAAAATAAAAACATACCTGCATCTATTTTTGTAGGCTCTACTGCCTGCGATTTTGTTTCCTCGCTTGCATCTTCTTTCTTTCCGAGCAAGACAACTTTAATTTTTGCCCTATCTTCGAGCTCTGTTTCATCGGTTACATCAAGCCACTCACTCCACGACTCGTCGTACCGTTGCAAAACAACAGTTCCTTCCCCTTCAGGAATACTAAAATCTCCCCGGACTACGTGAATTAACTCAGTCAAAGTTTCATCATTTACATCTTTTACCTTCCGCTGTTCTCTAAACTGAAAAAGAATCTGTAAATATACAAAACAAACATGTATCTCAGAATTGGAATTGCTAATGTTAATTTGCATTATAAAATAGTTCGAAAATCTACGTAATTCAAATAAATTCTCGATTATAGAACATTAAATTCTCACAGAAGAACAATATATAGACAGGATGGCCCGTTTTAATTAAAGATTCAGAAGAATGAAGCGTGTAAATACCTTTCTCGCACCGTCCGCCATCTTCTTTCACATGGAGGAGAGTCGGAGAGACTAGGACCCAGTCCTCAACATGAAGCGACCGAGCTACCCAGACTTCCGGTGCAGCATTAAATCCCCGCTAAAATGCCCCGCTTAAAAACGGCAGGTGTTAAATTCCCCGACTCCCGGTGATTTCACGCTGTTAAATACGCGTTAAATCACCGGTATGGCCGCGTTAATTCCCCGCCCTGCCCCGGGGGTCGGGGGGTGGGGGTTTCAATTGACTAGTGCATTAGCTGTATTATAACAGGATGGCAGTATAAAAGGAGTCTTATATATAAAAAGGAACGCTTGATTTCAGTTTCATAGGAGTGTCAAATTTTTTCCCTGACTGCTTTCTTCTAAGATGGCACTTAAACTAATGTTTACTTTGAGGGTTTGCGAGTATGGTCCCTTGCAGCTACAACGGTAAAGACAGCCGTAAAAAGACTACGAAAAAGAATCGACAAGATAAAAAACCTCTGCGAGCGGGGTACTTGCAGCTGGTGCATGACCAATTTACTGACCAAGGCAGAGATAATTATTCACAATTCTAGCTTCAAATTAATCTCTATCAACTTACGATTCAAATTTAACTTCAACTTCCTATTTAGTTAAGTAAGGGGATCACCCTGTATCGTGTGTTGCCGCAAGGTTCAATTTTAGACTTTTTCCATCTTAAAATGGCTTAGAAAATGAGACCTGTCTAGCAGGTATGCAACATTTTTCTTTCCTGAAATGCAGTTGTTAACAGCGTCTTCTGTAGCCCTTTTCAAGGTTAGGACTGCGGGAAAAGACGAGTCAGTTATCGTGGTGCCGCCATATTTGAAGTCACTTACAGAAGTCTTTAAGGAAAAGAAAACTGAAAACTTTTTATGCTACGTTTCTCCACCTGCAATGCGTTTGCACTTCTATGTATTCTCTCCCTGTTTTTTGGTTTTATTTTGTTTTTTAACTGAATAGGCACATGAGGAGAAAGTGACTCACCTGTGTTAAAGCGCTCCTTCATGCAGTGCATTTGCTGCAAATGTTAGTGCAGTCGCTTTTGAATATCGTCCAAAGTGATGTAAACAAAATAACGATGTTTAAACGCAGCTTGCCAAACGAATTATACCGTACTAGACGCATGCGCAAGGTTCAAACCAAAGGCACACATTTTCCTTCTGAACTGATCAAATTCATGAGATTTTCAGCTGCCTTTGGCGCAAACAATGAATTACTTTTTCATTGGCTTCCTGTTTACATTCACGACACGAGCTGTTGTCAGCTGTAATACAGGTCCGCTAGTAATGTTAGTAATTAAGGCATTCCCTTTACCTTAACAACCTGTTCTTTTAACGGAAATCTAAGTAATGGAATTGAGAAACAACCTTCAAAGTTAGAATTATATGAAGATCATCGCAGTGAAGCTGTTTCAACTTAAGTAGTTGAAAAGAAGAAACCTGAAAAAAATTCAGGCTTGAACGGGAATCGAACCCTTGACCTCTGCGATACCGGTGCAGCGCTCTAACCAACTGAGCTATCAAGCCAACTGGGAGCTGGTCAATTGTGAGTTCAAGCCTGAATTTTTTTCAGGTTTCTTCTTTTCAACTGCTTAAGTTGAAACAGTTTCACTGCGATGATCTTCATATAATTCTATCTTTATCCTCAGTTCAAATATATGATTATTTCATATATTCATATTCAACCTTCAAAGTCTTGTGTAACTTGTCTGTTGCCTAGTCAAACCCTTTAAGCCCCAAAATCAACATGCATATTCTCCTCACAGGTTTTCAGATGATTCCTATAATAGCAGTTGGGAGAACAAGAGAAAACATCAAGGAATTTTCCTTTAGTGATTATTTGCTTTCTTCTCAATACCTGTATTTTTAATGGACGTTTCTAGCAAATTTTCCCTCATTTTGACCGTAGCAAAACAATATTTCAGACGACTCAGTGCAGCAATGGAAAAAAATGCAAGATCTTCAATTGCAGGGTGTGTTACATGAAGCTTTTTTTTTTTTTCGTGAAAAAGTTGCCTTGTGCAACATCGCCCTTGAGGAAAGGGATTAATCAGACGGGGAAATCGGTTGGGCCATGAAACGAGCGGGTCCGAGCAAAAACGTGTGTTGCAGTGGACTGAGCTTGATTTTGGTTTAGCAGCTGAAAGTCTTCCCTGGCATCTGACGAACTGATCGAGTGAAAAGCTAGTGAATCAGAATGTGGTGGGGAAATTTTGCAACTCCTCTTCCTGATTGAAGTCGAACCGACGGTATAAAAGCGGCTAGACACTTCTTCAAAGATCGAGCTTCGCGTCCTTAGTTTCCTACCTTAATGCCCAATATAAGCAATGTCTTCAGTGGACTTAAAATAGCTTAACTATACCTAGCCTGAGAAAACAGCTGACGTCTCGCGAGTGGCAACCTCGCGATTTCACACGCGTACGCCATCTGCTCTACAGTACAACAATAAATCGGACGCAATCGTGAGGCTCGATTATTAGGACTGGGTACAAGTTCGTTTCGTCGTCATGGAAACAACGTTCTTCACCTGAGTCGCCGCCATATTTGAAGTTCGAGTAATCCCAGCTTTTTAAAGTTACAAAATGCCCGAAGATTTGTCAAATTCGTATAATATACGACCTAACTTCAAGCACAAGTAAGTCTGTGTTTTTATGGCTCAGTTAAACCTATTTTAAAACGGCTAGATTGATAGTAATGTGCGAGTATGGAGATATTTCCGAGTCTACAATTCAGATTTTTTGTCATTAGATTTCGTCCTGCCGCTGTAAAGGCAATAATCCACGATGTTTTGAACGAGGAGTTGTCTGGAAAGCAGTACAACTCAGAAGAGGCGACTTCTTGGAGTAAACATATCTCTGATACGGTGAAAGATAAGTTAAAAGGTAAGCTTGAGCTTCAACTAACATTAAAACCCAGATAAACTTTAAGCTTTAATTTATAAACTTGAAGGACTTATGCTAATATGGGGTTAATTGAAAAAAAAAGATCGTTTTGGTATCAAACCTGAACAAAGTGAATGGTTTAAACCCAGAAGTCATGTCAAAAGTAAGTTCAACGTGATTGTCTGGGTGTGAATAATTTGGGCAACCTTTGCAGAATTCACCTTCAGTACACACATGAAAGTAAGGGGCTTTCGTTACTTTAAGGGGGAGCCACGCTCCTTGACAAAAAATAGCGGTCTTTTAAAGCACACTAAAATGCAAATTTAACGACAGGATCATATGGCAAATGATATTTGCATTTTGAGAGGTCAGCATTAGAGTAACCCTAACCTAACCCTAACCCTAACCCTAACCCAAACCTCTAAAAAGTAAAATAATTTATGGTGATTTTCACTCATTTTAAAATTTGCTGAGGACCTTAAACTCATCAGTCAGTTTTAGTGCATGCTTAAATAGCCAGTGCCGCCCAAAGTGCTTTGTGTGCTTGTGTTTTTGTCTTGAAACAGTTTCTAGCATTTGGCTGGCGTGTTTACCGGACTTTTCGCATATTATACCGTGCTGCACTGTCCTTCCAGCAAGCTAATAAATACAGTAGTTGGCTCTGAAAATATGTTACTGGAGAAAACAACTCTAGATCTGACATTGTAGTCGACGCGTATGGAGCTATTATAGCGCCTGATCGAGCAGTCTCAATGGATGTAAAACCAGAGCAGCCACATCCACTCGATACAAAAAGAAGGCAAAAACAAGTTGTTAAAATATTGAGGTCTTCATCGCTAGATGTCACCAGAGAAAACTACTCAAGATCTGACTGTGCAGTCAATGTGTATAAATGGATCTATTACAGCGTCTGATCGATTGATCGCATTGACCGATGTCAATGGACACAAAACCACAATAGCCACTTACACTCTTTGTAAAAATAAAACATAAACAGGCAGTGAACACAAGGAATAATTAAGCAAAACAGCACATTAGCTCATGATCACTGATAAGCATTATTTTGGAGCAAGCCCGTGGCTACTGTTATTTTGTGGTAGCAAGATACGTCTTTCCTTGAACTGAATTAACTTTCCTTCTGTTTTCATCTGGCAGCGAATGCAGTTCTATTTCAGCAAATGCACTGTCAATCGTATTGTTGAAACCCGAAAATGTTCTTCTTTCCCTCCGTTACTTATACACAGTCTCCTTCAGTCGTACAACTTTGGCAGAGCTCAGAAGACTCGGCCTTCGCCTCAGCTTTCCTGAACCCTGAGTTGACAACATTATACTGCAAAAACTTACATAAATCACTTTTATGAGGGTATAAGTTTTAATCTGGAAAGAAATGGTTAAAACTGAAAGCATGATACCAATATGAGGTTTGGTCCCCAAATCAGAATCTTGATCCAGTACAGCTGCTGGGATGAACTTGCACAGGTGTTGGCTTGTACCAATATGACGTTTGGGAGAGGTGTCATGCACCCAGGAGGGGTACTCTGGATTTCAAGTGACGGGGACCTGTGAATGGGGACATGAATTAAAACCCATAAAAATCCCTTGGGCTTGAAGTGAAACCCAAAAAATCCCCTGGACCAAAATGAAACCCAAAAAATTCCCATACTGAATTTTGAAGCTTTACAAGTACCCAGTCTATGATACACATACGAAAAGACACCATACCGGTCTCACTTCAAATCAGTCTCAATAGAATGAGAGTCACAAAACTGGGTAGTGTAATTGTGTATGGCGTTAATGATGGTGCCTCCTTTTGTTACTGCGTGTATGTTCTGTGCATCCCTGGTCTGGTCTGAGATATACTGAATTTCTTAAGGAATTTGCCTACTAAAACAAAGGTATTTTTGCGTGGCTTATGACTATATGGAAACAGAAGATCTTAGCAAGGGCGATCAGAATCCAAAAAGGAAATTGGGGATAACCATGCATTTTTCAGGGATAATTGAGCTTAAATTTGGAAAGAAATTGCCATGCATTCTTTGTATTTTAGAGCTTTTTTAGAATTATGGTTGCTAAATTATCTCTGAAAAATGCGTGGTTACCCACATTTTTCTTTTAGATTCCAATAATTACCCTTGCTAGGATCTGCTTTTTTATCATAGTCATAAAATTTGCAAAAATACCTCTGTATAAGGAGGCACCCTCCTTAAATGGAAATCACAGTGGGTGTTTACAACCAGTACAAACTGTCATACCAGTATGAGGCCCAGCCAGTTTCCTCTAGTGGTTCTGCACTCCTTTGCATGATCCCAGGGCAGGTACTCTGGATTTCAAGCACCAGGGAGGTGCAAAGGATTTTTTGGGTTTGAAATTCACAATTTCGGGATTTTTTTGGGTAAGAAAATTTTGGCGAGTATTTTTGAGGTAGTTTGTAAGAATGACTTCTAGATTTGGGAAAGTTTATTGCTGTAGTATGATAAATAAACACACACACATCATCCATTCACAAGGTAGTGTTGTTGGTATCCCATCCCGTTCAACAGCTGATGAACGGCTTATGAATGGCTATCTGTGTCAAAAGGCCTAGCCGTTAGGAAAGTTTTCGTGTGAGAGGGCACATTTAATCCCTTCTGAGTCATGCAAATTCTTCTTGACTAGTTTACAGTATATATATACTATAAATTATATGTGGACAGGACCTGCAATATCCATAAAAATTAGTCTTAAAATTCTGTTTGTTATGATGACAGTAAACAATACTTGACAGAAGTGAACTGAAGTTTCCCTGGGCTCAATAACACACGAACTTTGAGGCTCAATGGTTTCATTTTACACTGCCATAAATCAGCATAGTTGCATCAGTTCAAAAGATCCCTTTTTTGTGCTGTCTTTGGTGGATTTTGATCAAGTTGCTATTGATGGTCTGGCCCCAGTTGTTCAAAGGTTGGACAACTTTATCCACTAAATAAGCTACCACCCACCGGATAGAGCAGTTTTCAAATAAGTGTCAAAAGTAATGTTGTGTTTGCTTTGGTTGTAGTTTACTTCACTCTCTGATTGGCTAAAAAGGCTCACGCCCCTTTCTCAACTAGTTAAAAGTAAATCCAAACCCAATCATGACTGGCTCACATGCATTTTCTTGTACTTGATGCTAATTACCTGTATTTGTTTCAGCTTCTGACTGGTTCATCCTTTGTTTTGTTCCTGTTGTGATTAGTTAGCGTAGGTGCTTTCGTTGGTTTTGGTTTTAAACACGGAGCGAGCCTATAAATAGCCCCCCCTCTAGCACTTAATTGGCTTCTTTTTCTTCAGCAATGGCGGCCGATGGCGGCCAAAGCCTGAACCGTCGCACAACAGAAGCGGGCACCAGGAGAAATAGCGTTGTTTTATAAAACAACGTTTTCACTTATGTAGAATGAAAGATGGTAAATAATTAATATACAGTGCAAAACATACATATTCATTTCACGTTGTTGTTTTGCAGAGGACGGCAAAGAAATGTACCAAAATCTGTATCGCACGTGCAGAGTCATTGTTTTGCTAATTAAACCTTTTGTTTTGTGACGTCCTTTGGGATTTGTGATTGGCAGGCTGAACAGTTCAGCCTCCTTATATAGGCTCGCTCCGTGTTTAAGGACATTCATTTGGAAAAAAAACTGCTCTACAATGTATTGGTTGTATTACGGTTATCCACTGGACAGCAAATAACCTAATCGGCTAGAGGATAAAATTATCCAGCCTTTTAACAACCGTGGCCTGGTCAATATATCACGGTTATGTTCATATATCACAGTCAATAATCACGGTCAATACTTTTGAACTACAACTGACCAGGGGAATGGCAGTTTTTTGATTGGCTGAGGTAGAATGGGATATTTGTATGTTTTTAGAAGGTTGCATTCTTGCTGTCCTTGTAGGTCGTTTTCAATATTTTATTCAGAGTGATTTCACCACGCACCAGTTATAAAAATTTACATCAATTCTTAAATTCAAACTCCTATACTTGGTTGAAACATTGAATTTTTGCCTGGTAATTGTCATTTTCTTGTGTGTGTGAAGGATTTAAAGAGAAAAATATGACACGTTTGTTTGACACCACTGATTTTACAGCCCATTTGTTTATTATCAAGTTACAAAATGTAAGTAAAACAGAAAGCAATTGAAATAGGCATGAAATGAAATGTATCATTACTGCTTGAATGTCCATGTTCATAATCATGAGGATGGACAGCTGGTGCAAAACTGCCAGCCATTGCAAATTCCATCGTTTGTGGGAACAAATTGCTGAGGAATTAGTTCTGCTGCTTAGAGTTTCTTTGTCACTGACTCCAAAAACATGTTGTTCTTAACCCAGCACTTGTCAAACTTAAGCATCTTGTAATATGACTGAGGCCACCCAGACACAACTGTTTTTCAGCAGAAATATTGCAACTCAAACTTTCAAAGATAATTAGCTTCACGTCAAATGTACCAAGCTTGTTTTACAAAATGTTTATAAAGATTATGTTACAGGTGAGCAGCAAATAATACTCTTTTGATGTGGTTTGTAATTCATTGCAGAGCTTGAACTGGACAGATATAAGTTTATTGTTCAAGTTGTCATCGGTGAACAAAGAGGTGAAGGCGTCAAGTGAGTGTTGTCTGTACAAGATACTTAGTCAGTGTTAACTTGCAATACATGAAAGCTTAATGAATAGATTTCATTTTGCTACAGGACTGTTCAGTTACAAATTACAGTGGCGTCAAAACCCAGGGGGGTGGTTACTGATGAAAGTTTTGTACAGTTAGGCTGCCACAAGGTTCAAACCCTTTATTAGTATAATTATTCTTAGGCAGCAGCCTTGAGGGGACCTTGTTTAACACTTATGTTATATATCTGACTAGATTTGACAAAACATGCCTGCACTCAATTATTAACAGTGTTTAACAGGAATTTTTTGGAATATTCCAAAAAATTCCTGTTAAACACTGTGCTCGCTTAGATTAGCCAATCATCTCCATCTACATCACGCCACTAGGTATTGTTCTGTATTTTCAAATTTTGTATATATTCTCATGTATCCGATATTTTTGGCAGTTGCCTGATGATTGCTTTGCAAGAAGCATGAAACTCTGAGTAGCAATAAATGTCTTCGACCAAATAATCCAACTCTGCAAATCTACACATTGCTCTAGTTTATCTATTGAGCACTTTAATAGCTGATGAAGCCTTCAATTCGTTATCTTTAAAATATTATTTATATATTTATATATATTCCATCCAACCATCCGTCCATCTGTTCAACTGTCCCTCTATCCACCAGTCTGTCCATCTGTACATACATGTATCTGCACACCGTGCATTCGTCCTTCAGTCCATCCATCTATCCATCCATCGATACACACCATCACTGACCGATTCATTCAATCAATTGATAGGTCTGATGAGTGGAATGACAGGTCCCCATTCACACCCCATCTTAACATTCATTTTCAGGGTAGCCTGCAGATGCCTTTGGGATTCAGACACTGACAACTATGCCCAAGATATTTTTATGAATGTGAGTTTGATTTTCAGTGTTTAAACTGTGCTGTTCAAGTTTACATAAACCTTGCTCTTATGGACCTGCCTTTCCCTACAAGGACTGATAAGGAGTAATTTTGCAAAGTTCAAATTAATGGAGGTCTTCAAAAACCATGGACTATTATGTTAAATCTGGGAGAGAGAGGGCAGAGAGGACATTTGATCTACCGGTATTTTCTGATCCCACCTTCGGGCATTTGACTGTCAATTATATGAGAAGTATGTTTTCTATTAGTGCAGTTTTCAATTGAGTGTTGAAAGGAATTTGCATTTTGCTTTGGTTTCGCTTTACTTCACTCTGTGATTGGTTAAAAAATCTTGTGCTACTTTCTCAACCAATCAGAAGAAAACTCAAACCAATCGCGACATACTCGCACACATTTTCCCACGCTTGTTGCCGGTTACATCTATTTGCTTCGGGTTCTGATTGGTTCATTGGGTATTTTGTGTTTGTTGTGATTGGCTGGGGTAATTACTTTGGTTTTGGTTTTACGACACTCATTTGAAAAGCACTCTTTATACTTGAAAGCAAATCAAATCATTCAAAATGAGGGGACATGACCTTATTAATTTTAAACCTTTACTCCTAAGAAGAGGATTTTGAAAATGGAAGGGGATTTTGGTAAAAAGTTATTCAAAAACATATAATGCCTGTCATGTGCCTCCGGTGCCCTCCCTTCAGGCAGTTAACAAACAAGCTCTGTATAATTACAACAGCGACATTCAACTGGTAGCTAGTGACATCCCAATAGCAGTGATGGAGTTTTCATGGTCAAACTTCGATTATCTGGACTTTTTGATTATCTAGACTTTTCTCTGTCTGTCTCTTTGTTTGTCTGTCAGACAGTCTGTCTCTCTGTCTGTCTGTTTGTTAGGCAGTCTGTGTGTCTGCCTGTCAGGCAGTCTGTTTGTCTGTCAGACAGTCTGTCTCTCTGTCTGTCTGTCTGTTTGTTAGGCAGTCTGTGTGTCTGTCTGTCAGGTAGTCTGTTTGTCTGTCAGACAGTCCCTCTGTCTGTCTGTCTGTTTGTCAGACAGTCTGTGTGTCTGTCTGTCAGACAGTCCCTCTGTCTGTCTGTCTGTCTGGCTGTCAGGCAGACTGTGTGTCTGTGAGACCGTCCATCTGTCTGTTCTGTCTTGTTCTGTTCTTGTGTTAATTGTTTTGTTGCTTCTCTGATTGTGGTAGGTAAGGGCCCAGAGGGGTGATCATATATTAGTGACTGGGAGATGCAAGATTTCCTAACTGACCTCCATAGTTTTCTTATGGTACAAGTTAGGAGAATTTATTTGAACATCAAGACATTATTTTGGTCTTTGGTGATCATTTCCTGTATTCTCATGACCTGTATGTTTAATCAGACAGTGATATTGTAAAGAGAAGTTAGATGCTAGCAAAGGCTTAAATAAAAAGTAACCAAAACCCAGAAATTACCCCTTCAAAAAAATACCACACCTCTGTGACTAACAACACTAGATTATTCTACAGGCGACAAATGTCGGTATATTCCCCCATGCCCCTCCCCCTCCCCATCCCCCTCCCCTCCCCCTCTCCCTCCCCTCCCCCTCTCCCTCCCCTCCCCCTCTCCTTCCCCCTCTCCCTCCCCCTCTCCCTCCCCTCCCCCTCTCCTTCCCCCTCTCCCTCCCCTTCCCCCCAAAGAACGTTTACAACAATAATGCCTGACATAATCAACGCTAGGCAAATTTTTTAAGCCCTCCGCCCCCACAAAAAAATACCAATATCGCAAAGGCACTGCCCTCCCCCTACCCCTTCGCTATCGGCGCTAGGGTAAATTTCGGAGTAAAGTAAAATAATAGCATAGCCGACAAACACCTACGAGGACAAATGTATCAACATGTGTCAACGTCGTTCGACTTACGTTGAATAATATAGGCTTTTTTCCAGTTGAGATGTAAGCTTTGCACTTTTCATAGTTTTTGTATGGTACACATTTTACCCGCGAGATTTTCCCTTTCCATTTTAGTGCGATTTCACGAATTCTTCACCCCATGAAAGTAATAATCATTACAAAAAAAAAAAAAAAAAACATTGGCGAAAAACACAGCGTTCGAGTAGATCTAAAACTCAGATTGTTTCGCTGGCTCTTTGATTCGCGTCCAAGTGGATCGGGCTTAATCTCGTGTTATGCTCATCGAAGTCTCATCAGAAAATGTTTGATTTCAATTGTCTCAAAGGCATCGAAAACTTTTGCGCAAAGATATGATCAGCTCCCTTTCTAGACTGAATTTCACGACACGACAATGTTTACTTTCGCTCGTGTAATGAAATAAAAATCAGCGTCATTGTGTTCTGAAATATTTCCACGTGCTCCTTGAGTCACTTGCAGGACCCGATGGACCCGATGGAACTATTTATACGGTAAAATTAGCCGACGCCGCTGGAAATCAAAGTACTACACAATTTATAACATACCGTATGTATTTATTTGCAGGATACACGTGTACTTGTCGCATTTTTAACGCGTACACTTTTTTAAATAACCCCATAAGCTGCCTAACCCAGATGTGATGAAAACAAACAGGTTCTCGCGTTTTTCGCTGTACGAGTACGCTGCAAATGAGACCACCCTTAAGATATAAGAACATTTGGGTTCGAATAAACTGAATCCATCTACGAGCTGGCTGCTTGCGAGATGAACGGCGTTGAGCAGAGGCTTTAACCTAAGGGAAAGCTTGGAAAACCCATTTCCCGCTGATAATTTGAGTAAATAAAGGAAAGCTTGGAACTTTCTCGGTGTTGTTTTTGGCTCTTTGTCACGCCGCTGTGCCGCGCCTATTTTCTGCTCTGTTTCAAATAAAAGCTGTATTTTTAAAAAAGACTTGCAAAGCAGAAGTTTGTGTTTAATGCTTGGCTGCTTTGTCAGAAAATAGCAATGATGTTGCATTTTAGCAGGTGTTTATAAAATGAACATTTCCAGTGCCAACTGGGCGGTTATAATTGTGTTGCGACGAGAACAATTTGTTGTCATGCTCGTCTTGTTTCCCGCAAAATTCTTTTGTCTTATCCTAGGTGTGCGGTAAGTTGTTGCTTTGAAAGCCTTTCACTTCAAATCATCACGCTTAGTCAAATTAAAAACATACACATATGACTTCTTTTCGCAAAATATTCAAGAGTGAACGGTACTACGAGAACGAACTGCTCAGTGGCTTTCATTTGAATGGTCACACTTTAGGATTTCATCCACAGACTCAAAAGTTAGAGCCATCTTGTACAACATAATTAACAGCAATACAGATAAGTGCTGTTCAGTAGCTTCATTTGAATGATCACACTTTAGGATTTCATCCACAAATTCAAAAGTTAGAATCACTTTGTACAGCATAACAAACAGCACCATAGGAAAGTACTGCTCAGTAGCTTTCACTTGAGTTGTCATACTTTAGGACTTCATGCGTCTGCAGTCTCAAACTTTGGACCTTCATCGCACAGTATAATCAACAGCACTACAGGAAAGTACTGCTCGATGGCGTAACTTCACTGGTCACACTTGACGAGTTATAACAACTTTTGCTCGCAAAGTAAAAGTGCAAACTGCACGAGTTGATTCAACATCGGAGAGTAAAATCGCTAGTGCGCTCGGTAAATATCTAGAAAAATTTACGCAGCCTTTCCCAGTCTATTCATCCCACTCGTAGCGTGGGTTAATTGCAGTGTTTGATTCGGCAGAATGAGCTTGTTTTGAAACGGTCAGATACGTGTGGGACAAAACGGAAGGACGGAATAAATGTCGAATGGCTTTGCAAGTTTGTTTAACGAAGAAACTTGTTTCAAAACAACTTTGTTTAATTAAGAAATTTGTTTCAAAACAACTTAACAAGATGAGTGCAATCTCGAACAGGGGTTAAATGAAATTATACACTCTGGTACAGCTAGCTACACGGACGATAAATCACTATTATGGTGCAGCCTACAGGCAAATTCTTTATCTTTTAATTCGCGGTTCTGTAGCTTTTTCCGCATTTGAGCTATTTTTTTTCTTTCTGGCGCGCCACGTTAGACTTATATCTCGCCGAAGTAGGAGAGCGAACTTTCTGGTTAATGAAGTTTTGGACATTTTGTCTACAAAAGGCTTACTCGACTGTGTTCGTTTTTATATGCGCGCGATGTTTCAGTGAAGTTTGGATCACAAAACACGTATTACATAACATGTTTTTAAGCACAAACCCTTAAAGTAAGGACATTTAAGTTTCTGAGCCATATGGCACAGTATGTTTTTCACTATTTTGCCAAAATGAGAATTTGTTGTTTTTACTTTGGCGGAGTTTGACTTGAGGCATGCTAACATTGGAAGCGTAACAAACGACTTATCATTTGTCTAAACCGCAGACGCCTTTTTAATTCCAACGCCGTCGAAAACGATCCGCGTTAGCAAAATTTGCAAGTTTTCGAGACAACTTAATCCCGTGACGGTCGACTGATCCGTAGCCGTGGGCACTGTTATATAAACACGGGGAGCGCAAAACAATTGCGACTAACCGCGACAGGTGTTCTCGCGAACAGAGACAAAAGACTTAATGCTGCGGTCTTTTGTGCACCGAACATCTATTTTTCTTCCCACGGGTTGTTCCCACGGCCTCGCTTAATGGCACTCTGCAAGCCACTGGCGCGCAAAACAGCGCAACTTCATTGAGAATATTCCTTGTCCACGAGAGTTGTTGACGTAGTTTCGAATGATTAGCGCTGCATGTGGCCGAATTAAGGCGAAGTTAACGAGCCGTGATACGGCCAAGCCGCTCGAGCCTCCTTTGAATAAATTCCTCGGTACTCCTTTGATCGCTAAAATCGGCGCACGTTTCTACCTGAGGTTGGCTGGTTCTCAGTTTTGTGTCTGTGAAGGAAATATTAAAGTTTGGCCATTCAAATGAAAGCTACGTGGCTTATTTACTTGCCGTACTGTTTGCCCGGGGGAGGGGTACTCGGAAAAAATTTTGGTGGGGGTGAGGGACTCTGAAACCCCTAACGTATACCAGACCACTTTCAGGTCCTTTTTGCAACTCTATTCTAGACTAGATGCCAAAAATCCCTACCCTATCCCAGACTAACTATTTTCGAGCTATCTGTCAGAAATAAAACCACACAGTGCTTTTATAGGAAGACCATCTCTCGATCAAAAAAAGTTGTCACAGTTTCATTTAGATTTTATATTTCCGAGTTTTTCAAACCGATTTTGGACTAAATTTTTCACACCACCTATTAGTTTCCCGGCAATCAGATATCCTTGCTAGACCAAAACGCCCTGATTTCTATACCCTATCCCAGACCAAACTGCTTGAAAACCATACCCTTCACAGCGGCACATACCTATATAGGTTATATATGGGAGTACCCCCCCCCCCCCGGACTGTTTGTTATGCGGTACAAAGGTGGCTTTACTTTTAGGTCTGTAATAAATCCCTAAGTGTTAAAAAATTCAAATAAATTAAAAGCCATTAAGCAGTGCTTCAATTTACTGGTGTCGTTGGTTTCGCAATAAAGTGAAATCTCGCGTTGTTATTTCTTTTAATTTTTAGCACTCGTAGAAACAAAAGATTTTGGCGCGCTTGATTTCTTTTCGAGGTCTTAAGTGTATGGGGCGTGCAGACTACACTTAAGACACGGAGCTTATTAAACCTTGGTGCGTGTGTTTTGTATGGGTTTAATTTCCACTTTGCGTATTGGCCTCCAAAACACGTGCCCTACCCGAAAAAGTCCTTTAGCCACGCGGCCAAATATCGATAACTATAACGCAATAACACAAGTCATTTGGAAAACTCGGTGTTACGCTAATTAATGACCTTTTCGGTGCTGTTTGCGACTCGGCGCTTGTTTTGACCCGAAGGCAATTTTAGATAATTTCCTCGTATTGATTGATTTCATTTCCAGCGCGGCTGTTCAACCTGTAGTTGTTTGGGCTACATAACAGGTACGTGAGTGCAAGCCTAACTATTTGGCCAAAACTTGTCCAAAATTGTACCCATCCGAAATTTTACAATTTGGAAAATTTCCAGAGCTCAATAAAGATAAGAATGCCATTTTAACTGTGGTAGATCGGTTATTACTGCAGAATTTTGGGAAATGATGTCGGATAGATTGGTAGGCGTGTTCCAGCAGCAAAGCACATTGCAAGCACAGTGCAGTCTTCTGTTTCGTGTTAGTTAAAGTACTTCTTTATCAGTAACAAATTTTATATGAGGGTTTACTTCGATTTTTAACCTTCTAAGGCTTTTTTAATTTTGCCTGTATTTGTTCGAAAATTATTCTTCTGAAATTTAACCGGTCTGAGTTTATTATATTTGTTCGGCTGTTATATCTATCGTCGTTCAATGCAAATTCTACGTGCATCGAAGAAAAGTATTTTTTTTTGTTTCGCTTTGTATTTACAGCCGTGATTCCTGCCCAAACCTACAGAACTTGTTTTGAAACATCTACGTAGAGCCACTCGGAGTGGCACATATTGTTGTATTCTTTTCATATTTGCATTTCTTGCGGAAAGAAACTTTGTCTTTCAATATTTCTATAGTGATGAAATCCTAAAGTGTTATCATTCATATTATAACTGCTACTTTCACGAGGAGTTGTTATGCTGTACGAGAGGGCTCTAACTTTGAGTGTATAAGTGGAATCCTAAAGTGTGACCATTCAAATGAAATCTATTGAGCAGTACTTTCATGTGGGTTTGTTTGTTGTACTGTACAAGACAGTTCTAGCTTTTGAATTTGTGGGTGAAATCGTTAAAGTTAACCGGTCAAATGAAAACTATTGAACAGTACTTTGTATGGTGTTGTTTCTTGTAGCTTTTGAGTTTGTGGAAAAAATTGATACGTTCCTACGGTAATATGTTTTTCAATCGCTGTCCTTTTTCTCTCGAAGGGCAGACGAGACTGTTTTTTTCAGAGTTTGAATGTCCGAACAAACAACAGCCGAATGCAATGCGAGATTCTTGCGTGTTTAAAAGTCCTAAAATTTCCCGTAAAAGGCGACTGTGATAACTTGGCACGAGGTATACTATCAGCTAATAATCTACACCATGCAACTTTGCCTCGAGCTTCTACACTTGATGAAAGCAATTTATCATGAAAGCGTGCCGCATATCTGATTTTTCTTTCTCTTTGGGCGGCCGTGTTTGTTGGCACGCTTCTTTTGTTCCTTAATTGTTGATCAGCACAGTTTTGCTTGCACGTATATTTGGCCTCTGTTCCTGAGCCTTTCAAAACTTAAAATCCCTTCCAGCAATAATATGTTGGGAATATTTCGTTACAAAGTTTCTGACCCGCCTAGGTTAGCTTAGCTACTCGCTGGTATAATGTTGTTATTTAATACGTAATGTTGTTCTATAATAAAAGTTGTTGTTGTCGTCGGAAAACTACATCAGTCCTAGCAAACGATATCGTAAGATGACTCGTTGATGGACTATACTTTCAACAAGTGCATGATAAATAAATTTTTAAGCGCATTTCAGATCCAATCTCGCCGACACGACGACACATTTCTGTCTTTGGACATTTTCCAAACTAACAGCATGTTTTTTTGTAGTGAAGAAATATCTCAAAATCATAGTTTACTAAGGCTAGTTTCAAATGTCGAACTTTTTATGTGCCGAATGTAATATATATGAGGGAATTTACTGTTTTGTCTAATTTGCATAAGATTCGGTCTAAGGTGGCTAAATGTTAAAGGTGTGACAATACACTTCAAAAGAACTGGGATAAGTTCGAAGGAGGATTAAGACGAGCTTTAAGCTCTCAGTTTAGGAAAATGAGGAAAACAGTTCTTTAGGGGAAAGAGAACCTTAAAATAGTTGCTTCATATAATAAACAAATACTGAGTAGAAAAGCGTCAGTAAGGTGACAGTAAACCATCAAGAAACAAGGATGGTTAATTGCTGGGAAGATTTTGTGAAACGGATTACAAAAGACGAAGTTTGATGGTTTCAGTTTGGGAAAGGGAAGGAAATCTTTCCTTGGGAGAGGAGAACACAGTAACAGTTAACTTAAGCTGAGAAGCGTTAAAGAGGTGAAAATAAACCATCAAGGAACAAGGATTGAAAGGATTGAAACGGATTACAAATTAAACGACGAACTTTGACGCTTTCAATTTAGCTAAGGGAAGGAAATCTTTCCTTAGGAGAGGTGTACATAATAACAGTATACTAAAGCTGAGAAGCGTCAAAGAAGTGAAAATAAACCACAAAGAAACAAGGATGGTTTAATAATTGTAGGGAAGATTGAAACGGATTATAAAAGACGACCTTTGATGGTTTCAGTTTAGGAAAGGGAAGGGAATCTTTCTTTAGGGGAGAGGAACCTAATAACAGTTAACTAAAGCTGAGAAGCGTTAAAGAGGTGAAAATAAACCATAAAGGAACAAGACGAGTTTAGATTGGAAATTTGTCCAAAATTGTCCACACCCGTGTACGCACCCTCTTTGAACACCGAATGATTTGTTTGCATATTTTGGTACTAATGTGTAAAGTAGCCAAAGGAAAAGTAATTCATCACATCATAAAAGCCGTAATGTCTAACCATGGGTCTGTAACTAACCATGGGTTCTGCAGATGAAATTCTAGCATGTGGCCATTCAAATAAAAGCTCCTGAGCAGTACTTTCCTGTGGTGCTGTTTATTATGCTGTACAAGGGGGTTCTAATACATGAGTCTGTAGACGAAATCCTAAAGTGTGACCATTTAAATGAAATCGACTGAGCAATACTTTCCTGTGTTGCTGTCTATCGTGCTGTACAAGGTGGAGCCAATCTATAAGTCTGGATAAAACCCTAAAGTGTCACCACTCAACTGAAAGCTACTGAACAGTATTTTTCTGTGGTAGTTTCTTTTCTAAATATTTTCCAAAACGCATCTTAAACTTCGAATTTTGGTAATGAACGTCTTCTTTTCCCTCTTGGCATCTAAGAGCCGTGTTGTAGGTGTGTCTTCTTATTTTTGTGGCGTACGAAAATAGGCGTTTCTTGGCGCATTCTGTTCAGGCTATTTGTTTTCATCCAGCATGCTGTTCCTTTAGGCGTTGTTTCACCGCGCACCACTTTGTTTTTCAAGATTCTCGTGGTAGTATTTGTGCGCGTAAACATGCTAAACTACACGTGTCGCGCCAAAAACACGGTGGATTGTTTATAAAACAAAGCTAGCTTGTCTACATTCTGTCTATTTTGGCTCTATTGTTCCTTCTGAGAAAGGTAACATGGGATGTTTATAACTGACTATGTTTGGTCTATTTGAACGCCGTTGTTTCTCGGGCGAAAACATGGTTCGAAAGAAAAACACGATACATTTGTTCTATGTTAACGGCTTTGTTCCCATGTGGTGTTTTTCGGAAGAAAAGCGTGGTGGCTTTGTCCTATTTTAGCGTCCAAAATGGCTCGTGTTTGTAAAACGTGAAATATTTTGTCTATTTTTGTTGCTTTGTTTTTGTAAGGTATCTCAGTATATGAAGCGCTCTTTGCTTCTTTACGAGACGTTTTGTCTCTTGTCTATACGACAACGCCAGGACTAAGACAAATTGTCGTTCCTTCCCGATAAAGGAGGGGGGCGTTTGCCATCTACGGCCAAAACTTTTTACCCATTTTGGACCAAACTGTATCAGCAATTTTCGTAAAATATTCCAGAACACGTTCCTGAATTGTCAACCCCTTTTTCATACGGCAAAATTTATACCAAATTGCAGACTAGGGGGCAAAGATATTTAGACTATTTAAAATGGCCAAAATCTATACCTTATCTTTAATACCCTTAATCTTGTTCCTCTTTCAATCCAAAACTGATGGAAAAATCTAAATCCACCCAGCGCTGACTGTAGACGAATAGAAAAACATCTATTTCAGACGAAAACGTTGAAAATCTATACCCAAATTCCTTCCTTTTTTTCAATCCAAATTGGCAAGAATCTATCTTATCCCTCGTCTTTACTGCCTCTCTCTTACAGACGCGTTATTCAGACCAAGCTGGCCAAAGTCCACACCCTGTTTCAGGCTAAAGCGGACCCCAAACCAAACCATGCCCTTTGTGGGCAAATGTCTTTGTAATTTAAATTAGCGAGACTTTCGTGCAGAGCGGTTTAAACTTAACCGACCCTCTTTCGTGGTTTGAGCCGCGTGGGTCAGTTCATTTCCTGCGGCAGGGGTGTTGATCATGCCTACAATAAGATCAGAAAGTCTTGTTATTTTTCAAATTTGGCTTATAAGCTTAAGTTCAAATACCAGACGACCAAATATACCGATATATTTAAACAATTGGTCATATTTTCGCTGATGGTTTCTTCGGAGTTAAATCAAAACAGCTCTCAACAGACAATTATTCCTTGTACTAATTTGAAAATCCAACACGGAAGCAAACGACTCTGAAAATGACGGCTTTTAAAAAGTATTTTCGTGTGCATTTTTGGAGATCAGGGGATCTCTTTTAGAACAGGAATAGACGGAACTGAAATTATTAGAATGTTTGGAATAAAAGCAATAAAAGATTACCCCAAAAAAGGACTGAACTGTTTTCGTGAGAGAATCTGAAACCCGACTACACCTAGATTTCTTCACTGGCATGGCGCGGGGGCGTGTAATTTGTATTTCAGACTGTTTCTTTCTTTCTGCCTGACATCTTGTTGGGTTTATTTTTTCAACTGTTCGTTCTTTAATACTAGAACAGCGTGTATGAAAGGAATGGTATTCTAACGATTCTGTTTTAGGCAGGATTACCTTACATGAGAATACATCTAAGGTATCTTCATTCCGGAACGTACCCTGTTATAACGTCAATAAAGTACTTTTTTTCGCCCAGGGCGTAATTTATGAATTGCCTTGATTCTTTCCAAATTTTCTTTAAATGGAAGCTGGAATCATTCATGATGGGAAAAATAAACAAAACCACCGGAAAGCACTATTGGTTTCATTCACAGACTCAAAGGAGACACCACATAACGTGTCTTAGAAATGCGACGATTGACTAAACTGACTGATTCAGTAAACTTTGCCCACAGTGAAATTTTACACTTCTGACAAAGCAAATTTTTCCAGTTTTTCCAGCACCGTCTGGATTTAATACTGGCTGTTGTGAACGCTTTCTTTGTTTAGAACGGGATATTGATAATCACGGAAAACTAAAACGGTTTCAATAGAAAATGATCGCGGGTCAGTTTGCAGGTGTGATTTACAGCTAACTGCGCAACAACAACAACGGCAAGGCATAGTGTTTTGTTTCAGTTGTGAGCAAAAAAGCATCACTAATGTGAAAATTCACATGGTGTTTTACAAGACGTGTGGCCTTCTATACTGAGTCGTTGTTCAGTTTACAGAAACCAGATAACGAAAGGACCGTCATATGTGCCGTTTGGCCTTGACCTGGAGCGACCCTGTTTTTCTCTCAGGAGTCAACTCCTCCCCTTCTTAAATTAGGAACCTCAAGACCACGACTGCAACGCCAAGGACAACGTCCTAAAAAACAGATCACGTTTTTCCGAATTGTGGACTTGGGCGAATGTGGTCGAACTATCCAGAAGCTGAATTCGTGGGGACGGAGTTCAAGTTTAGACTGAGAAAGGAAAATTCACCGTCATGTGTCTCCATAGAACACCTCGTCGTTTTGCAGAGGACGCGCTGAAATGTATCAAAATGTATAAAGCACGTGCAAAGTGATTGTTTTGCTAAGTAAACGTTTTGTTTAGCGACGTTCTCTTTGCCCTCTTCGTCGAGGTTTCATATGGTCGCCATCTCCGCCCGCGTGAAGATCGCGCGACACGCGCGTCAATCTCGTTGCTCGTGTTCTTCGCGCTCAAAACGTCGCTATCGTGATGACTCGATGTTAAGGCGGATTATTATTACTGTCCGAGTGTGTCCTCCGAAACCTTGCCTTCTTAGGGTCACAGTGCAAGCTAAACTGAATAATGTTTTCTTTTTAGCGGTGGGGATAGACTTGCACCAAGTCGCCCTCTCTTAGGATCGGCGAGCGAAGCGAGCCGAAATGCGTCGCGAAGCGACAAGCGCGAGCGTGCATACCCAAACAACGCGTCGACGAAGGACTTTGTGAAAGTCTAGGGTGGGGATAGCGTTTATTTACAGGCGCACTTAAAGAAATTTATCAAGCTTAGAGCTACCTTTTGTCAAGCTTACAACTAACTGCAACAGACTACTGCTTAGTAGCTTTCATTTAACTGGTATATAGCATAAAAAACACCACCATACAAAAGTACTACTCCATAGCTTTCACTTGATTGGTTAGACTTAGAATTGCATTCACAGAATCGAAAAATTAGATCTGTGTTTCATGACTCAGGATTTTCGTGTTTCATTATTTATCGCGGAAATTTTAGTTGGCGTGCTTGATGTACCGTGGTAAACGATCGGTTTGAATGGTTACACTGTAGGATTTTATCCATAGACTTAAACGTTAGAGACAGTTTCTACAGCATAATAAACAGCACCACAGGAAAGTACTGCTCAGTAGCTTTCATTTGAATGGTCCGCCGCACTTTAAGATTTCATCTCGCCCATAGCCTCAAAAGTTAGAACCACCTTGCACCGCATAGTAAAGTTTATTCCCCCTTTGAGTAATGTTCTTCTTGTCGTTTTGCAGGCCTGACGGACCGAAATAGGCCTCGCTTCGGTTTCTCAGTTCATCCATACTCCAACAATTTTCTGTTTATTGTAAAAGAAAAATCTGCGGTACTAGTCAAAATATGCTGTTGAGATTGTCCACGTATATTAGTGAATATATGGAACCTCGACCATCAGATATTATTGGCTTGCAAAATAGCTAATAATAAGTGAGGGTCGGACTTCCATAAATAACTAATGTCAGCTTCAGAGTATTACGAGTTTGTTCCTCTTTACCACTGCAGTTATTCAAGCTGTGTGGCTACTAGGATAAATATTGACTGTTTTAGTCTGTTTTGGATTGTGTGTTTCATATTCTTATTATTCATTTCGGACCAATGACTCCGAGTTTGCTGTTCTTGCTACGAAATATAATTACTTCTGAGACCAATTTCAACGACGACATACATGCTATTTTCATCACTGGTTTGCCCAGCTCTATAAAGAATTCTCTGTAGACGTTAAATGTCCGAAGGGGAAACCTTTTTCCTCAACAATAAACGATTTCAACGAAGATGAAATATGGGAGTACACGGAAACAGGATATTTTCAGCGCGGCGAGATCTGTCGCAGGCGACCCCGCCCGATATTGACTCACCGCAGGTGTAATAACGTTTATATTTTTGGATTGAAAGGACTTTAAGTTGTTTTTTCAAGGTCAATTCTACATCCAAGAATTATTCGCCATGGGTATGGAGGGACGCTGCTAAGTAACGTAGGTAATTTGACGCATAGTCTGACGTAAAGGTCACGTGACAGCTTTCAGTGTTTTTGCGAGTGCGAGAATAACATCCTGGCCCCGGTTGTTCAAAGAGCGGATAACTCTATCCACCGGATAAACCACTAACCAGTGGATAGTGTACTTTGTTTTGCTATCATTTATCCGCTGGATAGCGATTTATCCGGTGGATAGCGCTATTCACCCTTTGAACAACCGGGCTCTGATTGTTATCTTCTGAAGTATTCGTGCGTATTTCTTATTGGTTAGTAGGAATTAAACTCTTCGTGAACTCTTTCCGCAATTTTCTAATTGGTCAATAAGAATCGATTGGTAGGAATCGGAAACTATTCGAGATGTCTTCTTGCAATTTTCTAACCAGTTAATAAGGCTAGAAAAATCTCATGGTTTTGATTGGTTACTAGGAATGGGAAACCCTTCGTAGACACTTTGTGCAGTTTTTGTAATGGTTAATACGAATCGGCAAATATTTGTTAACTCGCCATGTATGTTTTTTCGGAAACTGGAATCGGAAACCCTTTGGTTTTAACCCTTAAAGCCCCAACAGTGACAAGCATCTAATTTCTCCTTACAATATCACAATTTAATCAAACCTTCAGCTAATGAGATTAGAGTGAAATGCCTTGATGTTTAATGAAATTCTTTCAACTGGTAGCATAAAAAATGTAGAGAAAACAGTAAGGAGAATATGCTTTTTAATATTGGGGCTTAAGGGTTAAGAACCCGACAACTCTTCGTATATGTTTTTACGCCTCTTTAGGATTATGACTTCTGAATTTTTTTAATCCGGCTCGAATTTCTTCTCGATGCCTGATCACTTTTCTCTCGGAGTCATTGACTAGGTGACAGGAGCTCACTCTCGGACAATTTCTTCCCATATATCGGCACAAGGACAAAATTTCATCCCGGGATTACACTGTTTTTGGTCTGATCCCAAATCAATAAATCCATACGAATGAACAAAAGCAAACAGATGGAATGAACCCATAGGCTACGTCAAAAGGTTTCTTCGCCGCGTGGCACTTGGACGAAGAATAGTGAAATAACGTTTATAGAGTTTGATTGCCAACTGGTAGGTTCTTTTATGCGTCTTTGAATATCTTTCCCAATCAAGACCATGTGGTTTTGTGTTTCTCCGACTCCGCTCCCTTTTGGGTCTCTGCTTTTGTTCCGGAGATATTGTAACAGGATATAATTAGTTCCACATTTATGTTGATTTGGCGCTGAAAACTAAAAAAATGCCTTTGCACTCTAGCAGAGTACCGCGGTTAACCTGTAATGAATTAGCACTGGTTGTGATACTCCCCCGGATAGTATCAAAACTCTTTTGGTCGCGATAAATTTCTTGTAAGGGAAAAACAATCGTAAGGCTTGTCACTAATCGCGTTGGAATCTGTGGTCGAAAACCTAAAATATGACCACTCAGATGACAGCTATTTGAGGAGTCTCTTCCTATGGTACTGTTTATTGTGCTGTACAAGGTCGTTCTAACTTAACCATGTGTGGTTGAAGTCCTGAAACTGATTGTTTCTCGAGCCCAAAAAACACTCTTCCTACCCGCCGAAGAAACCTCATAGGAACTTTTTACTACGTAGGGTGTGCTTTTCAACTATACTTTTGTTCTGTTTGTCTCAACTGGAAAGTTTGTTTAATGCGTTGCACTTTTGTACTCGTTGGAACACAACATAAAGTTTCAGTTTATACAGGCATTTTTAGACAGACAGACGGACAGCTGACTACAACTTAATTCATTTTTAGATAGTTCCAGATAAGGCATAACCAATAAAAGAAAAATACTAACAATAATAGATATATTAACTAAAAAAAGTGTTCCAGAGAAAGAGTTGATGAAGTCAATGAGAACAATCACGTCATTCTCTGCTTTGACTGTTCGACATAAACAAATGAATCGTCCTAGATATGTCAAAACCTGTTAAAATAAAGGTATTTTAAAATGATTTTTCGTATGAGGTACGACATTGAGTTTTAAAACGTTCTTTTTCTTTCACCAGGACACGTTGTTTTGCGTGGTGGCCGCGTATGGCGTGTTTTATTACTGAGCCGTGTTTACCTGGCTGCCCGCCATCTTGATGAGCCCCATGGAGTTATCAAACAATTTCACACAAAAGCTTCGTTATTGTAAATATAAATATTGGCCCAGTGTAAATAGTCAATTCAGTCCTATCTGGAGAGCGTCTTAATCTCCAAAACAAAAGAAACTTTATGTAATATACTTCTTTTCGATGCTGCTTGAAAAGAAAAAAAGCTTTTAAATTTAGGCGATTTTTTTAGCTCTTCAAAGATTTCTTTTCGTTAATATCTTATCTGAGACATCTCTACGGATAATGTTAGATTACTAGACGCAAATATCTTGTTCTTGTTGATACTAGTAATCAGGATTAGAATTTCACTAATCACGATTCGGATATTTTATGTTAGAATTGTTGTTTTAATAGGTACAATTTCCAAAACATAAAGGTGTACAATTTGAACTATTGAAGTTTGTTCCAGATCGAATTTTTCTGTTAACTTAGATGGTATTAATTAAATGGTGGCCCTTTTTATCACCTTATCGCTGCCCTCTATATCCGGATACAACTTGTTCTCCAAAGTTTGTTTTCCTATACATTATGTTAATCAGAAATCGCTAAGATTACTTCGTGGAATGGGCGTTGTATGGTTTATTACGATAAGCCGGTGCGGGTAAAATTTTCCTCTCAAATTTTGTTTGATTTTTAGTCTGTGGATAAAATCCCGCAGCAGCACTTTCATGTGGTGAAGTTTGTTGTTTCGTACTCCACAAAAATGGTAAAATTTTGAAATGTTTCCAGTTTTGGGATCGGTAGTCGGTAGTCATTGGAGTAGAAGGCTTATCGTCAAAGAAAGGCAATCTTTCGTTGTCGTCACGTTTGGTCGCAAAAAAGACGGAAGTTCATATGAAGACTACAATTCTCGGAAAAGATGACATAAGTATTTCACTTCCCATTTGTCCCGACTTCGTAATGCTGCGGTTTCATCGCTCTGTTAATTTAGAAGAATATATATTTTTATGATGTGAACGCGAATTAGCGCACCACAAGCATTTACACTTGCAGCATCACAAACCTTCGGGTTTTGTACGTCTCGTCTCTTCAATGAAATCGAGGGTGTGTTCAACCATATTCCGCATTTTTTTTTCTGAAAGGGAAAAAATCAACCAACTTCCTATTTCCTGGCTACACTTTAGTGTCCTTTGTTGCGTGTAAAGGTAGATTATCAATGTCCTTTCGGTGTCCTGGGAAATGGCGAGCCCCAGACGCCCTAACGGGATTAACGACTATTTATTAAAACCGGAGTTTTAAGCACAGGGAACAGTTAAGCTCCCAGACATCACGAACAGAATATTTTAATTTCGTTCTCAGAAAGTCGAGTTTTTTCGGGTGGCTAGATATTGGTTCGAAGGTTTATGGAAGCGGATTGAGGAGCGTTTATAACTTTTTTGTGATATATTTATTTGAATTTGGATCTTTCAGGGGGGCATTCAAAACATGCTTCTTTCTTTAAACCTGTTAACGCCCAAGTGGCGACTAGAATTGATTTTGCGAAGTTGTTTTGCAAAATGATCGGCTTTTCTTTTCAATTTTAACTGTTTATTTACTTGGTTGTATAAAGACGTGGAGCAATCTAGTTTTGCGGCGATCTATTCATAGGGAGAGTTGAGGATTAATTCGTTTGAAATTGTCTCCAAACTGAGCAGTCTTCCTTTTTGTCCGCTGCAACGTTAGTTCTCGGTGTTTTATAAACAGTTTCTTGAAGCATAAAGAAGTGATTTCAGCGAGATAACACGAACAGATTTTGCTTTAGGGATTTGTGTCAAGCAGCTTAACTTTTCATTTAGTGATTTCGTTTGCCGAGAAAATTCAACGATTTCCTTGCTTATGAAGTGAGTCATTTATTTCGAGAGGCTAATGTGGTTTCAGTTCAACAATGGAAAGGATTTTACATGCTGTCGCAACATTTCATGTGCTTCATGTGGTGGCTGCCGTGAAGAAAGGTCACAGCTAGATAAAGCCTTTTTCTAACAGATATAGGCGAGGAAGCTTGATATTGCATAATAAATTTTCTTTCAACGTAAAAGCTTTTATGAAACAAAGTGTTAAAGAGTTCTAATGTATTCTCCATCTCGATCGCGACAGGTCACAATTGAAACTTTATCGTGCGTGTTGGTCGCGTTCGGCGCGTGCTAGAGCAGTTTTGCAAGCGGTCTAAATCTTTTTGACAATGATTGATGAAAAGCGCTCAGAATTGCTCAACATTCACTTCCGCTCCCGTGGCTTAAAATCGGAAATGTGCTTGTCCGTGGGCAGGCGTCGCCAAAGATTTGAACATTCCCAGTCAGGGTTTCGACAACCGAAAATTTCCATTGAATGCGCTGCGCAACACTCGAGGAATTTGCTCAACAAATATTAGGTAACACACGCAAATCGATAAGTGGGCAAAAGCATTCTGTCATCTTTTTCTCAAAAACTCTTGATTAACCATTTCCTGTTTATCTCGCGTTGTTTTAACTGTTTATCTTGCGTATAACATAGGGAAAACGGGGCAACGAGCGAGGGATGCAGTAGTATATGTGCGTTGCTTCCTGATCAATTGGCGACGCCCTATTGGAGTTCTGTCAATTGTGATCATCCATATGCAACTGACTGCCCAAGTCGACACAACACAGCAATGTCACGCCACTTTTTAATAGTTTGTAAGACTGGTTAATGAATTCCATGTGCTTTTTTGGCAGCCTTCCAATTGTTTTCGCTTTTTCGGGTCAAGGCTATGGCGATTTTTGCTCGGAAATGATTGGATCTCAAGTCGATTCGCCCGCTTAGAGCGGATGTGACATAATGGTGGAGGGTTTCAATCTCGACTCGTGTTTCGTCGCAAATCTCGCGCATTCCTTCACATCAGGCAAGGTTATGCGGCTTTCTCTCTCTCAGCTCGGCAACCCATGAGAAAGCGATGAATTTGAATGACAATTGATCAATTAAATAAACCGTTTAGTGTTTTCTATCGTCATAGAACCAACAATGCCATTGGCCCAGAAGTGTGAAATGTATCATGCCTATTGTCTTCCACCAATCAGGGATTATTTATATCAGATCGTTATCTACCCAGCTCGTGTTGTGATTGGTGGAACGCGAATCTCTTGTCACCTTAGGGTTGTTTTGATGGGTTCACACGTGTCTCGAGAAAGAGTTGACGTACGATAGGAACCATTGTTTTCAACAACAGATTTTTGGCGCGTATGTGGACGTGAACTCAGGGAAACTAACTGGTACTAGTACAGGGGAAATCTTGTGGGAGGAAGTTTGTGTTCGCGATCGCGAACTTGGTTGTCAAGTTCCCTTGTAAGTGCAAATTCGCATGGAAGACTGTATACTTGGCAGCGATGCTTTGAAGTGGAAAAATACGCTTGACTCTTGCACGTGGCTTAGTTATCTCCACAAATGGAGAGATCTACAGAACACCACATCGGTCAACAGAGCAAGTTGTCTGAAAGGAGACCTTGTACTTGTGGCAAATCTACGCTAACTTTGCCTAATTTGCTGTGTCTGTCTTTCGTGTTTAATATCGTATTTGTTGTACTATTTGTGGTGGTATTTATCAAGTTGGACAAAGTACAAACGCGTTTAGCGCAACTCGGAGATCCCAATAAACTCTCTGCGAGAGAGCCCAACGAGAACCCGTTTGTGCTTCGAAGAGTTAATTCAACGCTTTCTCCTTTTGCTGTGATTACGGCAAATGTCACTACACCGCCGCTTCTTCTTCAGGTACGTGCGATTTCTCATTGCTAAGTTGATCGTAATATCTGCGAAGGTTGGAAATCAAATGAGCGGTCTACGTGTAATCCGACATTTTTAACGCGTCGGCTTTGGTGTGTGATTTCATCTACACACTACACACTTCACAAGTTTTGACGTTTGTAACCCGAGAGATGCTTACTTGCGGAATTTTTTTTTGTTGCATCTTCACAGAGTATGCCTTCTTTACACATTTCTCGGAGAAGCACCTCTCACACACAACCCACGAAACCTTCGAGGCCACTGAAGAAAGTTCCCAGAACTTATAGAGAGTACGTACAGAGGTACGTGAGGAAGCAACTGAAGGTTGTACGAAGGGATATAAGTTTCTTATTAAATCAAGTCAGCCCTACTTCTCCTTCTACTTCAAGCTACACAAACGGAGGTCGAGGCAGAAGCGCTTGCCAATGCCCACAAGGTAAGAGATTTTAACGAGTGAAAGTTAGAAATCAAGTTTAGCGTAGATGTCTTTTGCGACATCTAGTTTGCGACCGCTTTCTACGCGTCCTTATTTTTAGTATCCAGACAACACGAAGAATATTCATGAATGAATGAATGAAATATTCCGTGTTGAAGACTTTCAGTTTTCATTCATTCCTTTGCATACATCAAGAACGAAGTGCCATTTTCGTCAGAGTATTTGTAACTACGAGTGCTTTTTTCTGATGAACGGAGTAAAGTTAAAATGAAAATTACTAGCGCAATCAAAGTTTTTGAGTTGGGTTTCGGTAGGCGTGTTATGTTGTGCTTAAGACGTTTTAATTCCACGCTGTAAATTCGCTCTCTTTTATTTACTATGGAACTAGTGAAGTAGAACAGAATTGTCTATTGTTGTTCTGTGACCGCCAGGCGTCGTTATCTATTCATTTCTGAAAGTTTCCCATTCATAATTGTGACTTGCCGGTGGACACTTAATGATCCGTATGCTATTACTAGTTGTCGCAGTGCATAGCACATGAGTAAGGAAAGAATATATTTTTATGCGTGATTACAGGAAAATCTACAGACTATTTGCGTTGGGTTTTACAATGATCATTGCAAGAATTAAATCAGAACGTTGTCCACTATTGTACCAGCCGACAAGGTTAAATTTGTCTTGTTATTTTCACGGGTGACCTATAAATCGGCTTTGATTTTTGACCGCAAAGGATTTGAAAAGCATACACAAAACTGATACCGTTCCAAGAAGTGCAAACACGACACTTTTTACAACTCAATTGCCATCGTTTACAATCCGCAATCACTACTGTTCGTGTTTCCTTTTGTAAACTTTTATCTCATGGGAAACCGGTTTAATTGACAACAATTGAAAATGCTCTAAGTCACGATTTCCTGTAATGAGATTGAAATGTATATTGCATTCTGCTTGTGGTTGAAATAGCGGCTTTTTCCCCCAAAATTGGCTCGAAGTGGAAGCTTTTGTCTTGTGTTGAATACCCTATTCCTAATCCCGTTTTATTGTTTTGTTTTGCGTGAACGCCTTCTTCTCCTCCTCCCTGCCCACCCTTTGTACATTTTGCCAGTTTTTTGGACTGACAGGCATTAGCTTTTAAAGCATTTTATTAGCATACATTTCAGTGTTATTATCTCAAAATCACTTCATTAAGATTCATTCTGAGATAATCACTCTAATTGCATGTTGAAAAATAAAATACTGGCTTTGTCAATTTGGGTGCGCCATTAGGGAACGGGAAAAGTTGCAAAGAGGAAATTTGAAGCAATGTATGTTTGAGAAGGAAGGTTAAATTATTAAGAAAGTTTGTCATCTTGTAAGCCCCTTCATTTTGGAGTCAGTTGTAAAATGTCAAGATACACTGTACTGTAGTTGCTTGTTTATCCATGTGCTTGCAGCTTTGAAAAATAACAATACCTTGCACAATCAAGATAATGAGAATATTTTGTGAATTAAATAAAAAGAAATAAGAACAGTCATGTTGTGTTAATATTATGCTTTTGATTGTTCTTTTTTTCCTTTATAAGGATATTGTTGAACTTTAGAAAGGTAATTTGATAATTTGACCATACTGAATTAAAGAATGCTATTACTGATCTAAAAAAATTATCATTGGAGGTGGAAGAGTCAAGTGAGTCATGAAAACGTTACAAGAATTGTTGGCAGTTGATGATAAGCCATGTCTAAGAATTTGTTTTCGTTCAGTTCACAAAAAAGTATTTTCAGAAGGGAAATTTGTTTCTACAGTTCCAAAAGTCAATCAGTTTAAATCGACTTATTGTAAAGAACATTATGAAACACAAGCCTGTCAGTCTAAGATCAACAAAGATTGTTTTATATAAACCTTGAACTTTTTATCATTTACATTCATGCAGAATTTTTAATATTAATGTATTCTTCAGTTCTTAAAAAAAGGGATATTCTCTTCGTTAATTCATTCAAAATGCAGTTTTAAGCGAAGTGTATGAAGTTTGTGGATTCTGGAAAAAACTAGAAAAATTTTTTTTAATCTTAGGATATTTCATCATGCACGAGGAAACCTGTAAGACAGAATGCTAATTTTACAAATTGTAGAGTTAATTTTTATTTATGCTGCTAAGAATGTAGCCCATGCAGTAATGAATTTCTTTTTTTTAGTTTTCAAAGTTGCTCATATCTTCTATCCATGGGTCATCACTGAGGTGTCTTTTGAATGACTGCAAAACTATTCCTTTGTCTGATGCAATGACAATGGATGGATACAACTTTTTCAACTACAAACAAGCTGTAGTTTAAAAACTAACATGCAGAAAAAATTGCTGATTTTGATGAAAGAAGGAACAGTTTGTGGAAAATAAAAGCTTGAGGTGAAGTCTTTGGCGACGACAACTAGGCACAGTTTCTCATGATGTTCCAGAGCATAAGGCCGCCATTGAAATAATTTGCTTTGTTTTGTTTAATTGTCTCCGGAACATGGAATACTAATTATGCAATTTTTCTTTTGTGTGACTTTTGTGGTAAATGCGCACAAATGTGTTTATGATTCAAGTGATGTGTGGTTTCTTTAACTTTGTAGAAAATATTAAGATATAAAATGTGAGCTTACTGTGCAGACTAAAACATTGTGTGATCGAACATGAAAGATTGACAACTCGTGATGCTCAGACACCTAAATATATGCAAGACAAATTAACAGTTAATCTGCATATAAATTAAAAGTGCCTTCAGAATAGCCCATTACTTTGTTTCAGTTTGTCGTTTTAATTGTTCTACATGTTGATAGTGTTTTGTCAAACAGTTTTCAACAGACTACATTGCATGGCATGGGCTATATGAATCAGTGGACACAACTGAAAATGTTGCTCTTAAAAATTGTTGTTCCTGCACACTAATACAGGAAGTTGATCATTAGCATTGTGATCAAACTTATAGAGATTAGACCACTTCCTGGTTTTTCTCTCAAAATAGATACTAACAATGAATGCAGCTGTCTGTGGACTGTTACTATTAAAGATAGTACACAATATTCAGGTTAATTAGCTGCTGTAGAATTCCTTGTATATTTCATCTCTGGACTCAGTGATCATTGCATATTAGTTCAGTATCAGTTAGCTGAGAAGGAAGTCTTTTGTCAACCCTGTTTTTGGCTAAGATAAAAATAAATAAAATTGAAATGTTCTTTATTTAACTTCAGTAAGTGGTAGTGCAGCTAAGCATGCAAATAGAAAAACATTAGTGCCAGCTTGGCAGTGGAGATAAATGTCTATCATAAAATTTTCTTGATTAAAACAGTTTACTGCAGGCCTTGTACCAAGAACATGAGGATTTTAAGTGGTCAGTGTAGCTTCAGTGGTTCAGTTTCCTGTCTTAACATGTTGTTGTTTCATTAGACAAGAAACTGTCTTCTGCATACTTAATCCACTTAGGTGGATATTTAAATCTACCAATTTACATATGTGGATTTATCAGGCCAATTTACCCTGATTTGATTAAGAAAATGAGTGAGTGGACAAAAATCAGGCTGATTTATTAAAGTCGAAGTGCAGCAGATGTTATAAATCAGGCTGATTTTTATCCCCTTGCCTATACCAGGGAGTGAACTAATTGGGTGGATAAATCAGTACATGTAAACTAGCCTTAATGGGCACTGCAAAACAGTTTAATCTAAGAAAATTTCTTTGCCCACTCTCAAAAATGGTTTAACAGTCAAACCTTTTGTAAGCCATGAATGGACATGCTAGAGACCAAGTTTCCAGAGGAACAAACCATTGTTGGGATGCTAATACAGGAAGAAATTTAACAGACTGCTCCCTCCTCACCCTCCAAAGGGACATACCCACCTACTCCCCTTTCCCAATGGAGAATGCTTCTTTACACATTTTTGACATTTTAATGTTCCTTAAGATGTTAAAGATGGTTTCTGCTAAACGTTCGAGCAACAAAATGATAAGTGCAAAAATAAAGTTACCAAAAAATACTCATAGCATGGTGACATTTTGAATAAGAAAAGAAGAAATTATATTGACCCCACAAGAGAAAATTGAACTTGAAGTTATCCATATTTTAATTGAAAAGACACTTCATGTCGGTTCAAAACAAAATGGCGCCCGTTTTTAGCATATTTTTACGAAATTTGACAATAATTTTCTCGAGAATTCTTGAGAATTTAATCATGGGGTCACTTGGAGATGCAAATTAAAGTGAGATGTTTCAAATAGCATTCAAAATGTTACCGTGCTATAGGTAGATTTTTAGTAAATAATTTTTGCTGTTATTGCTTGAATGAATGTTGAGCAGAATCCGTCTTAATTTGTTTGGATGTTTATTTTCAAGCACTTGGTTTTGAACATCTGAAAATGTTCAAAGTTTGAAGATTGGTTTGATGTGGTATGTAATAGGCAGTCTTGCTCAGGCTTGTTCCTGTGTGGGTGTCATTTGATCTTTCTTGACCTTAGCTTTTCTCTCAGATTGAAACATCTTCTGTTGATTTTAATCTTCTCGTAGTTCTTTTCTTTTTTTCCCAAAGGCCACCAAGTAAAAAGTTTTTTTTTTCTTTAAGAGGGTTTTTAACCTTTAAGGAAATGGCATCCATTAAAATATTTAATAGATACTGGAAATCTGTTTGGAATTTAACAGATTTTATTAGCCTACAGTCCAACGTGGTTCAAATTTACAGTTTTAAACCTGTTGTAAACCTTTTGTGGAGAAATGAAAACAAGAAATGTTTTTAACCCTAAATAGACACTGGCAATATTGCATGTACAGGAAGAATTGAGGTAGACAGTAGACTCCTCTCCCCCCCCCCCCCTTCCCCCTCCCCCTCCCCATCTCCAACTCCAACCTTCCCTACCCCATCTCATAATCTGATAGAGAATGTTCCTTTCCAAATACTGGATGTTCGGATGCGTAATTTGTTTGGATGTTTATATTTTCAGACGTCTGGTTTTGAACATCTGAAAATGTTTGAAGTTTAGGCATTGGTTTGATATGTTACGTAATAGGCTGCCTTGTGAAGGCTTGTTTTCTGAGCAGTTGTCATTTGATCTTTTGTGACCTTAGTTTTTCTGTTGGATTGAAATATCTTTTGCTGAATTTCATTTACCTGTATTTCTTTTTTTCTAAGGACCAGCAAGCTAAACATAATTTTGTCAAGAGGGTTTTTATTCTTTAAAGAAATTGTGGAATTGTGGGTACCTAGACAAAAACTTTCCTCTGTAATTTCTCTCTTTTCACCCTGGCATGTACTAAAATATTTAATACATGTATAAAATTTATCAGTTTTTTAAGTTTTCTTCTCCCACTCCCCTGAATAGTTTTATAGTTTTAAACCTTCGAGATCCTTTGAGGAATAGTGGTTGTTGCAACGAAAAAAAAGCACTTTTTTATATGCTTAATAGAAACAGGAAATAGTAAGTACTTAACACCTCAAAGGAAGAAACCAGTACACACACCCACTGCCCTCCCCTCCCCCATCCCTTTAAATGACGAAAGATGTTGTTTTACACATGCTTGGACATTTTAATGTCTTTCAGATGTTCCACTTGTTTGGATGCTTATATTTTTAGATGCTTGGTTTTGAATATTAATATCTAAAAATGTTCAAAGGTTGAGCTTTGATTTGGAGGCAGTCTTCTTAGTCATTGTTATCTAATCTTTCTTGACCCTTTGGCCAACTGTTCTTTTCTCAGATAGTCTAAGAGTAATTATTATTTGACCCTCCACTGAAACCATCAAAATAACAAACAAACTGGAAGGGTAGCAATGTGATGGGTTTGGCAAACAGAGGCAAATATGTGCAGCTTTTGATTGGTTTAGTAAACAAGTACTTGCACTTTGATTTTGTTGTCCACGAACTTTCTAGAAATTGATACATTTCACCATGCTCAGTTTTCAGCTTTCCGGTAGGTCAGTTGAATAGTGCTTTTTTCTATAATTGTTAGGGTCATTTTACTGAAACAAGGGCTTGTTATGATCCCGTGAACTACTTGCAGATGAAACAACTTATGAACAATCACGGAAAGATTGTTCCGTTGAAATTTTTTCTCTCTTGTACTTCTTTAGTTTCCAAAGACCAACAAGCTTGCATTTGTCAAGAAAGTTTTTAGCCTTAAAGTAACTATAGATGCAGTAAACGGCATTGCAATCTTCTCTGTTTTCCGTGTTGTTTATGTTTTTTTTTACATTCAAGCTGTGCATCAAATTACCAGCTGCAAGTATCAATTATATCAGGCAGTAAAAATAGAGCAAACCTGGTCATAGACAAATAAATCAGTTATTTTATAAGCTGCTTAGGTCATGGAGTAAGGAAAGTACATTAAGGTCTGTTACACAAGCAAAATAAGCTAATGGCAGAGCACTCCTTACGAGCTCCCCCGTAATACGTGGGCACTTCTTAATAACAGAGAGACCAAAATTTTGACTGAATTCTACCTCTGTAATTTGAACAACTCATTGTTACAGACATTTTTTTAGTATAGAGATATAAAATTCATGTCAATGCTTCAGCAATAACAACTTTTTTATATCATGCTGAAAACAATTCAATGCACTGACTTGCAAGTAATTTGAACACCTATTTATCAGGGACAGTTCATTTTACCCTGGAGGCATGCAGGGACCATTTGAGCCAATTCATGTGCTCTACATCCGTTACACAGAAGTCTATATATTAGAGATGTTCAGCTATAATGTCTGTTGTGTGTTGGCATAAAGAGGCTCAAATGGTCTCTGCTTGGTTTTAAATTTAAAATGTCTTGATTTTTAGTGCACATTTGCTAAACATGTCAATAATGTAGACTGATGCATTTTTGTAACATTGTCTATATAGTCATACAATGAGGTAGTCATTTGAACAGGTCATGGCTCATTTAGAATTGAAAACTACTGAACAGTACTTTTATGTGGTATTGTCTTGTCAATTTGTGTTACAAAGTAGCTCTATCTTTTGAGGCTATTGATGAAAATCAAAACTGCAGCCATTCAAGGGGAAGGTTATAATGAAAAACAGCAATGATCCCATTAACTAGTTTTGTTCTTCATTAATTTACAAACTGAAATTTAGGAGTTCTGTTACGGGCAGTTTTTATTTGGGCACTCTTATTATAATAAGTAAGGGTAAACCAATTCACACTTCTGTCAATCTCTTTCGTTTGTGGTTTTCTTAATAAGGACATTTTCTGGAGATTAAAAACTAGGATTTAACTCAGCATCTGGAAAAGATTCAAAATGATAGCTTGGCTTGTCATCAGCTTAATTGAAAAAATTAAGTGCAGTCACGTCCAAGAGCAATTAATTAGCATGAAGAAATTTTTTTACTTGTTGAAAAGTTGTTCCTCTGGATAAAATGTGATCTGGTGTTGAAAACGCAATATTTGATTTCCCCAGTAATGAGTTTTTATTTTGTTGTATGTTAGTAGTCTGTCTGAATAGTCATTTTTGTTTGGATTCCCCTGTTATTCTCAGATTCAAATCTCCAGAAATTTATGCTTTTCTAACTCAAGAGTCCATAAGGGAAATCTTAAGTGACCAGTGCTTTCCTGTGGTGCTGTTTATTGTGTTCAAAGTGGTTCAGACGTTTGAGTGTATGGATGATATCTTGAAATGTGACCACTGAATTCAAAGCTATCGAGCAGTCCTTTCCTGTGGTACTGTTTATTATGCTGTACAAGGTGGTACAAACTTTTGAGTCTGTGGATGAAATCCTAAAGAGTGACCATTCAAATGAAAGCTACTGAGCAGTACTTTCCTGTGGTGCTGTTTATAATGCTGTACAAGGTGGTTCAAATTTTTGAGTGGGAATGAAATCGTAAAGTGTGTCCATATTCAGGTGAAAGCTATTGCGCAGTAACCTTGCTGTAGTGCTGTAATTATTTTTTGATTTTTCTTGAGTGGAAGTTTGAAAAAATACATAATATTTGTTCATTCTTGCAAAACACCAGGTGAAGAATTTTATAATTATACTTATTGACTGATTGGGAAGGTCATACTGGAAAATATTTGCTTGAGGCCCTGCTGTAAGGGTGGAGTGTCAGATGTTTTACACATTGGATCATACTGGTCATATGACAAGGAGAATTATTTTAGGACTTTATTTTCCCTGCTTTGTTAATGATATTAAATAAGGTTTCCTGTTGTTTAATGGCAGTTTCCAGATTTTATATTCACTTATTTGAAAATTATATTATTGATTTGTAGATATACAATGTAAATTTGAAATTTCATTGCACAGAATTGTAAACCTATTGAATCCTATGTGTAGATTATTAAAAATGGTGACATCGTTAGGACTACAGTGTGTGCAGGGCTGTAGCCAGAAAAAGAAATTATGACTGAGGCAATGTCCATGGTTAAATTCTCTTCCTAGGTATTTAGGGTGTAAAATGAAAAAAAAATGACTGAGGCAAGTGCCTCGGTTTGCCTCATACTGGCTACGGCCGTGGTGTGTGTATGTGTAAATCTATGTTATTACAATGGTATTTCTGTGGCAAGCAGTTTACTCCTGTGTTTGAAATCTGGTGTGAAAAGTTAGAAAAATTCTGTGATCATCATTCAGTAATTAATCTCATCTACTTCAACTCTAGAGTTGATGTGTACATGGTTAAATTGTTTATAATAACATCCTAAAGACCAACTTGACTTTATCAGCTGTTTTCTTCCCTCAAAAAAGCATAGCTATCCTGGTGTTTGGCATAAAAATGTCTAGCACCCTCCAAAATATTTGTGGATGATAGAAGAATCAACTTACAGACTGGCATTAGTTGAATTGCAGACTTTTAAAAAATGTTAAATGAAATGTTATTTTATTGAGCTGATACAGTTACAGCTGCCAAAGGCCAAAATTATTTAATTTCTTCTTTACCAAGCTCACTATCCCAGCTGAGGTATTTGAAAAATTGAAATTTCTTTGAGGGTGGGGCATATTTCTACTGCATATTTAATAAGTTGATTAATGAATTAATACATACATTCATTTCAGGAATTTTAAGGGTATAGCTATCGATTCTAATCCAGTTGTTAACATGATGTGATGTTTGATTTCACACCTGTTTATGAAAGTGCTTATAAGTCTCACAGGTTAATGGATGCTTTTGAACAAATAATTTGCTATTGGGTCATTTTTGTTGTTTTGTATTAAGTAAGCTTAATTGGACATTATTCCAGTTGTAAATTTTGGCAATGACTCAGGAAGTTTTATAGTGTAACTATGAAATTAGATTTTGGAAACTTTTTTCTTTGCCATGTGAGGAAGATGTTTAAAAATGTTCTGCACTAAATCTTTGAAAGGTGAGGTAGTCATGCTACACATCCACTTGAAAATGACAACCTGTGAAACGTCTTAGTAGATTTTCTACTGTATCATAAAAAACAAAACTTCCGACAAATGGCCTTGTGATTTCAGTGAGCACATAGGCCACTCAGAATAAATGGCTGCCCAGGAGGGCTTGGCTTGTGGTTCTGAAGATTGTTTTTCTTTCACTGCACTGCAACAGAGAAAATGTGATAATCTGTTTAGCTGTGGTAAAAAAGGTAAATCTGTCTGACCTTAATCTAACAGATTATGAAAGAACAAATATGCCTTGCCCTCAAAATGTCATGTTCCCACAAGAAAATTAATGGCTGTTGTTCTAGGGATATAAAGGGTAGGCAGATAGTTAAAAAAATAACTACCTTTAGAATTTATTTTTATTTCCTGCTGAAAAACATTGTCTGATTGACTCTTTCTCTTTAAGATGACCCAAATTTTCCCCCTGTGATCAACTAATTTCCACCTTAGCTACATCCCTGGTTGCTTTGAGGAGATTATTATTTTTTTTTTAGACCATTGTATGTAGGAGTAACAACAGCATTTAATTTTTCAAGTTTCCATGTTTATATGCCATTAACCCTCGGACGTGCAAGCGAATTCACACCCCCACTGTGGTACAAGAGAGGGGTTGGTGGACCCCCCCTCCCTTGGGTTTTGGTTTTCGTTATATTACAATATTTTGAAAAGATTTCACCTTTAGTAGAAAGCCTCTGATGTGCTTTACAAGGTGAGGTACATATTATGGGTTGCTGCACTGCTGGGGGCCTCTGACATGATTCAAAATGGCCGTCATATTGGGTGCCATCTTGGATTTTGTGGAAAATTAGATTGGAAATTTTTGATGCTGAACTTGTAGAATATAACATAATTAAACATTTTGCTGCTTTTTGTTGACATTTCTTGTAATTTTCACATAAAAAGGATAAAAAACACAAATTTTTCTTCAAAAATGGCTTGACTACCTGTTGCTTGTGACATCATATCTCATAACCATAGCAACCATTCTCACCAAACTTGTGTCAAAATGTGTCTTAGAGATATGCGCACAGCTGCTGAAAACGCCAGATCTAGGTAACAATTCGTCATGGAAAAATTCAAGGAAAACCTTATGGCATCCACTCCCCCCTTGTACGCCCAAGGGTTAATGTGGTTTGATTTAGGTGTGTTGCACATGGTGGTACTAAAACCAGTGGGAGATTAGCCTGGTTCTAATTTGAAGAAATGCCACCTGTCTTTAAATTTGCTTTTTGTTGAACTTGTCTTTGAATGAAATAAAGGCGTTGGTCATTTACAGTACCTGAAAGGGGGTGGATATCTACCACTCTTCACCGACACTGAGGTGAATAAATGTTTTAGTATGTACCAAACCAGTGGATAGCCAGCACAAAATAGTTCCTTTTTTGTGAGAAATGAGGCAAAACTTGCACACAAAATCCAGCAAAATGCTGGGAGGTGAATAGCAAAATGTTATCCCGGGTTTGAGTTGCCAATAAGAGTCGCAAAAAACACTATCGGCTGGTTCGGTATATGCTAAAATAAGATCTTGTTTAAAGCCACGCCAGATAACGCTCATCTCATGTCTATGTGCATGTGGACCCATCATTGATTTATTGATTGCATGGTTTATCAAAGAAGTGTGAAATGAGTAAAAGGAGATATATGGTCCCTGAGGTGAGATACAACTTTATTGCAATTTTTTTTTCCGGTAAATTTTACATTACAATTAAACCTGCTTTATGAACAGCCACCAAACACGTATCCCTCACTTTTATAGACAGTTTTCTTGGTCTTAAACCATACATTTTGTTCAAAAATGAACTACCTTGATGTTGACACCCTGTTGAAAAGGACACTTTTGTGGTCTCACCTAGCCTGCATCCATAATGACAACATTCAATTTTTATAGTTTCAATAGAAATCTAAAACAAATTGATAGACTTGGTGATTAATTTTAACCCTCTCACCTATATTTTTTTCTAGTAAAACCGTAATTTTCACCGTTTGTTATTTTTCTTGGGTGCTGTGTTGCTAAATTGCACCAAGTTTTGCTAGAAAAGCAATACTTCACATTTCAGCTAGATTTTCCACTAGCTTCTATGTTGAAATGAGCAATATTTCACTTTAGCGCATGGGCATAAGCCGAAATTTTACCCTTTTTTGCGGATACAATACGATTTTTCTCCTCTCTCCTTTTCCTTTCCTTTTTTTTCTCTCTTTCTCTTCTCGCTATCTTCTACTTGTTATTACCTTTCTATCAGCTGGAAAAGGTTTGGTGTTAACCATTCAAAAAACCTGGAAATGACACATTTTTCAATTATGGGGGTAATGGCCGTTTTTATCACAAATTTTGCACCAATAGTTGAACATGTGTTTTTCCAGTAACACTGTCAGCATTTAGTCGATATTCAAAATGGACACATGTATGGAAAGCTCTGATCCTCCTGTGTTAGTTGGTTAAAGAAATCATCTGCTGTCATAGAAATTGATGACATCACAAGTGGTTCTTTGTCTACTTCTCCAAATGTTGTCTGGTGACAACTCTCGGGTCAAAAGGGTTAATTGTGAAAGGAAATGTTACACTTTGAAATTGAACTTGGGAGAAAAGTGGGCTGGAAGGCTGCGAGAGGCCGAAAAAGGGAGTGCAGGAATGGGTATTTCTATGATGGCAGGAAACGACAGGTCCTTCTGACTAAACCCTTTCACTCCCAGTGTCAATTATGGAGACATTAAGGTGATTCTAACTTCTGAGTCTGTGGATGAAATCCTATGGTGTGACCATTCAAATGAAACCTCATCAGCAGTATTTTCACATGGCACTATTTATATTTAAGTATTTTACAAAATGAAATTTGAGATTTGTCTTGCATTTTGATTTTAGGTACTCTTGGGGGTGAAAGGGTTAAAGGAAGGAATGGTGTAGCAGTGAAGAGGGTGGGTTTCCAGGGGATGTTATAAAATATCACCCCCACCACTCCCTTGTTAAAGCATTGTTTGTTTCTCAGGATATTTTATTTGCTTTTTTCAGGTTTGAAGGGAGATCCAGGCCCTAGAGGTTAGTCGATGTAGTGACCAGCATAAAATTTCTCCTTAGAGCATCACCAAAGAAAAATTTTCTTGATGTTTCAACAAATCCTTCCAACTGGTTTTAAACATTCACGTTATTGCCTTTGGCACTCCAATCTTTTATGCATGCCACTTGCGATGAGGTTTCTGTGACCTTTCAGGAATTGTCTTATTACCCTTAGGGTGAGGCAAGGTAATATTGGAATTCATAGTACTGAACAGATGTTGTTACCATTTTATTTGACGTTTGCAGCCATACCTCTTTGTCCTTGTTACTGTTGAGGAAACAGGGCTTGTACTTGTCATCATGTCTTATTCATTGTTTCTATTGCCTTGTTGTTTGCACAAAAGACTGTGTTAATGTAGTCATAACTGTGACTCATGACGCCATTTTGTATGTGCTTTGAAACTATAAATGAATCTTGTTTTCTTGCATATTGGAGCCATTCAAGACGTAGGGAGAAACACTTGCCTGTGGGTCATGTTTCACCCTACACTTTCATGCTCTCAGCACTTCCTTGCATGTTCTATAAGAGAACAAAGCATTGTTTAGGCTTTTTTTATTTGTTAATTATAGACAACACTTAGACCATAAGAAATGTTCATAAGTTACGAAAACAAAGAAGCATGGTTTTTACCATTTTATGCATGCTCTACTCACAGGATGTGACCTTATAGCCTACTAGCATGGCTCAGCCAGTCAGAGTACATGCTTGTTCATATCCAGGGACTGTCCATAAAATAAATACTGATATGCCACTTTCCTCTTATAATTAATCCCCCTCCCTGTCCAAGCTATTTTGGAATGTATACTTCTCTGTTTAAAAAAGCTACTTTTCACTTGATAATAACCCAAAGGTTTGCTCAACATACAGAGGTGCTAAGTTCAAAAGATCTTTCTCTGCCCTTGGCTCAAAAGCTTGACTATGAGAGTGAAAAAGTCACCAGAGCTACATGTATAAAAAAGGTCACTACCTTACATTAGGAACACTGCTTGGATGAAAATATTCCGTTTAACTGTTTTTTTTTTGTTGGATGTGATCAGGGAGGAAAGGTCCCAAAGGAGATCCTGGTCCTATTGGTCCACCTGGAGTCAATGGTAAGTGTCGATTTTTGCTGTGCTCTTTAACAAACAACCAAATGATCACTGAAATGTTTTTTTTTTTACCATCAACACCATTCCATCATCATCATCATCATCATCATCATCATCATCATCGCCATCATCATCATCACCACCACCACCATCATCTTCATCATCATCATCACCACCACCATCATCATCATCATCATCATCATTAACGTCATCCTGAGTGTCATCATCATTGTCTGCCCAGTTAATGTCATCGTCATCATCATCTTTCCGTTCTCATTGTTGCTGCCAGTATTGTTGGCTGTTCTTGTACTATTTAAGACTCCATTTGTGTACATAAAGGGCTTATTGTCTCTTGTGCAAGCAACATTTGTTTATCTGGTTATGCATCTTTCATTTAGTCATTGATGACTACAAGTCGGGTTATGTGTCGATCGGCTTAGAATGTCTTTCAAGATCCACTCACCGTGACAGATAAATGGGATGTATTATCTCACATGCTCCGGTCTTTATAAACTCAAACTAACATACTTTGCCCAAGTTTGTGCTAGATGGATAAGGCAATTCTACGTCATGACATCAGCCATTATCGTCACAGTTCGCATGTTGCTGAAGTGCACAAGGTGTCTCAGGATGACTGTTTTATAGTTTCTGGCCAAGTTGCCACTGCTGAAAATAAAGTTTTTATCTTACTGCCATTGTTCTAGGTAATCATGGATTGCCAGGCCTTCAAGGAATGAAAGGTAACAAATATGAGCCATGCTTCAATATTTCGTTGCTTATTTTGGCATGGAAGTACATGTAAATTGCATTCAAAAGAAGTGCTACCTGTTGTCAGAGTCACAGAAAGAGCAAGCGAAGTGGAAATCTTTAGTGAATACCCTTTTAATCTAAGCAGCAGAGAAAAAACTTTGGAAAAGTTTGTTTTCCTGGATAAGTGAGAACGATAGGGAATTTAATGTGAAATTCTTAATTTCCCAAATCTTCAACAAAGTTGATTTCTCTGAAAGTTGTAGGGGTAATTTTTGTCACAAAAACTGACTTTCATTCCACTGAAATTGGTGACATAAAGCCTTGCTGCATCTCGCAAATATTTTGCTCCACTAAGTAGCCAAAATGCAACTTGGTTTGTGACAATGTATTTAACTGAGTTGGCATCAACTGTAAGTTGGTTTTCTCCAGATTTCTTCATGTCATGGAAAAAAAACTTGAATTTAGTGGTTGCAATTGCAGGGTTTAAATTGATGTCACGTTAATGTGGCATTTACTTAAGTTACATCTAATGCCACTTAAACATAGCATGCATGTTAACCCTAATTATACCCCAATAGTGACAAGCATCTAAGTTCTCCTTACTGTTAGCATCTCTACTTATAAAACAAACAGGACACGAGAATTAAGGAAAAGATGGCAAAGTATAAAATACTGCATAGAATGTCTTGATTTTTAAGCAAATTCTCCCAACTGGTACCATAAGAAATATATAGGGAGCAGTGAAGAGAACGTGCATGTTGATGGTGAGACTAAAGGGTTAAATGTTACTGATGTTCTAACTCAAGGGCACTGACTTTCTCGCAGGTGCTCCAGGCCCAAAAGGCGACAGAGGTCCCAAAGGTGATACTGGGAAAGGAGAAAAGGGAGATCAAGGTATTGTGTCTAACCCTATGAAAGGACCCAAAAGGGAGCTTATTGCTCCGTCCAATTGTGTGTGTCATTTTAAGGGAGTTTTCACACAGGGCTAACCTCTTATCTTCCTTTCAGGGTGCCTTTTTTTCATTTGTTGTTGTTGCCATTGTAATTGTTATCGCTTAGCTTTGACTCTGTAATCTTCTGTTACGTTTGATCATTTGCATCCTGAAAAAACCTTTATTACATTGGGGGGTGGGGGGTTGTATTGAAATAACAAATAATAATAATAATTTGAAAAAATGGTATTTACCACTACTACTACTACTACTACTACTACTACTACTACTACTACTACTACTAATACTACTACTACTACTACTACTACTACTACTACTACTACTACCACTACTACTACTACTGCTACTACTGATAATAATAAAAATAACAATAACAATAATTATTAATTAATTAATTAATCAGGGGCTGGCTCATTTTGTGTGGACCCTATGTTAAAGTGGCTGGAGTGTTCCTTGGAAATTTTGAAAGGGAAACCCCCAAAACCATAGGACATTTTTTATGGGTGTGGTTCAATATTTTCCCCCAAGGATTAATAAGAGAAATGGCAGGAATATTCATTGCAAATTTTGTTAGCATTAAAAAGAAACAAACAAACTTTAAGGTGCTAAATGTTCATCCAAACAAGCCATCTACTGGCATTTTCTCACTTTTTCGAGCCAATTAAGTTGCTTGCATCAAACAAGTTTCAACTTGTGCAAGATCTAAATACACATTCATTAAAGTGTAATACCAAGTTCAACCACGATTGGGCAAGAAAATCTTTCAGCTGTTGTCTTCAAGATCTATTTAAAGCCTGGTTTTCACTAGCGACGGAGTCCGAGTCAGAGTCATAATCAGAAGCGTACAGCGATACAATCTAGTGAAAATCAAACGACAGAGTCGTAAGCAGAGTTTCCTATTGCGCTTACGCTTCCGTCGCTTATGATCTAGTGAAAACCAAATTGTCGGAGTCGTAAGCTGAAACGCAAGAAGTAAACCAATCACAAAGCGTGGGAACGAGCACTGTGATTGGTTTATCCTTCCGCTTCTGCTTCCGACTCCGACAATCTGGTTTTCACTAGATCGTAAGCAATGGAATCGTAAGCGGAGTCGGATGAAAATGGAAACGTTCTGATTCTTCCGACTCCGATTCCGTCGAGCTTATGACTCTGCTTGCGACTCCAATTTTTTATTTTCACAAGGTCGTAAGCGCTCTTATGACTCCGCTTATGACTCCGACTCCGACTCCGTCGCTAGTGAAAACCAGCCTTAACCAATTACAATTGATTTTATTTAATCATTTAAAGTAAGAAGTTGTAGTGCTTCTGATTATCTTTTGTTTTCTTTCCCATCTTGAGTAATTTTAATAAAGGCCATTAGCTTTGAAATAACCTTAAATGCATTGAGAGACTTCCAGTATGACATATGTCTTGTAACAAGATAATTATAATATATCTCATTACAAGGTATACATGTATGTCATAAAAAATATATAATAAAAAACTATGTTATATTTTTTTATTACAGCATTTTCTGTGCACAAAATTCTGATCCCTGGTCACATTAAAACATCACCTAATGTGATTCTGTATCCCACAAAAAACTGCTCTTGTCAATCCCATTACTTTTGATCCTGGATCAGATGCCTGGGTTCCCTGATCCATAATCCCACCTACTCACTTAACTAATTACAGCCATAATTCCCAGATCACAGGAATGCAAACTGTTTTCGGTTTGTGTGACATTTTGGAACATTGAGCTTTTACCTTTTGATTTACAGCTTGTTGCATTACTTGCAGGTATCCAGGGTGAACCAGGGAAAAGAGGGCCCCCTGGTAAAAAAGGTGACAGAGGCCCACCTGGGGCACAGGGACAACCAGGCCCTAAGGGTGAAAAAGGAGATACGGGCTCACTAGAAGTAAGTTGCAAATTAAATTGCACTAATAGTATAGGTAAGGCAGAGTTCTCACCCAGTTTTCGCAACGTGAAGGGACTAGGATCATTAGAATTCCCCTTAGTGGGACTAACCGTCAAAAGGCTGAAAAAACTCTTAATCTTGGTGATTGGATTTCCAATTTTCTCACTCCAGTTTTCTCACTGATTAACTGCACACAGTAAGTTATCACAGGCTTGCAGCAAATAACCCGGCTTTTTACCTTGTAAGGAAACTGGTCTTTGTGTCAAGTTCAGTAGCATTCAAAAAGTGTCATCTCAGAGGGAAATTTTTGTTCTTCACCGTAAAATGGGTATGTGCCACTTTTAAGGGTCAGGTTTTCAACCCATTTAGGCTACGATAGGGTACAGAATAGGGTATCAGTTATTAGGAAACTAAGGGATAAACACTCAGCTAGTCTTACATAGGGTAGGGATTGTGTAGTTCCAGAAAAAAAAAATCCCTACCCACCCCCATGGAAGGTCATTGGAAATTCCTAGGGGAACAGGGGTCTGAAAAGCCAAAATTTTAGAAACAAAGTATGAAGCTAAACTGCAATTTGTTTGAGGGAGGGGGGGGAGGTGCAAAACAAAAACCTTCCACAGGGGAAGTATGTATATTTTCTGGAACTACACATTGGTGTCCAGTCTAGAATAAAGTCGCACAATGCGAGCGAACAAAGTCTGGAATAGTTGAACCCTTTAAGCCCCAATATCCACATGCATATTCTCCTCACTGTTCTCCATATATTTCTTATGTTTCTAGTTGGGAGAATTTGATTTAACATCAACACATTTCATGTCTGGTGATCACTTGCTTTATTCTCACGACCTGTGTATTTGATCAACTAGTTATATTGTAAGGAGAAATTAGATGCTTGTCACTCTTGGGGCTCAAAGGGTTAAAGGTTTCAGAGTCCCAGAGGCACCTCCCCGCCCAAACCTTAACCAGGTAACCCCCCCCCCCTTCCCCTGGCCTGAAGTGTGACTATTCAGATGAAAGATACCAAGCAGTCCCTTCCTGTGGTGTTGTTTATTATGCTGTGCAAGGTGAGTTCTAACCTTTGCGCCAGTATATGAAACCCTAAAACATAACCATCTGCATTGAAAATGTCTTTTGCAACTCCCCCCCCCCCACCCCCCAATTTTGGTCTGAGGTGCCCCTTTGAGTGAAATAGTTAAGATAAATTCCATTATTTTTTGTTATCTGTAGTCAATACAAAGACCTTCAGCACATCTGACAGGTCATACAAGAAACACACAGAACTCACCAAGATCAGGTCAGAATAATTTCCTTTTAAAATAATTTATAGGCATTTGTATTTAGTTTCAATTCATGTATCATCTGCAGCTACCTGGCAAACAACAGTTTCAAAAAAACGCAATTTACATTACGCACTGTCTTACTGGCTGTGATTAGGGACAGATGGACAAATATTTGATTTGAGGTCTTGGGGTAAGGACCGAGCACAGCAAGATCCATGCACCATGACGAAGAGAAAAATATTTTGCCATCAGGCCCAACCTAACTCAGTCAATAATTATTTTATTTGACCCCCATTTTATGCTTAGTTTTAATGGAAAATGCTGAGAAGCTGCTTGTAAACAGTCGATGAATGTTGAAGTGCATGTGCGCTAAATGAACAGATGGCGCATGCGGGTTGGACGGTTTTTTCTGGACTGGCTTCCATCAACGCATCTGGTCCTACTTTTGCAACTTGCTAATGCATTTTCTGTAAAATTGCATCATAAAAGGGCTGTGCAGTGGTATGACTGGATTGGAGCTGCTACTGTTTCTTACACAATAACAAGCCTGTGTGCTAACGTAAAGCTAAATTGAAGCAAATTGGATTTCAAGGCCACATGGTGATTCGCAGCCTTTTCCAGCGAGCGTCTCAATTATTATTATTGTTATTTAATTTTTTTATTGGGAACCATTTTTTAGGTTACTTTTGATTGGTACAACTCATATGATCTGAATGCACTTGCAATATACCTGCCAACTTTTCCAAGCATGAGATTCATATTCTTTGAGCGCCAGAATTCCTGAAGATGATCCAACAAATTTTGAAGGCTTTCAGATTGTGATAATTTAGAGAAACCCAAAGACATTCCTGAACATAGATTAATTGCCAGTTTCGTATCATATAATAATTTGCAAGAATTTGAAACATGACTGGTTTGATTCTCTTGCCTTGCCTTTTTGTTACGTTGTTCATGTTGCTTAAATGTAAAAGCAATTCGCGGAGAAGTGTCTCCTCGTGATGTTTGATTTGAGTTGGCAAGTATATTTATGACAGCTCGGAGCAGAGGGCCTTTGCCAAAGTGGTTCACACTTTGGTTTCTGTGCACTCTTTTTGACAGGCTTCTTAACTGGTTGGAATGCCTCACTGCTCCGAGGGGGGATGTTGTACGGACAAGGAAAACTCACTGTCCCTAAACAAGGAGTGTACTTTGTATATAGCCAGATATATTATACAAGCCCCACTTCTAAAAGTTTGATGCACTACGTCTGTGTGAATGGCGTAGTCAAAGTCATGAGTGTTCAGTCTGGGAGGAATGCTTTCAGTACTATTTCTCATAGTTTCCTGGTGTCGCTGAATGCTTTTGATGTTATTACTGTTAAGCTTGGGCATAATGATGTCAGAGCTAATCTCGTAGAACATGCAAGTTTTTTTGGAGCATTTTTGGTTTAAATATTTTTAGTTTGCAGTATGTCACTTAGGCTGAAAATAGGTAATATTTTTCTTGCTTAGCAAGGTCGTTTTGAGTGGTTTGATAAATTATGTTTATTAGTTTTTTTCACTTCTGAGATATAAAGTATAAACATTTAATGTATTGTTCCTCAGAGACTGTATAGGTGCTGGATAAGAAGCACAAAAACTATATTTTTTATAAAATTTGTATATGGATATACCAAAATAAATGATTGTCTTTTATAGAGCAGCTTTTAATAAAACTGTAGACACCAAAACTATTGCTAAGCACAGGAAGTTGTGATCTCTGGAATAAAAGATGTTGAAAAAGTTTACTTTGGTAAGCTACAGTTGTTGACTCTAACACTCCTTTGTTGGCGAGCTCTCAACGAAATAGACAAAGTTAGCTTTACGTTATTATACTTTCGTTTATGTTATCATGATTCACAGTTGCCCAAGTGATCGGGTAGATCTCACTTTACCATAGTGAATTGTGAAAACTCACCTTTCAAGAATATCTTGACTGTGGCAAACATAACTTTACATAGTAAAAAAACGCAGCCCAAGTGTGCTCTCAAACATTGCTAGAATTCATAAGACATAAGAATTGTTTGTTCCAGGAATTCTCAGACACTGGGAAAACAGCTTGGGATTTGCGCATTCATCTGGTGGTATGCAGTACGAGAATGGTGAGCTGATCATACCACAAAGTGGACGTTACTATGTATACAGTCAACTTTACTTTCAAGTTGAGGACGACAGGCCGCATATGATTCACTTTGTACATCTAAATAGAAATGGAACTCAGCAAGCAATTATGAGGAGCGTGTCCTCCAGGTGTCGTGCCAAGAAAGCTAAGACATTCCTTTATAGTAGTTACCAAGGGGGAGTGTTTGAACTGCAGAATGGTGACCACATCTTTGTTGGTGTTTCGGAGGGCAACACCAAATCAATATCCACTGCCGAGTCAGCAAGCTTCTTTGGAGCGTTCTTGGTATGAAGTCGTATGTTCACTGTCAAAATGAAATATTTTAAAATAATTTGTATCTCGTAGCATGAGCGGACAAAAATACTATGGCTCCATTTACCAGAATAAAACCGTTTTGCAGTCCAACCTGTGAAATGATTAGAGTTTAATTAAATTGGTGACAAGCTCAGCATAGCTGCAATGTTTTGTAAATTAGACTCTCCCAAGTAAGTCTCCCTGAGATTTCCCCCTTTTCTCAACCCAACAAAAATCTTGAGTTGTGGAAAAAATTTTGGCTGTTTCTCTTATCAGAGCTTTGCTTTTTTGCAGAACTTACCCGAGTAGCAAGAAACTTTGCCCCCCAAAAGTTAACAATAATGGAACTGACTTGCTTACCTGTTTATAACTGGAACCGTGGTATTTTTGTAAGGTTCAGGCAATAAATAAATTATTCACCATTCACATTCACTGTTATGTAAACTTATGATTAAAGTTCAGAGACACTGAACTGTGCACTCACTGGCAACCTGCACTAACATACTAATCCAGTGTCCTGGCATGGGCCAAAATTGTGCATATCTTTGCCTACATTTGTATAAATTAGCAGACATTTGCATACCATCAACAGCACTCCGCTCTGCTAGAACTCTGCTTTAACTGACAACACACATTGCTGTACCAACCATTTTGGGTTGTAAGTAAACCATAATCTATCCAAACTGGAAATAATACCTGGGGTAAACTGGTAAACAGTTGTTATAATTATGTATATTTTATAAACGATCTGCTGCATCAGTGATGTTTCAATAGCTTGATCTGTTACCATTGAGGTCCCACATACATCTTGTGTTAATGGTGTTACACCATCCTTTGCATCACCATGACATGTTGCATTAGCCACTATTAGTATCTGAAACATCGTCAGTGACAATTCAGCGTTGTTTTCACAGAACAAACGGATTGGGAACAAGCCAGAACATTATGATTCAATTAGAAAACGTGACGTGTAGGCTACTGGTGCAAGATTCAGGGGATTCAGTAATCTGAAGTAATACTTTTGCAGGTTTTGTTCAGAGTACAGAGCGTACTATTGATTCATAATGTTTCTCATCTGAAGGTCTGATCGAAGGGCCCCTCTGCTTAAGTGCCAAACCTAACTGATGAATTATGTCTGGCAAAAGAGCTGCAGTTTAAGGACGGTGCCTCCTTTTGTTACCACGCATACGTTCTGTGCATCTCAGGTCTGGTCCGAGATATTTGGGTTTCTTAAGGAATTTACCCACTAACACAACGGTATTTTTGCGCGTTTTACGACTATGTGGAAAAAGCAGATCTTAGCAAGGGCTAACCACATTTTTCAGAGATAATTGAGCTTAAATTTCGCAGAAAAATGCGATACGTTCTTTGTATTTAAAAGCTTTTTCTAGAATTATGGTTGCTTAATTATCTCTGAAAAATACGTGGTTACTGTCATGTTTCTTTTTAGATTCCAATAACCCTTGCTAAAATCTGCCTTTTCCCCCATAGACTTGATAGTCATAACGTTTGCAAAAATATCTCTGTATTAGGAGGCACCGTCCTTTAATAGAAGCGTCAGTTTAAATGGAAGGCAGCTACTGGCAGAGCTGTTCTCGTGTACAAAACCTTAAGTATGGATACCAGTTGTATTGTGCAACAAACTGGTGCTTGTTTGTTTGGCCAAGCTGTATGAACCGCGAACTCTGGCTTATGTTTTACGAAGCAACAACTAGAACAGTTCCAACTCCACTAATGGACGACTTGTAGTGAAAATAGGTGGCTCCCTCTGTTGGACACATTCGTAGCCCCAGTCATACTTAGCCTGAGCATGCACTTATACTTTGTTCCAAGATTAAGTAATGGGAGGCATGAATGTACCCCCGTTAGACGTTGTGCTAGTCCGTGACAGGGTCCGCCCTCCCCACCTCCCATGAAAAGCCAAGACCAAATGTTGAGACCTCACATGATGCAGTGTTGATCAATAATATTTTGCCACTGTTGTGACACCGTTGTTGCCTCTGTCATGGGGCAGATGTGTTGATTATCAAGTAATCTAATAATGTAATATTAATGCTTATTAACCTGCTAACATTCACTGCACAGATTAGTCATGTTCACTGAGTTTATAGTTCGCTTGTTAAACAGGCAAATTACGTACCATAAAATATCAATTTTACTTACTTGGATTCAGGCAGCACATTGGCTTGAGTTGTTGTGGTATGTTAGGTGCGTGCAATCTATTTAAGTAACAGAAATTTCAGCTGGAAAGTTCAAACACTTGTTTCCCAAGCGTTCGTAGATTTCAACCCCTTATTTCTTTCTTATTATGAACTCTACTGAGCAGAGGTTTTGCACGTTTTTTCAAACTGAATCAAAACTGCATAGCTCTGGATTTGTAAAGATAAAATAAACGATTTTGACACGTTTTCTCCTTTCACATTTATGTGCGAAATTGTTAAACAGTGCTTTTCTGGAGTGCTGTTCATTTTTTAGGAATTTTTGGCAGTTTCTTGTTGTTGCATGTACCAAGTGACGACATTCGAAAGATTGCAAGAGAACGTGCAGCAGAACCAGAACACAAACAGTGGTTTCTGAAACAGCCCCAAATTTCAGAATGCAAGCAAAAGAATTTTCCTTTATCATTGTATGAAGTTAAGTGAGCTTATGTGTTGTTTATCACTATGTGTGCTGCTTGTCTCCAAGTTTTTTTTTTTCACTGATTAACAAGGCAAGTATTTGTAGAATGTATGTTGGCTCCCTGCTGGAGTTTACAACTTTTCACCACACCTTGTTAGCAGAAAAATGACATGGCTGCAAATGGCTAAGTACATTTTTAAAGTCACTGAAGACATAAACAGTCCTTTCTTGTGAAGTGCATTAGCCAGGTGTTGAGTTGTATTTCCAACTTTTAAGTTGGTGAAATCTCTTAGCTAAATTGTGGCATTCAAATGAAGGCCACTCAAAGGAATAGTTATATTTCTCAATTTATACGTGTAACTTTTTGCCAGTACAATCAAATCTAATCTAAATAATAGCGATGTTAGTGACGCGAATATTGGCATTCCAGTCATCACAGGTGGTTTCTGGGTACTGGAAAGGTATGTTTTATGTTTTTTTGTTACGTCTATTGCAAAGAAGTGTTTTCTTATCTTTGGTGAGGGGCAAATTTGTGCCAATTAAGAGAACCTCGGGGGTTTCATTGTTTTTGTTGCTTAAGGTTCCTAATGTGGACTTGTGGTTTGTGTAGTTCCTGGAGAGCAGTATGGTTCTGATAAGCAGTTCTGTTTTTGTGTTGTGATTGTGCAATGCAGAATTAGTGCTGTTATGTTAGCATTAATTTTTATTCCAGTTCCCCTTATGAAAATGTTAGGCAGACTGTTGAATCAAAGACTTTTTAAGTTTTCAAACTGAGTATTTCTCGCCGTGATAAGGTTAAAAAGTCCTCTGTCTTGACTAAATTCGTGTCAACAAATGAATTGCACAATTTAGTTCCTTCTAGTAAGATGTGAACCAAGTGAAATTTGCAGTTTATTTCATAGTAGAAATGGTGCCATACAGTGGCCACAAAATTTTTGATATTAGATTTGCTCTATATTTTTTCACAAAATGAAATTTTGATTATGAACTTTTTTTTTGATTATGAACCCTTTTCATGTGAAGAATATTTTTATATCAATTTTAGTTTTGTAACAAACTTCGTTTTGCAAGCAATCACTTTATCCAGAAAGTGATGTTACTTTGCCACAGGTGATGTTAGTGGCCAAAAAACAAGAAACAACTTAAAGGGGCTCAGTCACTTATGTTAGTAATCTACTGTACAGGGAATGAAATCTGTAGGTTATACAATACAAGTCAAAACAACTTGTAAAAGTAATTTGCTGCAACGATTTTTAATTTTGATGATGTCTGAAAAATTTCCAGACATTTCATGGAATTTGCATCTCTCTGAATGACCATGGTGACAGCGTTCTCGGTCAGTTTTCGCTGGGGAACATGAAGTAAAAAAAGCCTGTTTTGAGGAATTACTCCACTTTTTTCTATCAAAGGTGTTGTGACCTGACTTGGTCATAAATATATCGTGACAACAGGTAAAAGTCAGGATAATCAATGTTTGACTGTCTGCACAATTTCATTTTCTAATCCAGAGTGTGGTCGTTGTGAGGGATTCAACTGTATTTATGTACCAAGTAAGGGTTTATCTTTGTAGCAGCCCAAAGCAATGTATGGCTTTTATGTTATATAAGTTGCGTATTTACACTGCTGTAGGCAACGTTGGTCACCCTGTGCGTCACTAGTACATAGTGACAGAGCCCTTTCAAAAACATTCGTGTCATCAAACTGTCAGGTGTAAATCAGTGTTTTAACTGATTTCGTCTGTCTATTTGTATAATAGGGGAATATCCTGTCTGTCTAACTCTTTCCTTCTCGCCAGAGTCAAACCTGGCATCGTGTAACTTATTTCCAACTTGTGAAGCTGTCAGTGAAATCCTAGTGTCACGTGACCTTTCAGTGAAAGCAATTCAGCAGTTTATTATGCCTTACAAAGTGGTTCAATCTGCCTTTTAAGTCCGTGAATGAAATCTGAAAGTGCAGCCGTTCAAGTGAAGTGGTGCTGTCTGTTTTTCTATAATTTAAGACTATGAACCTGTGCATTGGTGTGAATGAAAGAGTTAAAATAGATCAGGGTTGAAGAAGAGACTTTGTTGTAGTTGCATGAACATATAGTTAGTACTTGTCCTTTCGGGAGAACCCCCCTTCTCACTTCCCAAGTAAGATGATTAAAAACTGCGTGAAAACTGAGTGAGGAGAGAGTTTCTGACGTGATTTTATACAGAAGTACTGATATATATTTAGTAATCTGTGATGAGATATTTTTACATATTAAATGTTGAGTAGCGGACCAACTAGTGTTTATCCATACATGACAATTTAGGTCCGAGAATTTTTTTACAATTGTCAATCGTTGAATACATTAGGCCCACTGGGATGTAATCAAATCTGTCTAGTCAATTTTTAAAATATACATTCCTTTGTAAATTATTTGCATTTAGAGTGGGAACTTTTGTACATTATTTTTGTATCTTGAATGTGTTGCTCACATTTTTGTACAGTAACTTTCATATTCCTGAGAAACTTCTCTTTGTTTAAAGAGTTGCCAAAGAGAGAATCCTTTGATGTCAAGATGGTACTATGATAGTTTCATTCAAGGCAACGTGTATGGTTCTTGGGAAAAAATAAATGCTTTTAATACTTAAAAGCTACTTACGTTCTGTTCTGTACTCCATATATTGAGATATTGACAGCACAGGCCCTCATTACTTTGTTGTTGTTTTTGTTTGTTTTGTTTAATTGTCCAGTTAAAATTGGAAAACGGCTATTCAAGGGTGCATGCAAAACCTGTAATTTTCCTGATATCGTTATTGTGAAAGAAACCTGAGTATTTTGAATGGTGTTTTCCCTTTTTGCTTATTTTTGACTATTGGATTTTACAGGACAAAATTTGGATAGATTTTACATACCCTGTGAACTAGTATGTTTTAGACAAAAAACCAGGAGGAAGTCAGGTGCATTATTGCAAAATATTTTTGTGAGTTAAGTAAAATCACTAAATGTATTAAGCTGTTCTTTTCTATTTATTCTCTTTGTCGCTTAAGCAAGAGTGTAGCCATTTGTTTTGAGTTTTTCGTGTGAATGAGTGGGCATACTTTAGTGATATCAATTGTCCAATCATAGTTCGAGAAATAACTACCGTGAAACCGAGTCAGGAGTGAACTGTATCTTCTGTACATTCAAAACTTTATTCCGCAGTTTGATATCTTCATATATTCATTTATTTTATCTTCATCGTCAACGGGTTTATTACGAACCAGGAAAATGACCAGTTCCCCAGTTGGTTTGATAGCTCAGTTTGTTAGAGCGCTGCACCGGTATCGCAAAGGTCATGGGTTTGAATCCTGTATAAGCCTAATTTTTTCTTCGGGGTTCCTTTTTGCAACTGCAGAAGTTGCATCCATAACTTTGATGATCATCTTCTCATTTAAATCTTTGTTTATTTCACAGTTCTTAGTTGTATTTTCATATATTCATTATTTCAAGTCAATAGTTACCGGTGAGCGCGACCTATCCTAGAAATATGGTTGGATAGTTAATCTTCACGAAAGTTCATGAAGTAGCGGTATTTAAGCTGTAACTGGAATGCAATGTTTTCATGTACAGGGTAGTTCTGGATATGCACACTCCATTGCAAGCTTGCATTTTGGATGGAGATTTCATCCATTGTTTACTAATTAGGGACCGATCATTATTTAGAGGGGGAGAGCAGGTGCAAATGGGGGGGGGGGGGCATGTTCAAATTCTCCTCACCCTCCCCTTTGTGAAGCACATTTTTTGCCGACCCTCCCCCTTTACCCCTTTTGTATAACAAAGTTCCCTAATATGCGTGCATGAATTTATGAGGTCCCCCTTTTTCCCTGCCTAAAAATCATTGACCCTCTCCTATTTGCATCAGCCCTTCCCCACCTCTAAATAATAACCGGTCCGTTATAATATACTCAGCGCAGGGTATTACACTTCACAGCAATCTGAGTGCTTTCGTGCTGAAGGCATACCACGCAACACAATGTCTCTACCTGATTTCGAAAGCCAGCGTTTTCAAAATAAATAGGAGAATTGCTCCTTCCTATCGTTTTCTTTCACTTTTCTGCAGTTCGTGGCATTTTATCCTGTTGCTGAGTGTACTAAACAACAACTGCACTCATTTTGCTGTGCATGAATTCATAGCCAACGTAGCACGCGTGTGACTCCATTTTTTGGAGTAACCATGGACTGTGAGATGCTGTTGTTGTCTTTGTTATTTTTGTTTATTTTTTATTTTATCTTTTTACTTTTTAATTTACTTTTTTTTTAAGTTCCAAGCTAAATTGAGCCTGTGGTATAGTTAATTCTCATCTTCCTTTCTTAATGACTGGAAGCAGGTACAGACAGAGGAGCCATCTTTTAGCTTGTGTAGTCATTTTAGAAGAAGACCTATTTAGGCTCGGGTAGTCTTGTAGTAGCTGGTAATAAAATGTTGTATTTTTATGAACTTGTGTGAAGTTAGCTGGTATAGTCCAGACGCATTTTTACGGGGATAGTGTCAGTTGTGAGTTAACATACGCACAAATAACAGCAGGAAAATGCTCAACTCTGAAATAAACAGGGTTCGTGGGGGTCCTGGAAATCCTGAAGTTTTATTCTGGCATTTTCCAGGACTGGAAAGTCCTGGAAAATTAATGAAGGTTCAGGAAAGTCCTGGAAATCTATAGACTCTTGTAAATTCTCTGCAGTATTAGTTTTGGGTTTCTATTTCGTAAGGGTTTAATGATTCAATTATTGGTTTATTGCTTCAATTATTGTGCATTTGGGAGACGTGGATGTATCTATCAGAGTCCTGAAGAAGTCCTGGAAAATTGTTTCTAAAAAAGGGTACGAACCCTGAATAAACATTACACAGTTTTGAGTATCTCATTATTTCACTGGTATTTGCGAGTATACTGTATATTCTACTTCAGATTGAGACTAAGACTGTACAAATGCGTTGTCTTTTCATCCTGCGGTCTTGGGGAACTGAACACTGATCTATTCTGGGAGAATTATGGGAGGGCTTAAAGATTCTCATCGGTGTCGTGCTCCATAGTCGTTTTTCAAAAGAAACGGAGGCCCTGTGGACGAGTTTTGAATGCTACAGTGCATTGAAAATCACTATGTTTACAAAGTATTTGTGTTACTAAATATTTTCAGATTTTTCTTTGTTCCTTGGAATTTATTCTGTGATTTTCTTTTCAGGGTCAGTGGTTCAGGGGAAATTCATTAGCACATTTGCTCACCTAACTCTCATATCCATCCGAGTTCCTTCGCTTTCGTGCTTGTAACTAGCCCGTATTGCCACTTGCGTAAGACATTTGCGCAAAACCCCAAATAGGAAACCAACCTGCAGTCCACTCAGTCCAGGAGCTCCTGACTCGGTTCTAATGCTTGCAAAGTTATTTCATTGATTCCCCCGTCAATACTTCTTCACGTCTTGTCATTCTGCCCCTCTACCTCCCCGAATGTTCTCCATTCTTTCCTTAGTTTCATGCCCTTTATGGGGTTTTGCAATGTGTTTAAGTGTGATGCACACGAGTATCTGGTCTGTTTTCATTTGCCAGGAGAAAAACAACCGTTGTTTGCACGAGCAAAATAAAACCCACCAAGCCAATCTGTTAACGAAAACATCGTCACAAGTTACTTGAATGGAAACAAACTTTTGAGTAACTTTCCAAGGAAAGCCTGCTAATGAGCATAACACTGGCGGTGATTCCTTTAGACATATGATGCGACCCAAGCCATCCTCAGTTAGCGCATAGGAATTTTATGAATGAATTCATCAAAATCAGCAGTACCTTGACTGCTGTAGGTGAGCTTCCCTGCTAGCAGAGGTTTTTCATCTTTTTGGCCTTTGTGATTCGTAGTCTATTCGCGGCTGTCTTTGGCGCTGAACGTTTCTTTCACTCCCGAAAGTTAAGCGCGAAAGACAGCTGCGATAGACTACGAATCACAAAGGCCAAAAAGATGAAAAACCTCTGCTAGCAGGGTATAGGTGAGCATGCCATACGTGTGGCTTTACAGCTTAAAAAATGTGAAACCCTGAAAGAATTATTTTCAGTTAGTGTTTTCGTTTCAAACGTAATCCTTGATCTCACCGTCTTGTCAAATAATACGTGGATGCATGTGCAGCCGTGCATGGTATGTAAATAAGAACTTCGGCAAACGTTAACAAACATGATTTTTCGCACATGATTATTACAAAACTGCGCCGGGGCGCGGTGTAGTGGGCAGTGCGTTGGACTTCAGATCTGAAGGTCGGTGGTTCGACGCCCAGTCCATGCCATCGTGTTGTTTCCTTAGACAAGATACTTTACCCCACATTGTCTCTCCCCCACCTAGGTGTATAAATGGGTACCGGCGACATAATGCTGGGGGGTAGCCCTGCGATGGACTAGCATCCCGTCCAGGGGGGGAGTAGCAATACTCTCAGTTGCTTTATGCTACGGAAACCGGGATAAGCTCCGGCCCGCGTCTCCTTGGCCCGAGTGCAACTTTATCCTTTCAATTATTACAAAAACTACCGGTAACCAAAACTTGAAACGTGTATCATGATTGTTGACAATCAGATGGTGCCAATTCACTACATGCAATTGTTATTACTGAGATGTGGGACCTTACCAATTAGCCTTGCAGCTACCCATGTTACTATTCGGTCTTGTCCCCAGTTGCGTACGCAAAACATGCAGAAAACAGTTAAGGAGGAAGAATCTTATCCATCCATCCTTATTTATTTATTTATTTATTTATTTGTAATTTCTTTCTTTTTTCACATATGTATATATTTTTTCAAGTTAATTACTTGACTTGCTTTCTGTAATTTCTTCATTTATATATGTATATTTGTCACTTGACTTCTTTTCTTCTATACTAATGTAAACACTACCCGCCCAGACTAGCTACTGCTATTTGCGGGATAGTGTAGTCCTTTTTATTTCACTTATAGAAGTGAATAATAATAAACTTTGAACTTTGAATCTCAACTACCATATTATTGCTATGGGAAGTTCCTAATCATCATATCTTGGAAACCCTAACTTCCACAGATAAGCTGCTTGACCACATTTGTTCGATGGAAACGGTTGTCAAGATTTTCGAGTCACAACCATAATTGGCAAGTCGCGTGACTTAGACAGAAAATAATGTGCCATTTCCACAGGTGCAAAACTTCTGCCCAGCCAACATCACAGTATTCGTTTATACTATCTCCCTCGATCCTCACGGAACATTATTAGTGCCAAGTTTCAGATACAGTGCTCCATTATTCAGTTGTAATTTTGATTTTTGTGAGCTGTCTCCATACTGTGCACGTGACCGCTTATTTCATGTCATAATTAGCCTCCTTTTAACTTGAATGTTTCTTAAACAAGAGATCATCCTCATTCATTTTGAAAGGCCTTTCAAATATGCCAACTTGCTTTTCACTTCGTGAAGAATAACACAATGACCAAAATGCCAAACTGATTGCGAGGCTGTCGGCATTACGGCCGAAAAGTAAAGCTACATATTGGTTTTCCTTGAAATTCACTCTCAGGGAAGTGTTCTTTTCTCGGAACAGTTTTCGCGCCAAACAACATAATGGATATCAGGTTGTTGTTTATGTATTACGCAGCATTGCGCAATTACTTTCTCAAACGCTGTTTTTCTCTTCATGTTCGTTTCTTGAAGTTTCCACCACCTTTCTCAAGTTCGCCGAGTCACTCACCTTGCCCCTTTCCCAGCCCCCGCCCGGTAATGACAAATAAAGAGAAGAATGTTTAGTTTGTCTGCAGCTTGTGCAACAGGAGCCATTGTTGTCAATTGTTGTCGGGTAAGACCCTGGGAGCGAGGATTCATTGAACATAGTTTCTGTTGACCAGAAAAATGCGTTTGGAATCCGGAAATGTTTCATAGCCAGATCAGATTACCTATTTGTGTTGTCAAGATCCGCCCATCAGCCCTCAAATACTGCCACCGCCGACCCAAGAGCTAGACATATGCTGTGAGCCACCGACAGAAGCTGAAATTGAGAAAGCGATTAAATCCCTAAAGAACAATGAATCAGCGGGCCAGGATAACGTCCCCGCAGAGTTATTGATTGATATTAACACCTCAGTGCATATGCTACATGGCCTCCTAACGAAGATCTGGGAACAGGAATGTATACCATCAGACTGGAAGAAGGGAATCCTGGTCAAAATACCTAAGAAAGGTGACCTAAGCTTGTGCAAGAACTATAGAGAAATCATGTTTCTGCCGACAGCTGGGAAAGTACTGAATCGTATTATTCTTGATCGTATGAGAGATGCCTTAGACGAGAGGGTTTCACACCATCAAGGACAACCTCAGATCAAATAGCCACTCTTCGTATAGTTGTGAAGCAATCGCTCGAATGGAGGTCACCACTACACATCAATTTCGTAGACTGAGAGTTTTAATATATTATGTTAAAGTATTAATTACTATGTTAGCTATATAACCTTAGTCATAGGAATATTGCTGTCGGTCAAGGACTGCATTCATCTCTGTCTTGATCAGTTCGTCCTTTGTCCTCGATCAGGGTCTGGAAGGGTATTCTCGGGATCCGGGATTTGACCAAAATACGGTGCGGGATTCGGGAAAACGAAAAATATCTTGACGGGATTCGGGATTTGTCTGCTACCAGGGAAGCGGGATTCGCCAAAATTTGGGCACGGGATGTGGGATTTTGTTGCATGTCTGTCGGGAATTCGGGAAATCATCACGACCCAAATAAACGTTATAGCGGCAAAAGCGAATCAACCAGGCGAGTACAAAATATCAATCGAAAGGGCCAATCTACATCTTAAATTTATCAGCTTTTGCAGAAATTAGTCTTTTTGCAGAAATTCGGGATAGCGATGAAAAAAGTGCGGGATGCGGGATTCTCGTGAAAAAGGAGCGGGAATGCGGGATCAGGACCCCCCTTCCAGACCCTGCTCGATGTAAGCGAGTACAACCCACCCGCCACTCCCGGGTTTTTGATTGTTGCTTGTATCGGCTTGACGCGATAATAAATCAAGGAATACCCCAAAGATGAGTCTTGGTGTTGTGATAGTAATTACCAAAAGGTATTCGACAGCCTGGATAGAAATGTCTTGTGGGACCTAATGGGCAGCTACGGAATTCCAAGAAAGATTATATCACTAGTGAGGAATACGTACGACGGCACGGGTTGTCGTATTCATCATGATGGGGGTTTTACAGACAAGTTACAGACAAGGGTAATGAATGAGACAACAACTGACTCGAGGAACGGAATACAGTGGACCCTTGTGGACCAACTCGAAGACCTAGGGCGCGTTTTTTTATTCACAATTCTGGAATGAGAATGGCCAGAATGTAAAATACGCGCGTTTTTCTATTCCGCATTCCTATTCCGGAATGAACAGAACGCCATTCCATCCATTCTGCTCCCAGGGGCAGAATGAACAGAATGTTGCGAATGAAAATCCAAGATGGAGGACGGCGAGATGAGCGCTGCAGATTCAAATACATCTCTACCGGAGAAAAAATCTGGTTACACTTTTGGACACAATGAAACATTGCTTCTAATTTCATTGTACCAAACGTACGAGGTTTTTTCAGTGATGTTTCGTACAAGAAAAAGGCAGGACCAGGACCGCGCATCTCGACGGGCGTTTTTTTTATGCAGACAATCCGAATTATTCCTAGCATTCCGTACCAACCATTCTTATTCCAGAATTGTGGATAAAAAAACGCGCCCCTAGTCTTTGCCGACGATATAGCACTTTTGGCTCATACTCACTCAGATGCAAGAGAAAACCACAAAACTCGAAGCCGTCTCATCTAAATTAGGACTTAACATCAACACAGAAAAGACTAAGATCATGAGGATGAATAACAAATCGATTGAGCGAATCACTATCAATCACCACGACATAGAAAAGAGGTAACATCATTCACATACTTAGGGTGCGTTTCTTTGGGAGAATCCGAAAACGGATTTGTGATCCCAGATCATATGGATTCTTCGACGTCAAAGAAACGCAAAATCCGAAAAAGGATTATTTTGTCATGACAAGACAGGCTGGAGGCACGCAATATATATGTCAGAACGATATTTCTCTCTTACTGCCCTAGAATTCAACTAGAATGGAATACAAATAATTTATAAACAAGGACAGTATCTGCAGTAGTTCAAGTGAACTCGCTATTTGCGTTCACAATTAGCAAAATCTGGTCCCTGAATCACAGTAATGGTACACAAATGAAGTTATCCTGACGTGTCAATGCTTCTGTTTGTACTTTTGGAGAAAACTTTTCAAATATACGGAACGGAATAATCACCTGAATTTTTAGCCAATGACGTCACGTTAGTGACGTCATATGGCTACTGTCAGAGAGCGCTTACCATTTGAATGGAATTTTCGGTGGATTTTTTTGGACAAATGGAACTGCACCTTTTCTCACCAAGAAAACGGAACGGATTGAGCCGTATCATTTGATTCGAAGTTTCGGGTGCAAGTGTTTTCCCGCGCCATTAAGCTCAAAAGCTCGAATCATGAAAGCAAAAGTTAAACACAAGAACCGACGGCCAAAACTTAAATCTTTCTCACCTTGAGTGCTACAATTGTGTTGCAAGAAGTCTGTTGACACTAGCCGCGAGAATAAAACAACTGTCACGTCACGAACGGTTTGGAACAGTAAAGATTCATCACTTAAATCCGCCGTCATGGGCATTGCTGTCCTCTCGGAAATAGCCTGGCACTGGTAATTGTGGACAAATGGTACAGAAATTTCCGGGAATTCCGGAAAAAGCGAGAAAAAGGAATACCTCGAAAGGTATTACCTTTTTTCCGAAAACATTCCACCGGAATGAACCGTTCCATTTGAATTCTCCCTGGAATTACCGGGTTTTCCGTACAAATGGTAAGCGCTCGGTGTGCACCGGGACACTGAAACTCTTACCTTATCAACGGCACAAACCCATACAGCTAATGTTACGGGAGTAAGACCCCCGGGCTTTGAAGTCTTTTGCATTCGCAAGTGTGGATCTACTTCGAATGCCTGTTTTGTGTACGTGAGGTCTGGCAGGATTTTATTCGCGTTGTAGTCCTGTGTTTACTTAGCTGAAGTACATTTTTCCACAGCAGCAAATACAAGACGGACTTGCCAATTTGAGATGTTGTATGAACAGAACGTGGAAATTAACGTTACATCGATCCCTAATTAACAGTGAAAGAAACAATATTTAAAGCCCAAGTTTATAACGATAGTGAAAAGAGTAGAGTAAAACAGCATAAAATTTTTCGGGATTATCTCTCGGTAACAGCGAATCTAAAATTTGCAGTGTCATTTTTGTGTGCGTGTTATGCGCCGATCAATTCGAAACTTCAACATCCCCCCCCCCGGGCATACCCCGGGCATTTGACTGTGCATCGTGCCCGGGGAGGAGGGAATTTGAACTTTGCGTTGGAAGGGTGGTGAATTTGAACCAGATTTATCTCTTGTTCTGACGTAATAGGCCTGTGAATTTTTTCGGTTTTTGCGGGGTCTGACGGATTTACAAGATAGAATTTCGCCTTTGTTAGTGAATAACTCTTTGAAAAGGGTCTTTAACAGAAGGTTGAAGTTGTCATTACGGCATATCTCTCTCTGAAATGCATGTAAAGTGCTTGATTGAAGACCAAACTTGTCTTTGAGGAGAGGCAGTTCAGTACTAATTGGTGGGGCATTTGAACGGCTTTTTGGCCCCGAGGGGAGGGAATTTGAACAAGCCAATCTTCAAAAGTTCAAATGCCCGGGGGTTTGCCCGGGGGGGGGGATGTTGAACTTTCGAATTGATCGGCGCATTATAAAACATGAACCCAATTAAAACTAAATCGGAAATTGCGCGGCTTGTTGCTAGCTATTCTTAAAACTGAAAAACTTGAATGAAACTAGTATTAAAATCCAAGTCACAGTGGTGATCAAGGAATTAGAGGATGGATGTAGTAAAATCTTAACAAGATACTAAACGTTATTTCGGGGTTATTCATAGCTCAAAGTGTAAAGCGTATGTTGAGAAATTTGCATAGTTGACAGCTGTAATTTCAGCCTTATAAGGAATGTAACGCAACACTTGAAACATCTCGAACCGACCGAAACAGTACCGAAAGATTAACAACAACAGATATGTGACAAAGCATTCTAACAGAGACCTGTTGGATCTACTGGAAAGCGAGCTGAATTTGAACATTTTCGTACTGTTCGAAGGTAAAGCATTCGGCTGTAGGTTGAGACTCCAAATAAACACGTGAGCTAAAAATAACTTTGTACCGTGGGAAAGTTACAAATGTAAACATACTTTGGTCGATTTGTAAAGCAAAAAGACGAAAATTATTATAGCCGACTTGATTACAAAGCAAGCAACTTCAAATAACAGGGGAAATAAATACAGTTGCAAAACTATTTCAGTCGTGTTTATAAACGCTAGTTCAAACCGATTTCTAACGAAAATATTGTGGATACAAGAAACGCCGTTTGATGGCAGACTCCTGTTTTGACAATACAATGTACTAAGAACGTAAGTGGTTGCCTGAAACGTCTGAAACCTTACAAATTAAACAAAGTAAAGCGAGTCGCGTGTCACGCAAATCACGCAGAGCGTCAAAACGGCACCCTTTAGAAAGTTGACCGTTTATGAGCAATGAAAAGTATTGGATATTCGCCGGTAGAAGTAAGAAATTAAAAGGTTCAACTGCAACTTACATTTATTTCTGAAGTAAAATTGTTAACTTTCCACTGATCTTTGCCTAAATTATGTATGCAATATTTTTCGACGGTGAGTTTAAGTTTAAGTTTACTTGTTTTTGTCTGTGTTCTTTGAAGAACCGTGAAACAAAGAGCTTTCTTCGGTTTATTTTTTAATCCGCGTAGTCACGCTGCTGAATCATTACCAGGTTTTATAGTGGATAACCACAAGATCTTTTTGATGGTGGTGGTGGGGGGGGGGGGGGGCTGAGGGGTTAGGGAGGACTTACCGGAGGTGTAAAGTCCCATAGGTTGTCAGGACAAATTTCACCATATTGTGAAAAAAAACGTCATTGGCTCTGCGCGTATTGCGCGCCTATGTTTCCTTTTTACGATCGAATGTTTTGTCACGCAAGGTCGAGAGAAAATATGGCGAGACCAGTAAATTTGCATGGAAGACCGCTTGACAGATGTACTATTTTCGGATCCGTCCCCCAAAGAAACGCACCGATCATGAATCCTAAAAATCCGGATTTAGATTTAATCTAATGTATCCACTCGGAGTGTGGATTCTTCAGATCACTAATCCCTGATTAATCCATTTTCGGATTTAGGTAAAGAAACGCAAATTTTGGATACAAGAATCCGGATTTGGATTTTCCCAAAGAAACGCACCCTTAGGTAGTGTCATCAACTCATCACAGGAGGAACGGACGAGGACGTACTGTCAAGAATAGGGAAAGCACGTAGCGCATTTAATATCTTAGGGAACATCTGGAGATCCAGGGAGATATCAACAGCCCCCAAAATGAGAATATTTAATTCCAACGTCAAGTCTGTATTGCTCTATGGTTGTGAAACCTGGAGAATGACTGAGAAGACCGTGTCAAAGCTACACACATTCATAAAAACATGTCTGCGTAGAATTCACTCTATCTACTGGCCTTCCACAATTAGTAATTTCAGTCTGTGGGAGGCCACAGGACAAGCACCTATGAAACGACAGATCATGAGCAGGAAATGGACATGGATAGGCCATACACTTAGAAGACCAATGGACTGCATTGCCCGGCAAGCTCTCCGCTGGAACCCACAGGGAAGCAGACGGAGCGGGAGACCACGTAACAGCTGGAGGAGGAATACGGAAAGCACTATACAGATGAATAACTACACCTGGACGCAGATGGAACGCCTGGCCAGGAACAGGGGGTATTGGAGGAGTTTTGTCAGTGGCCTGTGCTCCGAAATGGAGTAGAAAGGCTTCAGATCAGATCAGAAAAGATGACCCAAAAGAGTTAGCTCATTGAAATTCATATTTAGGAGAGAGGTCAGCCGTAGCAAGCGTCCTTTGAAAGCTCGCCAGCTTCGAATCAGACATAACGTGACAGGCAAATTAATAGGAGATTTGAACAGAAGATAAGATTCCCGAGTTGGATTGCAGCGGAAAATGGCGAGCGGTACCGTTACTTACCAGCCAGGGTTAAGGTCGCAAAAGGAATATTCAGGTTCAGTTGGAGGCTACGATGGGCCCAATACAACAGACGAAGACGTATTCCTCAGCGAAAACCAAAGAGCTAACAACGACAGTGAGGTGCCTATTCCAATGGGTTTAGAGGTCTTCGAGAAAGTCAGCAAGTTAGTAGCTCACCAAATTGTAATAAACGACGAAGGTAAGGTTTGGTAAGGAATGTGTGATTTTTATCGTGCTTTGGTTTGCACAAAAACTGCTGCTAGAAAGCACGAGACGATGGCATCGTTCAGACTCGTCTTCGGATCCCTCTAGCGAGATGCCACCATGCATGAAGCCTGAAAACTGTAACACGAAATATTTTCAACGACGCGTCCAAATTCTTTCCACCTCGAAGCATTATTAAACTTCCCTTTAACATTAAATTTAAGAAGCAATTTATAAAAGCACTAACATGTGCTATTCCTACCCCAATATGCAGTTTGGATTTCCCTAAAATTAATAGCGTGATCGAAAATCAAAATTTCGCTGTTTCCCTCTCAAATTCCGCCACCTGGCCGCCCTAGTTGAAAGCGCTGAACTATTCATGCAAAACTTCGCTCTCAAGTCATGGCTTTGCGCCCATTAGAATCACGCACTACGAATTTAAAATTTCAACGATGTCATTAGCGTTGCAGCGTAACTCCGAAACCCAGGACATGTAGCAAACTAAAGCGATACGTACTCGAATTCGTCAAAAGAGACGCCGGCGTCCGCACAGTGTAAGGGGCCTATTACATGAGGCGGGCTGGCTCGGTTTGCCGGGATCTCGACACGTCTGTGAAATACACTAAAAATCAACTGCGCGATTACATGGCAAAATCTCAGCCCGGCTAGCTGAGATCCCGGCATCACAATGCCGGGATCCCGGCTAACAGGCTAATCGCGATTGCCGGGCCAGCCCGGCTAGCTTGGCCAACACTTTCACGTCACGAAATTTCGCTTCGGAGCAAAACGGCTCACCAGAAGATCGTACGATCCATTTGTTTACGCACTGTTGCAATTCTCCGCATTTTAATAGGCTGTCGACTTTATTCCTGTTTTTTTCCTACAACAGCAATTGTTTAAGGAACACAGTATAAAACAGAAAACACGAACATTATCCAACTCAAGTGGAGCATTCGTGACGTGACTGATTGTATAAACACGATACATCAAATTCTAATTAAGTCTACTAATGGAAATTAATATTACGTAATTTCGCTTCCTCGTTTTTATTATTAAGGATATATTTTATTATTTTAAGCTAACTATTCTTACAATGTCCGGGTTTCCAAAATTTAAGGACACTTAACAAAATCCCTGGAATTTTTATCACCACGTTTGTGGCTTCAATTTGATGTTGAAAAGTCGAAACCAAAAAAAACAACATCAAATTTCAACATGATTATACCTTTATTTTAATGTTGTCTTCGCTTGTCAAAGTAACATTAAATCACATATATACATGTTTTATCACAGGCTTTGGAGAACTTCCTACTACAGTGTAAAATTAATTAATTACTTATTAGTGCAGGGACAGCAGGTTGATAATAATTCTGTATTTTTTGTTTGTTTGTTTGTTTTCAATAGCTAGTATAGACAATACCATCCAAAGAAATTTATCCAGAGTTGCTCAAGGGAATAATGCCTACAAGTTCAGCTTCCTAGCAAGAACAATAGCCGAGTGCACAAACTTTTTACTGGCCAATGATTGATTGTCTGCGACTGTGGAAGCGTTCAAAGCTAGTCTTTTATCTTTTTTAACCAAAGTCGATTTGACTTTTACTTTTTCAATACATCTGCAGTGATGAGTAGAATTTTGCAGATTAAGTGTGTAGAAAATTATCAGAATGAAGTGGAATGGTATGGAATAGAATAGAATAACAGTTGTTCAATATCCTATTGTTTTAAGTTTTAATACGCTGTTGTTTTAAGATGAAGTTGTCGTCTCTTTTGCTTTAGCCTGGTGGAGTCGCGTGGAGTTTGTTGTGGATGATGGTGCTGGGAATCAGCTGTTTGATGTGAAAGAAAGTAAGTAATATAATACTGGAATTTAAAGCAGTTTTAAGTTAAATCAGAAGTGGTTAAAACAAAACTTATTAAACTAATCAATTTAACCAATCACAACCGAGAGAACCTATTAGAGGGTGTATGCATGTTTGACATTATCTGAAAACAGAGTGGTGTAAGAGCCGGCGGTGGGGTGGAGGGGTCACTGCTTACTGAATCCTTCAGTTAACTGACTCCTATATCCACCTTTTGTAGTCAAGACCCTGAACAGCTGGCTTCAAGCTCTTCTGGGACAATCACGACCTTTCTGCATGAAAGTCATCAACAGCATCTCAAACAACTGGATAATGGAGCTCGAACATCCAGCGAGCTGCATCTGTCCGGTTCTTTGTCCCTGGGCTGGACCAGAAATGACCGTCCATATGCCCACTGGTGAGGTGCTAGGACACATCAAGCATTCGTAAGTGAACAATTTGCTTTGTCACTTTCATCATTTAATGACCTCCTGTTCCCCCCTTCCCACTCACCCCCCCCCCCACATTTTGTAGAAACAAAAAACATCCAGAAAAAGAGGGCCCCTATTTTTTAAAAATATATTTCTAAGCATTTTCACTTTCACCTTACATGTATTTTGTTGTTGTTGTTGTTGTGTTTTTTGCAGCTCTTGATTGTCTTGTGCCTAAGAGGTTTAAGCGTCAGTTTCATACATACATATGGAAGAAGTTTTTGAAGTTGGTCCTTGAGAAATTACCAATTCCTTCCCACATAATGTCTCAACAAAACCTTTTCAAGTAGTATATAAAGCAAACATAAATCAGGTCACTGTCAATAACTAATTATTATTATTATTATTAACTGGAAATTGGTTGCACCTAAACAGGACCAGAGAGACTTGTGGCAGCTGGCTTGGTCCTTCACACTACTTCGACATTTATAACTATGAAGGGAACCTAATCTACAAAGTGCAGGGTCCCTCGGGATACCCCTGTGAACGCACAAGGGACAACGCGGCTGTCTTTAAGGTACAATAATCTCATTCTTATACCCCATGAAGAATATAAAATGGTACACAAGCTTACATAGCCTGATGCAAACATAAAGGGGAAAATTTGAAAGCTTGTGTGAAACTGACCCCCACCCCCTCCCCCCAATATTCCTATATATGAGCTATATAAGTAGGTGCCACTGTAGGCATGGTTTTTCATAAACTATTTATCATGCTTATTTGACACTTTTTTTTTGCTTAATATTTTTTCTACCTACATGTACTTAAGATCTGGGACTTTAAATCTGACTAGATAATGGCGTAAAGTAGCATCAAAATTTTGTCATAAAATTATAGTCGAAATCTTCTCTCAGTAAAAACAGTCAAAGCTCTCCACTTTCGTATGCAACCAGCTCTAGTTACGACTGGCATTGGGAAACCCCATTTGAATTGCCACTTAAACATGAAGCCACGGCTCCCGCAAGCGATGATGACCGCTTTTATTTTATGAATTACCTACTGGTCTTTTCCTTTGCTTTAAAGTTCTTGGAAGTAACCACTCAGCCAACGCTTTAATAAAAACATTCACTTCTAGATCAAATTTAGACTAATATATAAGATGAGCACCAATGGTTTTGTTGAATTTTACATGCGTGAATTTCCTCTGTGATGGGCAGTACCACTAGCAATATCAAAACCACTAGTGCCCTGCCACAACCATCAACATATGCCAAGCTTAAATTCAGGTAAAAGCTCTTGGAAGCGACCCATCTTTTATGTTCTATACCTTGGTCACTTGCATGAGCCCATTCTCATAAGCAGCCAGCTCTAGTTGCGACCCCTCTTTTGAATTCCCGAGGTGATCGCTTATGAGAGCTTTGACGGTATGTAACTTAATATTTGCATAAAAAATGACAAAAATATTTAAACTCAAATTATTACTTCTACTTTTCAACTTCTAAAATAATTATACCTTTCTGTCAGATCATGAAAGAAGGGAATCAGTTGAAGCCCGCCCAGCAAGTAGGTGAGATAACACACACTTGGCGGGGATGCTGTGGAGGCCTGTGCAGCTGCTGTCTTTCTGGCGAGCCAGATTTTGTCACCATCTCATGTAAGTTCAAGATGCTAAAGAATCTACATACCTCATGCCTAAGTTAGAAACACAAAGGCACACTACAAAAAGGAACTAGCCCCCCTCGGGGGGGGGACAATACTCAGGTATGTTGGTGGTGGGGAGGTGTGGGGGCCTTTCTTGGTTTGAAAGATGTTATTCAAAATTGCCTCGTAGGGCATCATCTTTTGGCTCTGCAAATGGTTTGTTATACATGTAGTAGATTATTCAAGCTCACAATGATTGATTGATTGATTGTTTAATGTTATTCTATGGGGGTGGAGACAGAAGAAGGCTTATGTTTTGATATTAGTTTTCGTGGGGACATGGCTAGGTTATTGCGATGAGAGGTATGTTGTTTTATCAACCCTGTAAAAGACCTGCCAACTCTTTCTGCCCAAGAAAGTCCACCAGAAAACTTCCAACCCCTAAAAAGGTAGTCTCCTACGCAGCCGTTTTTAGTGGCGGCATGCAACGCTCCCCCACTGAGGGGGGGCGGGAGCATTGCGTGACGCCACTAAAAACGGCTGCATAGGAGACTACTATAAAGGCCAAAATCGCTAATTTCAAACCCAAAAAAGGCCTTCACACCTCCCCATCTAATGTAGCTGAGTACCCCCCCCCCCCTCAGGAAACACACTCTCTAGTGTTTGATATTCAAGTACACAGGGACCCCATTGATCCAGTTCCACTAACAGGCCACAAAAATTGTTGTGGGAGACCACAACAAAGTCAGTGTAATAAGAAGATATAAATGGAGTGACCAGGGCAGAGTTCAAATCTATCTTTATCAATATAATTTTTTCCCACACCCTGAAAATAATTATAAAGAAGGATACTCGATTGAAAACGTCTTTCATCAATTCTAACAATTCTTTCCTTTTCATCTAGTTCCCAAGAGCCTTTCAGCAGAAGACAAAGCTTTGTTTCTGGGCCTGCTATTTGCCATTGTAAGTAGTACAGCTGTAGTCATATCACTTCTTTGTTAGCCAGTGAGGTTGTAGGCCAATCCACTGCTAAAGCCGTGGCTACACTAGTGATTTTTTGCTTGCGATGTTGATGCGATTTTTTTGAAATTGTCGCGTCGCGAGTGCGCGGGGAAAATCGCAGGTGTAGCCACCATCTGACAAAGACCGTGATTTTGTCACAAAGAATTCAACTCATTGAATTTCTTGCCATTTTTTTCTGCGATTTTTTCATCTGTCGCATCACCTGTGCGAGGGTGGCTACACATGTGATTTTCACCGTGCCCTGGCGACGCGACAATTTTCAAAAACATCGCATCACCATCGCAAGCAAAAAATCGCTCGTGTAGCCGCGGCTTAAAGGAGGGATAATTCTACACAATTCTGAGCAGGACAGTTTTTCACTATTTAACAAATTGTTACCAAAATATACACTTTCAACCACAAAGCCCTACTCCAATCTCCTAAGAATGGTAAGTTTATCATTCCAAGGGGGTCGGGGATAGGACTTTTTTTCAAAGTAGCTGCTATAAAGATCAGTTCTTCAGATTTTTTTCTTCAAAGAGCCTAAAAAGAGGAAGCATGCTATAATATCTAGGAAGAAGTGGCAGGTGTGGATGGAAATGCAATGACCCTATCACAACAAGCAAACATGAAGTGAATTTGATATTTCTGCCCAGAAAGCACTGTTTAAGCTCACTGGCTTTTGGATCTGTAGAATGATGAAAACCTAGTGTGACCATTCAAATGAAAGCTACTGAGCAGTATTTTCCTTTGGTGATGTTTATAATGCATTGCAAGGTGGTTCTAATGTTTGATTCTCTGGATGAAATCCTTAAGTGTGACCATTAAATGAAAGCTATTGAGCAGTACTTTCCTGTGATGTTTATTATGCTGTACAAAGTGGTGCTAAGTTTTGAGTCTGTGAATGAAATCCTTAAGTGTGACCATTCAAATGAAAGCTTTTGAGCAGTACTTTCCTGTGGTGCTGTTTTTGTTGTACAAGGTGGTTCTGAGTTTTGACTCTGTGGATGAAATCCTTAAGTGTGTTTCCTTTCAAATGAAATCTATTCTATATCTATTCTATTCTAATCTATCTATATGTATAATTCCCTATGATGCTGTTTATTATTCTGCACAAAGTCCTTCCATTGATGTCTACATCCGAGTTTCTTTTTCGATGACATGAACAAGTTTACATGTACAGTACTTATCAGGAATGAAATCATGGTTATTGAGTAGTGCTTAGCTTTGGTGCTGTTTATTATGCTCCCGGGAGGGGGGGGGGGGGGGACTTAAGGGAAGTTTGGGTGGGGGTGTGCTGCCGAGGCCTTCAAACCCTGACCCTGTTTAAGACAAAATCCTTTCATTTTGCGTCCCTGTTTAAGACAAAAGACTTCTATATTTTGCTTGTGTTCTGCGTTTTTCTGTTTGCCTTGCTTTTCATTTCCCATTCAGATAGTATGTTTTTATATGCATGACATCATAGCATAGTAGATTTACAAAGAATGTTGGTACCCACATGTAGGGTTCAAGGCTTCCAGTCGAGAAAGACACCCTCTGCTGTTCAAGACTCTAAAAGTGAAATTGTATACCCTGTTTAAGACGCAAGACCCTAAAAACCATACCCTGTTGAGCGGCACATACCCTTTTAAGTTCACTTCTTTTCAAAGAGAACAACAAAATTTATGTCACACGAAATGAAAAGTCGTTGTCTAAAACTGTTAACAATCTCTAATTAAAGCCAGCGGACTGGTTTCTGATTACTCCCTTGCAAATAAGATCAATGAAAGGAATCACAAATCAAATTTAAGGAGTTGTAAGCTTAGTTTAATAGAAGAACATGAGATGTACACTCAAGCATACCTTGACCCCAGGTAACCAAAGCGTAGTATGAGAGAAATTCGATCGAAAATAATCGGCGGTTTTCCACCGAAAATACATTAAAATCGAAATGAAGTTTGAAAAACCTTACCTGTTGTGTGTTTGCTGTGTTTTTATCGCTTTTCCGAGCTTCTGAAGGCCGTTTTGGGCAATTTCTGTTTAACGGTCGATGCGACGGCATCGATCGAATTTCAGCCCCATACAAACTCTCATATTACGAAAAAAACAGAAAAAAAAACGCTCATATTACGCTTTGGTTACCTGTGCCCTTGATCGGCGATTTTGCTGTTCCGCAAAAAAACCTGGGAAAGAATCGAGTCGGGTAACCTCTGCTCAGAGCGGTAGGGTGGGTCCGGGCGATTTGTTTTTTTTGTTGTTGTTGTTGTAGACTGTTGTTGTTTGTTTTGTTTTTGTTTTGTTTTTTTACGCCCACTACACGATGGCGGACACCTTGTATCTTGAACAAGCTAATCACCTTTTCAAGTTGACAAAGCGTCAGACATTGAAAATTAAAGGGGGGGGGGGGGAAGAGCCTTAACGTCGACTTAGCTACAGATCTGGCATTGTTGCTAAGGCATTTTTGTGGATGGTATTTTGTCATACGCTGGTTTGCAGCGTTTTTGTGCCACTAGATTGGTGAGATGTATAAGGACAGGAGCATAATCGGGTTCAGTCTCAGTCTACGGCCTGCATTCGCGGGAGCAGCTAGGAGACTTATGCACGCGGCAAGAAGTCTACGGTTTTTACCCAGAAAATTTTCATTTCTGAGATGTAATGCTATTGAGTATTCCGCAAACGGTAACCGAGTTGTAAGAGCGCACGTTTCTCGGTCCCAGACATTTTTACCCCCGAGCCCATTCTAACTGTAAGTAACGACTTCTAACGAGTTCACGTGATTGCGTGACTCGTGACATCGAGCCTCAAATTGTGATCAATACAGTCGATCTCATGAATCAGCGAAAATATGCGAATTTATAGTTAAAAGTGCAGTTACACTTAAGAGCGTTTCTCTGTTAATTGGGGAATATTGTGCTTATGCCCTTTTTATCTTTTTCCCTTCTTTTCAGATGCATTCCTACCTGGAGATAATGTGAATAGAGCGAAGTTCGTTCATCAGTAAACAGCTAAATACAACAGTATAAATGAATCAGCGAATTCCTTATATTAGATACATAACATAAACTATCGCTTGAATTTCTTTTAAGCAATCCTTTTTTTAGATGATCATTTTATTTGAGCGAAGCCAGTATGTGTAATTTTTTTCTTCTTTACCTTAATTGCCATTTTATTTTTTCCTTTTTTCCCTCCGGGTTCTGTTGCTATTGTTTAAAAGCATTTTTCAAAAAACATGTTGTTTTATCATAATTGCACTTAATACAGGAATTTTTTTTTTCTACATGCTGACCTCGTGCCCTAGCAGTCAGTTCTTTTGCTTCGTCACCGCGAAACTAGCCTCGGAAACGACTTCAAAAATAAATTTTTATGCGCAATATTGCAGCCTATTGTTGGCGAAGATGACATTAATTCTCCTGTTTTGATCGATGGCTTGACTTGTCAGCAAGCTAGAGTACTTTGGAGCTAACTCTTTTCTTCTCGCCAGAGTCAAACCTGGCGTCGTGTAACGTATTTCCAACTTGTGAAGCTATCAATGAAATCCTTGTGTCACATGTGACCTTTCAAAGGAAAGCAATTCAGCAGTTTATTATGCCGTACAAAGTAGTTAATCTGCCTTTTAAGTCCGTGGGTGAAATCTGAAACTGCAACCCTTCGAGTGAAGTGGTGCTGTCTGTTTTTCTACAATTTCAGGCTTTATAAACCTGTGCGTTGGTGTGAATAAAAGAGTTAAAATAGATCAGGGTGAAGAAAGAAACTTTGTTATAGTTGCATGAACATCTGAAGATGCAACAAAAAAGTGGTTAATTAAGCAAGCCATTTGGCAAATATATCTTCCAGCTCCAAAGCGCATTCCTCGCCGCAAATTTGATGTTTCAACGCCAAACGAAGTTCACCAAGCGGATCTTCTTCTTTTTACCACACGACACCCTGGGTCGTGGTCGAGGACGAAAGGTTGACCCTGGCCGTGAGTTTATGGGCGCTGTCACCAAAGAAATGGAAAAAAAAAAAAACAAAACTGCTATTCGGCGCGGGCGCACTGAAATTCACCGGGATCAGGCCATTGTTGAAAGATTCAACCGCACCCTGGCTGAGCGCCTGTTCGGGCATCAGTATGCCGTCGAAATGCGCCTGCCCGAGGGGCAGCGGTCCACTGCTTGGGTCAAAAGATTGCCCGAAGTTGTTTCTGCTTTGAATAATGAAGTCACCAGTCTTATCGGGAAAAAACCCGCTGAAGCCATCAAAGAAAAAGCTGTGTATTCCAAACGGGCGTTAACAAAACCCGGAACATGGAACATTCCGGAACATTCCGGAACATTCCGGAACAGGGCAAATTATCACAAAATAAATGAAAAAAAAAGTAATAAAAGAATTCTGATCGTCGATAAAAGATAATAAATAAAATAAAATAAAATGAAATAAAATAAAATAAAATAAACGATATAGAATAAATGGATAAATAAATATATGCATCTGTGACTAAATGAACGAATATACTAACTCTGGCTAAATGCGTCTCATTTCTTGAATTCAAAAATATCTCGGATAACATTGAGGCTTTATTTTGGGTATCGAGAGACGGTTTACTTGATACGAGAAAATTAAAGCATTTTCTCAGCCACGCATGCAGTAGTCTCCTTTGGCGTTGCATGAAGACACTAAGAACGGCTGCATAGGAGACTACGCATGCAGTCACGCAGTTCCACTTTCCTGGCACGCTTTTGAGTTTCCTGGTCTCATGTTTATTCGGTTGTTTAAGGACGTTTTGTGTTTAAGTTGATTTCCAAAGTAAAAGTGTGCAGAGATGAATGAACCTAAATAATACTAACCAAAAAAAAAGGAGTCCACCCTACATTAAATATATTTTGTCAAACCAGCTGCTAATTATTCTCTTTGTTCGTCTACACAATCTCTTCTGTTCCTTCCAAAAGTCAGCTGTTCTACACTTGGGGATCGCACCTTCTAAGATAACAAATTTCCCTCCCTTTCTTATGCTGCAACTGAAAAAAGGCACTGCTCTCGGTGAAGGTTTGTGTTTCAAACTGAAATATCCGACACAAAAATTATATCAGTTTTTTAGTTTATTTACTATTTTTATAAATTCTTACCTTTGTCTTTTCTCCGCCGTAATGATGAGTTAATTTGATGTAGTTTTACTTTTGTTCAGTTTTTCTGCAAATCCAGATCTTTGTCATAGATCTGGTAACTCTCACTGGTTACTATGTGGCTTAATCCACTTTTTTAAATTCATGGGGAGGCCAAGAATAAGGCAAGAAACCAACACGGTAGAAAATCAAATGATAAAATTGGCGGGAAAGTACTACTATTACACCTTATTTTAAATTTTGTTTGTTTGTTTGTTCGTTTGTTTTTTGGTTGTTTCTTTAATCGCTTTCTCTTGAAATCTTTCTTTCTCTTTTTTTTTTCATTTATTTTGTGACAATTTGCCCTGTTCCGGGATGTTCCGGAATGTTCCATGTTCCGGATTTTGCTGACGCCCATTCCAAACCTTCAACCCCTTATTTAAGACCTGTCGAAAAGAACGAAAAAAAGCTCCCCTCCGGTGCGAGTGTTCGCTATCTCTACCAACCTGGTGAACTTGAAGGGGATCGCAGAAGAGCCACAGACCCAATCTGGTCTTTGAAGGTGTTCAATATTGAAAGATCTATCACAAAACCTAACGAACCGGTTTTGTATTACTTACGCGATGGACCGAAACGCGGTTTTGTTCGCGAGGAACTGCTTGTGGTTCCTTCTGATACCGAACTCCCACCAAGCTAAGGCTAACCAACTCGTGATATTCTATAGGTTTTGTGTGAATACCATCTGGCAACACCCACCGCTTGTCATAATACGCACTCAGACCGAGTTTATGTTGCTGATATGTGCACATGGTTCCTTTTACCATACGGAAACCTCGGTTTGTGGCTTTATCTTCCCCTCCGTTTAGCGCTGCTTCGTATCTTTCCCACGTTAGATTGTTTTGCCGTTGTGATACACCCTTGGATGATATTTTCATTTTGCTTTTCTCTTCATTTTCCATGCAATAGCACTTGCTACAGAGAGCTATTCCGCGATTACCTTGAAACTCTAGTTTGAAAAGTCCTGGCTGGCGGTTACTCCATTTATCCCAAGCAAACCATTTTTTTTTTCGTCCCTTCAAACTCATCAAAGCGCTCAGGTCGGATCGCTTCTTCGAGCATTTTGTGTGAGAGTGCAAAGTAAAGACTGTCGGTGTCCATCTGGATTAGCTCAAAATCTGTTCTGTCTACGAAGAAATCCAGACAGTCTTAATAAAACTTTAGCATACGCAACTTAGCCAACTCATATACAACAATTCCGATTTGAAAAGGACGGTTAATCGTAACCTTTTCTTTTCTAAACTCGATCTCAAAAGCGTCCCCGATTTCTTCCATATCATCGAACCACACGGACCGTTTTTCCCTGATCCTTTGTGTAAATAACCCTTATTTGCCGCTCTACAGCCTCTATTAACCTACTGTATGCACTATTACCCAACAGTTTAAACACTTCTGCGAGCAGGGCTTTGTCTGGATCAGTCACCTTCGCGCCTATTCTCTGTGACTTGCTGAACAAACCACGGGAAGATTTTTTGTGGTTTATAATCGATGGTGCGGTAGACTGCTGTGATCTTAAGCCCGCGATCGAGATACCATTCTAAAAGTGGAGCGTAAAGCAAGATTTATTTGCAGAAAATAAACCTAGAAGCTTTTTTACCTGGAATCGCGGTTCGATTGGTTTTCCTTTTGTGCTGAAGTAACAGGGAACGATTGCTTTGCCATCGTTATATATATTACTTCAAAAATATAACACAATAACACCAATGCTCAATTAAAAATTCAACCTTGTATATTACACTCGCACAACACAGTGCCAGTGTATACAGCTGTACATAAAAAACACATTTCTTTAATTGAAAATTATTTTGCTCCCGATCTTGCCCACCAACCGTGACAAAAAACAAACCAATTATTACGTCAACCTTTCCACACCTGCAATTTCAAAAGGGAAACCCCCGCGGTATTCTAACGCGTTAGCAAAATGTAAATTAAGATATTCTAACAATTACATTCCTCAGGGCTAAGAAAAATTCCAGACAATAAAAGTTTTTAGTCCACGATCTCCAGGGGAACCCCCCACTTGAAACTGCTACATGCTTGAGATCGCGTGACAACTTCTCGAATGTTCCGGACCGTCGCTATCACTAAATTTGCTTGTTTTAATCGCGTGGGCGCGAACAGAATATTTTGTAGTGGTTTAGAACCTTTTTAAGTCAAAATAACCTTTCCAACACAGGTTTTTCAAAGTCTGAAGTCAAGTTGTGAATTTAGAGCTTTTTAGGGCAAAATAACTTCTCCAGCAAAACTGGTTTTATTTTGACTCCCCATATACTACTGGAGCTTTAGTTTATCAGGACTAACTCTTTCTCTGTCAACAGGTAGGCTCTAGGCCTTCAATATCCAGGGTTTCCTTGAATAAAGGGGTTTTGCATAATTCAGATGTAGTTCGTGACCAAAACAAACCTCTCTGCACCGCAACTGACCATTCCGAGAAGAGATCGGCGAGATTTTGAAAAGCCTTAATCAACTGACTCACTTGTGGTTTTGTTCAATACCCAAAATGACCAGCTTAGGTAGAAATTGGGTCTAAGGGAAAAGAAGTTATTGCTGAAACTACTGTGCGATGTGGAAGTTGCAAGCAACCTCGCGTGGGTTTTAAATTGACTGCGCGCGGTAAAATTTCACTGTTCACTGTTTGTGTTCATATCTCTTCTGGGACAGAATGAAAACTTTCGGCATTTTCAGTATAAAAGGATAAACTATTTTTCTGTCCACAGGTGTGTTCTTCACCTTATATGTTCAGGAGTTTCCTTATATGAAAGTACTTTGTGAAATGGTTTGTCAGTCAATGTCACCTCAAACAGTCCTTCTCAGGACTACACTCACCCGGAGGATCACAATTTATCGAATTATGATATGACTCCTGGGTTCAAACCATTTACAGTTTTACAAAATAAACTTCCTCACGCAAATTGGTTGCACGACGCGGCATAATAAGGGTTTGAAAATCGTTGTTAAGCTTCAAGATTTCACTAGAAAATCAAAACACAAGAAGGTCAAAAGCACAGCTTGCTATCTAAGGGGAAAAATCGTATCTACACAACGGGATAACTGGGGTAGCATATCAAGTTTTGGAAAAATAAATTTTCAAATTCCCGCCATTTTTTTCAAATTTGGCGACAGCTGCTCGCGCAGACTTCGCGCATGCTTTTTGCGTTTTTCCGCTCTGAATTTTGTCCTTAACATGCTGTAAGGACAGGGCTGAAAAACGACTGCGCATGCTCCAGATCAGCATTTCAAAATCGTTCGATCGGCCGTTTGTTTGGCCCCATGCGAGCTTGATTTCTCGGTCGATTTTTGCGTCGTGTCACGCGAGAAGATGGAACTTGGGACGCGATTTAAAGGTATTTTCTGTGGTGGAGATTTTTTCAGACAAACTGGGAACTTGTCTATCTACTGTTTGGCTGTTTTAAAAGTCGTGGAAACCCAGCGAATTCTTGAGATGAGATCATCGGCTGCAGCACTACGGTGAGTGAGTCCTCAGATTAAATTTAGCATTGCACTTTATAGCCTTACCTTACCAAACTTTTGTGCAACACTCATAGAGTTAGGTTTCTTTTAGACAATAATTTCCAATAAGTTTAAGTAAACAACCTATTTCCAAAAACAAAACTTTGCGGTCATACTTGCGAAACAGACATTTGGCTCCCAAACAAGAAATGAAACCCACAAGTGAATAAAGGCTTCTGTAGGAGCGTTCGTAAGCGTTTCTCTCAACAGAATTATTTCCTAGGTTATTAAAGCGAATTATTTGTCTTTCTTGTCTACAAATTGCTTGCCTCTCGTGTAAGACAATAGACTCGGATAGTGTGTACGGGGTAGCGACAGTATTCAGTAACAAATTCATGCAGCTGAGTGTTGGCCAGGTGAGCTGAGATTGTCGTTTTCTCTTCTAAAACTGTTGTCAAACATGTAGTGTCACATATCCGTAACACTTATAGGTGGAAGTAAAATGGCAGCTGACTGCCAGATAAGATTGTTTATATCAACTGTAACAGAATCAGTAATTTTACCATTTCTTGATTATGACCTTTGATCATATAAATTGGAACATAATTGTCGGTAATTCCTTTACCTCATTATTTTATTTCTGATCATGATTGGGCTGTGCACAAAAATGTTTATCTTGTGTAGTTTTTTCTGCTACTACATTGCCCTATAGTTTTACAAACTCGTGAAAGCTTATGGCAAATGTTTGTTTTTCAGTGACCCAGATTCCAAGGAAAATGCTTCAGTGCTGGGGAGTGGTTCTGGTAAACATGAAGATCATGATATGATACAGGATCTTAGGTTTTTTATTTGTGAGAAATAACCAGCAGGCCCTGCAGAAGAGGAGGTATAAGAAGAACTTAGAACTAAGTCAACAAAGGCCATCAAGAGTGAAATGGGGATAGTGGAAGGTGTCGTCACAGTGATTCTCCCACAGCCCCACCAGCTGCACTGCCCACCACACTTACAGCTAAAACTCAAGATGATCCATACATAGCAAGCATTTTCCTCACTGTGACTGGTTTCTGGACATTTCCATGTCATATAGGTGTTTTTATGTAAGGGTAGGGCTTCCTTGAAATCCCAGAGGTAGTATTATACCACGGGTTCCGAGTACGTCACCCTGTTTTTTCCATGTGCTGGATTTAGGGGCTCACGTGACTGGTGGTGTATGCAGAGCTTCTTTTAAATAAAAATCTGTACATTTCCCACTTGTGAATAGTTTTTATTTGTAACTAGGGTTTGACAGGCCCATACATCCTGAGATCAGCTTTGCAATAATCCAGTTTTTTTTTCAAACAAATGTTGTGCACTTGAAGGGTCAAGTCAGGGACTTTATTGCCATAATTATGTCAGTTTTCAGAATATTTCATTCATTTTTTTAGAGATGATCTGCAATACATTATAAACTGCACCTATTCTTTTAACAGTTTTCAGTTTCCTGTAAAGAAAGACATTTGCTGGTAATTTATGCTATAAGAGTGTGTGTTGCATGGCACTTTAATTACCATTTAAAATTAGTTAATAAAAGCAATTGAAAATGAACCAACATATTCTTGATGTCCATTTATTTAGCTGTAAAGTGACTCATTGGATGGCAAAATCAATTGCATGAAAAGCAAAGGACTACCATCAAGTAATGAAAACATCCCAAAAATAACTATTTTGAAGGAAGTCACCAAAGGGTGAACTATTGTCCTGAGTGTGGTGCTGTATCCTAAAATCTGACCTATGGACAACCCCCTCAAGGACATGGCACAACTAGCTGTGTAGGGTCCACTTTCCTTTTGTAATGCAGTCCTTGTAATGTAGTCTGTCAAGAAGTTTAGAAAATGTGTTTCCAGTGTTCCATCACCCATGAACTTTAACTGAATTAAAAACCCATCTTCCAGTTAAATTAAATCAAAATATGTTACCTAAAATAGTGCTCAATTATGTGAAACAGAGGTAAATGACTGTCCTGGTAGCTCTTTTCTTTTGCTGGAAAAGTTTTGACTGCCCGTAATACAAGCAAGGAGGTCCTTCAGTCCAGGGCTGTTTTTATCAGTAGATTGCTTCATTGCTTTTTGATATAATATTCTTTTCTGGAGCGGTTGTCTGGCGTCTGTACAGGGCTTTTTAAAATGCTGTCAACTCCAGTGAAATGATAATTCTCTTTTCCTTTTCCGTGGCTGTTCAAAATCTTAAAAAGGCGGACTGGAAATTACAGGAATGTCTGAAATTGTTTTGATTGTCTTTTAGTAAAGGACTCAACCAGCGACTGTCCTGACGCTCGATCGATCGGCGATGTTTTAGACAAGCTAAGTCTCCGGAGGCACAGTGCGGCTGGGGGACTAATACACCCAAAACAGGACTCTTAGGCATTTCTGGTTTTCCCAGCAAACCAGTAGTTTGCGAAAACAGACGAGAAAGTGGTCAGAAAAAGACAAAACAATACCGTAAACAGTACCCTATAATCCAGCCGGCTCGCAACTTTTCGACTATGTTACGCGAAAGGTCGTTTTTCCGTGCGAGAACAATTTTTATATAATTTGTACACCCTCTAAATTTTTGGAAAAATACCGTTCCTCTTCAAAAATGTAAACGAAATTATTATCTTTTTAACGGCGTCCTTATTTTTTCATTTTAAACTCGGGCTGTTTTTTTCCCGCGAAGAGGCCTCCATTTTGAATGAGCCCGCGCCTGAGCCCACAATCGTTACCGCAGGACATTGACTTGCGCAGTCGTTTTTCAGCCCTGTTTGCTGTAAGCTGTATTTTAAAAATGTCTGGGCTGTTGTCGGGTAAGACCTTGGGAACAAGGATTCATTGACATACAGCCAGATCCGATTTCCTATGTGTGTTGTCAAGATCCGAAATACCGAGGAAGGAAAACATTCATATTTTTTAAGACACACACGGAACGAACTCTGTCAGGTCTGGGGTAAGATTTGGGCCTCAAATTGGCTTACTAAGCAGTAGACACAGTCGTAAAAGAAACAAAATGAAACCCGGGAAAGTTGCTCGAAAATTGAAAGAATTCAAAATGAAGTATGCATTCCTGAGGTCGCGCAACGTCGATCAACGGAAATTAAACCCATTGAGTGCAACACCGCGTGACAAACAATTGACTTGCAAATTTTTGAATTCATAGCTTTTTAATTCTTCCCAAAAGATGACCCAAAATAATTAGCTCATTGAAATTCATATTTAGGAGCGAGGTCAGCCGTAGCACGCGTCGTTTAAAAAAACGGCAACCAGTTGATCCACCAGGTTTCTCTCCTCTTGCGCTCGCCAGCTTCGGATCAGACATAACGTGACACGCAATTTAATAGGTGATTTGAACGGAAGATAAGATTCCCGAGTTGGATTGCAGCAGAAAATGGCGAGCGGCACCGTTACTTACCAGCCAGGGTTAAGTTCGCAAAAGGAATATTCGGGTTCGGTTCAGTACATTGGAGGCTACGATGGGCCCTATACAGCAGAAGCAGACGTATTCCTCAGCGAAAAACAAAGAGCTAACAACGACAGTGAGGTGCCTATTCCAATGGGTTTAGAGGTCTTCGAGAAAGTCAGCAAGTTGGTAGCTCACCAAATTGTAGCAGACGACGAAGGTAAGGTTTGGTAAGGAATGTGTGATTTTTATTCTGCTTAGGTTTGCACAAAAACTGCTGCGAGAAAGCTCGAGACAATGGCATCGTTCAGTCTTTTTCGCTCTAGCGAGATCCCAGCATGCACGCAGAAGCCTACAAACTGTAGCATGAACATTTTCAACGACGCTTCCAAATTCTTTCCACCTCGAAGCATCGATTGTCGGTGTTATTAAACAGTCCTTTAGTATTTAAGCTTAATTGAAAGCAATATAATTAAAGACCCACATGCAACAGTCCTAGCCCTATATGCAGTTTGGATTTCCGTAAAATTAATAGCGTGATCGAAAATCAAAACTTCGCTGTTTCCCTCTCAAATTACTCCACCCGACCGCCTAGTTGAAAGCTCTGAACTATTGATGCAAAACTTCGCTCTGAAATCTTGGCTTTGCGCCTATTAGAATCACGCATTACGAACTTCAAATTTCAACGATGTCATTAACGTTGCAGTTCAAGTCCGAAACCCAAGACATGTAGTAAACCAAAGTGATCTGTACTCGCGTAAAAAGAGACGCCGGCGTCGGCACAATGTATGAAAGGAACGATCCATTCGTTTACGCACTCTTGCAATTCTCTTTATTTAGACTGTCGATTTTATTCGTTCTTTTTCCTACAACAGTAATTGTTCAAGGAACACAGTATAAAATCAAACACAAAACACGAACATTATCCAGCTCATGTGGAGCATTCGTGACTTGATTGATTGTATAAACACGATACATCAAATTCTTTTCGCACGTGTAAATTAATTTTATTAATACGAATTAATATTACATAATTTTGCTTCCTCGTTTGTATTAGGCATACATTATTATTTTGAGCTAACTTTTCTTACAATTTCTGAGTTTGCAAAATTTGAGGACACTGAACTTTAAAAAAAAATCCCTAAAATTTTTATCACCATGTTTGTAGCTTCAATTTGATGTTGAAAAGTCGAAACTAAAAATCAACAACAACAGCAATTCGTTGAAAATTTTCCTTGATTTTACCTTCAGTTCAATATTGTTTTCCATGGTCAGAGTGACATTAATCACATATTACATACATGTTTTATCACAGAGGTTGATATATAAAATGCTAGTGTAATTTGCCGTACTGCATACTGAATTACTTAATATTTAGAAGTACACTGACAGCAGTTAGATAATATTTCTATATTGCTTGTTTGTTTGTTTGTTTTTAATAGCTAGGACAGACAATACCATCCCAAGAATTGTATCCAGTTGGGCTTAGGGAACAATGCCTACAAGTTCAGCTTCATAGCAAAAACAGTAACTGAGTCTGGCCAGTGATTGATAGCAATTAGCCCTGTCTGTTACTGTGGAATCATTCAAAGCTAGTTTTTTATCTTTTTTAACCCAAAGTTGCTGTGATTTTTGTAAATACATCTGCAGTGATGGGAAGACTTTTGATGAGATTAAAATGGAATGGAAAGCTGTGGGAAAGAATAGCAGTTCTTCAATATGCTGGTTTGTGTTAATGTGTCTCTTTTGCTTTAGCCTGGTGGAGTCGCATGGAGTTTGTTGTAGATGATGGTGCTGGGAATCAGCTGTTTGATGTGAAAGAAAGTAAGTAACATAATACTGGAATTTACAGCAGATTTAAATTGATTTAGAAGTGGTTAAAACAAAACTGATTAAACTAATCAGTTTATCCAATCACAACCGAGAGAACCTTTTAGAGGGTGTATGCATGTTTGCCTTCATCTGATAACCGAGTGGTGTAAGAGCGGGGAGGGGGGGGGGTCACTGCTTACTGAATCCTTCAGTTAACTGACTCCTATATCCACCTTTTGTAGTCAAGACCCTGAACAGCTGGCTTCAAGCTCTTCTGGGACAATCACGACCCTTCTACATGAAAGTCATCAACAGCATCTCAAACAACTGGATAATGGAGCTTGAACATCCAGCGAGCTGCATCTGTCCTGTTCTCTGTCCCTGGGCTGGACCAGAAATGACCGTCCGTATGCCCACTGGTGAGGTGCTAGGACACATCAAGCATTCGTAAGTGAACAATTTGCATTATCACTTCTATCATTAATTTTATTTTAATGACCTCCTCTTCCCCCATTCCCGCTAAACCCAGTGCCCCCATTTTGTAAAAAAAAAACATGAGAAAAAGAGGGCCCCTATTTTAAAAAAGTATATTTCTAAGCATTTTTTGCTTTCACCTTACATGTATTTTGTTGTTGTTGTTGTGTATTTTGCAGCTCTTGATTGTCTTGTGCCTAAGAGGTTAAAGCATTAGTTTTATAATTGTACACATGGCAGGCCTCGAAATTAATTTTTCTCCCAGAGCAATTCTGCTCCTGGCACCAAAATTCTAGGAGTAAATTTGGTCTAACAAGGAGCAGAAAGTGTATTTATCATGAAAATGGGCCAAAAGATGAAGGACCAAATTTGATCCCAAGTTATTTTTTTTAGAAGCAAATGTCCTCGAACCAGTCACAAATTGCACATTTGGGACTGTAAATTTCGAGTCCTGGCATATGGAAGAAATTTTCAAAGTTGGTCTTTGAGAAAGTCCCAATTTCTTCCCACATTATGTCATAAGAGAACCTTTTCAAGTAGTATGTAAAGCAAACATAAATCAGGTCACTGTCAATAACTAATTATTATTATTAACTGCAAATTGATTGCACCTAAACAGGACCAGAGAGACTTGTGGCAGCTGGCTTGGGCCTTCACAATACTTCGACATTTATAACTATGAAGGGAACCTAGTCTACAAAGTGCAGGGCCCCTCAGGATACCCCTGTGAATGCACAAGGGACAATGTGGCTGTCTTTAAGGTACAATGATCTCATTCTTATACCAGATGAAGAATACAAAATGGTGCATAAGCTTACATAGCCTGATGCAAAAATAAAAGGGAAAATTTGACAGCTGTGTGAAACTGATCCCCCCAACCCCAGGTTCCTATATATAAGCTATATATAAGTACGTGCCACTGTAGACATGGTTTTTCATAAGGTATAATTCATGTTTGTGTCCCTAAACTTTGGAATAATCTTCCAGAGCACATAAAATGTAGCTTAAGTCTTTGTTCTTTTAAGAGTAGTCTTAAAACTTACCTTTTCAAATGTAGTAATTGAGTAGCTTTTAAAACTATTGTTATGAAGTAACTTACAGCTTTAGGACAGGGTGTTGTAGAATGTTTATTATTATTGTTGTAGTTATTGTTATTATTATTATAATTATTATTATTATTATTAATGGTTCATTGAATTGTACATACGTGAAACTCTTCTGTGATAGGCAATACCACAAGTTAGCAATACCAATACCACACTAGTAACTATCAACATATGCCAACCTTTCTGCCAAAGCTCTCGTAAGCAACCACTCTCTCATGTCTTATCTCTTGGTCACTTAGATAGTACACAAGCCCATCCTCGTAAGCAACCAGCTCTTGTTGCGACCACTTTTTTTAAACTCCCGAGGTGGTCATTTACGAGAGCTTTGCAGATAGTGCGTAACTTAATATTTGCATAAAAAGTGACGAAAACATCTAACAGAAATTACTACTTCTTCTTTTTCGACTTTTAAAATAAATACCTTTCTGTCAGATTATGAAAGAAGGGAATCAGTCGGAGCCCGCACAGCAAGTAGGCGAGATAACACACACTTGGCGGGGATGCTGTGGAGGCCTGTGCAGCTGCTGTCTTTCTGGTGAACCAGATTTTGTCACCATCTCATGTAAGTTCAAGATGCTATGGAATCTAAATACCCCATGCCTACAGTAAACATAAAGGTCCTTTACAAAAAGGAATTAGCCCCTTAGTGATGGAGAGGTGTGAAAGCCTTTTCTGGTTTGAACTTTGTGATTCAAGCCTTTTTGGGTTAGAAATTTTCTGGTAAACTTACTGACACAGGCCTGTAGGGCATCATCTTTTGTTGGCTCTGCAAAAGGTTTGTCATAGTAGGTTGTTCAGATGATTGATTGATTGTTTAATGTTATTCTATGGCACTGGGGACAGAAGAAGGCTTATGTTTTGACCTAAGTTTCCCTGGGGACGGGGCTAGGTTATTGCAAGGAGAAGTAAAGTCCTGTCAACTCTTTCTATCCAAAAACTTTCACCAGAAAATTTCCAACCCCAAAAGAGGCCAAAATCACTAATTTCAAACCCAAAAAAAGGCCTTCACCCCTCCCCATCTAATATGCCTTAGTACCCCCTACCCCTCCCCAGAAACACACTCTCTACTGTTTGATAAACAAGTACACAGGGACACCATTAATCCAGTTCCACTATCAGGCCACAAAAATTCAGCTGTGTTATTTTGAATGGATCATGTCAGCTTGGTGGGAGACCACAATAAAGTGGTATAAAAACAAGATATAAATGGAGTGGCCATAGCAGAGTTCAAATCTATTTTCAATAATATTTTCCTTGCACACTAATGCGCTGATCAATTCGAAAGTTCAACATTCCCCCCACCCTAGGCAACCCCTCCGGGCATTTGAACTTTTGAAGATTGGCTTGTTCAAATTCCCTCCCCTCAGGGCAAAAAAGCCATTCAAATGCCCCACAAATTAGTACTGAACTACCTTTCCTCAAAGGCAAATTTCGTCTTGAATCAAACACTTTTAGGGAGAGATATGCTGTAATGACACCTTCAAACTTCTTTAAAAAGACCCTTTTAAAAGAGTTATTGACTAACGAAGGCGAAATTCTATCTTGTAAATCCGTCACACCCTACAAAAGACGAAAAAACTCATTGGGTGTATTACATTAGAACAAGAGATAAATCCGGTTCAAATTCCCCACCCTTCCAACGCAACAGTCAAATTTCCCCCTCCCTGGGTACGATGCACAGTCAAATGCCGGGGTATGCCGGGGGGGAGGGGGATGTTGAAGTTTCGAATTGATTGGTGCATAACAAATAATTGAGTGATTGCAGAATACCCCACAACTCCCACATTACGTGTCAGAAACCTCTGTAAAACAGTGTGAAAAGCAAAAGGCACCATTGTTGTTCAATGAGATGCAAATGAACTGCAGGATATTCTGCAATCTAGCCAATAATTATATTCCCAGAGGGACACTCACTAGAAAAATTCTTTTAGGAATTCTAACAATTCTTTCCTTTTCTTCTAGTTCCCGAGAGCCTTTCAGCAGAACACAAAGCTCTGTTTCTGGGCCTGCTATTTGCCGTTGTAAGTAGTACAGCTGTAGTCGTATCGCTTCTTTGTTAGCCAGTGAGGCTATAGACCAGTCCACTGCTAAAGCAGGGGACATTCTGCACAATTCTCAGCAGGAAAATTTTTCACTATTTAACAAATTGTCACAAAATATGCCACTTTCAAACACAAAGGCCATAATTGTTATGTGATACACGTACTTCAAAATTAACACAACAGTCAGTGGTGACATGCCTCCATTTTTTGGCCCTACTCCAATCTCCTAAGAGTGGTTAGTTTATTATTCTAAGGGGGATAGGATTTTTTTCAAAGCAGCTGTTACAAAGATCAGTCCTTCTGATTTTTTACATCAAAGAGCCCAAAAAGAAGAAGTGTGCCATATTTAGGAGGAAGGGGCAGGTGTGGATGAAGAATGCAATGACTCTATCACAACAAGTAAAGATAAACTTAAGTGAATTTGTCGTTTCTGTCCAAAAAGCACTGTTTAAAAAGCTTGCTGACTTTTGGATCTGTGGATGAAAACCTAGTGTGACCATTAAAACGAAAGCTACTGAGCACTATTTTCCTATGGTGATCAGATGTTTGTTATGCTGTACAAGATGGTTTTAACTTTTGAGTCTGTGGATGAAAACCTAAAGTGTGACCATTCAAATGAAAGCTACTGAGCAGTACTTTCCTGTACAAGGTGGTTCTGAGTTTTGACTCTGTGGATGAAATCCTGAAGTGCATTTTCTTTGAAATGAAATCTATTAGCCATACTTCCCAGTGATGCTGTTTATTATTATGCAGAAAGTGGTTCCATTAATGTCTAAACAAGTTTATATGTACAGTACTTATCATGAATTCATAAAATCCCCGGGGGGGGGGGGGAAGGGGGTACTTTCTAGTAATAGGCTAATGGGGATGTGCGGCTGGATGGGGTCGCATTTTTATGACTGGATTGACTATAATGGGGTTGCATTTTCAATAGGAGCTAATAGAGTTACTAGGATAGGGTTGCACATTTGCAGGATTTCAGGGATAAGTAAATTCCAGCAAGTGGGGATTTGGGGTATATTTGCCCAAAAGTGACTAACAAGGGGTCTATAATTGGCTACAGAATAGACTATAATGGGGTAGGGATGCGGAGAGGCCAGCAGGATATACCCGGCAAAAATTGACCCTAGTACCCCCCCCCCCCCCAGATGAAATCATGGCTATTGAGTAGTGCTTAGCTTTAGTGCTGTTTGTTATGCTCAACTTTTTCTAACTTTTGAGTCTTGGATGAAATTCTATAGTCTGATCATTCTATACAGAGCAACTGAGCAGTAAGTTCAGCAAGCTCCAGTTTGTTTGTTTTTCATTTAAGTTTATTTCTTTTCAAAGAGAACAACAAAATTTATGTCACACGTAATGAAAAGTTGTGGTCTAAATCTGTTAACAATCTCTAAAGCCAGTGGACTGGATGATTACTCCCTTGCAAATAACATCAATGAAAGGAATCAGAAATCAAATTTAAGGAGTTGTAAGCTTATTAAAAGAACATGAGGCATACACTCAAGCTTACCTTGAATGGCGATTTTGCTGTTCTGCTAAAAGACTGGAAAAGAAACGAGTCAGATAACCTTTTTGTTTTTTGTTTTTGTTGTTGTTGTTGTTGTTGTACTGTTGTTTTCTTACGACCACAACAAGATGGTGGACACTTTACATTTTTCATTATCTTGAACAATTATAAGCTAATCACGTTTTCAAGTTGACAAAGCATCAAACAGTTAAAATTGGGGGGGGGGGGGAGACCCTTGACTACAGATCTGGCATTGTGCTAAGGGATTTTTGTGGATGGTATCTTGTCATACGCTGGTTTGCAGCGTTTTGTGCCGCTAGATCATATAGATTCGAGTTTACTCGTAGCACGAGTCAAGTTCGAGCCCGAGTCTAGTTCGAGTCACGAGTCAAGTTCGAGTCAGGTTAAAAAAATGTTTTTTTTAAGTTTGATTTTAAGTTCTTTTAATTGCGATTATTGCTTTCACAATGTTGCTCCAACTGCTGCCCAAAACATCAACAGTCCAAGATACGTAACTTACGTACTTATAACGGCATGTAAACTTTTTAGGGAAGGTACGTTTTTTTCTTGGGGGGGGGGGAGGGCTGGGGAATTTTGGTATTTTTTCGCAAAAAAGTGTTGGCCCTCCCTTGCGTTTTAATAAAAAAAAACTCCTGACCCCCACCTTTAGGTGACGGACGAAAGTGTGACCCTCCCCTCTCTACTACATGGTATGTTCCATGCTGTAGAAACCTCAGAACGTTTAGCTTGTGAACGCAAAACGTTTGAATATGAATATATCTCGATATTGAATGTGTGCGCGCTAAAACACGGAAAATGCGAACAATCAGCGTGGGATATTTACGTTTTATAGCTGAAGTTTGAATATGGAAGTATTTGAGTATTATAAAAGTTTTGAACATAAAATATCTAAGGGAAAACACATGCGCTTCTTTCTCCAACTAGCCGGCATTGCTGTTGGTTATTCCGAACAGAAAGGTTTATTTGTTTAGCATGCGAAATCTGCCTCTCAAAAACAAATATTTCCTACATTTCGGACACTGGGTAGAGTGCATTGTTGGATCTACTAGTAACTCTTTAGAACTAAACGACTCAGGAGATCAGGCCTACGGATAGCCAACAGCAAGAAGCTGAAGAAACGATACCTGAGTCAAGTACTTTTCGATACGGACGGAAAAAGACACGAGTCCTCCGAGAAAAACTATGTGCCATGGCATAATATACATGTAGAATGTAACCTAGTACCTATAATAAAACACCAAATTAAATCAAAGTAGGTGAAATTTTAATTGTAATTTTAATCTTAAATTTAAATACACGACCCCACAAGCTTTTAGCTTTTATTATTATCGTGTTAAAATAAAGTTTATCTATCTATCTATCTAAAAGAAAAACTTAATCTGTAAGAAAAATGGAAAGCAACATCACAAAATTCTCATTAAAAAATTCTGCAAAAGATTTGTGACCCTCCCTTGAATAGCTCACATGAGGTATGGCCCTCCCCTTTTGGTGCTCACTTTCACTGATGGCCCTCCCCTCTGAGGCCCCAGCCCTCCCCCGCCAAGAAAAAACGTACCTTCCCTTATCGTCAAAGCTTCCGAAGAGTCTCTTTCGCTAGCGTCTCTTCTCACAATTATGGCCCAAGACAGGCAAAATTCTTTTAAAACTGTTGAGGTAATTTTACGTCGAAACCCCGAAGACAAGGAGAAAATTAAGGTTCGTTCGGTTCGTACCACAATATGTCTTCCGATATTTTGTCCGCGAAGGGAATAGGTTCAATGGAATGATATCTTGGGTACCCTGTGGATGCAACAAGATGGCACCCGAGTGGCGCGAACGGTCATACTAATTCTCGCTCGGTGCATCGTGAAAATAGGATTTCTTCTTCAGCTACATGCAAATAGAGGTTATATTCTTTCATGAAAATTTATAAATGCTATGAGATGTCATCTCTTTTTAAAGCGGGCTGCG